>CAMTDV010000020.1:58542614-59742614 GCA_947069175.1 Scalesia atractyloides
ACAAGCAATACCGTCTCGTACAAGATGGAGGTCCTCCAGAGAAAACCTAAAAGTCTACCCCAAAACTTAACCCTAGAAATAACATAAGTTTATATACTTAGGGTAAGGCATAAACCTAATGGGCTTGCCTGGCCCAGATGGTCTATGGCATGCCCAAATGACCTATAAAGGTCCAAACCTAACACAAACTAACCCAGTTAAGCCTAATTAGCTACCATAGACCATTGCATATATTTGATGCTTCAGTCTCACACTTCTAGGACCTAACAGAAGTGTTTGAGGTGTGAAATGAGAGTGGGAGGAGGCGGGTATTTATAGATGGGGTTATAGGGTTTTAGTTGGGTGCATTTAATGCAACAGACACAAAATGGACCAATCCATGGGCAAGAAACCACTTTCTCCGGAAAATGCTATTTTTAGTCCTTTAACTTAGTTTATCTTTCATTTCATGGTAAAACTTGATATTTTCGCATGTTTTCAAGTGTATAATGTATATGTAAGTATATTTTAGGTATCAAGTATGAATGTATGAGTATTTGCACGTATAATAAGTATCAGTTTGTATGTAAACACGTATTTAACAATTAAATGCATGTAAGACAAGTATGTATCAGGTATGAGTTTTATTACGATCAAAGTCTCAGATTATAAGATTGGGAAATGAAATACGAATGCGATACGAATACAAGTTTCCATAAATAAAAAAACGATTACACTTTCTAGTTAAGGAAAGTACGAAAAAGCGAGGCGTTACAGTCTCCCCTCCTTTAGGAAATTTCGTCCCGAAATTTATTCAAGAGGAAGACTTTGGAAAACATGTCATTTTAGTGAGAAAACAAGATTTGAAGTTTAAATTTTTGGTGAAGTTCATGTATAAGTGTGTCAATATGTATCGATATCTTGAAGGATAAAAATGGTAGGTTCGCGAAAGTAATTTGTTTGACTAAGATGTTTTCGAGACAACAATCATAAATGTGTACAAGAATAAGTAAAAATGTGTATGTGTGTGTGTAAGCAAGTGAGTTTGATTGGGTCTGGACAACTCATTGGAAGGAATATTTTAAAAGAGTGAGACCTAAGAGGAAGGTTTTAGTATGACTAAGGATGTATTTTGATTAAAATGAGCGGTCCGCACCGAAAGCTGTAAGAAAAGTTTTGTCAGTTCTAAGGCGTATTAGTAAAATCATTGGTTGTAGAAAAAAATTGTTTATTGGAGAGAGCTAGGATGGTAAATATTCATGGTTTCTAAAAGGTTTTGGGGGTAATAGACCGACTGGTTGAAGTTTGCGCGTACATAAGAGTGAAAAGTAATTTTAAAAGAAAAGGAGCATTTTGACCAAATTGAGCTGCTGGGGACGTTTATAAAAATAGATTGAACGTTTTAGGCCGATTTGCTGTAAATAAAGTTTGGATGAAAGGTTAAGGGAAGAATTGGGAAAATCGTTGTATGGTAGTGAATGATTCGGTAGGTGTATGCGAGGGGTAAAAATGGTATGAATATCGGATAAAATGCAACATGGAATGTTGAGAGATTCTAGTGATAGTTGTGGCGGTTAAAGCTAACGATTTTGAGAATGAAGTTTTGTCATGGGTAATCGAGTACTAATCATTTCAAGTGAGGTCACCAAAGTTTATTAAAAATCAAATGTATTTAACAAGGTCCGGGAAAACACCGAATTTCTCATGGCACGTTTTACGAAAGTTTGGTAACATGGTAGGGACACTTATATATAGGAAGTACCAACGGCGTATCCACCATGTTCACACGACGTTACGTCGTTTCGCTATTCGCTGTCATGTTACGTTCCGTGTTGCGATACACATTAGAACCCACTATGGTTTTCATGCGCCTACCAATATAATCCCGTGTGCACCCGCGATTATTTTGGTTTGTGCATGATCCGCATAGGTTGTACTAGTAGTGTACAGGTCAGGTTACATCTAGTAAGCAAAGGGTATGTAAGATAGCGTATAACAATTAAGTATGTAAGCATGATTGTATATATGTATGAGTGTGTCGAATGTAGGCGAAACCACTCGGGTTATGCCTACCTATAGATATCAAGTATGACTACCAAGTAGTGCAAATGCATAAATTTTGAGTATGATTGAAGAGAAATATGTATAACATTAGCATGCAGTATCGAGCGTATAGGTGGAATAAAATGGGATTTAGCATATATAAGTTACTATGAAGTTGCGAGTGTGTAAAATACGAAGTGTAATGGTGATATGTGTAATATTGTCATGTAATAGTGACTGTATAAATAGAAACGTATAAGGCGGTGTTCATGTGTGTGGGTTGCTTGAGTCAAAACTTGAGTTGGTTAAAATAAGTCGGGTTTGTCGGGAATGACGGACCAAACCTGTGAATGTCGGGTGAATATTGAGAAAAGTATTAATTTTTGATATAAAATGTGGTTTGTAAAAAGAAATGATAGTTTTTTTTAAATTTGTATTCACATATGAAATTTTCTTGCTCATGTGTTCATATTTAGATTTGCGTATTTTGAAAAGATTTTAAAATAGTATGCTTGCTTTATTTTATTTTATTAATGCAAGAAAAGTCGTGTTTTGAAAATTTTCATGTAAAACTTAAATTTTTGAAAAGTATTTTAACAAAGTACTTATACGTATGTGAGAGAAAGTTTTCGTTGGTTTCTTGTTGGAGATAAAATGTCTTTAGAATGGTGAATAAAGTGAGTGTGGTTTGGACGAGTTGTGAAAATCAAGGGTAAGAGGTTCGTTTGATCGACAAAGTTGATGGGTAGCATTTCATAAAGTTTTTGAAAAATTGTGAAAGAAATGTTTAAAGTGTCGTTAGGGGTTTCGTGTATTTAATTTACGTAAATATGTTGTAGGGTGAGAATTCGTTTGGATAAAATAGTAAGGTTCGACGTTTATGCATAAATGAGAAAAATCGAAACAATGATAAAAGGTTTAGGTATAAGTTTTGATATAGTGATTTTTATGAAAATAGTAGAGTTGGATTTGGACTTCGACTCATTTCACCAACTTGAGTTTTGCGAAAAAAGACATCTAGGTGATCAACAATAAAAATCACGTTTGAGCATGTAAGTATTGTATAACATGTATGAATTCACATAGGTGACATAAGCATAGCAAGTATTCAATAGTATAAACACATATAATTGCATAAGGAGTATGAATTTAGTTAGTTTGCGAGAACTATTATTGTTTTTGATTGTGAAAGATGTGCGAATTGTGCATCGGGTTCGAAATGAACGAGGTAGTAAGTATTAAAATACATAGAAACTGAGATAGAATAAAAGATAGGCTTAGTGAAATATTAGAGTGCTTTGGGTTGAGAAGCGTCGACTATTCCAAAGTGAATCGAAGATCCTTTCAAATTAGAGGAACGTGCTTTGGCCTATAGGTAAAATGCTCTCGCCGAGAAGCGATTAACGACATTCTACCCTTCCAGTTACTACACATCTCTAATTGATCGAAAAATCAAAACCTTGGTGAGATCCAAAAATTGAGGAGTGGGACTAGCTGACAAGGTGCGGGTTTCACTCCTAACTTGACAACATCGTACCCTAAGTGTGGTTAGTACTTACCAAACGGGGAGCGAATTCCAACTCGTTGATAAGGGTCCACTAGAGTATGAAATGAAAAATTTTCATCAAAGTATTGATACCACTCCTAAATTAATGGCGTAATTTCTTGAAAATTCGAATACGCGGATTGAGAGTGATCACCAAAGTGCGGGTTTCACCCCTATTTTAGCGAGATCGTCTCGTTAGTATGAGTGTCTTCAAGTCTCAAAGTGTGCATATTGTGTAAATGTCTTAGGAAACACATATTGTATACGTTAAGACCAAAAGAAACAGGAAGAAACAAGGTAGGAAGAATTAATATTTTAAACAAGAAACAAGAATGGTCAAGTTTGGTCACTTAAACTATAGACTAGGTGAGAACATGGCAATTCTACCTAATTCTCTATAGTTATGGCTCTGATACCAATCTGTCACACCCCAACCGATGGCGGAAACATCATAGTGAGACGATAACAAGGTTGCTCCTTGCTCACAACGTTAATAATGACAATATTTAAATTTAAAGTCAAATTTCATTTCAAGAATAATTGTCAAAATACAACATTGAAACAAATACAACAAAATTGATACAACAACATTAACCTAAACGTCTAAATGTGTGTATCTAAATCCTTGTTATTTGATTTCATAGCATCCTCTTCATCAGCCTTTAACAAATTTTAAAATAACCATTCAATGCAAAAGTAAAGGCGAGCACACAAGTTTAAGCATAGCATACGTATACGAATAAAGTTTAAACAAATCCTCATGCAACTATGATTCTACAAGAGCATATACAAGGCATGCAATACTACTAGTAAAACCCTTAGCGCAATCACGATGTTTTAACATGGCCTCAAGATTACATGATGGAGGGGGATGCGTTACTTCCTAAAGCACTTATACATGTCAAACGAAGGCTTAAAACAAGTTAATGACTAAAGTATCACATAAAGAATGTCCAAGATATAAGCATCACGTATGTGTACCAAGTATTCATGTGTATATGATTGTTTGTGCATTTCATAATGTTTAAATGTTGTGGTTTTGGTATAAGTAAACATGTTACTCCCAAAAGTGTTGTAAACGAAAAGTGGGTCGAGTGTACTAACAGTTTTGCAAGCTTTCACTTGTTACTACGCGTACGGTTTGGAGGGTTGGATGAACACCAAGCTATCTTTTGAAAGCCTTGTACCTTCAGATAGAGAGAGCTTTAGAGCTTTAGAGAAAAGAAAAGAAGTGTTTGAGGTGTGAAATGAGAGTGGGAGGAGGCGGGTATTTATAGATGGGGTTAGGGGGTTATTAGTTGGGTGCATTTAATGCAACAAACACAAAATGGACCAATCCATGGGCAAGAAACCACTTTCTCCGGAAAATGCTATTTTTAGTCCCTGAACTTAGTTTATCTTTCATTTAATGGTAAAACTTGATATTTTCGCATGTTTTCAAGTGTATAATGTATATGTAAGTATATTTTAGGTATTAAGTATGAATGTATGAGTATTTGCACGTATAATAAGTGTCGGTTTGTATGTAAACACGTATTTAACAATTAAATGCATGCAAGACAAGTATGTATCAGATATGAATTTTATTACGATTAAAGTCTCAAATTATAAGATTGGGAAATGATATACGAATGCGATACAAATACAAGTTTCCATAAATAAAAATACGATTACACTTCCTGATTAAGGAAAGTACGAAAAAGCGAGGCGTTACAGTCTCCCCTCCTTTAGGAAATTTCGTCCCGAAATTTATTCAAGAGGAAGACTTTGGAAAAGATGTCATTTTAGTGAGAAAACAAGATTTTGAAGTTTAAAGTTTTTACGGAGTTCATGTATAAGTGTGTCAATATGTATAGAAATCTTGAAGGATAAAAATGGTAGGTTCGCGAAAGTAATTTGTTTGACTAAGATGTTTTTGAGACACCAATCGTAAATGTGCATAAGAATAAGTAAAAATGTGTTGGTGTGTGTGTAAGCAAGTGGTTTGATTGGGTCTGGACAACTCATTGGAATGAATATTTTAAAAGAGTGCGCCCCTAAGAGGAATGTTTTAGTATAACTAAGGATATATTTTGATTAAAATGAGCGGTCCGCACCGAAAGCTGTAAGAAAAGTTTTATCAGTTCTAAGGCGTATTAGTAAAATCATTTGTTGTAGAAAAAAAATGTTTATTGGAGAGAGCTAGGATGGTAAATATTCATGGTTTCTAAAAGGTTTTGGTGGTAATAGACCGACTGTTGAAGTTTGCGCGTAGATAAAAGTGAAAGGTAATTTTAAAAGAAAGGAACATTTTGACCAAATTGAGCTAGTGGGGACGTTTATAAAAATGGATTGAACGTTTTAGGCTGATTTGCTGTAAATAAAGTTTGGATGACAGGTTAAGAGAAGAATTGGGAAAATCGTTGTATGGTAGTGAATGATTTGGTAGGTGTATGCGTTGGGTAAAAAATGGTATGAATATCAGATAAAATGCAACATGAAATGTAGAGAGAAGCTAGTGATAGTTGTGGCGGTTAAAGCTAACGATTTTGAGAATGAAGCTTTGTCATGGGTAATCGAGTACTAATCATTTCAAAGTAGGGTCACCAAAGTTTGTTACGAATCAAATGTATTTAACAAGGTCCGGGAAAACACCGAATTTCTCATGGCACGTTTTACGAAAGTTTGGTAACATGGTAGGGAAACTTATATATAGGAAGTACCAGCGGCGTACCCACCATGTTCACACCATGTTACGTCGTTTCGCTATTCGGTGTCATATTACGTTCCGTGTTGCGGTACACAGTAGAACCCACTATGGTTTTCATGCGCCTACCAATATAATCCCGTATGCACCCACGATTAGTTTTGTTTGTGCATGATCCGCATAGGTTGTACTTGTAGTATACAAGTCCGATTACATCTAGTAAGCAAAGGGTATGTAAGATAGCGTATAACAATTAAGTATGTAAGCATGATTGTATGTATGTATGAGTGTGTCGAATGTAGGCGAAACCACTCGGGTTATGCCTACTTATAGATTTCAAGTATGACTACCAAGTTGTGCGAATGCATAAATTTTTAGTATGATTGAAGAGAAATACGTATAACATTGGCATGCAGTATCGAGCGTATAGGTGGAATAAAATGGGATTTAGCATATATAAGTTACTATGAAGTTACGAGTATGTAAAATACGAAATGTAATGGTGATATGTGCAATATGGTCATGTAATATTGACTGTATAAATAGAAACGTATAAGGCGGTATGCATGTGAGTGGTTGCTTGAGTCAAAACATTGAGTTGGTTAAAATAAGTCAGGTTTGTCGGGAATGAAGGACCAAACTTGTGAATGTTGGGTGAATATTGAGAAAAGTATTAATTTTTGATGTAAAATGTGGTTTGTAAAAAGAAATGCTACTTTTGTTTTAAAATTTATATTTGAATATGAAATTTTCTTGCCCATGTGTTCAGATTTAGATTTGCGTATTTTGAAAAGAGTATAAAATAGTATGCTTGCTTTATTTTATTTTATTGATGGAAGAAAAGTCGTGTTTTGAAAACTTTCATGTAAAACTTAAATTTTTGAAAAGTATTTTAGCAAAGTACTTATACGTATGTGAGAGAAATTTTTTGTTGGTTTCTTGTTGGAAATAAAATGTCTTTAGAATGGTGTATAAAGTGAGTGTGTTTTGGACGAGTTGTGAAAATCAAGGGTAAGAGGTTCGTTTGACCGACTAAGTTGATGGGTAGCATTTCATAAAAGTTTTTGAAAAATTGTGAAAGAAATGTTTAAAGTGTCGTTAGGGGTTTTGTGTATCTAATTTACGTAAATATGTTGTAGGGTGAGAATTCCTTTGGATAAAATAGTAAGGTTCGAGGTTTATGCATAAATGAGAAAAATCGAAACAATGATAAAAGGTTTAGGTATAAGTTTTGATATAGTAATTGTTATGAAAATAGTCGAGTTGGAGTTGGACTTCGACTCATTTCTCAAACTTGAGTTTTGCGAAAAAAGACATCTAGGTGATACACAATAAAAATCACGTTTGAGCATGTAAGTATTGTATAACATGTATGAGTTCATATAGGTGACATAAGCATAGCAAGTATTCAATTGTATAAACACGTATGATTGCATAAGGAGTATGAATTTAGTTGGTTTGCGAGAATTATTATTCTTTTTGATTGCGAAAGATGTGCGAATTGTTCATCGGGTTAGAAATGAACGAGGTAGTAAGTATTAAAACACATAGAAACTGAGATAGCATAAAAGATGGCTTAGTAAAATATTATAGTGCTTTGGGTTGAGAAGCGTCGACTATTCCAAAGTGAATCGAAGATCCTTTCAAATTAGAGGAACGCACTTTAGCCTATAGGTAAAATGCTCTCGCCGAGAAGCGATTAACGGCATTCTACCCTTCCAGTTACTACACGTCTCTAATTGATCGAAAAATCAAAACCTTAGCGAGATCCAAAAATTGAGGAGTGGGACTAGCTGACAAGGTGCGGGTTTCACTGATAACTTGACAATATCGTACCCTAAGCGTGGTTAGTACTTACCAAACGAGGAGCGAATTCTAACTCGTTGATAAGGGTCCAC
Organism: Scalesia atractyloides; assembly: GCA_947069175.1. Classification (NCBI taxonomy): domain Eukaryota; kingdom Viridiplantae; phylum Streptophyta; class Magnoliopsida; order Asterales; family Asteraceae; genus Scalesia; species Scalesia atractyloides. Next base: position 58,550,767 of record CAMTDV010000020.1, read on the forward strand.
TAGAGTATGAAATGAAAATTTTCATCAAAGAATGGATATCACTCCTAAATTAATGGCGTAATTTCGTGAAAAATCAAATACGCGGATTGAGAGTGATCACCAAAGTGCGGGTTTCACCCCTATTTTAGCGAGATCGTCTTGTTAGTATGAGTGTCTTCAAGTCTCCAAGTGTGCATATTGTGTAAAAGTCTTAGGAAAGACATATTGTATACGTTAAGACCAAAAGAAACAGGAAGAAACAAGGTAGGAAGAATTAATATTTTAAACAAGAAACAAGAATGGTCAAGTTTGGTCACTTAAACTATAGACTAGGTCAAACATGGTAATTCTATCTAATTCTCTATAGTTATGGCTCTGATACCAATCTGTCACATCCCAACCGATGGTGGAAACATCAGAGTTAGACGATAACAAGATTGCTCATTTCTTACAACGCTAATAATGACAATATTTAATTTTAAAGTCAAATTTCATTTCAAGAATAATTGTCAGAATACAACAAAATTGAGACAACAACATTAACCTAAACATCTAAATGTGTGTATCTAAATCCTTGCTATTTGATTTCATAGCATCCTCTTCATCAGCCTGTAACATGTTTTAAAATAACAATTCAATGCAAAAGTAAAGGCGAGCACACAAGTTTAAGCATAACATACGTATACGAATAAAGTTTAAACAAATCCTCATGGCAACTATGATTCTACAAGAGCATATACAAGGCATGCAATACTACTAGTAAAACCCTTAACGCAATCACGATGTTTTAACATGGCCCCAAGATTACACGATGGAGGGGGATGCGTTACTTCCTAAAGCGCTTATATATGTCAAACGAAGGCTTAAAACAAGTTAATGACTAAAGTATCACATAAAGAATGTCCAAGATATAAGCATCACGTATGCGTACCAAGTATTCATGTGTATATGATTGTTTGTGCATTTCATAAAGTTAAGTGTTGTGGTTTTGGTATAAGTAAACATGTTACACCCAAAGGTGTTGTAAACGAAAAGTGGGTCGAGTGTACTCACAGTTTTGCAAGCTTCACTTGTTACTACGCGAAGGGTTTGGAGGGTTGGATGAAAACCAAACTATCTTTTGAAAGCCTTGAACCTTTAGAAAGATAGAGCTTTAGAGCTTTAGAGAGAAGAGAAGAAGTGTTTGAGGTGTGAAATGAGAGTGGGAGGAGGCGGGTATTTATAGATGGGGTTAGGGGGTTGTTCGTTGGGTGCATTTAATGCAACAAACACAAAATGGACCAATCCATGGGCAAGAAACCACTTTCTCCGGAAAATGCTATTTTTAGTCCCTGAACTTAGGTTATCTTTCATTTCATGGTAAAACTTGATATTTTCGCATGTTTCAAGTGTATAATGTATATGTAAGTATATTTTAGGTATCAAGTATGAATATATGAGTATTTGCACGTATAATAAGTATCGGTTTGTATGTTAACACACATCTAACAATTAAATGCATTTTAGACAAGTATGTATATGGTATGAATTTTATTACGATCAAAGTCTCAGATTATAAGATTGGGAAATGATATACGAATGCGATACGAATTCAAGTTTCTTTAAATAAAAATATGGTTACACTTTCTAATTAAGGAAAGTACAAAAAAGCGAGGCGTTACAGTCTCCCCTACTTTAGGAAATTTCATCCCGAAATTTATTCAAGAGGAAGACTTTGGAAAAGATGTCATTTTAGTGAGAAAACAAGATTTTGAAGTTTAATGTTTTTGCGGAGTTCATGTATTAGTGTGTCAATATGTATCGAAATCTTGAAGGATAATTAATTTGTTTGACTAAGATGTTTTTAAGACACCAATCGTAAATGTGTATAAGAATAAGTAAAAATGTGTATGTGTGTGTGTAAGCAAGTGAATTTTATTGGGTCTGGACAACTCATTGGAAGGAATATTTTAAAAGAGTGCGACCTAAGAGGAAGGTTTTAGTATGACTAAGGATGTATTTTGATTAAAATGAGTGGTCCGCACCGAAAGCTGTAAGAAAAGTTTTGTTAGTTCTAAGGCGTATTAGTAAAATCATTTGTTGTAGAAAATAAAATGTTTATTGGAGAGAGCTAGGATGGTAAATATTCATGGTTTCTAAAAGGTTTTGGTGGTAATAGACCGACTGGTTGAAGTTTGCGCGTAGATAAGAGTAAAGGTAATTTTAAAAGAAAAGGAACATTTTGACCAAATTGAGCTGGTGGGGACGTTTATAAAAATGGATTGAACGTTTTAGGCTGATTTGCTGTAAATAAAGTTTGGATGAAGGTTAAGGGAAGAATTGGGAAAATCGTGGTATGGTAGTGAATGATTCGGTAGGTGTATGCGAGGGGTAAAAAATGGTATGAATAACGGATAGAATTCAATATGGAATGTTGAGAGATGCTAGTGATAGTTATGGCGGTTAAAGCTAACGATTTTGAGAATGAAGCTTTGTCATGGGTAATCGAGTACTAATCATTTCGAATTGGGATCACCAAAGATTATTATGAATCAAATGTATTAAACAAGGTCCGGGAAAACACCGAATTTCTCATGGCACGTTTTACGAAAGTTTAGTTAAATGGTCGGGACACTTATATATCGGAAGTACCAGCAGCGTATCCACCATGTTCACACCATGTTACGTCGTTTCGCTATTCGAGGTCATGTTACGTTCCGTGTTGCGATACACAGTAGAACCCACTATGGTTTTCATGCGCCTACCAATATAATCCCGTGTGCACCCGCGATTATTTTGGTTTGTGCATGATCCGCATAGTTTGTACTAGTAGTGTACGGGTCAGGTTACATCTAGTAAGCAAAGGTTCGTTTGACCGACTAAGTTGATGGGTAGCATTTCATAAAGTTTTTGAAAAATTGTGAAAGAAACGTTTAAAGTGTCGTTAGGGGTTTCGTGTATGTAATTTACGTAAATATGTTGTAGGGTGAGAATTCCTTTGGATAAAATAGTAAGGTTCGAGGTTTATGCATAAATGAGAAAAATCGAAACAATGATAAAAGGTTTAGGTATAAGTTTTGATATAGTGATTGTTATGAAAATAGTCGAGTTGGAGTTAGACTTCGACTCATTTCTTGTAACATCCGTCGAAAAACGGGTTTTCCAAACCCGCTTTGTTTGTAATCGGATATCAAGTTATAAAAATTTCGTTGCGTATTTATGACTTATTATAATTTTAAACAATACATAATTAATAAAAAAATTTTAATTTATAAGCTATAATTGTTAAAAAGTAAAAATAAAATAAATAAAAAGAAAAACAGGCTGCCGGGATTCGAACCCGGGTCAGCCGGGAAGCCTAGCAACTTAACTCACACACATTCAACCACTCCACCACTTGATGTCTTTGTGAATTCTAGGAAACAATTAAAACATATGTACAACCGTGAATCAACCTGTTGCGCCAAACTGAAACCGATATCGGCTTCCAACCGTCCAAGACGTTTGAGTGCTCGCGGATTCTTGATTATAACCGATAAACCGACATTCTTAATCAATTCAGTCGTTAATGAACTTGAATTCATGTGATGTTCGGTTTTAATAACCGAAAACATTCACTTCTTGAATTACTTCAACAAAATCATCATCTCGTGACTCAGTAACATTCACAGAACCTCTAATTTCACTTTTACTCAAATTTCTAATCGTCGGAATCGCTTTTTGAACTCGCCGGACTTTCGCCGGAACACCGTGTCTTCCATCAAAACGGTAAGTTTCTCAATTCTTCCATCTTCTATCAGTTGTTAGGCTTTTGCTAACTCAAACCCTTCAATCAGAATCTGTTCCAGGCAACGATATCGGATAATCAACACTCGCCGGAAAACTTCTGAAAATTCCTAGATTACGCTGTGAAACGGTATAATCTGTTAAACCTTCTGATAACTCTTGTTTAGTACTTCAATTCCACAACTAGCTAATCAAAACTGTTAATTGGTCCGCTCAGACGAAGTTCATAAAAACAGAGCCGACGACTTTGCCGGAGTTCTGAGAAATCGTCATTCCGGTATGTTCATTCCCAAAACCTTTCCTATCCGTTACATTTTAATCATTCATACGCCTGTTAATCGAATTAAGCAAGAAACAGTTGATTAATCGTTGTCTGTGTTCTTGAGCGAAGAAGACGAAGTCGATTACGATTATAAGATTAATTAAAATCAGTATAATAAACGGGTTAGACACACAGTCCAACGGTGGACTGTGTGCAAACAATAAACATACGTCTCGAGTTCGATCCCTATGACGACCCTATTCTCGGAAATAAAAATGTTTTTTAAGAACCGAACCGGGTTAACTCACTGAAGATGTTAAGTATAATAAAATCAGTATATTAACCAGGTTATACACACAGTCCAGCGGTGGACTGTGTGCAACACTAAACCACATGTCCCGGGTTCGAGACCTGTTACGCATGCCGGTTCGATGATTAAAATCCTTTTTAAAAATAAATGAATTTTTAATAAACTAAAACAGTATATAAATATAATTAAAAACAGATATATTTCGGGTTAGACACGTAGCTCAGTTGGTAGAGCTGCGTGCACGCGTACGGGAGGTCTCGGGTTCGAGCCTTACCCGGCGCATACTTGCACATTAGCGAACCAGTCAAACAGTCAATAGTCACAGCCACAGTCAACGGTCAATGGTCAACTCAAAAGTCAACATTTTTTTTTTATTTTTATTTATTTATTTAATTTAAAAATCAATTAAAAATACTTAAAAATAATGTTTTTAAAGTTAGGAAATAGCCTTAAACTCACAAAAATATATCTAAAAATCCTATTAAAATTATTAAAAAATCCACTCATTTACCATACCTTTCGTTATTATTTAGGTTAGTTAATCCTCATCGAACAACCCTCTAAACTCGTGCGCATTCATCATCTTCAACCGAACGCACCCAATGTGAGTGAATCTCTACAAATTCCCCGTTTTAATCACATTTTTGGGGTGTATCATGTGTCTTATTATTTATTACATTTAAACTATTGTGCATCCATCATATTCATGATCAAATGTGTATTCAATATGTATCAACTGTTTGTGTGGTTAATGTTTAGATTAAATTTATCATTTTCAGTACATACATTATCATAGGCCGCCGCTCCCCATTACATATGAGCGTTGAGTTGTTCCCCATTACTTATGAGCGTGAACTAGGCGTTGCCAACATACGATCGGCTCCGTTTGATTGAGCCTTGATCGCACAGACATTTATCATAGGCCGTCCGTTCCCCATTACCTATGAGCGTGAACGTGACGTTGCCAACATATACAGTATCATTCATGTTATATATTCATGCAAGTTGGTTTGTTATTGTATGTTATTGTATGTTGTTGTTATTGTTATTGTTATTGTATGATTATTTACGTTTGCTCACATATGATTATTGCACAATTTTCCATAATAAATATAACAAGAAGTCAATAATAAATGTTTTCTAACAAGGTTCACTCGCCAACTTATGTTGACCCAAAAACCCCCACTTTTACACATGATACAGGTGATCCAGCTGCAGCAAGAAACATATAGGATGGCTTAGAAGAATAAACCGGTTTAGACTTTGGATTGTTTAGTTGATTATCTTTCTTTGTAATTGTATGAACATGTTTGGATATTGAGGATGTAATTTTGAATTTAATAAATATGAAACATAGTAGTAAATATCATGAGCTTTGGTGATAACCCAATTATGCTCCGACTCTTATTCCGCTGCGGGTCGGGGTGTGACAGATTGGCATCAGAGCCATGACTATAGGGATATAGGATAGGTTATTAGACCCTTAGAGCCTATACTATAGTTGATTAGAATTTTTAAAATTTTTGTGTGTTACATGCAAAATTCATGATGTTTATATGTTTTATGTTTAATGTTACATTCAATGTTATGTAAGCATGTTCACAAGTACATATTATTATATAATGCCTATCATGAATCATATTCTCATAACATATCATATCCATGAGAGCACACACCACATCATTTCCATGATTTTTTGCAATGATTTTTGTATTTTCAATCACATCAAAGTGAGTTCTCATGACGGGCATGTAGTAACTGGAAGGGTACAAGTACCGGTAGTCGGAACGTCCTGTCTAGGCTTGGCATTCGTATAAATTCAAAATAAAGGACCAGTTTGCCTACCTGGGGACTAACGATGAGAGTACGAAGGACCTATTAGGCCAAAGCATGCTATACCAAACGTCGTGTGAGCTAACCCCACTTTGAGTTGTCATTGTGTCTGCACCTGGACACCTTCCGACCATACATCTCGTAAACATATTTCATGGTTTTCATTCGGATGATGCGAGTGTTAAACCGCCAATACCAATATGAATCCTACTAAGCCAATAGTCATGGGGGCCCACATGACTATACAGGTGAAGGTATGGGGAACATTTGAGGCCCAACATGAGCAAACCCAAGACATCCTTGCATTATTGATGTTTATGTTATTTTTATTTTTTAAGACACATGACACCTAAAAAGACTCCATAAACTCACAATCTTCTTATGTATATTCCTGTAGATGTCGGCTAGGCAACAACGAGGGGGTAGAAGGTCAGGAAGGTCGAATGAACGCTTGGCCACCCAAATCGCAAAACAAATGGCCGCGGTGCTTCCTGACATTGTAGTTCAAGTCCAACAGGCTCTCGCCGCAAATCCCATCAATCCTCCCCAGCAAGAAGACCAGAACATCGGCAACCCTCCTTCCAAAAAGTGCTCATATAAACATTTCAAGTCTTGCGATCCTCCGAAATTTGAAGGGACCGAAGGTGTCACTGTTCTCCTCCACTGGTTTGAGGAAATGGAAAACACCTTCCTCAACCGCGATTTTCCCGAGGATCGCAAGGTACGTTACGCAACCGGGAGGCTATTTGGGGTAGCTCTTACCTGGTGGAATACTGAAAAGGGTAAGGGAGGAATCGAAGATGCAATGGCCTTAACGTGGGAGGAGTTAAGGGAAATTATGACGAGACGCTTCTGTCCTAGAAGCGAGATCAAAAAGTTAGAGGATGAATTTCATTCGTTGACAGCAAAAGGAGGGAGATCATACTTCCTACAACAAAAGGTTTTTAGAGTTGAACCAAATGGTCCCTAACTTGTTCACCCCAGTTTACCGCTTAGTCGAACACTATATTCGAGGTCTCCCCTCGAAAATTCAAGACTCAGTTCTCAGCACTTCGCCTGCAACACTTGAAGCTGCTATGGAACTAGCTACCGAGCTTACCGAGAATCGAATTCGCAACGGTAAATTTAAAGATGAGAAAAAGAAAGCCCCCGTTGAGGGCCAAACTTCAAACCATTCCACCTCCTCCTCAAAGTTTGCTAACAAGAGGAAACGAAACACCAGAAACTTTGCTGTCACACAAACAAATTTCCCTATCCCTGCTGCACCCATTTCCCAAGTTGCCCCCTCACCTGCACCATATAAAAGGCCATACTCCGGCCCATACCCAAAATGCAACCGTTGCCAATACCATCACTTTCCTGATCATCCCAGCCAACATTGTACCGGCTGTGGTCGCGCAGGTCACACCGTTCAAACCTGTCGCATACCTCAGCGAACGAACCGCCACCAGCCCTCAACCTAAACCCACCATCAGATAGTGGGTCAAGCCCAACAACCTCTACTACTACCACCTACCCAACATGTAGCCCAATCCTACTACCAACCCAACTATCCCATGGTGCAACCTATGCGGGCTTGTTACAATTGTGGAGACCCAAACCACTTTAGAAACACTTGTCCACGCTTGGTGAACATTATACATGCTCAAGCTCAAGCAAATCCGGTGAATCAAGCTAACCAAGCTCCTCCACCTGCTAGAGGAAGAGCTTTCAACATCAACGCTAACCAAGCTAGGGCTGACAACAATGTGGTTAACGGTACGTTTCTCATCAATGGTAGTTATGCATCCATGTTATTTGATACTGGCGCGGATAAAAGTTTTGTATCCTTAGAATTTGAACCCATCCTCAACCAAACTCGTGATAAACTCATGGAATCCATAACGGTAGAAGTTGCTGAGGGAAAACCGGTCTCATTAAACTCTATTATACGCAATTGTACTCTCACCTTAAACGATCACGATTTTCCAGTTGACCTCATTCCTATGAAGTTGGGAAGCTTCGACATTATAATTGGTATGGACTGGCTCAGCCAACATCATGCTGAAGTTGTATGCCGCGAAAAGTTTATACGCATTCCTCTTACAAATGGTCAGACTCTACGAATCTTTGGAGAAACCCATTCGAAAGGGCTCAAATTAATGTCCTGTCTTCAAGCCCGAAAATATCTCCGCAAGAATTATGTCGCATTTCTAACGCATGTCGTCAAAAAGGGAACCAAGGAGAATAAACTTGAAGACATCCCAGTAGTAAAAGATTTTCCACAAGTTTTTCCTGGCGACATTTCAGGACTTCCTCCCGTGAGAGAAGTCGAATTCCACATTGATCTTATACCTGGAGCTACGCCAGTTGCAAAATCTCCTTATAGGTTAGCCCCATCTGAAATGCAAGAGCTAGCCAGTCAATTACAAGAGCTGACTGACAAAGGATTCATACGTCCTAGCTCCTCGCCTTGGGGTGCACCTGTCCTTTTTGTGAAGAAGAAAGATGGAACGTTTCGCATGTGCATCGACTACAGAGAACTCAACAAGTTAACGGTCAAGAACCGCTACCCATTACCTCGCATCGATGATCTTCTTGACCAACTTCAAGGCGCCAGCTGTTTCTCAAAAATCGACCTTCGTTCTGGTTATCATCAACTCAGAGTACATGAAGAAGACGTCCCAAAGACCGCCTTCCGAACTCGTTATGGTCATTATGAATTCATGGTCATGCCATTTGGTTTAACCAACGCTCCAGCTGTCTTAATGGATCTAATGAACAGAGTCTGCAAACCCTATCTCGATCGCTTTGTTATAGTCTTCATCGACGACATCCTCATCTACTCAAAGTCTAAGTCTGATCATGAACGACACCTTCGACTCATCCTTACACTCTTAGAGAATGAAAAGCTCTACGCCAAATTCTCCAAATGCGAATTCTGGTTAAAAGAGGTACAATTCCTTGGACATGTCGTCAACGACAAGGGAATACATGTCGACCCCTCAAAGATCAAAGCAGTACAAGAATGGCAAGCGCCACGTACACCTACCGAAGTAAGATCATTTCTTGGTTTGGCTGGTTATTATCGACGTTTCATTGCAAATTTCTCTCGTATTGCTGTGCCACTCACGGCTTTAACTCATAAAGGAAAACCCTTCATATGGGGACCCAAACAAGAAGAAGCCTTCCAAACCCTTAAACAAAAACTCTGTGATGCACCTATCCTCACTCTTCCTGAAGGTTGTGATGACTTCGTGGTTTACTGCGACACGTCAGGGCAAGGACTAGTCTGTGTTCTAATGCAAAGAGGAAAGGTGATAGCTTATGCTTCTAGACAACTCAAAACTCATGAGAAGAACTACACTACCCACGACCTAGAACTTGGAGCCGTTGTGTTCGCTCTAAGATATGGAGACATTATCTCTACGGTACTAAGTGTGAAATATACACTGACCACAAGAGTCTTCAACATATCTTCAACCAAAAGGAGGTAAACATGAGGCAACGAAGATGGGTCGAACTTCTTAATGACTACGACTGTGAAATTCGGTATCATCCTGGCAAGGCAAATGTGGTGGCCGATGCACTCAGTCGAAGGGGTTATGCGAACTCCATTTGTCTTCTATGTTCGCAAATCATAACAGATATCAAAGATCAAATTCGAGAAGCCCAACATGTCTCAGTAACGGAAGACGACGTACGAAAGGAGCTGTCCTGTGGAGCTGAACTTAAAATTGAAACTAAATCCGACGGTATTCTGTACTATCTAGATCGCATATGGATTCCTGACCACAACAACCTTCGTGAATTCCTTATGATTGAGGCACACAAAACACGATACTCTATACACCCAGGAGCCGACAAGATGTATCAAGACCTTCGATACACCTACTGGTGGCCTGGAATGAAAAAGGCTATTGTTGTTTTTGTTTCCAAGCGCCTTACATGTTCCAAGGTAAAAGCTGAACATGAAAGACCCTCAGGACTTCTGGTCCAACCTGAAATACCTGTATGGAAGTGGGAAAACATAACCATGGACTTCATTACCGGGTTACCTCGCACTTCTGGTGGGTTTGACACTATATGGGTAATCATTGATCGTCTTACAAAATCAGATTGATCCGCGAAGATTTCAAGAACGAGAAGTTAGCTCGTATCTACATCAGCGAAATCGTAAGCCGTCATGGTGTACCGTTAAGCATTATTTCAGATCGTGATGGTCGTTTCACTTCACGAACATGGCAAGCCGTACAAGCCGCTTTGGGTACACGATTAGACCTCAGTACGGCTTATCATCCTCAAACTGATGGACAATCTGAACGCACCATCCAAACTCTTGAAGATATGCTTCGAGCATGTGTCATAGACTTCAAGGGAAATTGGGACGCTCATCTACCATTAGTTGAATTTTCGTACAACAACAGCTATCATTCAAGTATCGGCATGGCACCTTTCGAAGCTTTATATGGTCGTAAGTGCCGATCTCCAGTATGTTGGCACGAAATTGGGGAAGCTCAAATCACCGGTCCAGAATTGATTCAAGAAACCACAGACAAGATCCATCAAATTCGAAACAATCTTCTAGCAGCACAAAGTCGTCGACGAAAGCATTTGGAGTTTAACATTGGTGATCATGTACTTTTAAAAGTATCACCGTGGAAGGGAGTAGTTCGTTTTGGCCAGAAGGGCAAGCTAGCACCACGCTACGTAGGACCTTTCAAGATACTCGAAAGAGTAGGACCTGTAGCATACAAGCTTGATCTACCAGAAGAACTCAACAGAATTCACCCCACATTCCACGTATCAAACTTGAAGAAGTGCCTCGCCAATGAAAACCTCCATATTCCCCTGGAAGATATTCAGATCGATGAATCTATGCATTTCATTGAAAGACCAGTAGAGATCATGGACTTCGGAGAAAAACGTTTAAGACGGAGTCGTATTCCAATAGTTAGGGTACGCTGGGAGTCGAAACGGGGACCTGAGTTTACTTGGGAACGTGAAGACTCAATGCGCGAAAAATACCCGCATCTTTTTCCTGTTACCACTACTACTTAAATTTCGGGACGAAATTTCCAAAAGTAGGGGATACTGTAACATCCGTCGAAAAATGGGTTTTCCAAACCCGCTTTGTTTGTAATCGGATATCAAGTTATAAAAATTTCGATGCGTATTTATGACTTATTATAATTTTAAACAATACATAATTAATAAACAAATTTGAATTTATAAGCTATAATTGTTAAAAAGTAAAAATAAAATAAATAAAAAGAAAAACAGGCTGCCGGGATTCGAACCCGGGTCCGCCGGGAAGCCTAGCAACTTAACTCACACACATTCAACCACTCCGCCACTTGATGTCTTTGTGAATTCTAGGAAACAATTAAAACATATGTACAACCGTGAATCAACCTGTTGCGCCAAACTGAAACCGATATCGGCTTCCAACCGACCAAGACGTTTGAGTGCTCGCGGATTCTTGATTATAACCGATAAACCGACATTCTTAATTAATTCAGTCGTTAATAACTTGAATTCATGTGATGTTCGGTTTTAATAACCGAAAACATTCACTTCTTGAATTACTTCTACAAAATCATCATCTCGCGACTCGGTAACATTCACAGAACCTCTAATTTCACTTTTACTCAAATTTATGATCGTCGGAATCGCTTTTTGAACTCGCCGGACTTTCGCCGGAAAACCGTGTCTTCCATCAAAATGGTAAGTTTCTCAATTCTTCCATCTTCTATCAGTTGTTAGGCTTTTGCTAACTCAAACCCTTCAATCAGAATCAGTTCCAGGCGACGATATCGGATAATCAACACTCGCCGGAAAACTTCTGAAAATTCCTAGATTGCGCTGTGAAACGGTATAATCTTTTAAACCTTCTGATAACTCTTGTTTAGTACTTCAATTCCACAACTAGCTAATCAAAACTGTTAATTGGTCCGCTCAGACGAAGTTCATAAAAACAGAGCCGACGACTTTGCCGGAGTTCTGAGAAAAATCGTCATTCCGGTATGTTCATTCCCAAAACCTTTCCTATCCGTTACATTTTAATCATTCATACGCCTGTTAATCGAATTAAGCAAGAAACAGTTGATTAATCGTTGTCTGTGTTCTGGAGCGAAGAAGACGAAGTCGATTATGATTATAAGATTAACTAAAATCATTATAATAAACAGGTTAGACACACAGTCCAGCGGTGGACTGTGTGCAAACAATAAACATACGTCTCGAGTTCGATCCCTATCACGACCCTATTCTCGGAAATAAAAATGTTTCTTTTTAAGAAACGAACCGGGTTAACTCACTGAAGATGTTAAGTACAATAAAAATCAGTATATTAACCAGGTTAGACACACAGTCCAGCGGTAGACTGTGTGCAACACTAAACCACAGGTCCCGGGTTCAAGACCTGTTACGCACGCCGGTTCGATGATCAAAATCCTTTTTAAAAATAAATCAATTTTGAATAAATTAAAACAGTATATAAATATAATTAAAAACAAAATATTTCGGGTTAGACACGTAGCTCAGTTGGTAGAGCTGCGTGCACGCGTACGCGAGGTCTTGGGTTCGAGCCTTACCCGGCGCATACTTGCACACTAGCGAACCGGTCAAACAGTCAACAGTCACAGTCACAGTCAACGGTCAATGGTCAACTCAAAAGTCAACATTTTTTTTATATTTTTATTTATTTATTTAATTTAAAAAATCAATTAAAAATACTTAAAAATAATGTTTTTAAAGTTAGGAAATAGCCTTAAACTTACAAAAATATATCTAAAAATCCTATTAAAATTATTAAAAAATCCACTCATTTACCATACCTTTCGTTATTATTTAGGTTAGTTAATCCTCGTCGAACAACCCTCTAAACTCGTGCGCATTCATCATCTTCAACCGAACGCACCCAATGTGAGTGAATCTCTACAAATTCCCCGTTTTAATCACATTTTTGGGGTGTATCATGTGTCTTATTATTTATTACATTTAAACTATTGTGCATCCATCATATTCATGATCAAATGTGTATTCAATATGTATCAACTGTTTGTGTGGTTAATGTTTAGATTAAATTTATCATTTTCAGTACATACATTATCATAGGCCGCCGCTCCCCATTACATATGAGCGTTGAGCTGTTCCCCATTACTTATGAGCGTGAACTAGGCGTTGCCAACATACGATCGGCTCCGTTTGATTGAGCCTTGATCGCACAGACATTTATCATAGGCCGTCCGTTCCCCATTACCTATGAGCGTGAACGTGACGTTGCCAACATATACAGTATCATTCATGTTATATATTCATGCAAGTTGGTTTGTTATTGTATGTTGTTGTTATTGTTATTGTATGATTATTTACGTTTGCTCACATATGATTATTGCACAATTTTCCATAATAAATATAACAAGAAATCAATAATAAATGTTTTCTAACAAGGTTCACTCGCCAACTTATGTTGACCCAAAAACCCCCACTTTTACACATGATACAGGTGATCCAGCTGCAGCAAGAAACATATAGGATGGCTTAGAAGAATAAACCGGTTTAGACTTTGGATTGTTTAGTTGATTATCTTTCTTTGTAATTGTATGAACATGTTTGGAATATTGAGGATGTAATTTTGAATTTAATAAATATGAAACATAGTAGTAAATATCATGAGCTTTGGTAATAACCCAATTATGCCCCGACTCTTATTCCGCTGCGGGTCGGGGTGTGACAGATTGGTATCAGAGCCATGACTATAGGGATATAGGATAGGTTATTAGACCCTTAGAGCCTATACTATAGTTGATTAGAATTTTTAAAAATTTTTGTGTGTTACATGCAAAATTCATGATGTTTATATGTTTATGTTTAATGTTACATTCAATGTTATGTAAGCATGTTCACAAGTACATATTATTATATAATGCCTATCATGAATCATATTCTCATAACATATCATATCCATGAGAGCACACACCACATCATTTCCATGATTTTTTGCAATGATTTTTGTATTTTCAAATCACATCAAAGTGAGTTCTCATGACGGGCATGTAGTAACTGGAAGGGTACAAGTACCGGTAGTCGGAACGTCCTGTCTAGGCATGGCATTCGTATAAATCCAAAATAAAGGACCAGTTTGCCTACCTGGGGACTAACGATGAGAGTACGAAGGACCTATTAGGCCAAAGCATGCTATACCAAACGTCGTGTGAGCTAACCCCACTTTGAGTTGTCATTGTGTCTGCACCTGGACACCTTCCGACCATACATCTCGTAAACATATTTCATGGTTTTCATTCGGGTGATGCGAGTGTTAAACCGCCAATACCAATATGAATCCTACTAAGCCAATAGTCATGGGGGCCCACATGACTATACAGGTAAAGGTATGGGGGACATTTGAGGCCCAACATGAGCAAACCCAAGACATCCTTGCATTATTGATGTTTATGTTATTTTTATTTTTTTAAGACACATGACACCTAAAAAGACTCCATAAACTCACAATCTTCTTACGTATATTCCTGTTGATGTCGGCTAGGCAACAACGAGGGGGTAGAAGGTCAGGAAGGTCGAATGAACGCTTGGCCACCCAAATCGCAAAACAAATGGCCGCGGTGCTTCCTGACATTGTAGTTCAAGTCCAACAGGCTCTCGCCGCAAATCCCATCAATCCTCCCCAGCAAGAAGACCAGAACATCGGCAACCCTCCTTCCAAAAAGTGCTCATATAAACATTTCAAGTCTTGCGATCCTCCGAAATTTTAAGGGACCGAAGGTGTCACTGTTCTCCTCCACTGGTTTGAGGAAATGGAAAACACCTTCCTCAACCGCGATTGTCCCGAGGATCGCAAGGTACGTTACGCAACCGGGAGGCTATTTGGGGTAGCTCTTACCTGGTGGAATACTGAAAAGGGTAAGGGAGGAATCGAAGATGCAATGGCCTTAACGTGGGAGGAGTTAAGGGAAATTATGACGAGACGCTTCTGTCCTAGAAGCGAGATCAAAAAGTTAGAGGATGAATTTCATTCGTTGAAGCAAAAGGAGGGAGATCATACTTCCTACAACAAAAGGTTTTTAGAGTTGAACCAAATGGTCCCTAACTTGTTCACCCCAGTTTACCGCTTAGTCGAACCCTATATTCGAGGTCTCCCCTCGAAAATTCAAGACTCAGTTCTCAGCACTTCGCCTGCAACACTTGAAGCTGCTATGGAACTAGCTACCGAGCTTACCGAGAATCGAATTCGCAACGGTAAATTTAAAGATGAGAAAAAGAAAGCCCCCGTTGAGGGCCATACTTCAAACCATTCCACCTCCTCCTCAAAGTTTGCTAACAAGAGGAAACGAAACACCAGAAACTTTGCTGTCACACAAACAAATTTCCCTATCCCTGCTGCACCCATTTCCCAAGTTGCCCCCTCACCTGCACCATATAAAAGGCCATACTCCGGCCCATACCCAAAATGCAACCGTTGCCAATACCATCACTTTCCTGATCATCCCAGCCAACATTGTACCTGCTGTGGTCGCGCAGGTCACACCGTTCAAACCTGTCGCATACCTCAGCGAACGAACCGCCACCAGCCCTCAACCTAAACCCACCATCAGATAGTGGGTCAAGCCCAACAACCTCTACTACTACCACCTACCCAACATGTAGCCCAATCCTACTACCAACCCAACTATCCCATGGTGCAACCTAAGCGGGCTTGTTACAATTGTGGAGACCCAAACCACTTTAGAAACACTTGTCCACGCTTGGTGAACATTATACATGCTCAAGCTCAAGCAAATCCGGTGAATCAAGCTAACCAAGCTCCTCCACCTGCTAGAGGAAGAGCTTTCAACATCAACGCTAACCAAGCTAGGGCTGACAACAATGTGGTTAACGGTACGTTTCTCATCAATGGTAGTTATGCATCCATGTTATTTGATACTGGCGCGGATAAAAGTTTTGTATCCTTAGAATTTGAACCCATCCTCAACCAAACTCGTGATAAACTCATGGAATCCATAACGGTAGAAGTTGCTGAGGGAAAACCGGTCTCATTAAACTCTATTATACGTAATTGTACTCTCACCTTAAACGATCACGATTTTCCAGTTGACCTCATTCCTATGAAGTTGGGAAGCTTCGACATTATAATTGGTATGGACTGGCTCAGCCAACATCATGCTGAAGTTGTATGCCGCGAAAAGTTTATACGCATTCCTCTTACAAACGGTCAGACTCTACGAATCTTTGGAGAAACCCATTCGAAAGGGCTCAAATTAATGTCCTGTCTTCAAGCCCGAAAATATCTCCACAAGAATTATGTCGCATTTCTAACGCATGTCGTCAAAAAGGGAACCAAGGAGAATAAACTTGAAGACATCCCAATAGTAAAAGATTTTCCACAAGTTTTTCCTGGCGACATTTCAGGACTTCCTCCCGTGAGAGAAGTCGAATTCCACATTGATCTTATACCTGGAGCTACGCCAGTTGCAAAATCTCCTTATAGGTTAGCCCTATCTGAAATGCAAGAGCTAGCCAGTCAATTACAAGAGCTGACTGACAAAGGATTCATACGTCCTAGCTCCTCGCCTTGGGGTGCACCTGTCCTTTTTGTGAAGAAGAAAGATGGAACGTTTCGCATGTGCATCGACTACAGAGAACTCAACAAGTTAACGGTCAAGAACCGCTACCCATTACCTCGCATCGATGATCTTCTTGACCAACTTCAAGGCGCCAGCTGTTTCTCAAAAATCGACCTTCGTTCTGGTTATCATCAACTCAGAGTACATGAAGAAGACGTCCCAAAGACCGCCTTCCGAACTCGTTATGGTCATTATGAATTCATGGTCATGCCATTTGGTTTAACCAACGCTCCAGCTGTCTTAATGGATCTAATGAACAGAGTCTGCAAACCCTATCTCGATCGCTTTGTTATAGTCTTCATCGACGACATCCTCATCTACTCAAAGTCTAAGTCTGATCATGAACGACACCTTCGACTCATCCTTACACTCTTAGAGAATGAAAAGCTCTACGCCAAATTCTCCAAATGCGAATTCTGGTTAAAAGAGGTACAATTCCTTGGACATGTCGTCAATGACAAGGGAATACATGTCGACCCCTCAAAGATCAAAGCAGTACAAGAATGGCAAGCGCCACGTACACCTACCGAAGTAAGATCATTTCTTGGTTTGGCTGGTTATTATCGACGTTTCATTGCAAATTTCTCTCGTATTGCTGTGCCACTCACGGCTTTAACTCATAAAGGAAAACCCTTCATATGGGGACCCAAACAAGAAGAAGCCTTCCAAACCCTTAAACAAAAACTCTGTGATGCACCTATCCTCACTCTTCCTGAAGGTTGTGATGACTTCGTGGTTTACTGCGACACGTCAGGGCAAGGACTAGTCTGTGTTCTAATGCAAAGAGGAAAGGTGATAGCTTATGCTTCTAGACAACTCAAAACTCATGAGAAGAACTACACTACCCACGACCTAGAACTTGGAGCCGTTGTGTTCGCTCTTAAGATATGGAGACATTATCTCTACGGTACTAAGTGTGAAATATACACTGACCACAAGAGTCTTCAACATATCTTCAACCAAAAGGAGTTAAACATGAGGCAACGAAGATGGGTCGAACTTCTTAATGACTACGACTGTGAAATTCGGTATCATCCTGGCAAGGCAAATGTGGTGGCCGATGCACTCAGTCGAAGGGGTTATGCGAACTCCATTTGTCTTCTATGTTCGCAAATCATAACAGATATCAAAGATCAAATTCGAGAAGCCCAACATGTCTCAGTAATGGAAGACGACGTACGAAAGGAGCTGTCCTGTGGAGCTGAACTTAAAATTGAAACTAAATCCGACGGTATTCTGTACTATCTAGATCACATATGGATTCCTGACCACAACAACCTTCGTGAATTCCTTATGATTGAGGCACACAAAACACGATACTCTATACACCCAGGAGCCGACAAGATGTATCAAGACCTTCGATACACCTACTGGTGGCCTGGAATGAAAAGGATATTGTTGTTTTTGTTTCCAAGTGCCTTACATGTTCCAAGGTAAAAGCTGAACATCAAAGACCCTCAGGACTTCTGGTCCAACCTGAAATACCTGTATGGAAGTGGGAAAACATAACCATGGACTTCATTACCGGGTTACCTCGCACTTCTGGTGGGTTTGACACTATATGGGTAATCATTGATCGTCTTACAAAATCAGATCGATCCGCGAAGATTTCAAGAACGAGAAGTTAGCTCGTATCTACATCAGCGAAATCGTAAGCCGTCATGGTGTACCGTTAAGCATTATTTCAGATCGTGATGGTCGTTTCACTTCACGAACATGGCAAGCCGTACAAGCCGCTTTGGGTACACGATTAGACCTCAGTACGGCTTATCATCCTCAAACTGATGGACAATCTGAACGCACCATCCAAACTCTTGAAGATATGCTTCGAGCATGTGTCAAAGACTTCAAGGGAAATTGGGACGCTCATCTACCATTAGTTGAATTTTCGTACAACAACAGCTATCATTCAAGTATCGGCATGGCACCTTTCGAAGCTTTATATGGTCGTAAGTGCCGATCTCCAGTATGTTGGCACGAAATTGGGGAAGCTCAAATCACCGGTCCAGAATTGATTCAAGAAACCACAGACAAGATCCATCAAATTCGAAACAATCTTCTAGCAGCACAAAGTCGTCAAAAGAGTTATGCAGATAAACGACGAAAGCATTTGGAGTTTAACATTGGTGATCATGTACTTTTAAAAGTATCACCGTGGAAGGGAGTAGTTCGTTTTGGCCAGAAGGGCAAGCTAGCACCACGCTACGTAGGACCTTTCAAGATACTCGAAAGAGTAGGACCTGTAGCATACAAGCTTGATCTACCAGAAGAACTCAACAGAATTCACCCCACATTCCACGTATCAAACTTGAAGAAGTGCCTCGCCGATGAAAACCTCCATATTCATGCAAGGTCCGGGAAAACACCGAATTTCTCATGGCACATTTTACGAAAGTTTGGTAACATGGTAGGGACACTTATATATAGGAAGTACCAGCGGCGTATCCACCATGTTCACACCACGTTACATCGTTTTGCTATTCGGTGTCATGTTACGTTCCATGTTGCGATACACAGTAGAACCCACTATGGTTTTCATGCGCCTACCAATATATTCCCGTGTGCACCCGCGATTATTTTGGTTTGTGCATGATCCGCATAGTTTGTACTAGTAGTGTACGGGTCAGGTTACATCTAGTAAGCAAAAGGAATGTAAGATAGCGTATAAAAATTAAGTATGTAAGCATGATTGTATGTATGTATGAGTGTGTCGAACGTAGGCGAAACCACTCGGGTTATGCCTACTTATAGATTTCATGTATGACTTCCAAGTAGTGCGAATGCATAAATTTTGAGTATGATTGAAGAGAAATACGTATAACATTAACATGCAGTAACGAGCGTATAGGTGGAATAAAATGGGATTTAGCATATATAAGTTACTATTAAGTTACGAGTGTGTAAAATACGAAGTGTAATGGTGATATGTGTAGTATTGTCATGCAATATTGACTGTATAAATAGAAACGTGTAAGGCGGTATGCATGTGTGTGGTTGCTTGAGTCAAAACATTGAGTTGGCAAAAATAAGCCGGGTTTGTCGGGAATGAAGGACCAAAATTGTGAATGTCGGGTGAATATTGAGAAGAGTATTAATTTTTGATGTAAAATGTGGTTTGTAAAAAGAAATGCTACTTTTGTTTTTAAATTTGTATTCACATATGAAATTTTTCTTGCCCATGTGTTTAAATTTAGATTTGCGTATTTTGAAAAGATTATAAAATAGTAAGCTTGCTTTATTTTATATTATTTTATTGATGCAAGAAAAGTCGTGTTTTGAAAATTTTCATGTAAAATTTATATTTTTTAAAAGTATTTTAGCAAAGTACTTATACGTATGTGAGAGAAAGTTTTCGTTGGTTTATTGTTGGAAATAAAATGTCATTAGAATGGTAGAATAAAGTGAGTGTGTTTTGGACGAGTTGTGAAAATCGAGGGTAAGAGGTTCGTTTGACCGACTAAGTTGATGGGTAACATTTTATAAAGTTTTTGAAAAATTGTGAAAGAAACGTTTAAAGTGTCGTTAGGGGTTTCGTGTATGTAATTTACGTAAATATGTTGTAGGTTGAGAATTCGTTTGGATAAAATAGTAAGGTTCGAGGTTTATGCATAAATGAGAAAAATCGAAACAATGATACAAGGTTTAGGTATAAGTTTTGATATAGTGATTGTTATGAAAATAGTCGAGTTGGAGTTGGACTTCGACTCATTTCTCCAACTTGAGTTTTGCGAAAAAAATACATCCAGGTGATCGACAATAAAAATCACATTTGAGCATGTAAGTATTGTATAACGTGTATGAGTTCACATAGGTGACATAAGCATAGCAAGTATTTAATAGTATAAACACGTATGATTGCATACGGAGTATGAATTTAGTTGGTTTGCGAGAATTATTATTGTTTTTGATTGCGAAAGATGTGCGAATTGTGCATCGGGTTCGAAATGAACGAGGTAATAAGTATTAAAACACATAGAAATTGAGATAGCATAAAAGATAGGCTTAGTAAAATAGTAGAGTGCTTTGGATTGAGAAGCGTCGACTATTCCAAAGTGAATCGAAGATCCTTTCAAATTAGAGGAACGTGCTTTGGCCTATAGGTAAAATGCTCTCGCCGAGAAGCGATTAACGGCATTTTACCCTTCCAGTTACTACACATCTCTAATTGATCGAAAAATCGAAACCTTGACGAGATCCAAAAATCGAGGAGTGGGACTAGCTGACAAGGTGCGGGTTTCACTCCTAACTTGACAACATCATACCCTAAGCGTGGTTAGTACTTACCAAACGAGGAGCGAATTCCAACTCGTTGATAAGGGTTCACTAGAGTATGAAATGAAAATTTTTCATCAAAGTAACGATATCACTCCTAAATTAATGGCGCAATTTCGTGAAAAATCGAATACCGGGATTGAGAGTGATAAAAAAAGCGCCGGTTTCACCCCTATTTTAGCTAGATCGTCTCGTTAGTATGAGTGTCTTCAAGTCTCCAAGTGTGTATATTGTGTAAATGTCTTAGGAAAGACATATTGTATACGTTAAGACCAAAAGAAACAGGGAAACAATGTAGGAAGAATTAATATTTTAAACAAGAAACAAGAATGGTCAAGTTTGGTCACTTAAACCATAGACTAGGTCGAACATGGAAATTCTACCTAATTCCCTATAGTTATGGATCTGATACCAATCTGTCACACCCCAACCAATGGTGGAAACATCAGAGTGAGACGATAACGAGATTGCTGATTGCTCACAACGCTAATAATGACAATATTTAATTTTAAAGTCAAATTTCATTTCAAGAATAATTGTCAAAATACAACATTGAAACAAATACAACAAAATTGATACAACAACATTAACCTAAACGTCTAAATGTGTGTATCTAAATCCTTGTTATTTGATTTCATAGCATCCTTTTCATCAACATGTAACATGTTTTTAAATAACAATTCAATGCAAAAGCAAAGGCCAGCACACAAGTTTAAGCATAGCATACGTATACGAATAAAGTTAAAACAAATCCTCATGGCAACTATGATTCTACAAGAGCATATACATGGCATGCAATACTACTAGTCAACCCTTAACGCAATCACGATGTTTTAACATGGCCTCAAGATTACACGATGGAGGGGGATGCGTTACTTCCTAAAGCGCTTATACATGTCAAACGAAGGCTTAAAACAAGTTAATGACTAAAGTATCACATAAAGAATGTCCAAGATATAAGCATCACGTAAGCGTATCAAGTATTCTTGTGTATAGGATTGTTTGTGCATTTCATAAAGTTTAAGTGTTGTAGTTTAGGTATAAGTAAACATGTTACACCCAAAAGTGTTGTAAACGAAAAGTGGGTCGAGTGTACTCACAGTTTTGCAAGCTTTCACTTGTTACTTCGCGAAGGGTTTGGAGGGTTGGAGGAACACCAAGCTATCTTTTGAAAGCCTTAAACCTTTAGATAGAGAGAGCTTTAGAGCTTTACAGAGTAGAGAAGAAGTCTTTGAGGTGTGAAATGAGAGTGGAAGGAGACTGGTATTTATAGATGGGGTTGGGGGGTTGTTAGTTAGGTGCATTTAATGTAACAAACACAAAATGGACCAATCCATGGGCAAGAAACCACTTTCTCCGGATTATGCTATTTTTAGTCAAGGAACTTAGTTTATCTATCATTTCATGGTAAAACTTGATATTTTCGCATGTTTTCAAGTTTATAATGTATATGTAAGTATATTTTAGGTATCAAGTATGAATGTATGAGTATTTGCACGTATAATAAGTCTCGGTTTGTATGTAAACACGTATTTAACAATTAAATGCATGTAAACAAGTGTGTATCAGGTATGAATTTTATTACGATCAAAGTCTCAGATTATAAGATTGGGAAATGAAATACGAATACGATACGAATAAAAGTTTTCATACATAAAAATACGATTACACTTTCTAATTAAGGAAAGTACGAAAAAGCGAGGAGTTACACTTTGTGTTAGGACGAAAAAGCACTTTAACAAACTGAAGTAGTTGCCATTTAGAGTGGAGCTCGTCACACTCAATAGATCTATTCTTTTCGCTCCCCAATTTAAATGGCAATTTATGGTTGTAGCATCCGCAAAATTTCAGGTCTTTGTTTCGATAATCACTATACACTAATAACATTATTCGATTTTATAAATTACTTCGTTAGCGCCAACTAGATTTATGGTTTATATATTTTTGGATGATTAGAACAATACATGAACGGCTATCTTAAATAGCCAACACGAAACCCACATGTATATGACTCGACGAACAAACATGAATCTTGGTAATAAGAATTCGTCTTAGCTCGACGAACCTTAATATCACCAAACAACAAAATCTATGTGATAATATTTTGTTTTCCAGTATGATTTCTTATTAATTTTATCTTATCATTTATAATAAACCTTAATATTACTTAGACATGTATTAATTTTAGCTTATCATTTATAATAAACCATAATACCATTGAAATGTAATTATGTATTTTCTTGTAATTACATTTCACTCTCCCATACATGCATACGTGTATAGAGATAAATAAATGTATATATGTTTGGCTCACATATACATATCTAGATATAGAAATTAGTCATTCGTTGGAAACCTAAAACTAACTGAGACTTATCAAACCAATCCCATTCCATTGTCAACATACTAGTTCATGAGAGCATTTAATGAATTAACCACCAACTCACTTTCGTTTCTTTCACTTTCACGGCTGGAAGGATTTCAAGCCACCAAACTACCAATTATTTTATAATACATATATACACATGCATTCTATATGTATATTTAATAATTAAAACTTTTACTTGACTTCATGTTACAAAGACCATGCATGCATGAACAATCCATCGCATATAAATGCACCAAAACACCCTACTACATATCTACATCTGCTTTGCATTTTATTTAATCCATCTTGATCCCCATTCTTTTTACTCTTAATATTTTAATCATGTGTGCATGATCGTTGAATATGTTATTTCCCATGCAAAGCTTGATATATTCCATCCACCATAAACTCATAAGAAACCCTTTATAATTATTTTAATCATCCCACCAGATCATCATTTCCTTGCCTTTCTCTTGTCGGCTAAACCCACCTCAAAAGTCCCAGCTTTGTGAATTTTTGATACGCGTACACTTAAACACATGAATATTTTAATAGAAAGACCATTTTAATCTTAAACACCTTTCTCTATTAAAAATCACATGCCACTTTTCGGTTATTACATCCCAATTCGTAACCCATTCCCCATTGAAAGCCAAACTAATTTCAAACTACCTAGTTCGACCATTTAGTTGCCCTAATCTTGAACTTTTTCTTTTTTCTTTTTCACCCTATAAATACCCATCTAGACTTCACCATTCAAGCCACACTTAAACACACACACTCACCTTGTACTTTTCCTCTCGGTTCTGCCTTGAGGCCGAGACCCAAGCCACAACCATATTCAAGCTAAAGATTTTCAAGTTCAAGTCTTGCAATCCCTTGTCCTACCACCTTTGTTCTACTTGGTATGAACCTCTAAACCTCATATTTATTAGTTGAAGTAATAGATATTTTGCTTGGATAAACACCAGTCACCCAATACAATAATATGAAACTTGGGTGATAACAAAGATCTAAAAACTAAATCTTCACACCTGCACTTTCAAAAAATAATAATAATAATGATATGTACACAGTCATATTTGCCTTAGTTTCGAATACATATATATTAATACATGTTGATTTTTTAAAGACTCACAACCTCATTTTCTTCATACATTTATGTGTATGGGTATACATATACACAAGACTTTTTATTTATGTCCATAATGACATTTATATATGGATAATATTTTTGGATTTAATTATTATATTCACACCTTCAGATATCTTCAAGTATGCATATAGACATACATGTATTATTAAGGATACTGATATATTTATTTTGTGGCCATATTTTGTACTTAATCTTATGTTTCGTAATCTAAGATCTTTGTTGTTATACATATAGATATGTTATAGTTATAACATGATTCAACTATATGCTTGTTTTAAAGATTGGGAACTTTCTAAAAACACTATCTAAACAAACAGAAGTATGTACACATTTTTGTACACATGGTTTTACGAAAACTACAAGAATATTTATGTTAATTTTTGGTGAAAATTCATATATATATATATATATATATATATATATATATATTAAATTGTTATTTTAGGCGTAACTCTTAAGACTTCCAAAATACGATTTTCTGAACGTTTTCACAAAAATATCGTGTTCTAAAAAACCTAAAATAAATATTTATGGTGATACATTACATTTATATACCACATATTTATCATGTAACGCCTCGTATTTTCGTATTCCTATTTTTTAGAAAGTTCGTATTCGCATTCTATATTTAGAAACCTTACAATTGTACTCCATCTCCGTTATCACAATTTGAGACGTTAATCATAATGGAAATTCATTTTATATGTATACGTGTTACATTTCATATTTGTATTATATACACAATCAATATTTAAATACGTGTTTATACGCAAAACAGAGACTTAAAATACACTTTGGATACCTAAAAAAAAGCTAAAATACTAGAAAACGACATAAAATAACCTAGTTAAAAAGTGCAAGGACTTAAAGTGAACAAAACCAAAAGATTCTCCACCTTCTTTCTCCTCCAATCACCTTTCACCTTTTTTTAAGCCAATCATATTTCACCCTTCTCCACCTCTTTTTCCTTCAATCACCTTCTACCTATTTTAAGCCAATCATATTTCATTCTTCTCCACCTCCTTTCTTCTCCAATCACCTTCCACCTTTATTAACTGCCAAACCCTAATCCCCACTTATAAATACAAGACTCCATATACTCCTAAACACACTCCAAACACTCAAATTACTCTCAAATGTTCTTGGTTACTCTCTAGTTTCCAAGATTTGGGAGAAAGTTGCAACCATTCTAAGTAAGTTTTAGCTCACTTTTATTCTTATTTTCTTTTGTTTATCCTCTTTCTTTCTACTTGGATAATCTCTAGGAAGGTTTTCACAAGCTTGACTTGGCAAACTAAGGTGAAACCTCACTACATTTGAGGTCCAAAGTAGTATTAAAAAAAATTCTGCTTTCATTTATAGTAATTATTGTACATTTCCTTTTCATTCATGACCATTCGAATCATCCTTGTGATGATTTTTGTATTAGTGAATCTTACAATGAGGTTAAATGATGGTTATCCTCCTACCTCCATGTATGACTTATATGACAATCTATGGTATACTTGATAGACTTAGCTTAGAATTATTATATAAACTATACGATAAATATATATACATAACCGAATCCTTGACGATCATCAACATGGTTACTTGCCATGGTAATAGGTTATATTATCTAAGTCTTGAACCTATCATTAATGATTCTAATGGGTATCTTGAATCATGAAATCACATCAACCCATACAGGATTTATGTGTTAAAACGAGTGTTTTAAGACTAGATAATTGCTTTGTGTATACATACTTTTTGTACTTAAATTATAGATTTCGAATTCAACCACTCGATTTCCCATTCTCAATCAACTCATCACTCACGGATAATCGGAAAGCTTTGCAAACTTGTGAGTATACTCGAACCCATTTTCCGGTTACACACTTTGGGTGCAACATGTACAATTATATAAATCATGATTCATATTGAAAACTTGTTATAATCACACTCTATCCGTTATAAACATGTTATTCTTGTTATTGCATGCTATGTATACTTGTGTCTATATGCTCATTAACCTTGTTAGCCTTCCTTAACAATTATGGCGCTATAGGATTAACGCACCGCCCGTATTCTTGTGGTATTGTTAAGTAAACTATTTTACACCTTGTCATTTTGGTGACAATGGTAATCATGATTGCATTAAACTTTGGATTGACATATAGTTATCACCTGTTAGTATGTTTGTAACATAATATGTAATTTACCATGTTGGATATGAGGCAACATTTTCACTATTATGCTATGTAAATAAACTTGTATGCTCGCCAACTTTTGCTGTTCATTATTTTAATACGTGTTGCAGGAAACTAGTTGTTGCCGATGAAGAAACTTATTTAGGGTGGATTAGATACACACCTAGACTTAAATTTATGTATTTCAATTCATGTTATGTCATACAAAACTTGTCGTGTTTCCATTTTTGAAACTATGTATTGTCCTTTTGGTATCAATGAAATCGAATCATTTAAATATTGTCACAAATAGTGTTATGAAGTCTCTTGCAATCTTTTTTTCGTCCCCCCCCCCCCCGATGTTTCCGCATCGGTTGGGGTGTGACAGATTGGTATCAGAGCCATAACTATAGTGAATTAGGTAGAATTGCCATGTTCGACCTGGTCTATAGTTTAATTGTCCAACTTTGACCATTCTTGATTTATGCTTAAAATGTTAATTCTTCCTATTTGATTCTATCTTTTCCTTTGTCTTAACTATACAACATGTCTTTCCTTAGACATTTACGCAAATTACACACTTGAAGACTTGAACACACTCGTATCAGATAAACGAGATGACTTCACCAAAATAGGCGTGAAACCCTCACTTTGGTGAAAAACTCTCAATATGCATTCTCGATTTCCATGAAATTATACATCATGTTAGGAGTGACATCCTCACCTTGATGAAATTTCGCCATGCCTATTCTAGTGGACCCTTACCAACAAGTTGGATTTAAGTCCTTACCTCGTTTGATAAGTATCAACCACACTTAGGGAATGTCGTTGTCAAGTTAGGGGTGATACCCGAACCTTGGTAACTAGTCCCACTCCTCGATTTTCGAATCCCGCCAAAGACTCGAACTTTCAATTGACTAAGGACATGCAGTAACTGGAATGGTGAATACCGTTAACCGAAATTTCGGTGAGAGTATTTTACCTATTAGGTCAAAGCATGCTTCCAAAACTCAAAAGAGCTTTCGATCACTTTGGTTAGTCAAGGTTTCGTTTCAGAACAATCCAAGTTTTAGTCAAAACCATCATTATATTATATCAATTTTGTGCATAACGTAATTCAAACATCCCTTTCTTTCAAAATTCAAATTATTTTCACAATGATTATTCACGTAACATACTTATACTTTTCATGTACCTTACACACTATTTATACATACGCTTTCAAAAACATCACCCACAAGATAAACACTACTCCCATTCCCAAAAATGGAAGTCTTATCATCAAAATAAGAATGATTCCTTTACGATGACGATTTGACTCCGCCCATTTATCGAAGGAATCTTGTCTTTGAGACATGAGTGATGTCCACACCTCAATGGAAGATCAAACACAACTCGACTATCTTCGTAACAATCACTAGATCAAAACTTATACTAAAACCTTTTATCATTGTTTCCATTTTTCTCATTTATGCATAAACCTCGAACCTTATTATTTTATCCAAACGATTTCTCACCCTACAGTTTATTTACGTAAATTACATACACGAAACTCCTAATGATACTTTAAACGTTTCTTTCACAATTTTCAAAAACTTTATGAAATGCTACCTATCAACTTAGTCGGTCTAACGAACTTCTTGCCCTCGATTTTCATAACTCGTCCAATCGCAATAACAAACTCACTTTATACTACCATTCTAAAGACATTTTATTTCCAACAAGAAACCAACGAAAACTTTCTCTCACATACGTATAAGTCCACTTTGCTAAAATGCTTTTCAAAACTCAAGTTTTCCACGAAAATTTTGAAAACACAACTTTCCTTGTATCAATATGAAAATAAAGCAAGCTCACTATTTTACAACCTTTTCAAAAATCACTAATATGTAAATCTAAATCTGAACACAAGGGCAAGAAAAAAATTCATAAGATCAGATAACCTACTACGTAGGCAAATACAAATTTTAAACAAAAGTAGCATTTTTTTTTTTTTTTTACAAACCACATCTTACATCAAAAATTAATACTTTTCTCAATATTCACTCGACATTCACAATTTTGGTCCTTCATTCTCTACAAACCCGACTTATTTTATTTCAACCAACTCAATGTTTTGACTCAAGCAACCATACACATGCATATCGCCTTACACGTTTCTATTTATGCAGTCAATATTACATGACATTATTACACATATCACCATTATGCTTCATATTTTACACACTCGCAACTTCATGGTAACTTATATATGCTAAATCCCATTTTATTCCACGTATACGCTTGATACTACATGCTAATGTTATACGTATTTGTCTTCAATCATACTCAAAATTTATACATTTGCACTACCTGGTAGTCATACTTGAAATCTATAAGTAGGCATAACCCGAGTGGTTTCGCCTACGTTCGACACACTCATACATACATACAATCATGCTTACATACTTAATTTTTATACGCTATCTTACACACACATTTTGCTTGTAATACTAAAATGTAACCTGACCCGTACACTACTAGTACAAATTATGCGGATCATGCACAAACCAAAATAATCGCGGGTGCACACGGGATTATATTGGTAGGCACATGAAAACATAGTGGGTTCTAGTGTGTATCGCAACACAGAACGTAACATGATACTGAATAGCGAAATGGATGTAACATGATGTGAACATGGTGGATACGTCGCTGGTACTTCCTGTATATAAGTGTCCCTTCCATGTTACAAAACTTTTGTAAAATATGCTATGAGAAATTCGGTGATTTCCCGGACCTTGTCAAATACATTTGATTTATAATAAACTTCGGTGACCCAACTTTGAGATGCTTGGTACTCGATTATCCATGACGAAGCTTCATTCTCAAAATCGTTAGCTTTAACCACTACAACTATCACTAGCATCTCTCAACTTTTGTGTTTGTATTTCATTCAATATCCACACTATTCTCACCGCTCCCTTACACCTACCGAATCGTTCATTCGCTCTCATACCACGAATATTCCCAATTCTCCCCTTAACATTTCGTCTAAACTTTATTTTCAGTAAATCGGCCTAAACGATTTATCCATTTTTACAAACATCCCCACCAGTTCGAGTCAGTAAAAATACTTTTAAGATAAACTAGATGGCCTACTACCGCTAAAACTTTTTGAAACTATAACTAACTGCCATCCTAGCTTCTCACCTATAAACATTTTTTAGTGAGCTTACTAATACGCATTTGAACCAATGAAAATTTTACCTACAACCTACGGTGCGGGCCACACATTTTGTCAAATTACATCTTACTTGCACAAATTTTTTTTAGGGCACCTCCTTTTAAAACATTTTCTCCCAATTGAGTTATTCCAACTCGTTTTGTACTACACACACAGACACTCTTACTTATTCTTATACTCACTTACGTTTGAAGCCTCAAAACGCCTTAGTCAAATGAATTACTTTTACAAACCTTGCTTTTTATCTCACGCAATTTCCATACATTTCAACCCTCTTATACAAACCCCACGTATACTTTAAACTTCAAATTTCTATTATAGCCAAACGTTTTAATCAAAATGCCTTTTTCCAAAAGTCTTCCTCTTGAATAAAATTCGGGACGAAATTTTTTAAAGTAGGGGAGACTGTACCGCCTCGTATTTTCATATTCCTATTTTTTAGAAAGTTCGTGTTTGCATTTTATTTTTAGAAACATTACAATCGTACTCCATCTCCATTATCACAATTTGAGGAGTTAATCATAATGAAAATTCATTTTATATATATACGTGTTACATTTCCTATTTGTGTTATATACATAACCAATATTTAAATACGTGTTTATACGCATAACCGAGACTTAAAATACACTTTGGATACCTAAAAACAAGCTAAAATACAAAAAAACGGCATAAAATAACCTAGTTACAAAGTGCAAGACCTTAAAGTGAACAAAACCAAAAAGATTCTCCACCTCCTTTCTCCTGCAATCACCTTCCACATTTTTTAAGCAATCATATTTCATCATTCTCCACCTCCTTTCTCCTCCAATCACTTTCCACCTTTATTAACTCCCAAACCCTAACCCTACTTATAAATACAAGACTCCATACACTCCTAAACACACTCCAAACACTCAAATCACTCTCAAATGTTCTTGGTAATCTCTAGTTTCCAAGATTTGGTAGAGAGTTGCAACCATTCTAAGTGAGTTTTAGATCACTTTTCTTCTTATTTTCTTATACTCTCTAGTTTCCAAGATTTGGTAGAGAGTTGCAACCATTCTAAGTGAGTTTTAGATCACTTTTCTTCTTATTTTCTTATATTATTCCTCTCGTTAACGATTCTAATGGGTATCTTGAACCATGAAATCACATCAACCCATACGACATTTATAGTGTCAAAAACGAGTGTTTTAAGACTAGATAATTACTTTGTGTATACATACTTTTTGTACTTAAATTCTGGATTCCGAATTCAACCAATCCATAAACCCAGAATGACCTTATACCCTCGATTCCCCATTCTCAAACAACTCGTCACTCACGGATAATCGGAAAGCTTTACAAGATTGTGAGTATACTGGAACCCATTTTCTGTTTACACACTTTGGGTGCAACATGTTCAATTATATAAATCGCGATTCATATTGAAAACTTGTTAGAATAATACTCTATCCATTATAAACATGAAACTTGTATTATTCTTGTTATCACATGCTATGTGTACTTGTGTCTATATGCTCATTAACCTTGCTAGCCTCCCTTAACAATTACGGCGCTATAGGTTTAATGCACCGCCCATATTCTAGTGGTAATGTTAAGTAAACTATTTTACACCTTGTCATTTTGGTGACAATGGTAATCTCGAGTGCGTTAAACGTTGGATTGACATATAGTTATCACATGTTAGTAATTTTGTAACATAATATGCAATTTACCATGTTGGAAAATGAGGCAACTTTTTCACTATTATTCTATGTAAATAAACTTGTATGCTAGCCAAAATTTGTTGATCATTATTTGTGACATTTGTGCATTTTTAGTCATTGAACAATTACGACCCATTTTCGTATTTAATAAAATCTTGTGTTTTATTTGCGAGAATGTATATTTATCAATCATTATACAATCCCGGACATTTTTATTCAATAAAATTTTGCATTTTATCGGTTAAAATGCAAAAATGTCAATCATTCCACAAATTCGGTCATTTTCGTGTCCGATAAAGTTTTATACTTTATTTACGAAATGCGTAACCGTACAAACAAATGAACCGACATCCATGACATTTTCCCGACAAAATCCAAGTTACACAGGCCTTAACGCCTTTATATAACCTAAATATTAGGTTGAGAGGGGTTAAAAATGACAAAACTTGAAAATACAAGTCCAAGGGCCAAAATTGTAAAAAAAAGTTTGCTTCATCACCAAGTTTGCCACCTATCTTCAATTTTTGACACCTTGCACTCATTTGCCCCACTTAATTTGGTGTTGACACATGTTAGAACACTAATCCACACTAGGTAACACTTGTCATCACCTCCTTGATCCAAAAACTCTATAAATACCCTTTGATTCATCCATTTTTTTTTCGCACCACTTCAAAACACCTTCAGAGCAAAGTGTGAAGTTCTTCTTTCTATCCTTCTTGGAGCTTGTTTCCAGCCTTTGGAAACCTCCTATCTCGAGTTCTAAAAGTGTTCTTCAACACAAGTAAGTACTCTGCCTAGTTCTTTCATTATTTTAGTTATTTTGAGCTAAAAGTCAAATAGTTTGGCTTCATGTTTGACTTTCGGTTCTGATCATTTTGGTCAAGTCAAAGTTCAAATTGAACTTTGCAACGTGATCGTAATCATGAAGGTATTAGTCCCTTGCGATTGCATCTTTTGATTACCACATTTAGTAGGCGAGATGACGAGTCAAAATTTTACGAGTTAAAAGCAATATATATATATATATATATATATATGCATTTTACGATGAAAACGTTTTTGGGTATTAAAACTTAAGGTTTTGACACCAAATCAGTTTTATAACATTATTAGACATGTTCAAACATGTCTAACTCATCATTTCTAGTTTAGTGCTTATTTCTTAGTCGTAAGTCGAGCGGTTTTACTACCACTTTGACTTTCGAATCTGACCCGTTTGGTCAATCTTAGGATTTGACCAAGCGCATTTTTATGACCATAGTAATTTAGGGAATAACCCTTTGAGGTTATACCTTATAGTCATATAGTTTGGTTAGTTATATGATGAGTCGATTTATGTACTTTTAAAATGCTGAAAACACCCTTTTGGCACATAAAATGGTTTTAAACATGTAAGACCATAGTTTTGATATCTAAACTGATATTATAACATAATCAAACTTGTTTTGACATATAAGCCTCATCATAGGACTTATTTAACGATCCAAACCCATAGTTTTTGCGACCCGTTAAAGTGGCGTAAACCATTTTAACAAGTCGTAACGGGTCAAAGCATTTAGAAACTCTTCCAAATAAGAATGGAAGGTATTATAAACCATATTATATGAGTCCCGACACTCATTTGGTTTATAAGACCTAATTCTATCCAATCCTCTGATTAAAGTCTCGACACACTAACATAGTATTCCGATACATTAGGACACACTTGAACTCTTCAATCCTTGAGCTTTGTTTGATCATTTGAACAAGACATTTACGCAATCCCAAGTGAGTACATAGCCCCCTCTTTTAGGTTTTCAAATGTTTTGGGGTGATTCATATGTGCCTATGACTACTTTCTTGTTTTCATGATATTATACATGTTTTGCTTATAGTATATATAGGACATGATTTCAAAGTCATTTTTGCTTCGTATGTTGACTTAGCATACCTAGTACATGATTTCAAAGACATTTTTTGCTTCGTATGTTGACTTAGCATACCTATTACACCATTTCAAAGACATTTTTTCTTTGTATGTTGACTTAGCATACCTAGTACATGATTTCAAAGATATTTTGCTTTGTATATTAACTTAGTATGCCAAGTACATGATCTCAAAACATTTTCATGACATGCTTACATTGTACAAAACATATTGGTGCGTTGGATATACAATGATACATTCATTAATATTGATCACGCCGACCGGTAGTATGTAATGGTACCATAGGATTAACAATCCCGTTCCCGCTTCCTAGGTTTGTTTGGAAGTGACTTTAGGGAATGACAGAATCCGATGAATACATTTGATAAACCTTTGTCTTTATAAGGTTTATCCGACAATCAACAAGGCTTGAATGTATTCGCCAACAATCCATATATATCTGTATACACAATAAAAGCAATTGATTTATAAGACAAGAGTTTTTGTTTAAACAAGACCTTTATTTATTCAAAACACTTGTTTCATACAAGAAATTTTGACGAGGCAAGACATTTTCGTTATTTTATACAAGACATTTATTTTATGGTTTAAACAAGACTTTTGTTTGCCATACAAGACGTTTGTTTATAAAAGACATTTGGTATATACATGACATTGGTTTAAAAAAGACATCTCAATTGTTGGCTCATGGTAAGTGAATTAAATGATGAGACGTGTGTAATATGATAAAAGCATGGTGGATACGCCACTGGTACTTCCTGTCACACCCCAACCGATGGCGGAAACATCGGAGTGAGACGAAATAGATTGCTCAACGCATCATAACACTATTTGCGATAATATTTAAATCAAAGATTCGTTCATTTAGAAAATCAAATTGTCAATTACATCATAATAACTTCAACAAAATTTTACAACATAAAAAGCCTAACATTCTGTAACGCCCCAAAACCCGAATGTTTGACTCACTAGTATGGTTTCATAAGATATGGAATGAAAAGTGAAAACTAAGTTATTTAAATTAGTTAGAACCATAAGGATTTGTGGTCAATGAATTAAGATAGCAAACATGAGGGACCAAATATAGCATGTTGAATGGAAGTTTTTATAAAAAGAAAAACAAAACAATACAATGTGCAGGTGTGTGTGTGTCGTGAATGGAAGAAGGAAGAGAGGAGAAATCCTCTCTTAAGAACAAGAATGCAAATGCAGCCAATCGAATCCGAAATCGAATGAAAAACATTGCATGGACAAAGATCTCTCACCATCTAGCTCTAACAAACATATGGTAAGTTATACTTTTGATTTCATGATTCTTGTACGAAGTGGGTTATGATTAATCCACAAATTTGTATGAGATTAAGCATGAACATATGTTAGAATCACCATATGGAACATGAATTGTACATAATTTTGATGTCATTTGATGTTTGGGGGTAAAACCCACTTCTAGTGGTGAAGATGATGACATAGTTGTTTCACCCATGACAAATCCTTGCTTAAATCATTGATGTGTATGTTGCATGTAATGAATTATTTCTAGATAGGTTGAGTATGGTATGTAATTTAGTTGTATTTAATGAATGAAAGCAAGGGATAGGTAATCAGGCTTGAACGGGTTGTAAATTGTGCTTAGATATTAGTACGCACACGAAGGTGTTTGATGAAAAGCATAGGTGAGATTATTAGATGAGATTTGTATGCAAATAATAGGTGAACATGTATAGAAAGTGATGATGATATACTTGATAGTAAAACAATATTAGGAATGTATTTAATAAATATATGTGAAATGTAGTTGATGATATGATTCGGTAAAAGAATGCTTTAGTAATTAGTACGATATATTTGAATGGTGGTGCACATCATGAGTTGGATTAGTGGCTTAACAGTAATTTAGAAACGGATGTGCATGAAATTTATAGCTTATGGACTTACTAGTAATTATTGATGTTGAAATTATGTTAAACTGCTTGCTTTGAATGTGGTTGACAATTTTAGAATCATGAGAGCTTGGGTTTGTATTGATTTGGTTATACATGTTCATGACGTAGCTAAGTGATCATGTAGTTGTAAGTATATTGTATCGTGAGTATGAAATATATATAGTGTCATTTGTATGGCCTAATATGATGACGCGAATATATGAAGTTATGTCGAAATTTCATGTGATAAATGTTGACTTCTGAAAGTCAACTGCGCATAAGAAGCATGGTTATACTTTTTGTCACAATTGTAAGATTTTAGAAAGTCATATGGCATGTGCTATTTTAATATGTGTTATATGTTATAACATAGTGAATAATATGAGTTTGAAAAGATGTGATTTTGGGTATATGCCATATGCTTGTTAGAATTGACTAATGAAAGTCAAATGTGAGATATGCATTCGATATGACCGTTAACATGTACAATCATGTACACTAACAAGAATGTGAATGTGATGACGTGAAAGTGTAGGATTCATGTCAAGGCGGATGGGAGCATGGAAGACTAACGGGTCAAAAGGAGGCAAGGTAACAGATGCTATACGGACGCTAAGGTAAGTGGTTTCAGGAATCACTTCTTCTTTTGTAAACGAACATTGCTATGTTAAATTCAGGGGATTATGTATGGAATTACGAATAATGGTAAGAATCAAGGTACGTATTGTTGTGATAAGTTATAGGATGTCGTCTACGTTCGAAATTCGTAATAGAAGTGAACGAGCCAAAATGTAGAAAGAATGTGTTGGGTGTGAGTCTTGAATAATTATGGTATAGAAATCATGTAAGAATATTTAAATAACCATAGTAATAAGGAATGTAATGTTATAGCGGGCCATAATAGTTAACAATGATGGAAATAACTTAGAATAATCGAACGGGTCAAAAATCAAGAAAGAATGATAAAAGTATAGATTAGGTTAAGAAATCATGGGGTTAAGTGTTAAAAAGGACACGGGAAGCTTACATAATGTTATGGGATGCTATGGGACATTGTGAGTCAGTTCGACTGATACGGAAATCGAAAATGGGTTATGTAAGCTTAAACAAGGAAGACCAGTGTCGGTAACACAGAAGGGGCAGCGCCGACGGGCTCTCTAGCCGTCGCCGATGCTGCCCCCTTCTCCCGACGTGCCAATCCACTGTCTACGCAACTTAGTTCCAACACAACATTCTAGGTGGCGTCGCCGACGCTATAGGAGGCGTCGCTGACGCTTCCCACAAACTTGATATGTTGTTTTTGTTGGTTATTCGCATTGTGAGTTCCATATATCCTAATTTCTGTTCCGTAATTCCCAATGAAACCCCGAAAGGTGAAAATAATCAATAAGGAGTTATATGAACTTATTGAATTGTATTAACGATTACCGGGTATGAATAAGTATGTAAGCATGTATGTGTGTGTGGCTGAAATTAAATAGTGGTGGAATCCCTAGGTAAACACGAATAGAAGTAAACATGTGCATGGGTTTATATGTATAAGAATTAATTATATGGATATGTTAGTATAATTTTATGGGTCAATAAGGGCTTGTATGTATGTATACACGGCTTCAATATGTATGAGCGTTAACGTTACTAATTATTGCTCTGAGAATGAAATGAAAGTGCAGGTTACTTATGTTGACCTTTGAAGATTGATGATTGGGATGCAAGAGCATACATGGAATGATAATCGAAAGGATTTCATGAATAGAAAGAATATGGAGTGATTCATTTAATTATGAATGTTGAATACCTATGTATAATATCACTGAATATTAATAATGCAAATGTATGTGGTGATTACTGGTTGCACCAAGTTATCGTTACTATGGAATATAAACGTTTGAAGATTGAGTCAAGGAGCAAGGATTGTACGGGAAGAGCGGTCTCATAATTTGTATACATGCATTACATTTTGAAGTTAATCAAGAATGAATATTGTAAATCGTTTCCGGAAAGTGTCCAACATTTTACTAAAGGAACCTTCAGTAGGTCATGTAGGCAATAAAGAAAGAATTTTTGAGTCGGTATTTTTGCTGCGTCGTTTTGGGTCAAAACACGTTTAGGGTGTTAAAAGTTGGTATCAGAGCCAAAGTTTGAGTGAAATCAAGTACAAGAAGGTAAGTACTTGAACTCAAACCCGTGTGCTCTTGTGATAAAAGACCCGTACAATCCAAGACTCGATCAAGATCCAAATGTGTAAATGAATGTAAGCATGTGCATATGTATTCATATAAAGAAACTAACTGAATTGTATATGCAAGGTAAGCTTAAGGGACTGAGGAGAATGATTCGAGAATGCGGTCTAGGATGAATACCAAGGCATATAATTAGACAGATGGACCTTAGGTACACAATATTAATATATATATATATATATATTAAAAAAAAAGAAGAAGAAGAAATCTCCTTCATGAGGGTAAATATTAAACAAAATTAATGATATTGTCTTGGTAAGGTTTTAAAGATGTTGCGAACTAAAACCCATTTCTCGGATATAAGGTTATGATTACATGAAGGCACGAAACTAGTATGTGGATTGCGCGCTTGACCAGTGCGCAAAAAGCATATGACCCTTGTGTGATCATAATGTTCATCACATGAATGTCCGATAAAATGGGGAAGTGGTTTGAAATGTGGGTGAAAGGAGTTGTAAGACTCTGAAGAAATGGAGAGTAATCTATAAGAATGAAAATGTTTGAATCCGTAGATAATTACAGATCAAACAAGTAAGAATGTATGATAAGAATGAAAATGTTTGAATCCGTAGATAAGTACGGATTAAACAAGTAAGAACGTACGATAACAATGAAAATGTTTGAATCCGTAGATAAGTACGGATCAAACAAGTAAGAATGTATGATGAGAATGAAAATGTTCGAAT
Source organism: Scalesia atractyloides (assembly GCA_947069175.1). NCBI lineage: Eukaryota > Viridiplantae > Streptophyta > Magnoliopsida > Asterales > Asteraceae > Scalesia > Scalesia atractyloides. Next base: position 58,589,206 of record CAMTDV010000020.1, read on the forward strand.
CCGTAAGTAATTACAGACCAAACCGGTAAGGACGTACGATAAGAATGGAAATATTTGGAAATGTAAACTCCGACCAAACAAGTGAATATTCCTTAAAGTAGATAATATTCAAGTTATGTTTTAAATCTGCATGTGTATATATATATATATGCGCAAATATGTTTGTATGTAAGAATGGTTAAAAGGACAAACAAGTCATGCAAGTCAAATGGTGATCGCCATTTGAAATCCGATATTTAATATTTTGTTTTGTCAAGTTTTATGCTTATAGGTAAGCGTAATGTATGGGCATGTGTTGCCACAAATTGGAAAGAAATAACCATCGCAAGGTGTGGATAACGAGTAAATGGTTTGGACTTGCGTCAGGTACGTATAAAAGGTTATATTTTTTATAGGAGCTCATGGCTAAACTTGAGAGGGATGTGTCAAAATTGGGTATTAGATTAACCCAAGTGAAATACATCTAGTAATTTGGGTTGACGGTCATTTTGGTCTAATGTCTTACCGAAAGGTAAAATTGGAATATAAAGGTTTTCTAGCATAAACCACTACAAAAGAAGTTGTGTTAAAAGATATAATGAAAAATTTTGATGAAAAGTAGGAGACATGAGTTTTAATGCGAAACGCCTCCTAATGGGTCGGTTGAGTAATTAACAAAACATAGATAAGAATGTGTTTACAGTTGGACCTTTGAAAAGCCAAACGACATTAAGTAAACAATTATTAAACAAGCAATAGTAAAATAGCATGACGTAATTGATTCATTAAGTAAGTAAAACCGATGAAAGCTATTGTAGTAGCAAGAAACCTAGTTGAAAGAAATAAGTTTCGAATATGTTGCATGTGAGGTATGTTAGTAATCGACCCAAGCAAGTCAAAATGAATGATGGGATAGGGTTCTGATGAATGACGGGCTAGGGTTCTGATGAATGACTTATGTAATTTACATGTAAAGGAAAACTTTCACAAGAAAAACTAAAATAATACCTAGTAAGTATGCTTGAATTAGAAAGAGTACAAACGGATACTTCAATACATATACGATAGGTAGAAGTGTTAGTTTGACCTTGAAAAAGTTAAACTGCAAAAAGTAGATGAAATAATTGGTAAAATGAAAGAAATGGTATATATAATATGTAATAGCATACATGTAAGAAATTTATGAAAGAATGGTAGGTGCATAAGCACCGAGAACAATAAGTATTTGAAAGGAATGTATTAATGGTAAGTGTCGTCAGAAAATGCTAACTGTGATGCTAGGCTTGTTGGCCATGTTCAGTTGAACAAGACATTGTTGAAAGGATGCGCATAGGCGAAAGCTCAACAAATGAATGGATGCGATTAATCCGAGTATCGCATAAACTCACAAAGAATTAGGCAGTTTCGGACCACAGACTGTTGGTTATGCAATGGACTCAAGGTTAGTAAAATGTTTAGCACGCAACTATGAGTAAGAATTGGTATATTAAATGATTTGCTTCAATGGGTAACGTAAGAAGAAATTATGTCATTAGGAAGATAACTCCAAAATTTTGAAGTAAGAATTCAGGGTATTGATTAAGCGCTCATATGGAGCGCTCGCGATACATACCTGTTTAGTAGGGTAAGTGGTGCGTGAAGGAAGTTAATAGTGTAATGATATGAATATGAAAGTAATTAGATAGAACGTTAATAATGGGATGTTGGGGTTTGCCCATGGTAAACACAATGAAAATATCATATATGATATATGAATAGGATGAAATAAATCGATTTATTTTGATTAATAAGTGTATGAATGTATTAGACATAATTAGAAAGATAGGACAAGCCATAACTTAGGCTTGTACGAGCAATAACATACACTTGGGATAAATCCAATGAATGAACCTCTAGTGGTAATGTGTGCTAGGAACTAGCATTATAAAGTAAAGATGACACTAATAAGAGCTCTGGATAAGATTCCGACTTTATGTGATTATGAAATTAATCTTTGCTTGATTAAAGAAGATGGGGACAATATGAACAATTATGTTTATGCATGAATAAAACTGTTGCCAAGATCCCGAAGGTACTCATGTTGTAGTAAGCATCATGATTAGATGAAAAGTAAGAGTAGAATTGGTCTAACAGGAATGAGAAAGGTTTCGGGGATGAAACCTCCATAAGGAGGTAGATTTGTAACGCCCCAAAACCCGAATGTTTGACTCACTAGTACGGTTTCATAAGATATGGAATGAAAAGTGAAAACTAATTTATTTAACTTAGTTAAAACCATAAGGATTTGTGGTCAATGAATTAAGATAGCAAACATGAGGGACTAAATATATCATGTTGAATGGAAGGTTTTATAAAAAGAAAAACAAAACAATACAATGTGCAGGTGTATGTGTGTCGTGAATGGAAGAAGGAACAGAGGAGAAATCCTCTCTTAAGAACAAGAATGCAAATGCAACCAATCAAAGCCGAAATCGAATGAAAAACATTGCATGGACAAAGATCTCTCACCATCTAGCTCTAACAAACATATGGTAAGTTATACTTTTGATTTCATGATTCTTGTACGAAGTGGGTTATGATTAATCCACAAATTTGTATGAGATTAAGCATGAACATATGTTAGAATCACCATATGGAACATGAATTGTACATAATTTTGATGTCATTTGATGTTTGGGGGTAAAACCCACTTCTAGTGGTGAAGATGATGACATAGTTGTTTCACCCATGACAAATCCTTGCTTAAATCATTGATGTGTATGTTGCATGTAATGAATTATTTCTAGATAGGTTGAGTATGGTATGTAATTTAGTTGTATTTAATGAATGAAAGCAAGGGATAGGTAATCAGGCTTGAACGGGTTGTAATTGTGCTTACATTGTGCTTAGATAGTAGTACACACACCAAGTGTTTGATGAAAAGCATAGGTGAGATTAGATGAGATTTGTATGCAAATAATAGGTGATCATGTATAGAAAGTGATGATGATATACTTGATAGTAAAACAACATTAGGAATGAATTTGATAAGTATATGTGAAATGTAGTTGATGATATGATTCGGTAAAAGAATGCTTTAGTAATTAGTACCCAATATTTGAATGATGGTGCACACCATGAGTTGGATTAGTGGCTTAACGGTAATTTAGAAGCGGATGTGCATGAAATGTATTGCTTATGGACTTACTAGTAATTATTGATGTTGAAATTATGTTAAACTGCTGGCTTTGAATGTGGTTGACAATTTTAGAATCATGAGAGCTTGGGTTTGTATTGATTTGGTTATACATGTTTATGACGTAGCTAAGTAATCATGTGGTTGTAAGTATATTGCGTCGTGAGTATGAAATATACATAGTGTCATTTGTATAGCCTAATATGTTGACGCGAATATATGAAGTTATGTCGAAAGTTCATGTGATAAATGTTAACTTCTGAAAGTCAACTGCGCATAAGAAGCATGGTTAGACTTTTTATCACAATTGTAAGATTTTAAAAATCATATGGCACGTACTATTTTAATATGTGTTATATTTTATGACATAGTGAATAATATGAGTTTGAAAAGATGTGATTTTGGGTATATGCCATATGCTTGTTAGAATTGACTAATGAAAGTCAAATGTGAGATATGCATTCGATATGACCGTTAACATGTACAATCATGTATACTAACAAGAATGAGAATGTGATGACGTGAAAGTGTAGGATTCATGTCAATGCGGGTGGGAGCATGGAAGACTAACGGGGCAAAAGGAGGCAAGGTAACAGATGCTAATACGGACGCTAAGGTAAGTGTTTTAGGAATCACTTCTTCTTTTGTAAACGAACATTGCTATGTTAAATTCAGGGGATTATGTATGGAATCACGAATAAGGGTAAGAATCAAGGTACGTATTGTTGTGATAAGTCATTGGATGTCGTCTATGTTCGAAATTCATAATAGAAGTGAACAGGTCAAAATGTAGAAAGAATGTGTTGGGTGTGAGTCTTGAATAATTATGGTATAGAAATCATGTAAGAATATTTAAATAATCATAGTAATAAGGAAAGTAATGTTATAGCGGGCCATAATAGTTAGCTATGATGGAAATAACTTAGAATAATTGAACGGGTCAAAAATCAAGAAAGAATGATAAAAGTGTATATTAGATTAAGAAATCATGGGGTTAAGTGTTGAAAAGGACACGAGAAGCTTACGTAATGTTATGGGATGCTACAGGACATTGTGAGTCAGTTCGGATTGATACGGAAATAGAAAATGGGTTATGTAAGCTTAAACAAGGAAGACCAGCGTCAGTAACGCAGAAGGAGCGTCGTCGACGGCCTCTCTAGCCGTCGCTGACGCTGCCCCTTCTCCCAACGCGCTAATCCACTGTGTACGCAACTTAGTTCCGACACAACATTCTAGATGGCGTCGCTGACGCTATAGGAGGCGTCGCCAACGCTTCCCGCAAACTTGATATGCTGTTTTTGTTGGTTATTCGCATTGTGAGTTCCATATATCCTAATTTCTGTTCCGTAATTCTCAATGAAACCCCGAAAGGTTAAAATAACCAATAAGGAGTTATGTGAACTTATTGAATTGTATTAACGATTACCGGGTATGAATAAGTATGTAAGCATGTATGTGTGTGTGGCTGAAATTAAAATAGTGGTGGAATCCCTAGGTAAACACGAATAGAAGTAAACATGTGCATGGGTTTGTATGTATAAGACTTAATTATATGTATATGTTAGTATAATTTTTTGGGTCAACAAGGGCCTGTATGTATGTATACACGGCTTCAATATGTATGAGCATTAACATTACTAATTATTGCTCTGAGAATGAAATGAAAGTGAAGGTTTACTTATGTTTACCTTTGAAGATTGATGATTGGGATGCAAGAGCATACATGGAACGATAATCCAAAGGATTTCATGAATAGAAAGAATATGGAGTGATTCATTTAATTATGAATGTTGAATACTATGTATAATATCACCGAATATTAATAATGTGAATGTATGTGGTGATTGCAGGTTGCACCGAGTTATCATTACTATGGAATATAAACGGTTGAAGATCGAGTCAAGGAGCAAGGATTGTACGGGAAGAGCGGTCTCATAATTTGTATACATGCATTACATTTAAGAAGTTAATCAAGAATGAATATTGTAAATCATTTCAGGAAAGTGTCCAACATTTTACTAAAGGAACCTTCAAGTAGGTCATGTAGACAATAAAGAAATAATTTTTGAGTCGGTATTTCTGCTTCGTCGTTTTGGATCAAAACGCGTTTAGGGTGTTAAAAATTTCTAGGTGTGTTTCTATGTCATCCCTACTAGATTCGTCATATTCAACATCTTTAACCTGCAACATGTTAAAAGAATAGTTCAATACAACAAGTATTGGTGACTATACAAGTTTAAGTACATAGAATAAGTATTAAAGAGTTTAATCAAATCCACATGGCAATTGTATACAAGGTAAGCTATCATGCAATATTAATAGTCTAACCCAAGTGTCCACAAGAATTAAGTGTGCCTCGTCACACGGAGTAACGAGACTAAAGTATGAATAAGAATAAGAATCAGCTTTAAGCTTAACAATACCCCGACGGGCGGTGTGCTACTCCTATAGCGCTATATATGTTAAGTTCGAGCTAGCTAAGTTAATGACAAGAAGCATGTATGAATCTAGCATGAACCTAAGCATAACAATAAGCATGTATAACGGATCGAGTGTATAAAGTATGTTGTGTGTATTTGTGTATTTTGTACGTTAACATGTTATAACCCAAATTGTGCAAAAGGAAAATGGGTTAAGTATACTCACGGTTTTGCAAGCTTCCACTTGAGTATTCTGTGAAGGGTTTGGAGGGTTGGAGGAACACCGAGTTATCCTACATGAGGAAAACGTAGGTTGGTAAGTATTCAGATGATAACGGAGGATTAGGAATTTAAATACGCCAAAGTATGTATACAAGAAAATAACCACCTAGACCTAATACTTGTTTTGACACTATGATACCCATTCGGGTTGGTGCGTTTTCATGGATTAAGGTACCCATTAGAATCGTAACGAGAAATTAAGTAGTGATGTAACCTAGTACCATGTCGGACAAGCATTTGATTATCATTAAGGGTTCGGTTAGTGTATATACATATATTATCTAGTATAATAAGTAGATCATAAATATCATGGAAGTTCATAGAAGTCATGCATGGAGGTTGGAAGATAACCTTCCTTTAACCTCTTTCGTATTGTTCACCAATGCATAAGTTGTAACAAGGACAACAAGGATGGTCATGAATAAGTAAAAATAAAAATAAAAGTAAAAGACATAACATATTCAAAATCATCAAGTGAGGTGGTGGGTTGAAGGTAGGATAGCCAAGGCTTCCAAGTAATCACACTCTACGAACTCAACTCTTGTTTCAAGAACAAGGTTGGAAGGATACAATACTTGTGGGTTAAAACCCTATTAAAACGGAAAGTTTCTTACACTTGGGACCTCAAATATGGTGATGTTCCATGCTGGTTTTCCAAGGAAAACCTATGGAAACACTCCTAGAGGTGTTCCAAGTGTTAAGAAGAAGAAAAGAGTAAAGAAGGGAGGGAAAGATGTGTTAGAACTCACTTGAAAGTCTTGAACTTTTAGAATTGAGAGAGAGAGCTTTAGAGAGAGAGATGATTATTTGAGGTGTGAAATGAGAGTGGGAGGAGGTGGGTATATATGGTTGAGGTTAGGGGGTGAGTTAGGTGGTGTATTTAATGTAAGAAACACAAAGTTGACCAATCCATGAGCTAGAAACAACAAAACCCGGATTAAGCCCTCTCGCGGGGCGCGAGAGACTGAAGGAGGCACGGTCGCGGGGTGCGAGCGAGGTGATTCCAGAAACTTCTTTATTTTTGTCACTTTTATCACGCCTTGGTCGTAGTGGAAGCGCAAGTGTGTGACTATTAGGTAATCACTGCATCCAATTTAGTAAACAATATTAACAACAACAATGTCATGCCATTACTAAGTTTCATTATACATTTACATCCTTAAAAAGTGTAGCCACATTGTTATCAGTATAAGATTACCATTACAAACATAGTTTAAATCACATGTTCCAAAATAAGATATTGTTTCTATCACAAAGTCATGCTGAGGCTTTGACCTCTATATACCCTAACGAGGTTGGGATATAAAAGGCAAACCCTCCAAAAGGTAGTACATTGTTGTCTTGAAAATCCCATACCCGGATCTCATCACCAGCTCAAATCCTGCGTCCTGAAACACATGTAATTTTAAAAAGTCATCATAAAGTTGGCGAGTTCATGTAGTTCAATGCTTTCGTATCAAAATGTCATCCTTGAAAACCTGTATTGAAATCCAAGTACGTTATTAGCATCAGTGAGTTAATAAAGGATCTATCAGTGTGTCGCGAGCACCTTGGCCACTAAGTGATTAATGGTTACTATTGTTATTTCCTACTTACGCACAGTGATCTGTTATCTGCTAACTCATAGCTAACATACTGTTTTACATGACATGTATTTCCCCTCAATAGCATAAGAAAAAACTTGAAATAAGTGAAAGGAGGGACATGAACTCACAGTTTTTGCGTTCTGTTTAAGTCGTACTGTTTATTGATCGGTGTCTCCAACGTATGTAACCTACATGCGTATTAGTTTCATTAGACACCTAGGTCTCAATGGACCTTGTACTAGTTGTTCATCTCGAATTTTTGTTATGTTATTCTTTGTTATGATTGAACAACTTAGAATGTGATCATAGTGTTGGTAGTTTGTTGTTCGATTAATACTGTTATATATATTTCTTATATATATATATATATATTTTATTGTTTTCCAATCATGTGTGAACTGGGCCTTGCCCTTCACATGTCATTGGGCCTAGCCCATTGTTTTCTTGTCCTTGGGCCTAGCCCATGTCATCTATATCCTTGGGCCTAGCCCATGTTTTCTTGTCATTGGGCCTAGCCCATGTTTTCTTGTCATTGGGCCTAGCCCATGTAATTTATGTCCTTGGGCCTAGCCCATGTTTTTGTGTCTTTGGGCCTAGCCCATGTTTTGTATCTTTGGGCCTAGCCCATGGAATTTATGTCTTTGGGCCTAGCCATTGGAATTTATGTCTTTAGGCCTAGCCCATGTTTTTGTGTCTTTGGGCCTAGCCCATCTAATTTTATATCTTTTTGGGGCTTTTATTATTTTTGAGCCTCATCCATAAACATTATGGGATTTGGGCCTAGCATATGGTATTTACAATTTGGGCCTAGCCCAAGTTTATTTATAAAAGTACATTTCTTTATAAGTATTAACTTATAATTTTTCTAACTTTTTATATTTTTAACTTTCCCGGTTTTGATTTCGATAACGTATATATATATATATGTTGAATGTCTAAATATATATTTAGACTCGTCATCGGCGTCGTTTATTATAAGTTTGTTTTTGTCGAGAATCATCCGTTGTCGTCGACGCGAAGTTTTAATCTTGAATATCCGCCTATTGTTCGCCTTGTTTCAATTATCCGATTTATTGTTTCGACGCTTAACAAAATATATTTATTATGTTACCAATACTTGGTGTGTTGTTTCAAGTGTTTGTATTTGTATATGGTGGGTTTTTTTTATTGTGAATACCCTAAGTTTCCAATACATACACATACAATACACACATGTATATATACAAATTTATTGGTAACAATATGTATATAAATACTTTTATTATATTCCATATAGAAATATATATTTGTAAAAAGTATTTATTTTTACTTATAAATATATATATTTATAACTTTGTTTAAACACTTGGTTATTTAGGGACAACCCTTGTCAGTAGAGTCTATTTATGACGTTTTAAGTTACTAATCGCGTTTAGTCCCACTAATCACCCCACTAATCATGTCTTAATCGCGATTAGATTTTTAGAAAATTTTGCCATAGTTTCCCGAAACTATGGCGTTTTCCATGTTTTAAAAACGTATTTAAAACCTGTTTAATCTCATAATCATCATCAACAAACCATCTAATATTTATTTTACATAATTAAACTATCATCATCCATGACTTTTATGGTTTAAAATCCTAGGAAATCAAGTGGGTTTTTAATGTTTATTAACCTTTTCAAAACACTACTTTTATCATGTTGTTTTAGACAAGTTCATGCACTTAACCCCTTGATTACTACACATTTTTAAAGTGATTACAACTTAAATATAAGTGTTTACTTCATTTAAAAATTATTCATATGCATAAAAATTATCTTTAAGTTGTAGTATTTTTCATGGATGATGTAGTTGGTGATCTTGTTTAGATTTAAACCTTAACATGTTTAAATCTTCACTTTTATACTAAATCACACAAGATCATCTGACTTTTATATCGTACTTTAAACATAAACAACTTCAACATGCAATCTAACAATCATATAAACATATAATCAACACAAAATAAACAATATTTATTGTTATTATTATGTTGTGTGTTAGGGTTTTTAACTTATCTTTTCTTGATTTTCAAGATGATCAACTTGTACACTAATAATCTAAACTTAAAAATAAGCTAAATTATGGAGGATTTTAGCTTACACTGAGTGCACAAATATATTAAAGATTTAGAAGAAAAAGAAGCTCCTTAAGAATCCCTAATGATCTCCATCCATGCAAGCTTCTTTAGGGGTCTTGATTAGGCTTTAAGTGATATAAAATGTGGTGATTTGTGGTGGCAAAATGGTAGTGCTATGGTGGTGGTGTTGAGCCGTGATCAAGAGGGGAAAGGAAGGAGAATATGTTGCAAATTTTTGAGGGAAAATGATGAATTATGTTTAGGTGATCATGATATGTAATTTTCAATCTTTCAAGTCTTCCATCAAGATCTAACACACCATGCTTAAAATCACAATTGTTCAACAAAATCAAGTGGGGTGGGACCCACTTGTAGCCATGAACTTTATGGGGGGGGGGGTGAAGTGTAAATTTTGTTTTTACCAGATGTTATAATTTGAGATATTTTAGTAATTATGATAAGTATGGTAATTAGGGTTAATCTTCTAGCATCTTAAGCATAAGACTTGTGTTTAGGGTGTATTTACATGGCCTTTACTCCATATGATCCTCTAAAATAAGTTTCGGATGATGGATATGTCGCTAGATCGCTCATCGTCGAAATACTCGCTAATAAACCCAACTATTTATTTATTACCGGAAGCCTTTGTTTTCGACTACGACAACTATATGGTATCTAATTAGTGCATATCCGATCCAAAAATATTCATGACTAGTTCGCTAGACGAATATACGATGAGTTAGGGTGGCCGATATGTCTTTCGTTCGACCGTTCGATCGATATCGGCACTTTTATGTTCCGCCGTCGAACTTTTCCGAAAGTTGTGTTTCCGTGACCTCATGCTAGTTGAATGGATTCCAAGTCCTAAATAATGCTTAACTAGTTCACTAGACGCCCATATGAGGCTATCGGCTACTAAAATATTCGTCGTTTCGACAATCGGCCGCTTTCCGGTCAAGTTGTGCACTGTTCGCCGAATGGCCGGAAACGATGCCTTTTGTGCATTCTTGCTATTCTCACATTATTTTAGGATATTTAATAGTGTTTTATTCTTATCTTGACATCCGGAATCCTCCGAATTAGTCATGCGGACAAATCGCCATTTGTCGCCTTTTTTGGTCGAAACAGACAATTTTGCAATTTAGGCGTTATACCGGAAAGTTATGTATTATTGTAATAGTTGTTCTTAAATATGTGTTTTCATTGGTATATGGACTCAGGTATGGCATTAATATGCCATCATTTCTTGTTCGGATTCGTGTTTGCGGATTTACCGACACGGTTAGTGTCACCGCATTTAGTGCGTTCAGCACTTTCTACCAACACTTTTAGGGCATTGTTTTGGTTTGTTTCACGTCGTAACGGAAACCAGTATATGTTATGATCCAGTTTACTTGCCCTAATATCGTACGACTCAGTTATGAAATTAAATTACGAAAATTATGCATGAGATTGCAAAATTAGTGATTAAATTGTACGGAATTACCAGTTATTTGCCAGTTGTCACATACTCCCCCTGTTAAAAAGAATTTCGTCCTGAAATACAGCTTGAGGCATCCACTGAAGGAGTCTTCTCGAACAGGTGGGGGTATTTTGACTTGATCTGATCTTCACGCTCCCATGTATACTCGAGACCGTGACGCGAATTCCAGCTAACCTTCACGAGTTTCATTTGGCTTCTTCTTGTCTTTTGGACCTTCCAGTCCATGACTTCAACTGGTTATTCAGTGAATTGTAATTTGTCATCAACATGAATTTCATCTGCTGGAATGATAACGGTGTCATTTGTTGGACTTTTCTTCAGATTGGACACATGAAATGTGTCGTGTACGTTATTGAGTTCCTCTGGCAGTTTTAACTTGTAAGCTACTGTACCAATCTATGCCAGAATTTCAAAAGGTCCAATATATATTGGGTTCAGCTTCCCGCGCTTTCCGAACCTAGCTACGCCTTTCCAAGGTGAGACCTTTAACAATACTTTGTCTCCCACCTCGAAGGATATTGGTTTGCGTCTTCGATCCGCATAGCTCTTTTGTCTATCTCGGGCCGCTTTGATATGCTCACGTATCTTAAATATCTTGTTTGTGGTCTCTTGTACTAGTTTGGGACCAATGAGTTGTCTGTCACCGACTTCCGCCCAACATAATTGCGATCTGCACTTTCGTCCATATAGTGCTTCGAATGGCGCAGCCTTCATACTATTGTGATAACTGTTATTGTAGGAAAACTCTACCAACGGTAAATTAGTATCCCAGTTTCCACCTAAGTCCATCACACAGGCCCGAAGCATGTCTTCTAATGTCCGGATGGTTCGATCGCTTTGACCATCGGTCTGCGGATGAAATGCTGTGCTTAAATCCAAGCGAGAACCAAATGAATTTTGAAATGATTGCAAGATACGTGACACAAAGCGCCCATCTCTATAAGAGATTATCGAGATTGGCACACCATGACGTGCCACAATTTCCTTCAGGTACAGTTCAGCTAGCTTTTCCGTGCTGTCTTTCTCGCGGATGGGTAATAAGTGAGCTGATTTGGTCAGCCGATCAATGATAACCCGGATCATGTCATGACCTCGAGAGGTCTGGGGTAATTTTGTAATGAAATCCATTGATATCTGTTCCCACTTCCAAACCGGGATCTCGGTTGTTGTAGTAATCTGGATGGCTTTTGGTATTCGGCCTTGACCTTTGCGCAAGTTAGGCATTTCCCAACATAGGTCGCAATATCTCCCTTGAGATTAGGCCACCAATAATATTCTCTCAGGTCCTGATACATTTTGTCCAATCCTGGGTGTATCGAGTATCTGGACTTGTGTGCTTCATCCAGCACCAAGTCTTGCAACTCACCATAATAGGGAATCCAAATCCTTCCCATGAAATATAGAGTTCCATCCTTGTTCGGTTCCAACTGTTTTTCCATTCCCTTTAATGATTCCGCGGGAATGTTTTCTGGTTTCAATGCTTCTTGTTGCGCTTCCCGCACTCGAGTAGTGAAGTTTGTCTGGATCGTCATCTCTAAAGCTTGCACCCGTAAGGTTTTGACTCGTTCCTTTCTACTCAAAGCATCTGCTACAACTTTTGCTTTGCCCAGGTGATACTTGATCTCACAGCCATAATCATTCAACAGTTCCACCCAACGTCGTTTGCGCATATTCAGTTCCTTTTGGTTGGATATATGTCGAAGACTTTTATGATATGTGAATATGGTACACTTAGTGCCATATAGATAATGATGCCAGATCTTCAAGGCAAATACTACGGCACCTAGCTCCAGGTCATGCGTGGTACAATTCCATTCATGAACTTTCAACTGCCGTGACGCGTACGCGATGACTTTTCTCGTTGCATCATTACGCAACCCAAACCTTGATGTGATGCATCACAGTACACCACAAAATCATCGGTACCGTCTGGGAGGGATAGTATTAGTGCTTTGCATAGCTTTTCTTTCAATACTTGGAACGCTGATTCTTGCTTCTCTCCCCAATCGAACTTTCTATCCTTCTGGGTTAGTGAGGTTAGCGGCTGGGCAACCTTGGTGAAGTTTTCAATAAATCTCCTGTATATCCCGCTAATCCTAGGAATTGTCGTATTTCTGTGGAAGTTCTTGGCGTGGTCCAGTTCTTTATTGCCTCGATCTTCGAAGGGTGAACATGTATTCCGTTCTCGTTCACCACATGGCCAAGAAATTGTACCTCGCGAATCCAAAATTCGCATTTTGAGAACTTGGCATATAGTTGCTCTTTCTTCAGCAATTCCAAAATGGTTCTCAGGTGTTGTTCGTGCTCTTTCTCGGTGCGTGAGTATATAAGTATATCATCAATGAATACAATCACGAATTTGTCAAGGTATGGCTTACATAATCGGTTCATCAAATCCATGAATACTGCAGGGACGCTCGTCAGGCCAAAGGGCATAACAAGGGACTCATAATGACCATAACGAGTCTGAAACGCTGTCTTAGGAATGCTTTCCTCTTGGATTCTCAATTGATGATAACCGGATCTTAAATCGATCTTCGAGAAAAAACTTGACCCTTGCAACTGGTCGAATAGATAATCAATTCTTGGTAATGGGTACCGGTTCTTGATAGTTAACTTATTTAACTCCCGGTAATCGATGCACATGCGAAAGGTTCCGTCCTTCTTTTTCACGAATAGCACCGGAGCTCCCCAAGGCGAGAAACTCGGCCTTATGAAACCTTTGTCGAGCAGCTCTTGCAACTGCGTAGATAATTCTTGCATTGCCGAGGGCGCGAGTTGATATGGAGCTTTTTCCACAGGTGCAGCTCCTGGCACTAAATCAATGCAAAATTCGACTTGTCTTTGAGGAGGTAGCCCTGGCAAGTCTTCTGGAAAGACCTCAGGATATTCCCTCACTACCGGTATGTCTTCAATAGTGTGCTCCTCGGCCTTCTTATCCACCACGTGGGCAAGAAAAGTGATGCATCCTTTCCTCAAACATTTCTGCGCCTTCATGTAGTTTATGATTCGCAAAGGGGTGTCACGCTTCTCACCGTGAATTATCAAGTGTTCTCCGTCGGATAAGGGGATGCGAATGATTTTCTCATGACATATAACCTCGGCTCGATTATTGGATAGCCAATCCATCCCAATAACAACATCAAAACTACCCAATTGAACCGGTAATAGATCTATATCAAACTTTCGTTCACCTAATTCTAACGTACATTTCTTTATTATTTCTTTCGAATCTACTAATATTCCGTTAGCTAGCTCAATCGAGTAGGGAACATCTAGTTTACTCGTCTTTACCCCAAGTATATCTTTAAATTCTTTAGAAATAAAACTGAAATCTGCCCTGGTATAAAAAAGAATAGATGCAAAGTGATCATTGATAGGGAATGTACCGGTGAACACGTTTGGATCCTGACGAGCATCCTTAGCTCCAATTACAAAGGCTCTTCCCCGTGCTTGATTCGCTTTAGGACAGTCTTTCTTGAAATGTCCTTATCTCCGCATCCAAAGCAAAATTGATCTCCAGTATTGGCTCGGCACACATCGGTGCGATGTCCAATTTTTCAACACTTTCCACACTTGGGGCCTAGACATTCCCCATGGTGGTGGAAAGAACATTTGGGACATTTCGGTGCGTCCCCAATGTAAGACTTCTTAACCACAGTGTTCGTGGTTGTGGTAACATATGCTTTGGTTTCCTTAACTTCTCTCATGGCTTGCCTCTTGTTACTATTGTGATTACCACGAGAGCCTTTCTTGAAATGAGAAAATTTCCGTTTGTTGGAATCAGTGGTCTCCTCAGTAGATTCTTTCTTGTTTCCACCATACTTGGGCAACTTTCCCTGACGTACAGCCTCCTCATTTAGGTTGACAGCTAACTCAATCACTTCACCAATCTCTGTGGGTTTTGAAGAGGTCACCAAACTTAGAATCTCTGGGCAAGTCCCCAAATGTACCTCTCAATACGTTTAAATTCTGGTTCCACTAGATGTGGCACCACTCGGGATAAATCATGGAATCGTTGTGTATACCCAGAAATGTCTGAACCAATCATTTTCAGATTCCAAAATTCGGTCTCCAACTTTTGAATTTCTGATCTTGAACAATACTTCTTCTTCATCATTTCCTTTAGTTCCCCCCAAGACAGGGCATATGAAGCATCATCGCCCTTGGTTTGGACCTGAAGGTTCCACCATGATAGAGCTCCATCCACAAAGAGTCTGGTAACATAGGTGACTCTTAATTCAGCCGGCACTTACTCATTCGGATGACTAAGTCTGTCTTCTCAGCCCAGCGTACGAAGGCTACAGCGCCTCCGGTACCATCGAAGTTCAGAGGTTTACAGTTAAGAAACTGCTTATATGTGCAACCTGAAATCATTGGATACACCATTTAAGCATGAGTAAGTAGCATGAATAAGATGGACGAGAGTGTATTGCGGTTATAACCGTGTATTACCAGTGGGAGGATTTACGCATGTCGAACCTCCGGTAGCGCCGCTATGCTCAAAGCAGTTTACCTCGTACTGTGCAACGGCTTGAGATATACGTTCATTCAGCTCCTCTTGTGTTGTGGGTAGGGTGTTATTGTTTTTGAACTTCTTTTGCGGGGCAGCATCGTCTTCTAATACAATATGTCGCTCACAATTAGTTGAGTAATACTTTCATGTTATTATTACTATTTATTTATTCCTTATTGTTGTTATTATTTATTTATTTATTAAAAAAAAACATATGCAACAGCACATCAGTACATGATAAAAAATAAATGAATATATGCAAACGCCATATGTACACCCATCGTCATCATACAAAGCTCGCCACATCATAAAGTATAAATCATAATATCACCACAGTGCAACGCATCAATCATAATATCACCACATCATTACATAATCAACCATAACATAAAATAAATACAATGTAACATAAAGAAAATACACTTTTATTGTCACACCCTCAATTTCCACTTGCGGAATTTTACCGCGAGGCGTGTGAACAAACCAGAATCTGAGACACTAGTAACATCGAACGACTCTATATGATTCGTTTATACGTTTTCCAAAATCATTTGTTTAACCATTCATAGTTATTTTCAAATTTTCTTAGTTTGGTTTCAAAGTTTAGCGGAAGTATTAGTTTTAAAGATGAGCGGAAGCATTAAAGTAAAGTAAAGTAACGGGCGCCAACATAAACGCCAAAACTAAAGAAAAACCCAAACAATGTTCGTAAATGAGACTCGATAAAAAGATGTCTTGATCAATGCAATGAGTGCACCTAGAGCTCCTAGCGTCCTGAGAAACATGTAAAGAAACAAGTGTCAACATTAAAGAAGAGTAAGTTCACAGGTTTTTATAAGTTCATTAGTTCGGTAAAAAGTTTGTTTCCACCGTTATCCCTAACCCGGGATAACGATATAGTTCCATTATTCCTAACCCGGAATAATAATGATGTTGGTTCCATTATTCCTAACCCGGAATAATAGTGTTGTTGGTTCCATTATTCCTAACCCGGAATAATATTGTTGGTTCGTAATTAAGTTCGATGTTAACATGTAGGTAGCGAGCCTAAAGTTATGTCACATAAGTGTTCGCGATCGAAGCTGACTGTTGTGCCTCCATGTTGCCAGGCCTATCACTGACCATGGCGAAAGTTAGGCCAAATTATTCACCCGTTGACCATACCCGGTCGGCTAGCGCGACTAGCTCGGGTGGGGCTTATCGGGCCCAGTAGTACTACTTATAATTTCCCCGCTATCTAACCCAATACTAACGATCCAAGAGTTTGTCGAGGACTTCCGTGATATAGCTGCTTAGTGACCATAACGTACATTAACATTAACTTAGTTACCGAGTAGTTTAACGACGTTAATTTCGCATAACGTAAAAAGATAGAGTTATAGAATGTATACATGTTTCTCCCCCTGTTGTTTAAAACCGGATAAAATACGGGCCGTGAACTCACCTTTAGTTGCTCGGTTAGTGTAACATAAAAGTAACAATTGATGGGACCGCTAATTGCGTCCTAACATGTCAATCGATTTAAAGTTAGTGTGTGATCACACTGATACAAACCCTACGCATAACTAACACACAATGCGGCACACGTAATAACAAATTCGAAAACACAATCATGCATGCAAAGTATTATCATACCAAAATAGTGATGAAACCAACTTGTCATAAACGCAAATCAACTCATACAACACTTTGGTACACACATTCGCAAGTTATCAAGTTTCAGCTTGTACGCTCATAACTAGGCTGTTTTCGAGGATTTTTATAAAATAGTTCCAACGTTCTAAAAATTCCAATTTTTTTACAGAAGGTGTCAACTAAACTGTAGAATTTTATGTAAATTTTTCAAGTCCTGACGCTTTACCAATTATTCATAAACATTTATATACTAGGCTGCAGTCAGATTCGTCGCTTTCTGACTGCAGTCCACGGGAGAAATTATTTAAAAATCATCGTTCATCCAATTAACAAAATTCCAGTGGGAGTTTCCCGGAAATTCCCGTCTCCAGTTGCTGTACAAATTTCATGACCCAACCCTCTACAGATTATGAGATCCGACTCGATAAACAACTAACAAATTTTCAGAATTTACACAGTTTCAGTTACTGCACTTAAATGACCACTTAAAAATAGCAGACGACCTCAGAAAAATATGAATCCAGTGCCATTAGAAGCGTTTTTAAAAAATATATGTTTTAGGCTTCAGAAAATCCACTTTTTGATAAATAATGACCAGGTTACAGCCAATTGAAGTTGGCTGTAAATACCAATCAGCAACCTGTTTTCGACTTTCATCGCAATAGAACACGCTTAAACGATCAAGACTCTAATTAACAATGATCAAGAACAGGTTTATTTGTCATATATCATTATGTACATCAATACCCATGCAAACCCTAATCATATGATATGATTTTTATCACAAAAACGCAGCCTATGATTTTTGTATTCATCCAAGCATCACAATCGCAAAAACTCGCACAATCAACCGAACTAAACATAAATCATAACACTTTTCATAACAATGATTCAAACAATACACACAATCATGATCAAGATTTCATAAACCCTAATGTGATTTGCAAAACAATTAAAATCCTAACCTTGATACGATGAAGATTAGCAAACCGGGAACGAGATTGGAATCAATCCGGGGATTGAAGAAGTTGCGACCGTGAGAGAGGGGGGGGGGGGGGGGGCGCTGCCGTCGGTTTGCTTAGAGCTAGGGTTTGTGTTTCTGTTTTCTTTTTGAACATAACCCATGCAAGTCCCTATATTATTTAAAACAAGGAAAAGAAGGAGGAAGGGGTGGGGGTGGGCTTGCGGCCGCAAAAAGGGGGGGTTTGGTTGAGTAACTTGGGCCTCAAGTTTAGGCTAGTTACTTGGGCCACAAGGAAGTGAGGTCGACACGTTTCGCGGCTCGGTTCGGTCGGCTATTTATTTAATATATATTTAAAAAAAAACTAATAATCGCGAAATCAAAACATGATATAATAATTCACAAAACTTATAAACGTCGAATAACACATAGCACGTAATTCACTCGATGAGTTCACAAAGTTAGCGTAGTTATTGCGAGCGTGTAATTTAAATTCTCCGAATCAAATTTGCGCAGGAATGAATAACCGTGAAGTAGTGCGTTTAAGATACCTGAAAAACCGGGATGTCACATTATCCCCATGTTGAAAGAATTTTCATCCCGAAAATTGAGTAAACGCGGTTTAGAATGCAACGCACAAAGATTCAGTTTGTTAGCAATGGTACAAGAAATTCCCAGGCTGTCACATCATCCCCATGTTGAAAGAATTTTCGTCCCGAAAATTTAGTTGGTGGTAACGTTAGCTTGCTGCTCAGCTGCAAAAAGGTGTGGATAGTTGCTTTTCATTTGGTCCTCTCTTTCCCACGTGAACTCCGGTCCACGCTTAGAATCCCAACGAACCTTGACGATCGGTATCTTGCTGTGCCTTCGAGTCTTGATCTCACGATCCATGATCTCGATAGGTTGTTCCACAAAGTGCAGTTGTTCATCCACTTGAATCTCATCCAATGGAATGACTAGGGTCTCATCTGATAGACACTTCTTCAGATTTGACAGGTGAAAAACGTTGTGAACTCCACTGAGTTCGGCAGGAAGGTCTAATTGATAAGCTACGGGCCCGATACGCTTCAAGATCACAAATGGGCCTACGTACCGTGGGTTTAGTTTGCCTCGTTTCCCAAAACGGATTACACCCTTCCAGGGTGACACCTTCAGTAGGACACGGTAGCCTACTTGAAATTCGTGCGGTTTGCGTAGTTGATCAGCGTAGCTTTTCTGTCGATCTCGTGCCGCTGCCATGCGGTTTTGATTTGCACAATCTTTTCAGTAGCCTCAAGTATCAACTCAGGACCTGTGAGTTGACTATCACCGACTTCTGCCCAACAGACCGGTGATCTACATTTGCGACCTTATAATGCTTCAAACGGTGCCGCTTGAATACTCATATGGTAACTGTTGTTATACGAGAATTCCACTAAAGGCAGATGGATTTCCCAATTGTTCCCGAAGTCTACCACACATGCCCTAAGCATGTCTTCCAAGGTCTGAATAGTCCTTTCACTTTGACCATCCGTCTGGGGTGGTAAGCTGTGCTCATATCTAAGCGTGTACCCAACGCTTTCTGAAGTGACTGCCAAAAGTTGGACGTGAAACGAGCATCTCTGTCTGAGATGATGGACATTGGCACTCCGTGCCGCGAAACTACTTCCTTAATGTAGATGCGAGTCAACTTATCCATCTTATATGTTTCTTTGATCTCTAGGAAGTGTGCGGATTTAGTTAAACGATCCACGATTACCCAGATGGTATCGCAACCACCCGGAGTTCGCGGGAGTTTAGTGATAAAGTCCATCGAGATCTGATCCCATTTCCGCACTGGGATCTCAGGTTGTTGAAGTAGCCCTGATGGCTTTTGGTATTCCACCTTGACTTTCGCACAAGTCAAACACTTGCTCACGTAGGTGGCTATATCCGCTTTCATGTTGGGTCACCAGTACGTGGCTTTAAGGTCTTGATACATCTTATCTGAACCAGGATGGACAGAGTATCGGGATTTGTGAGCTTCGTCCATAACTAGCTTTCTGAGGTCTCCGTAGAGAGGTACCCATATACGATTCATGAAATACCGGGTACCATTGGGTTTTACTTCCCAATCGCGTTCCATCTTTCCCACAAATTCGGCCTTAATGTTTTCTTCCTTAACTGCTTCTAGCTACGCATCGCGTATCTGTTCGGGTAACCCCGAATGAATGGTGAATTGTAATGCTCGTACCCGACGAGGTTTCATGTTCTCCTTCCTACTGAGGGCATCAGCTACCACGTTATCTTTACCCGGGTGATACCGAATGGCACATTCATAATCGTTCAGGAGTTCGACCCAGCGACGCTGTCGCATGTTCAACTCCTTCTGGTCAAAGATATGCTGGAGGCTCTTGTGATCTGTATAGATTGTGCACTTTGTTCCATATAGGTAGTGTCTCCAAATCTTAAGCGCAAACACCACTGCTCCCAATTCCAGGTCATGTGTTGTGTAGTTTTTCTCGTGAACCTTCAATTGCCGGGACGCATACGCGATGACCTTATCACGTTGCATGAGTACGCATCCCAACCCCTGAATGGAAGCGTCACAATATACCACAAAATCATCAGTCCTTCCGGCAAGGTAGGATGGGTGCACTGCAAAGTTTCTGCTTCAGCAATTGAAATGCCGCTTCCTGCTTGTCACCCCAAGCATACTTAGTGCCTTTCTGGGTGAGAGTGGTAAGCGGTTGCGCGATCTTCGAAAATCCCTCGATGAAACGTCTGCAGTAACCAGCCAAACCCAAAAATTGGCGGATCTCTGTCGGTGTCCTGGGTGCTTCCCAGTTCTTGATAGCATCGATCTTGGCGGGATCAACGTGGATACCCTTTTCATTCACGATATGACCGAGGAACTGAACTTCCCGAATCCAGAAATCACACTTTGAAAGCTTGGCATATAGTTTCTCCTGTTGAAGTAATTCCAGCAATAATCGTAGATGTTCAGCATGTTCTTCTTCACCTTTAGAGTAGATGAGTATGTCATCGATGAACACAATGACAAACTTGTCGAGATACGGCTTACACATGCGGTTCATGAGGTCCATGAACACCGCGGGTGCGTTGGTGAGACCGAAGGGCATGGCCAAGAACTCATAATGGCCATACCGAGTACGAAATGCCGTCTTAGAGATATCCTCCTCCCTACGCGTAACTGGTGATAACCGGACCGTAGATCAATCTTGGAGTAGTAGCTTGACCCTTGAAGTTGGTCGAAGGGATCGTCGATGCGAGGTAATGGGTATCGGTTCTTGACGGTAACCTTATTGAGTTCCCGGTAGTCGATGCACATGCGGAAGGTCCTGTCCTTCTTCTTGACAAAAAGGACCGGAGCTCCCCATGGCGAAGTACTGGGTCGGATAAATCCTTTTCTAACAATTCCTGAAGTTGGGTAGACAGCTCTTGCAGCTCTGTTGGAGCCAGGCGGTATGGGGCCTTGGCGATAGGAGTTGCATGGTTTGCCAATTCGATTTTAAACTCCACTTGTCGATGTGGTGGAAGACCTGGTAACTCCTCTGGAAATACACCAGAAAAATCACGGACGACGGGGATATCTTCTATACGCTTCTCGTCCTTAGGCTGCTCGGTGACAAGTGCGAGCAAAGCGAAGGAGTTCTTCCTTCGAAGATACTTCTGAGCTTGCATGTAAGAGATGATGTTTGTTACGGTGCCTGCCTTCTCGCCTTGCACCATCAAGACTTCATCGTTAGAGAGCGGAATACGGATAGATTTCTCGAAGCAGAGAACTTCAGCTCGGACGTCGGATAGCCAGTCCATTCCGGCTACTACGTCAAAACTACCCAGGGTAGTTGTCATCAGATCAATGGTAAAGGTGTGACCCGCGAGTTTAAGTTGACAGCCGGTTACTAAATGGGTCACATCTACAGATTTACCATCGGCTAGTTCTATGATGTAAGGGGTCTCTAGGGGTTTAGGCGTGAGATTTAGGTTCTTCCTAAAAGACTCAGATATAAAACTCCTATCCGCACCCGTATAAAAAAGTACAGTAGCAAAATGTTCGTTAAGGGGAAACTTACCGGTGACCACGTTCGAGTCGTTTCTGGCCTCTCCGCGGCCTAGTGTGAATGCACGACCTTTGGCACCTCCTGTGCCACCATTTCATTGTTGTTTTTGTTGTTGTTGTTGTGTTGTTGTGGTGTGTTGTTGTTGTTGTTGTTGTTCCCACCATTGTTGTTGTTGTTGCGAAGTTGCGGGCAGTCTCGCTTGAAATGGGTAGTGCTACCGCACTGATAGCACCCCTGGTTAATACCTTGCTGTTGAATCTGGTGCTGATTTTGATTTTGTCGAGACACGATTTCCCCGCGACAATCCCTTGCCGCATGTCCCGTTTTGCCACAACGTTGGCAGCGATTTCCGGCACAAGGGCCGTGATGATGGGGGTTACAACGATTACATTGCGGCTTTCGACCCACATAGCCGCTGGTGTTCTGGGTGTTGTTGGCAGACTGATTATTGTGACCCCGATTGTTGTTGAAATTGTTGAACCGTTTCTGGTTTCCTTGTTGTGGCTGGGCTGAGGAAGACTGTCGAGCAGGCGAGTCTTCAAATTTTCTTTTATTATCAGGGACCACTTCAGTTGCACCCCGAGATGGCAACTTCCTTTGTTTCACCGCCTTATCGGTGAGTTTGTGCGCCAACCAGATCGCTTGATGTTCCGTTGCAGGGTTACTAGAAATTACCATGCCCTGGATCTCAGGGACCAGTCCCCCAAGATAAAACTCAAGTCGTTTTTCAACGGTGTTAGCCAGATCGGGACATAGGAACACCAGATCGTGATGTTTCGCCGTGTACGCTTCAATTTCAAATCCTACCATCTTTTGGTTCCATAGCGCACGCTCCAACTGCTGAACTCTGTCCTGCGGACAGTACTCCTCTTTGATTAGGGCCTTAAACTCGGCCCAGGCCATTGCGTTTGCAGCAATAAGTCCACGCGTTTGGACTTGCGTGTTCCACCAGGTTAATGCCCCATCTTCCAGCGTTGAGGCAGCATACTTGACCTTATTGGCCTCAAGGCAATTGCACATCTCGAACACCGATTCGGACTTTTCAATCCAACGGACCAGTCCTATGGGTCCTTCTGCACCCGTGAATTTGCTCGGTTTCGCATCGAGGAACATCTTGTAGGGGTTAAGACCCCCTCCTGCTGGTGGGTTTTGAACACCTGCCAGAGCAGCATTCACGTGTTCTTGGATCATTGCGGCCAATTCTTCGGGTGTCATGTTGAGGTTTCCGCGACGCCCAGTTGCCATTTTAGATCTTCGCAAGACAACATAAACACACACCGATAAGTATATATATCCAATATAGTTATCATACTCCACACTTAAATCATCCCTCAAGTTATGTCAACCCAATAAATTAAACAATCAAAAGGAACATTCGATTAAATAAATTGCAACGTTTCACAAAATGCCAACCAAACATATCAGTTTAATTATAAAATTTCAAGTTCAAACATAAGTAGAAAATAAAGACTAAAGGGAAAAAAAGGGGGGGGGGTTGACGAGATGAGTCAGTTTTCTACGTCTCCATCTCCCAAGTCGCTATCGTTGCCGTCATCCTCCGCGGCGTTTCCAGCTTCTACAGCCGGGTCTTCCTCCGGATCCTCCTCCGGGTCTTCCTCTGGATCCTCCTGTGGATCCTCCTCTTCTTCCTCTACCGGTGCTGGAGGGGCCGGTGCTGGTGCGGGTACTGGTACAGGTGCCTGATTCTGCTCTAGTTCTTGAATCCTCCAGCTGGACTCAAGAACTATGTCTTCGCGCCAGTCAGCCCTCAGCTGCTCAACACGAAGATCTTTAGCTAAAATGTTGCGAGCTATCTTATTCTCATATTTCTCTTCCTCGAGCTCTCCAGTCTTACCCGTTAGTTGACGTATCATCCATCCCTGTGCTTTGATAGTTTCTTGCATTCTCTCTAGTTGTTCCCGTTGTTTTCTTATCATATCTCTAAGTAGGTCGTCCCCTACCTCTAACGAATTGACCGGTTCGACCGGCATAGCGGTGGTCGGACGGGAGGACGACTCCTCTCCTAGAGCGAGTCTTTTCCTAGCAGCTGAGCGTGTCTCCACGCCATGAGGTGGTGAGGGTTTGACCATAGGTGCCTTCCCCGGTGCCCTTGGTTGTAAAGGTTTGTCGGATGATGATGATGACATTGCCTGTTGGGTTGTGTAGTTAGTTACGAGTTGCGTTCCTCACAATATACATTTATATTTTACATAACACAGTTGTAGTACAACACATAACAAGATATCACAGTTCGGTGCCAACTAAGTCTAGTGTCGTGTAATCAGCTATAGTTTAGGTCTACTTTTAATGCAAACCTGGTTCTCTATAGCTAGAGGCTCTGATACAAATACCGCGAGGCGTGTGAACAAACCAGAATCTAAGACACTAGTAACATCGAACGGCTCTATATGATTCATTTATACGTTTTCCAAATCATTTGTTTAACATTCATAGTTATTTTCAAATTGTCTTAGTTTGGTTTCAAAGTTTAGCAGAAGCATTAGTTTTAAAGTTGAGCAGAAGCATTAAAGTAAATTAAAGTAACGGGCGCCAACATAAACGCCAAAACTAAAGAAAAACCCAATCAATATTCGTAAATGAGACTCGATAAAAAGATGTCTTGATCAATACAATTGAGTGCACCTAGAGCTCCTAGCGTCCTGAGAAACATGTAAAGAAACAAGTGTCAACATTAAAGAAGAGTGAGTTCACAGGTTTTTATAAGTTCATTAGTTCGGTTAAAAGTTTGTTTCCCCCGTTAACCCTAACCCGGGATAATGATATAGTTCCATTATTCCTAACCCGGAATAATAATGATGTTGGTTCCATTATTCCTAACCCGGAATAATATTGTTGTTGGTTCCATCATTCCTAACCCGGAATAATATTGTTGGTTTGTAATTAAGTTCAATGTTAACATGTAGGTAGCGAGCCTAAAGTTATGTCACATTAGTGTTCGTGATCGAAGCTGACTGTTGTGCCTCCGTGTTGCCAGGCCTATCACTGACCATGGCGAAAGTTAGGCCAAATTATTCACCCGTTGACCATACCCGGTCGGCTAGCGCGACTAGCTCGGGTGGGGCTTGTCGGGCCCAGTAATACTACTTATAATTTCCCCGCTATCTAACCAAATACTAACGATCCGAGAGTTTGTCGAGGACTTCCGTGATATAGCTGCTTAGTGACCATAACGTACATTAACATTAACTTAGTTACCGAGTAGTTTAACGACGTTAATTTCGCATAACGTAAAAAGATAGTGTTATAGAATGTATACATGTTTCTCCCCCTGTTGTTTAAAACCGGATAAAATAGGGGCCGTGAACTCACCTTTAGTTGCTCGGTTAGTGTAACACAAAAGTAGCAATTGATGGGACCGCTAATTGCGTCCTAACATCTCAATCGATTTAAAGTTAGTGTGTGATCACACTGATACAAACCCTACGCATAATAACACACAATGCGGCACACGTAATAACAAATTCGAAAACACAATCATGCATGCAAAGTATTATCATACCAAAATAGTGATCAAACCAACTTGTTATAAACACAAATCAACTCATACAACACTTTGGTACACACATTCGCAAGTTATCAAGTTTCAGCTTATACGCTCATAACTAGGCTGTTTTCGAGGATTTTTATAAAATAGTTCCAACGTTCTAAAAATTCCAAATTTTTAACAGAAGGTCTCAACTAAACTGTAGAATTTTATGTAAATTTTTCAAGTCCTGACACTTTACCAATTATTCATAAACATTTATATACTAGGCTGCAGTCAGATTCGTCGCTTTCTGACTGCAGTCCACGGGAGAAATTATTTAAAAATCATCGTTCATCCAATTAACAAAATTCCAGTGGGATTTTCCTGGAAATTCCCGTCTCCAGTTTCTGTACAAATTTCATGACCCAACCCTCTACAGATTATGAGATCCGACTCGGTAAACAACTAACAAATTTTCAGAATTTACACAGCTTCAGTTACTGCACTTAAATGACCACTTAAAAATAGCAAACGACCTCAGAAAAATATGAATCCAGCGCCATTAGAAGCGTTTTTCAAAAATATACGTTTTGGGCTTCAAAAAATCCACTTTTCGATAAATAATGACCAGGTTACAGCCAACTGACGTTGGCTGTAAATACCATTCAGCAACCTATTTTCGACTTTCATCGCAATAGAACACGCTTAAACGATCAAGACTCTAATCAACAATGATCAAGAACAGGTTTATTTGTCATATATCATTATGTACATCAATACCCATGCAAACCCTAATCATATGATATAATTTTTATCACAAAAACGCAGCCTATGATTTTTGTATTCATCCAAGCATCACAATCGCAAAAACTCGCACAATCAACCGGACTAAACATAAATCATAACACTTTTCATAACAATGATTCAAACAATACACACAATCATGATCAATATTTCATAAACCCTAATGTGATTTGCAAAAAATTAAAATCCTAACCTTGATACGATGAAGATTAGCGAACCGAGAACGAGATTGGAATCAATCCGGGGATCGAAGAAGTTGCGACCGTGAGAGGGGGGGATGGCTGCCGTCGGTTTGCTTAGAGCTAGGGTTTGTGTTTCTTTTTTTTTTTTGAACATAACCCATGCAAGTCCCTATTTATTTAAAACAAGGAAAAGAAGGAGGAAGGGGTGGGGGTGGGCTTGCGGCCGCAAAAAGGGGGTTTGGTTGAGTAACTTGGGCCTCAAGTTTAGGCTAGTTACTTGGGCCACAAGGAAGTGAGGTCGACACGTTTCGCGGCTCGGTTCGGTTCGGCTATTTATTTAATATATATTTAAAAAAAAATTAATAATCGCGAAATCAAAACATGATATAATAATTCACAAAACTTATAAACGTCTAATAACACATAGCACGTAATTCACTCGATGAGTTCACAAAGTTAGCGTTGTTATTGCGAGCGTGTAATTTAAATTCTCCGAATCAAATTTGCGCAGGAATGAATAACCGTGAAGTAGTGCGTTTAAGATACCTGAAAAACCGGGATGTCACATTTATACAATGACAACTTGTTACAATTTGTTCGCGAAGAGCCAAAAAGGACTTAGGGGTACACAACCCTAGTTAATACAAATTTTTACATTACAAAAGTACAATTTTCTCCTACATTGCTTATTCACGTCAATAAGTTGTCTTCCAAAAGCCGGGATCTTCAAGGCTGAGTCTTCATGAGCCAAAACAACAAAAGTATAGCTGATCCCCAAAAGATATCTTCCAACATGCTACTGGGTGGAGGGGTGGTGGAAATGGTTATCGTGGAAACAAACTACCGTGGTAGGCCATCTCCTCCTCGAGGCTAGAAATGCGCCTAGTAGCATCCGTCTCAAACTGCTCTAGCTCCTGCACTCGTGCCTCAGATGGGCATGACGAGTGGTGGAATGGGCAGTAGAAAGGTGGAGTCGGTGGTGGTGATAGGGGTAGTGGTGGTGGTGATGGAGGTGGGTATGATGGTGGGGGTGGTATCAGTGTTGACGGTGGTGCGTGCGTCACTCTGGCAGTGGCGTGAGCAGTATACTGCGACTCTAACTCCTAAATCCTACGAAAGATCAGAGAGAGCTGTAGGTCATGAGAAGTCAACCTTTCCTCCACAGGGATCAGACGGAAAGTGTGAGGGATGATAAGGGTCTGAAGGGCTCATGCCCGATGGAGGTGTCAGAGTAAACATGCCTGCTGGAGGTGGTGTGGGATGTGGGTCATACATGGGGGGGTACTCTATCAGAGAAAGAGGGTCCTGGTGCAGCTAGGTTGTAAACGGGGTGGTACGTGGACCTCTCCTAGTAATATGGTGGCGGCTGCTCGGGGGCACGTGGAATGCTGCTCAGTGAGTAGTAACGGGCAGGTCCAGTATAGTGATCGGGTCTAGGGGTCGGGACTCTGACTGGGAATGAACTGACGCGAGCCGGTGAGGCCGCAGGGGGTGAATACATGGATGCAGGTGTGCCTGGGGCAGCAGATGAAGCATCGTCTGCCTCGTGCTCCTTGGAGCAGCATCGGTGGATAACGAGATGTCAATAATTGGGATATCAGGGGGTGGAATCTCGAGTATAGCGATATCATCAAAGACCTCGTCATCGCCAAGGTCGTCCTCCATGTGCTCAACGTGGAACACTGGTATCTCCTCGTCATCGTCGTCTAGATCAATCACTAAAGGACTACAACAAGGGGCATAGCCAAATGTACAATAGCATGTTTGCCCTCTGGATGGCCATACACGATGATATCATGCGGGGGCTGAGGGGCGACCAACACATCGTCTGTCGGGGGTACATCTACCTCCATAAGGTCGATTAGTGCAAGTGGCTGAAAGTCCTCATAGTCTCCGTATTTGGCTCCATCCCCTAAGGGTAGGGCCTCAGTAGCGGGGTCATATCCATCGTCGGATACGTACTCCTCCGGGTCTTCTTCATAGCTCGATGATGACGACATAGTCCTGGCAAATAATCCGTACAATGCATATATATACATGTTAGTAATTTATGATATATTTTATATTAATCACCAATTCTCATGCATGGCTTGTTCTCTTTTGTTTTCCACGTAATCTTACTGTTTTGTGTCTATCCATTATTGACTAATCATGTATTGACTCTACTCATTACTTATAGTTGAGCTCGTGCGATAGATCCTTGTGTTATAGTGACACAATGAAAACCTTTTTGTTATCTTGTTATAATTTCCAAAACATTTCTATCATGTTTTAAACTTTGTTTTCATGTGTGAGCCCCTGGTCATTGTCGACCAAACTTTTATTAAAAAGTTTTTCCCCGGTTCACTACAATCGGAGCTCTGATACCAACCTGTCACACCCTGGTCGTAGCGGAAGTGCAAGTGTGTGACTATTAGGTAATCATTGCATCCAATTTAGTAAACAATATTAACAACAACGATGTCATGCCATTACTAAGTTTCATTATACATTTACATCCTTCAAAAGTGTAGCCACATTGTTATCAGTATAAGATTACCATTACAAACATAGTTTAAATCACATGTTCCAAAATAAGATATTGTTTTATCACAAAGTCATGCTGAGGCTTTGACCTCTATATACCCAAACAAGGTTGGGATATAAAAGGCAAACCCTCCAAAAGGTAGTACATCGTTGTCTTGAAAATCCCATACCCAGATCCCATCACCAGCTCAAGTCCTGCGTCCTGAAACACATGTAATTTTAAAAATTCAACATAAAGTTGGCGAGTTCATGTAGTTCAATGTTTTCGCATCAAAATGTCATTCTTGAAAACCTGTATTGAAATCCAAGTATGTTATTATCATCAGTGATTTAATTAAGGATCTATCAGTGTGTCGCGAGCACCCTAACATACTAGTGCCATAAGTAAGTAACCAAACCGAGACTTCTTTGCTATTTTGGGATCACAAAAGCACTCCAATGGGTATACCAACCAGGAGTGGAGCGGGTCTCAAACTCAATAGATCTACTTCATTTGCACCTTGGTCACTAAGTGATTAATGGTTACTATTGTTATTTCCTACTTACGCACAGTGATCTGTTATCTGCTAACTCATAGCTGACATACTGTTTTGACATGACAAGTATTTCCCCTCGATAGTTTAAAACAAAAGTTGAAATAAGTAAAAGGAGGGACATGAACTCACAGTTTTTGCGTTCCGTTTAAGTCGTACTGTTTATCGATCGGTGTCTTCAACGTATGTAACCTACATGCGTATTGGTTTCATTAGACACCTAGGTCTCAATGGACCTTGTACTCGTTGTTCATCTTGAATTTTTGTTATGATTGAACAACTTATAATGTGACCAAAGTGTTGGTAATTTGTTGTTAGATTAATATTTTTATTGATATTTCTTAAATATATATATATATATATATATATATATAAATATATATTCTTTTTTTCAGATCATGTGTGAACTGGGCCTTGCCCTTCACATGTCATTGGGCCTAGCCCATTGTTTTCTTATCCTTAGGCCTAGCCCATGTCATCTATGTCCTTGGGCCTAGCCCATGTTTTCTTGTCATTGGGCCTAGCCCATGTAATTTATGTCCTTGGGCCTAGCGCATGTTTTTGTGTCTTTAGGCCTAGCCCATGTAATTTGTGTCTTTGGGCCTAGCCCATGTTTTGTATCTTTGGGCCTAGCCCATGGAATTTATGTCTTTGGGCCTATCCAATGTTTTTGTATCTTTGGGCCTAGCCCATGTAATTTATATCTTTGGGCCTAGCCCATGTAATTTTATATCTTTTTGGGGCTTTTATTATTTTTGGGCCTCATCCATAAACATTATGGGATTTGGGCCTAGCATATGGTATTTACAATTTGGGCCTAGCCCAAGTTTATTTATAAAAGCCCATTTCTTGAATGTCCGCCTATTCTTCGCCTTGTTTCAATTGTCCGATTCATTGTTTCGACGCTTAACAAAATATATTTATTATGTTACCAATACTTGGTGTTTTGTTTCAAGTTTTTGTATATGGTGGGGTTTTTTTATTGTGAATACCCTAAGTTTCTAATACATACACATACAATACACACATGTATACATACAAATTTATTGGTAACAATATGTATATAAATACTTGTATTATTTTCCATATAGAAATATATATTTGTAAAATGTATTTATTTTTACTTATAAATATATATATTTATAACTTTGTTTAAACACTTGGTTATTTAGGGATAACCCTTGTCATTAGAGTTTACTTAATGACGTTTTAAGTTACTAATCGCGTTTAGTCCCACTAATCACCCCACTAATCATGTCTTAATCGTGATTAGATTTTTAGAAAATTTCGCCATAGTTTCCCCGAAACTATGGCGTTTTCCATGTTTTAAAAACGTATTTAAAACCCGTTTAATCTCATAATCATCATCAACAAACCATCTAATATTTATTTTACATAATTAAACTATCACCATCCATGACTTTTATGGTTTAAAATCCTAGTAAATCAAGTGGGTTTTTAATGTTTATTAACCTTTTCAAAACACTACTTTTATCATGTTGTTTAGACAAGTTCATGCACTTAACCTCTTGATTACTACACATTTTTAAAGTGATTACAACTTAAATATAAGTGTTTACTTCATATAAAAATTATTCATATGCATAAAAATTATCTTTAAGTTGTAGTATTTTTCATGGATGATGTAGTTGATGATCTTGTTTAGATTTAAACCTTAACATGTTTAAGTCTTCACTTCTATACTAAATCACACAAGATCATCTCACTTTTATATCATACTTTAAACATAAATAACTTCAACATGCAATCTAACAATCATATAAACATATAATCAACACAAAATAAACAATATTTATTGTTATTATTTTGTTGTGTTATAGGGTTTTTAACATATGTTTTCTTGATTTTCAAGATGATCAAATTGTACACTAATAATCTAAACATAAATATAAGCTAAATTATGGAGGAGTTTAGCTTAAAGTGAGTGCACAAATATCTTGAAGATTTAGAAGAAAAAGAAGCTCCTTAAGAAACCCTAATGATCTCCATCCATGCAAGCTTCTTTAGGGGTCTTTATTAGGCTTTAAGTGGTATAAAATGTGGTGATTTGTGGTGGCAAAATGGTGGTGCTATGGTGGTGGTGTTGAGCCGTGACCAAGAGGGGAAAGGAAGGAGAATATGTTGCAATTTTTTGAGGGAAAATGATGAATTATGTTTAGGTGATCGTGATATATAAATTTCAGTCTTTCAAGACTTCCATCATGATCTAACACACCATGCTTAAAATCACAATTTTTCAAGAAAATCAAGTGGGGTGGGACCCACTTGTAGCCGTGAACTTGATGGGGGGGGGTGAAGTGTAAATTTTGTTTTTACCACATGTTATATTTGAGATATTTTAGTAATTATGATAAGTATGGTAATTAGGGTTAATCTTCTAGCATCTTAAGCATAAGACTTCTGTTTAGGGTGTATTTACATGGGACTTAATCCATATGATCCTCCAAAATAAGTTTCGGATGACGGATATGTCGCTAGATCGCTCATCGTCGAAATATTCGCCTAATAAACGGAATTATTTATTTATTTTTACCGGAAGCCTTTGTTTTCGACTACCACAACTAATATGGTGTCTAATTAGTGCATTTCCGATCCAAAATATTCATGACTAGTTTGCTAAACGGATATACAATGAGTTAGGGTGGCCGATATGTTTTTCGTTCGACCGTTCGATCGATATTGGCACTTTTATGTTCCGCCATCGAACTTTACCGAAAGTTGTGTTTCCGTGACCTTATGCTAGTTGAATGGATTCCAAGTCCTGAATAATGCTTAACTAGTTCACTAGACGCCCGTTTGAGGCTATCGGCTACTAAAATATTCGTCGTTTCGACGATCGGCCGCTTTCCGGTCAAGTTGTGCACTGTTCGCCGAATGGCCGGAAATGATGCATTTTGTGCATTCTTGCTATTTTCACATTATTTTAAGATGTTTAATAGTTTTTATTCTTATCTTGACATCCGGAATCCTCCGAATTAGTCTTGCGGACAAATCGCCATTTGTCGCCTTTTTTGGTCAAAACGGACAATTTTGCAATTTAGGCGTTATACCGGAAGTTATGTATTATTGTAATAGTTGTTGTCAAATATGTGTTTTAAATTGTATATGGACTCAGGTATGGCAATAACATGCCGTCATTTCTTGTTCGGATTCGTGTTTGTGGATTTACGGACACGGTTATTGTTACCGCATTTAGTGCGTTCAGCACTTTCTAACAACACTTTTAGGGCATTGTTTTCGTTTGTTTCACGTCGTAACGAAAGCAGTATATGTTATGATCCAGTTTACTTGCCCTAATATCATACGACTCAGTTATGAAATTAAATTACGATAATTATGCATGAGATTACAAAACAAAATTAGTGATTAAATTGTACGGAATTACCAGTTATTTGGCAGTTATCACAACTTTTAGTCCCTTTTGTTTTTCCTTCATTATATGCTAAAACTTGATAATTTCGCATGTTTTTAAATGGATAACGTATTTGTAAGTATATTTTAGGTATCAAGTATGAATGTATGAATATTTGCACGAATAACAAGTATCGGTTTATATGTAAGCACGTATTTAACGATTGAATGCATGTAAGAAAAGTATATTTCAAGTATGAATTTTATCACGATCAAAGTCTCGAATTACAAGATTGGGAATATAATTACGAATGCGATACGAATAAAAGTTTATGTAAATAGAAATACGATTATACTTTCTAATTAAGGAAAGTATGAAAAAGCGAGGCGTTACACTTCCTATATATAATTGCTTTCATTATATTACATAACGTAGCGCTATCTAAACCACTTCAAACAAAATAAAAGACATTTGGTTTATACATGGCACGAGTTATTTTGGTTATTAAGTTAACCATGCATCATTTCTTTTAAAATCATTTGATTTTCATATGATCTCATAAAAGAAACATTTTTGTAAAGGATCATGGCTACTTTTGCTATAGTTGAACATTTCTTTTAACTTTCAAAGCCATGAATCTTCATCACAAAACCTATGTTACTCACTTGCATTTTTATCCTGACGTTTTATTTTCACATATGTTTCAAGAGCTAATGTTTGACTTTGAGCATGCTTCACATAGGGCGCACTTGGGCCTTAGTGACTTTAAAATTTGCAAGACAATTGTTATGTTTTTTATTTCATTCTCCAAAGACAATATAAACAATTAAATTCAATAATATAAAACTTTATGTACCATTTGTTGTGAAACAATAGTTCTGTGACATGACACCCCGGTGTTTCTGCCGCGGTTTGTTGTTTTAAGCAGTCGGGGTGTTATGGAAAGATTGGTATCAGAGCTCATGGTTATAGGGAATTAGGTTATTAGTAATACTTTGACCTAGACTATAACCTTCCTAGGTCCCTAACACAAGTTATCTTGTGTTTAGATCTCAAAGCAATACCATCACCTATCCTTAGGTGATTACCAAAACAAATTCACATTCGTTTTGAAAATCAGTCATCTATCCTTCGATGATTTGTTTTTAGGCTTCATGCCTTCAAAGTTTTCAAAACCTCGTCAAAGTTTGGGTTTTCATAATGTGAACACATGCAATCTGGAAGGGTGGATGCATATACTCTGAGTTTTCTGTTTAAGGTTAGAGTGTTCGTACAAATCCGCATTGTCGGACCACTCACTCTTACCTTGGAACTCTTGGGGTGAGTGTCCACTTATAGGCTAAAGCATATCTTCGCAACACATTTAAAGACCCATTTACTTTGATTAGTCACTATATGTCGTTTGTTTGGTTTAGGTAACGAACAGATGATCACAATCCTTATGTTTCGTCGATATTTTTAACGTTTTCTTTTGACTATCCAATATCAATCCCACCCGTTTTCTCTCGTATTTCCTTCCCTTTTAGAAGTCCTCCTCGTCTAAATGCTACTCAGAAAGCCGATATGGCGGCAATGATAGCTTAGTAGATAGCTGTTGTGCTACCAGATCTTGTTACTCAATTAAACCAAGCCAACAATAACAACAGCAATGCACCTGTTTCTTGCAACTTTAAACAACTCAATTCCGCTAAATCGCTCAAGTTTAGTGGTTCTGAGGGAGCTACTGGGCTCCTAAAGTAGTCTGAGGGTCTTGAGAGCACATTCTGTCATGTTCAATGTCCAAATGAGCGCAAAGAAGAATTTGCTTCGAGTGTATTCCAAAAGAAGGCGCTCACATGGTGGAGCGGAGTGGTGAGGGAGGGGAGTTGATGTTGCAATGGCTCAGAAGTGGGAAGAGCTTTGAGCTCTTATGATAAAGGAATTCTGCCCATGCCACGAGCAAAGAGCACTTGAGAATGAATTCCACGACCTGAAACAGGATAGTGGAGAGCATCGTGCCTACACTGAACGTTATGAGGAGATAAGTTTGTTATGTCCT
Source organism: Scalesia atractyloides (assembly GCA_947069175.1). Lineage (NCBI taxonomy): Eukaryota > Viridiplantae > Streptophyta > Magnoliopsida > Asterales > Asteraceae > Scalesia > Scalesia atractyloides. Next base: position 58,624,330 of record CAMTDV010000020.1, read on the forward strand.
GCTATGGTCACACCCTTGGATAAGGTTATTGAGAAGTACATTGATGACCTTCCTGACCAAGTTCAGGATGTAGCAACCCTGCTACAGTCAGACAGGCTATCGAGTTGGCTGCAACCTTGACTGACTCGCAAGTCAAGAAGGGTAACCTTTTCCGCAAAGGCGACAAGAAGCAATCTACCAAGACTACACAAGGGAAACAAAAGGGAAACAAGGCCGAAACCTCCAAGAAGTCTAGGAAGCGTAAAGCTTCCAAGAATTTCACTGTTCTTACACAACCCAACCAAACTGCTCCCAATCAACTAGCATAACCTCCAACCAAGAGACAATATGCCGGTACTGCACCTCTGTGCAACAAGTTTGATAGTTATCACAAACCCCATCTACCGTGCCGTCATTGTACAATTGTGGACGATCTAGCCAACACTTGTCGTTTTGCTCCTGCCCCGAATCAAGTGGTTAGAGATCCTGTTCAACCACAAGCCAATCCTACACAACCCCACTACCCACCTGGATCCTGCTACGATTGTGGTGATCTTACTCACTACAAACAACTGCCCGAAGCTAGTTAATGTAAATCCAGCCCGGGGACGAGCATTTAACATAAATACTAATGAGGCTCATGCTGATAATGACGTGGTTAACGGTACGTTCCTTGTCAATAATCAGCATGCTTCTATTCTTTTTGATTCGGGAGCCGATAGGAGTTTTGTATCCTTAGATTTTGAGTGTTATCTTTCAACACCACGAACCAAACTAGGAAAAACCTTAACGATGGAGATAGCTAGTGGTATCTTTCTCGTATATTGTGATGCATCGAATCTAGCCTTGGCTGTGTTCTCATACAAAGAGGCAAATTCATAGCCTATTCATCAAGACAATTGAAAATCCATGAAAAGAACTACACAACTCATGATCTTGAGTTAGGTGCCATTGTTTCGCTCTCAAAATTTGGAGACATTACCTTTATGGTACAAAATGTGTGGTTTTCACTGACCACAAAAGTCTCCAACACATTCTTAATCAGAAAGAACTGAACATGAGACAACGACGTTGGGTTGAACTTCTAAACGACTATGACTGCGAGATTCGCTACCATCCTGGTAAGGCAAATGTCGTAGCTGATGCTCTTAGACATAAAGAACGTGTCAAGCTACATTGTGTTCAAGTTCGATATGATATCCAAACACGTATTTTTGAAGCCCAACGCACTTGTGTAAACTAAGGTTTGTTGAAAAAATGAACTACCCCCTCATCTCGAGCTTCAACTTGAAACAAAAGACAATGGGTTACTCTACTACATGAACCATTTATGGGTTCCAAGCCAAGACAATCTCTGCACCCTATTGACGAATGAGGCTAACAAATCTCGTTATTCAATTCATCCTGGTGCAGACAAAATGTACAAGGATCTTCGTACCCAATATTGGTGGCTGGGTAGAAGAAGGATATTGCCTTATATGTATCCAAATGCCTAACTTGTCTTAAACTTAAGGCAGAACATCAACGTCCATCTTGTTTGCTTGAGCAACCAAAAATTCCGGTTTGGAAATGGGAAAACAATGCTATGGATCTCATCACCAAACTACTACGTACTTCTAGAGATCATGATGCCATTTGGGTAGTCATTGATCCTTTAACAAAGTCAACACACTTTTTACCAATTCGTGAGGACCTATCTGCTGATAAACTTACAAAGATCTACGTTGATGAGATAGTATCTCGATATGGTGTTCCTTTGAACATCATATCAGACCGGGATGCTCGATTCTCATCTCACTTTTGGAAGACCATGCAATCTGCCATGGGAACCAAACTTAACTTGAGCACTTCTTATCATCCTTAGACGGATGGACAATTCGAATGGACAATCTAAACATTGGAGGATATGCTTAGAGCTTGTGTGATCGACTTTGGTGGTAGTTGGGATTCACATCTACCTTTGATCGAATTCTCCTACAACAATAGTTATCACTCCAGCATTAACATGGCTCCTTTCGAATCTCTATAAGGTCTAAAATGTCGTTCACCGGTCTGCTGGAATGAGGTTGGTGAAGCTCAGCTCACCGGACCAGACCTCATTCTAGAGACTACAAACAAAGTCAAGAAAATACGTGATAACCTTTTGACAGCTAGAAGCCGTCAAAAGAGTTATGCGGATCAGCGACGCAAGACCTTGGAATTCCAAGTTGGTGATCACGTCCTTCTCAAGGTATCCCCTTGGAAAGGTGTTATTAGATTTGGAAAGAAAGGAAAACCTGCACCTCGATATGTGGGACCATTTAAGATCGTTGAGAGGATCAGAAAGGTGGCCTACAAACTTGAGCTACTTCCTGAGCTTGGGAATGTTTATCCAACTTTCCACGTGTCCAATTTGAATAAGTGTTTGAATGATGAAAACTTCCACATCTCTCTTGATAAAATTCGCATTGATAACAGAATGCACTTTGTCGAGAAACCGGCGGAAATATTGGACCGTGAAGTCAAGAAACTCAAACACAAATGCATACTGATTGATAAAGTTCGCTGGGAGTCCAATCGTGGCCCAGAGTTTACCTGGGAACGAGAGGACCAAATAAAGGCGAAATACCCACATCTTTTTCTCCCAAGTTTCTTCTAATTAAAATTCGGGACGAAATTTCATAAAGTAGGTGAGACTGTGACATTTGTACATTTTTAGTCATTGAACAATTCTGAAACATTTTCGTATTTAATAAAATCTTGTGTTTACTTGCAAGAATGTATATTTATCGATCATTATACAATCACAGACATTTTTATTTAATAAAATCTTTCAATTTATTGGTAAAAATGCAAATATGTCAATCATTACACAAATTCGGTCATTTTCGTGTTCTATAAAGTTTTATACTTTATTTACGAAATGCGTAACCGTACAATCGAACGAACCGACATCCATGACATTTCCGGACAAAATTCAAGTCACACATGCCTTAACGACTTTATATAACCTAAATATTAGGTTAAGAGGGGTTATAAATGATAAAACTTGAAAATATAAGTCCGAGTGCCAAAATTGTCAAAAAAAAGTTTGCTTCATCACCAAGTTTGCCACCTATCTCCAATTTCTGACACATTGCACTCATTTTGTCACACTTAATTTGGTGGACACATGTTAGGACACTAATCCACACTTGGTAACACTTGTCATCACCTCCTTGATCCTAAAACTCCTCAAATACCTTTGATTCATCCATTTTTTCGCACCACTTCAAAACACTTCAAAGCAAAGTGTGAAGTTCTTCTTTATATCCTTCTTTGAGCTTGTTTCTAGCCTTTGGAAGCCTCCTATCTCGAGTTCTAAAAGTGTTCTTCAACACAAGTAAGTACTCTTCCTAGTTCTTTCATTATTTTAGTTATTTTGAGGTAAAAGTCAAACAGTTTGGCTTCCTGTTTGACTTTCGGTTCTGACCATTTTGGTCAAGTCAAAGTTCAAATTGAACATTGCAACGTGATCGTAATCACGGAGGTATTAATCTCTTGAGATTGCACCTTTTGATTACCACGTTTAGCAGGCAAGGTGATGACTCAAAGTTTTACGATTTAAAGTAATATATATACATATATATATGTGCATTTTACGATGAAAACATTTTTGGGTATTAAAACTTAAGGTTTTGACACCAAATCAGTTTTATAACATTATTAGACATGTCCAAACATGTCTAACTCGTCATTTCTAGTTTAGTGCTTATTTCTTAGTCGTAAATCGAGCGGTTTTACTACCTTTTTGACTTTCGAATCTGACCCGTTTGGTCAATCTTAGGATTCGACCAAGCGCATTTTTATGACCATAGTAATTTAGCGAATAACCCTTTGAGGTTATACCTTATAGTCATATAGTTTGGTTAGTTATATGATGAGTGGATTTTATGTACTTTTAAATTGCCGAAAACACCCTTTTGGCGCATAAAATGGTTTTAAACATGTAAGACTATAATTTTGACATCTAAACTGATATTATAACATAATCAAACTTCTTTTGACATATAAGACTCATTATAGGACTTTTTAACCATCCAAACCGATAGTTACGCTTGCGACCCGTTAAAGTGGCGTAAACCATTTTAACAAGTCGTAACGTGTCAAAGCACTTAGAAACTCTTCCAAATCCTACTGTAAGGTATTATAAACCATATCATACGAGTCCCAACACTTTTTTGGTTTATAAGACCTCATTCTATCCAATCCTCCGATTAAAGTCTCGACACATGTAACACCCCGACCACGTAAAACAACAAACCACGACGGAATCGTTGGGGAGTCATGTCACAGAACTATTGTTTCACAACTCATGGAATTTAAAATTTTGTTTTATTAACTTAAATGTATACATTGTTTTGGGATAGCAGAAACAACACATAAATAAATTGTCTTTCATGTTTAAGTCACCAAGGCTCCTGTCCATTCCTACGTGAAGCATGCATCATATTATCAAGCATTGACTCCTGAAACATATGTGAAAAGAGAGTCAGCGTAAATTGTCGGCGGGTATATAGGTTTTGTGAGTGTGTCAAATTCGTGGCTTTGTATACATATTGCAACACCTCGTCTGACTAAAAGAGTCGTTAAGTGAAAACCTCGTATCAAAAGTGTTTGATATTGCAATACAATTAACCACCTAAAACAAGTTGGTTATAGTTGAGAAAACCTCATAGCCATGATTCTTGACCAAAACGTTTTTTTTTGTAAAAACCTTTTAATAGATTGATTCAAAAGAAAACTTCGTATGGTTTATATCTTTAAGTGAAAATCATCGCGTGACATTGTTCAAAACCATTTGTCCGTGTTATAAACCATTTGTCCGTGTTATAAACCATTCGTCTGTGTTATAAATCAATCGTCTGTGTCATAAACCAATTGTCCATGTCATAAACAAATCATTCGTGTTTTAATTGTGAAACTTTTGATCTTTCTTTAAAGAACAGATTCAAACCTGTGTTGACTATACCACCAAAGGGTTTCTTTATTAGACCACCAAAGGGTCTCTTTAACTAGACTAATAAATCAACAAATGATTTGTTAATAAAAAACAGTTTATGTCATTACCCAAACTTCCACCAAATCCAGTGTACAGTCCGATACTGGGATTGTCAATCCTATGGTACGATAACATACTACTTGTTATGGATAATGCATCAACAAGTTGTTCACATTATTGAAATCGTATTGTTTTATATATAAACCATAAACATTGGTTTCGAAAACTTGAAAATGATGTAGCACATACGAGTCACCCCAAAACATTTGAAAAACGTAAAAGAGGGGAACTATGTACTCACTTGGGATTACGAAAGTGCTCTTGATCAACGAAATAAACAAAGCTCAAACTGTCCTAATATGTTAGATAAATATGTTAGCGTGTCGGGACTACAAATGGGAGATCGGATAGAATGAAGTCCTATAAACCAAACAAGTGTTGGAACTCATGTGATATGGTTTAACAAACTTAACATTTTGATTTGGAAAGGATCCTAAGTGCTTTTGACCCATTATGACTCGTTAAGGTAGTTTATGCTACTTTAATGGGTCACTAGCGTAAACGCATGATCGGATGGTTAAACATGTCCTATGATAAGCTTTAAATGGCCAAACATGTTTGAAAATGTTATAACATCAGTTTATATGTCAAAAATTTTGTTACATGTGTTTAAAATGGATTTATGTGCAAAAGGGCATTTTGGTCATCAGTTTTTAAGAACACAGAAGTAACTTATCATAACACTAACCAAACGACATGACCATAAGGTATAACCTCAGTAGGTTATTCTCTATAGAACTATGGTCACAAGTATGTGTTTGGTCTGATCCTAAAATCGACCAAACGGGTCGAATTCGAAAGTCAAAGTGGTGGTCAAGACCGCTCGACTTACGACCCTAAATAAACACTAAACTAGAAGTGATGAGTTAGACATGTCAAAATATGTCTAACTAAGTTTATAAAACTGATTTGGTATCAAAACTTGGTTTTTTGATACCCCAAAATAGTTTCGTCGTAAAATGCACATCATGCGCATTTTTGACCGAAACTTTGACTCGTCACTTCGACTAGTGAACGTGGTAATCAGAAGGTGAAATCGCTAGGGATTATAACCTTTGTGATTATGATCACGTTGCAAAGTTCAATTGAACTTTGACTTGACCAAATATGGTCAGAACCAAAAGTCAATTAGGAAGCCATATTGTTCGAGTTTTAGCTCAAAATAGCTAAAATAATGAAAGAACTAGGAAGAGTACTTACTCGTTTTGAAGAACACTTTCGGAACTCAAGATAGGAGGCTTCCAAAGGCTACAAACTAGCTCGAAGAAGGATAGAAAGATGAACTTCTCACTTTGCTTTGAAGTGGTGTGAAAAATGGAATAATCATGAGGTATTTATAGTATTTTAGGATTAAGGAGGTGATGACAAGTGTCCTCAAGTGGGGATGAGTGTCCTAACATGTGTCAACGCCAAATTAAGTATGACAAATGAGTGCTAGGTCAATTGGAGATAGGTAGCAAACTTGGTGAATAAGCAAAAATTTTTATTATTTTTTTGACATTTTTGGCCCTTGGACTTGTATTTTTACTTGTTTACCATTTTTAACCCCTTTAACCTAATATTTAGGTTATATAAAGGTGTTAAGACATGTTAACTTGGATTATGCCCGAAAATGTCATGGATGTTGGTTCATTCGGTTGTACGGTTATGCATTTCGCAAAAATACGTAAAACGCTTTCACGAACATGAAAATGATCGAAATTGTGCAACGATTGACATTTTTGCATTCTCATCAATAAAATACAAGATTTTATTCAATACAAAAAATATTTGGATTGATACAAATGGTTTGTATCTTGAATACGGACTAACAGACTTTCGCAGTTTGACGAAAATAGTCCTTGGACTTGATAAGCGTGTTTTTGTTATATCTAACCCTTCAAATCTTATATCTAAGTTATGTAAAGGGTATTTAGGGTATGTGTAGCTTATGTCATTGTTTCGGAGTGTACCTTGTGTTAAACTGTTTGCGTTTGAGTGTTAGGACGAATTACTACCACAAATTTTTTTGAGGGTTCGAAATCGCGAAAGAAATTGAAATTGTGCTAATGTTTTAAATAATTATACAGGTTTCTGAAATAAAACACAAGGTTTCATTGAATACAAAATTGTTTGTAATTGTACAATGATTGAAAAGGCGCAAATTTACAACACACTAACATAGTATTCCGATACATTAGGATACACTTGAACTCTTCAATCCTTGAGCTTTGTTTGATCATTTGAACAAGACATTTACGCAATCCCAAGTGAGTACATAGCACCCTATTTTATGTTTTCAAATGTTTTGGGGTGATTCATATGTGCCTATCACTACTTTCTTGTTTTCATGACATTATACATGCTTTGCTTATCTAGTACATATAGTACATGATTTCAAAGATATTTTTGCTTCGTATGTTGACTTAGCATACCTAGTACATGATTTCAAAGATATATTTGCTTCGTATGTTGACTTAGCATACATACATGATTTCAAAGACATTATAGCTTCATATCTTGACTTAGCATACCTAGTACATGATTTCAAAGACATTTTTTGCTTCGTATGTTGACTTAGTATACTGGTACACGATTTCAAAGACATTTTTACTTTGTATGTTGACTTAGCATACCTAGTACATGATTTCAAAGACATTTTTGCTTGGTATATTGACTTAGTATGCCAAGTACATGATTTCAAAACATTTTCATGACATGCTTACATTGTTCAAGACATATTGGTGAGTTGAATATACAATGATACATTCATTAACATTGATCACGCTGACCGGTAATATGTAATGGTACCATAGGATTAACAATCCCGTTCCTCCTTTCTAGGTTTGTTTGGAAGCGACTTTAGGGAATGACAGAATCCGATGAACATTTGATAAACCTATGTCTTTATAAGGGTTTATCCGACAGTCGACAAGGCTTGAATGCATTCGCCAACAATCCATGCATATGTGTCTACATAATAAAAGCAATTGATTTATAAGACAAGAGTTTTTGTTTAAACAAGACTTTTGTTTATTCAAAACATCTATTTTCTACAAGACATTTTGACGTGCCAAGACAAAAACGTTATTTTATACAAGATATTTCTTTTATGGTTTAAACAAGACTTTTGTTTTCCATACAAGACATTTGTTTATAAAAGACATTTGGTATATACATGACGTTGGTTTAAACAAGACATCTCAATTGTTGGCTCATTTTAAGTGATTTAAATGACGAGACGTGTGTAATATGATAAAAGCATGGTAGGTACGCTGCTGGTACTTCATATATATAAGTGCTTTCATTATTTTACATAACATAGCTTTATCTAAACCACTTCAAACAAAATAAAAGACATTTGGTTTATACATGGCATGAGTTTTATTTTGGTTATTAAGTTAACCATGCATCATTTGGCATGAGTTTTATTTTGGTTATTAAGTTAACCATGCATCATTTCTTATAAAATCATTTGATTTTCATATGATCTCATAAAAGAAACATTTTTGTAAAGTATCATGGCTACTTTTGTAATAGTTGAACATTTTTTTAACTTTCAAAGCCATGAATCTTCATCACAAAACCTATGTTACTCACAGGAATTTTTATGCTGACGTTTTATTTTCAAAATGTTTTCAAGAGCTAATGTTTAACTTTGAGCATGCTTCACACAGGGCGCACTTGGGCCTTAGTGACTTTAAAATTTGCAAGACAATTGTTATGTTTTTCATTTCAATCTCCAAAGACAATATTAAATATTAAATTCAATAATACAAAACTTTATGTACCATTTGTTGTGTAACAATATTTCTGTGACTTGACTCCCCGATGTTTCCGCCGCGGTTTGTTGTTTTACACGGTCGGGGTGTTATATTAGTTTAATACATGTTGCAGGAAACTAGTTGTTGCTAGTGAAGTAACATATTTAGGGTGGATTAGACACCTAGACTTAAATTTATGTATTTCAATTCATGTTGTTATGTCATTCGAGACTTGTTGTATTTCCATTTTTGAAACTATGTATTGTCCTTTTGATATCAATGAAATCAAATCATTTAAATGTTGTCCCAAATAGTGTTATCAAGTCTCTTGCAATCTTATTTTCATCCCGCCCTGATGTTCAACATCGGTTGGGGTGTGACAGATTAGTATGAGAGCCATAACTATAGGGAATTAGGTATAATTGCCATGTTCGACCTACTCAATAGTTTAAGTGTCCAACTTTAACCATTCTTGATTTATGTTTAAAATGTTAATTCTTCCTATTTGCTTCTATCTTTTCTTTTGTCTTAATTATACAACATGTCTTTCCTAAGACATTTACATAAATTACGCACTTGAAGACTTGAAAACACTCATATCAGACAAACGAGACGACTTCACCAAAATAGGTGTGAAACCCTCACTTTGGTGAAAGACTCTCAATCCGCATTCTCAATTTCCATGAAATTATACATTTCGTTAGGAGTGACATCCTCACCTTGATGAAATTTCGCCATGCTTATTCTATTAGACCCTTACCAACAAGTTAGATTTAAGTCCTTACCTCGTTTGATAAGTAATAACCACACTTAGGGAATGACGTTAAGTTAGGGGTGATACCCGCATCTTGGTAACTAGTCTCACTCCTCGATTTTCGAATCCCTCCAAAGCCTTGAACTATCAATTGACTAATGACATGTAGTAACCAGAAGGGTGAATACCGCGAACTGATATATCGGCGAGAGTATTTTACCTATTAGGCCAAAGCATGCTTCCCAAAATCAAAAGAGCTTTCGATCACTTTGGTTAGTCAAGGTTTCATTTCGGAACAATCCAAGTTTTAGTCAAAACCATCATTATATTATATCAATTTTATGCATAACGTAATTCAAACATCCCTTTCTTTCAAAATTTAAATTATTTTCACAATGATTACTCACGTATCATACTTATACTTTTCATGTACCTTACACACTATTTACATATACGATTTCAAAATCATTACCCACAAGATAAACACTACTTGCATTCCCAAAAATGGAAGTCTTATCATCAAAATAGGAGTGATTCCCTTACCTTGACGATTTGACTCCGCCCATTTCTCGAAGGAATCTTGTCCTTGAGATAGAAGTGATGTCCACACCTCAATGGAAGATCAAATCATAACTCGACTATCTTCGTAACAATCACTAGATCAAAACTTATACTCATACATTTTATCATTGTTTCATTTTTTCTCATTTATGCATAAACCTCGAACCTTATTATTTTATCCAAACGATTTCTCACCCTACATTTTATTTACGTAAATTACATACACGAAACTCCTAATGATACTTTAAACGTTTCTTTCACAATTTTCAAAAACTTTATGAAATGCTACCTATCAACTTAGTCGGTCTAACGAACCTCTTGCCCTCGATTTTCATAACTCGTCCAATCGCAAAAACACACTCACTTTATACTACCATTCTAAAGACATTTTATTTTCATCAAGTAACCAAAGAAAACTTTCTCTCTCATACATATAAGTCCACTTTGCTAAAATACTTTTCAAAACCCAAGTTTTCCATGAAAATTTTCAAAACACAACTTTCCGTGTACCAATATAAAAATAAAGCAAACTCACTATTTTATAACCTTTTCAAAAATCGCTAATACGGAAATCTAAATCTAAACACACGGGTAAGAAAAATTTCATAAGATCGGATAACCTACGACGTATGAAAATACAAATTTTTAAACAAAAGTAGCATTTTTTTTGCAAACCACATCTTACATAAAATTAATACTTTTCTCAATATTGACTCAACATACATAATTTTAGTCCTTCATTCCTGACAAACCCGACTTTTTTTATTTCAACCAACTCATTGTTTTGAGTCAAGCAACCATACACATTCATATCGCCTTACACGTTTCTATTTATGCAGTCAATATTACACATATCAACATTACACTTCGTATTTTACACACTCGCAACTTCATGATAACTTATATATGCTAAATCCCATTTTATTCCACCTATACACTCGATACTACATGCTAATGTTATACGTATTTATCTTCAATCATACTCAAAATTTAAACATTCGCACTACCTGGTAGTCATACTTGTGATGATTTGTGTATTAGTGAATCTTACAATGAGGTTTAAGGATGGTTATCTTCCTACCTCCATGCATGACTTATATGACAATCTATGATATACTTGATAGACTTAGCTTAGACTTATTATATAAACTATACGATAAATATATATATATAACCGAATCCTTGACGACCATCAACATGGTTACTTGTCATGGTAATAGGTTATATTATTTAAGTCTTGAACCTATCGTTAACGATTCTAATGGGTATCTTGAATCATGAAATCACATCAACCCATACGCGATTTATAGTGTCAAAACGAGTGTTTTAATACTAGTAATTGCTTTGTGTATACATACTTTTTGTACTTCAATTCTAGATTCCGAATTCAACCACTCCATAAACCCCAAATGACCTTATACCCTCGATTCCCCATTCTCAATCAACTCGTCACTCACGGATAATCTGAAAGCTTTGCAAACTAGTGAGTATACTAGAACCCATTTTCCGTATACACACTTTGGGTGCAACATGTACAATTATATAAATCATGATTCACATTGAAAACTTGTTATAATCACAGTCTATCCGTTATAAACATGTTATTCTTGTTATCGCATGCTATGTATACCTGTGTCTATATGCTCATTAACCTTGTTAGCCTCCCTTAACAATTATGGCGCTATAGGATTAATGCACCGCCCGTATTCTTGTGGTATTGTTAAGTAAACTATTTTACTCCTTGTCATTTCGGTGACAATGGTAATCATGATTGCGTTAAACTTTGGATGACATATAGTTATCACTTGTTAGTATGTTTGTAACATAATATGCAATTTACCATGTTGGATATGAGGCAACCTTTTCACTATTATGCTATGTAAATAAACTTGTACGCTCGCTAACTTTTGTTGATCATTATTTTAATACATGTTGCGGGAAACTAGTTGTTGCCGATGAAGAAACTTATTTAGGGTGGATTAGATACACACCTTAACTTAAATTTATGTATTTCAATTCATGTTATGTCATTCAAAACTTGTTGTGTTTCCATTTTTGAAACTATGTATTGTCCTTTTGGTTTCAATGAAATCGAATCTTTTAAATATTGTAAAAATAGTGTTATGAATTCTCTTGTAATCTTGTTTTCGTCCCGCCCCGATGTTTCCGCCATCGGTTGGGGTTTGACAGATTTGTATCAGAGCCATAGCTATAGTGAATTAGGTAGAATTTCCATGTTCGACCTGGTCTATAGTTTAAGTGTCCAACTTTGACCATCCTTGATTTATGTTTAAAATGTTAATTCTTCCTATTTGCTTCTATCTTTTCTTTTGTCTTAATTATACAACATGTCTTTCCAGATATTTACACAAATTACACACTTGAAGACTTGAACATACTCGTATCAGATAAACGAGACGAGTTCACCAAAATAGGCATGAAACCCTCACTTTGGTGAAAAACTCTCAATCCGCATTCTCGATTTCCATGAAATTATACATCAAGTTAGGAGTGACATCCTCACCTTGATGAAATTTCGCCATACCTATTCTAGTAGACCCTTACCAACAAGTCGGATTTAAGTCCTTACCTCGTTTGATAAGTATCAACCACACTTAGGGAATGACGTTGTCAAGTTAGGGGTGATACCCGAACCTTGGTAACTAGTCCCACTCCTCGATTTTTGAATCCCGCCAAAGACTCGAACTTTCAATTGACTAATGACATGTAGTAACTGGAAGGGTGAATACCGTTAACCAAAATTTCGGCGAGAGTATTTTGCCTATTAGGTCAAAGCATGCTTCCAAAACACAAAAGAGCTTTCGATCACTTTGGTTAGTCAAGGTTTCGTTTCAGAACAATCCAAGTTTTAATCAAAACCATCATTATATTATATCAATTTTATGCATAACATAATTCAAACATCCCTTTCTTTCCAAATTCAAATTATTTTCACAATGATTACTCACGTAACATACTTATACTTTTCATGTACCTTACACACTATTTATACATACGATTTCAAAAACATCACCCACAACATAAACATTACTCGCATTCCCAAAAATGGAAGTCTTATCATCAAAATAGGAGTGATTCCCTTACGACGACGATTTGACTCCGCCCATTTATCGAATGAATCTTGTCTTTGAGACATGAGTGATGTCCACACCTCAATGGAAAATCAAATCACAACTCGACTATCTTCGTAACAATCACTAGATCAAAACTTATACTCAAACTTTTTATCATTATTTCAATTTTTCTCATTTATGCATAAACCTCGAACCTTATTATTTTATCCAAACGATTTGCCACCCTACAGTTTATTTACGTAAATTACGTATACGAAACTCCTAATGATACTTTAAACATTTCTTTCACAATTTTCAAAAACTTTATGAATGCTACCTATCGACTTAGTCGGTCTAACGAACCTCTTGCCATCGATTTTCATAATTCGTCCAATTGCAATAACAAACTCACTTTATACTACCATTCTAAAGACATTTTATTTCCAACAAGAAACCAACGAAAACTTTTTCTCACATAAGTATAAGTCCACTTTGCTAAAATACTTTTCAAAGCCCAAGTTTTCCATGAAAATTTTCAACCTTGTATCAATATAAAAATAAAGCAAGCTCACTATTTTACAACCTTTTTAAAAACGCTAATACGCAAATCTAAATCTGAAGACATGGGCAAGAATAAATTCATAAGATCAGATAACCTACGACGTATGCAAATAAAATTTTTTAAACAAAAGTAGCATTTCTTTTTTGTCTTTTTACAAACCACATCTTACATAAAAATTAATACTTTTCTCAATATTCACTCGACATTCACAATTTTGGTCCTTCATTCCCGACAAACCCGACTTATTTTATTTCAACCAACTCAATTTTGACTCAAGCAACCATACACATGTATATCGCCTTACACGTTTCTATTTATGCAGTCAATATTACATGACAATATTATACATATCACCACTACACTTCATATTTTACACACTCGCAACTTCATGGTAACTTATATATGCTAAATCCCATTTTATTCCACCTATACGCTCGATACTACATGCTAACGTTATACCTATTTGTCTTCAATGATACTCAAAATTTAAACATTAGCACTACTTGGTAGTCGTACTTTAAATCTATACGTAGCCATAACCCGAGTGGTTTCACCTATGTTCGACACACTCATACATACATATATACAATCATGCTTACATACTTAATTTTCATACGCTATCTTACACACACATTTTGCTTGTAATACTAAAATGTAACATGACCCGTACACTACTAGTACAAACAATGCTGATCATGCACAAACCAAAATAATCGCAATTTATCATGTAACGCCTCATATTTCGTATTCCTATTTTTTAGAAAGTTTGTGTTCACATTCTATTTTTAGAAACCTTACAATCGTACTCCATCTCTGTTATCACAATTTGAGGCGTTAATCATAATGGAAATTCATTTTATATATATACGTGTTACATTTCATATTTGTGTATATACACAATCAATATTTAAATACGTGTTACACATAAAACCAACACTTAAAATACACTTTGGAAACCCAAAAATGAGCTAAAATAAATGAAAATGGCATAAAACAACCTAGTTACAAAGTGCAAGGACTTAAAGTGAACAAAACCAAAAGATTCTGTTGTGGTCCCGTGGGCGGTGGTTTTAGACGGAAATTTGGGGATAGGACAGATTCGGCAGATCGATATTACAGTTAGGAACAGAATCAGGAGAAGCTTTTCATTTCATTCATTCATTCATACCGAAAGGGTATACATCTTGACTGGCTGGCGGAGTTCCTGGAGAGAATCCGCCAGCGTTTCCCCTCAGGGAACTTCCAAAACTTACAAACAATGAACACACAACACCTATTTATAGACATGACAGCTCGTGCGAACCGACTATGTTGTCACTCGTACGAAGGGTCATTCGTACGAGTGAGATGTTATCACTCGTACGAGTAACAGAGTCACTCATACGAGGCACATATCACTCGTACGACCAGTACTCGTTCGCACTTGGGTCGTGTGTTCGTATCTAATCTATACAATATTCAATACACACTCTATCTAGCCTATTCGCATAGTGACGGCCATAAAGTGCATCAACAATTTCCCCCTTGGACATCACTCTCGAAGCTTGAACTTGAACTTGAAATCTAAGAGCTGTATTTGAATATTCTGCCACTTCATCCGGTATCTGTTGACGTCGTAATTCCCCCTTGATTGAAGATTCGGGTCTGCATTATCTATGTTTAAGCAACATTCCCCCTAAAATAACTTTCTCTAGAAATTGATCTTCAGGTCGTTGTTTGCACGGTTCAAGACATCCTCTGATTTGCTTGATCTACAAATTTTATCGAATAATAACCAACTTGAAATTAAATAATGCAGCTTCTCCGTTTCGACGTTAACCATATCCGAGTTTATTTTAGCGCACTCCCCTGGTGCTCGATCCTTCGATCTTCAAAACCCAATCGGCAATTGATAGAAACTTCCAAATACCACACCGAAAAATTTAAATCAATAAATATCCGCAAAAATCTTCTCAATCAGCAAATCATCGGTAACAACCTATCTAGTAACACATCGAATCTGAGAAACATTCTTCGGCAATCAGAATTACATTCTTCCTTTTTAGTCACAATAACAGATGTATAGCTATCTCCGCTCGAATGGGGCTCTGAAACTACAAGACATCCTTGTTTCCTGGCGGTTACCGAAAAAGAGTTCACTAGCAATGCAGAGTTAATTATAGGCAGTCGTATGTGCTTTCGATTCCACATCGGGGATCAGGTAGTTAGCCCTTGAGCATCAATTTGTAACATGATCTGAAAATTCTGAACATTCTTCGATCACACATTCTGAATGTATAGTCTATTTAGTGAATAGACATGAACGTTATCTCATCCCTAATGAATCTTCGATCCTCTGTGTTTCCCAGATAATCTGCAGTCTGAACCACCCGGATACTGTTGTAGCGTCACGAATTTCAAAAATACCAGAATCTTAACATATACCTGAAAATTTTTATTCCCCCTTATTTTTGCAAATTCTGACGTCTTTAGTTCTTATGAGAATGAAGATTATGGCGCTAATGCAGCATATGGTACTCAAATTTTGGGAAAATTTCCCAAAATTGCAATTTTCACCAAATGCTAATTTAACGTTAAGGCTCATTAATAGTCACTACACCAGATGATCAACATTTTGCGCAGGTATCAGTGACTGCCCCAAAATCTTCATCCCTTTTTGGTCGTATCATCAAATCTATACTTTGAAGCTCTAGACGGTGTCCCCGAACAGCTCGAATTAGACGTTAAAATTTCGAAAACATTTGTAATCACCAAATTTTTCTGGACACTCATCTCATCAATACGATAAAAAAATGCCTTCGTACGAGTGGTTTGCTTCGTACAAGTGGTTTGCTTCGTACGTGTGATGCTTCGTGCGAGTGACCAATTGTCACTCACACGAGCCACAGAGGCTCACTCGTACGGACAAAACTGATTACGTTTGTCGATCCCGAATCTTCATTTCTTTGAATTTCAACATGATTTTTGCACAGGTCTGGTCGAAAATTAGTCTCTAAAATCCTATGCTTTCAATTTGACGTTATATCTGTGGATTATCCGATTATTTGATGTTTTATGTCTAAAACCCCTCATATGTCCAAAATTCATGAGCGTAGGTGATTCATCAACTGTTGGATTGAATGAATCGGTACATAGCTCTGATACCAGTTGTGGTCCTGTGGGCGGCGGTTTCAGACGGAAGTTTGGGGATAGTAAAGGTTCGACAGAACAATATAACAAGTAGGAACAGAATCAGTAGAAGCTTTTCATTTCTTTCATTCATATTGAAAGAGTATACATCTTGACTGGATCGCAGAGGTCTTGGAGAGAATCCGCCAGCATTTCCTCTCAGGGAACTTCCAAAACTTACAAACAATGAATACACAACACTTATTTATAGACATGACAGCTCGTGTGAACCGAGCATGTTGTTACTCGTACGAAGGGTCATTCGTACGAGTGAGATGTTATCACTCGTACGAGTAACAAAGTCACTCGTATGAAGCACATTGTTACTCGTACGAGGTACATGTCACTTATACGAGCTAGTACTCTTTCGCACCTGGTTCGTGTGTTTGTATGTAATCTATACAATATTCAATACACACTCTTTCTAGCCTATTCGCACAGTGACGACCATAAAGTGCATCAACAGATTCTCCACCTCCTTTCTCGTCTAATCACCTTCCACCCTTTTTTAAGCAAATCATATTTCACCCTTCTCTACCTCCTTTCTCCTCCTATCACCTTCCACCTTTTTTAAGCGAATCATATTTCACCCCTCTCCACCTCCAATCACCTACCACCTTTATTAACTCCCAAACCCTAATCACCACTTATAAATACAAGACTCCATACACTCATAAACCCACTCCATACACTCAAATCACTCTCAAATGTTCTTTGTTACTCTTTAGTTTCCAAGATTTGGTAGAAAGTTGGAACCATTCTAAGTGAGTTTTAGTTCACTTTTCTTCTTATTTTCTTTTATTTTTCCTCTTTCTTTCTACTTGGATAACCTCGAGGAAGGTTTTCACAATCTTGACTTGGCAAACTAAGGTGAAACCTCACCACATTTGAAGTCCAAAGTAGTATTAAAAAAATGATGCTTTCATTTATAGTAATTATTGTACATTTCCTTTTCATTCATGACCATCCGAATCATCCTTGTGATGACTTGTGTATTAGTTAATCTTACAATGAGGTTAAAGGATGGTTATCCTCCTACCTCCATGCATGACTTATATGACAATCTATGATATCCTTGATAGACTTAGCTTAGAATTATTATATAAACTATACAATAAATATATATACATAACCGAATCCTTGACAATGATCAACATGGTTACTTGTCATGGTAATACGTTATATTGTCTAAGAGTTGAACCTCTCGTTAACGATTATAATGGGTATCTTGAACCATGAAATCACATCAACCCATACGGCATTTATAGTGTCAAAAACGAGTGTTTTAAGACTAGATAATTACTTTGTGTGTACATACTTTTGTTCTTAAATTCTAGATTCTGAATTCAACCACTCCATAAACCCCGAATGACCTTATACCCTCGATTCCCCATTCTCAAACAACTCGTCACTCACGGATAATCAGAAAGCTTTGCAAAATTGTGAGTATACTCGAACCCATTTTCCGTTTACACACTTTGGGTGCAACATGTCCAATTACACAACTCACGATTCATATTTAAAATTTGTTATAATCACACTCTATCCGTTATAAACATGAACTTGTATTATTCTTGTTATCGCATGCTATGTATACTTGTGTGTATATGCTCATTAACCTTGCTAGCCTCCCTTAACAATTATGGCGCTATAGGATTAATGCATCACCCATATTCTTGTGGTATTGTTAAGTAAACTATTTTACACCTTGTCATTTCGGTGACAATGGTAATCACGATTGCGTTGAACTTTGGATTGACATATAGTTATAACATGTTAGTGTGTTTGTAATATAATATGCAATTTACCATGTTGGATATGAGGCAACTTTTTTACTATTATTCTATGTAAATAAAGTTGTATGCTCGCCAACTTTTGTTGATCATTATTTTAATGCATGTTGCAGGAAACTAGTTTTTGCCGATGAAGAAACTTATTTAGGGTGGATTAGATACACACCTAGACTTAAATTTATGTATTTCAATTCATGTTGTTGTATCGTTCAAAACTTGTTGTATTTCCATTTTTGAAACTATGTATTGTCCTTTTAGTATCAATAAAATCGAATCATTTAAATATTGTCACAAATAGTGTTATAAAGTCTCTTGCAATCTTGTTTTCATCTCGCCCCGATGTTTCCGCCATCGGTTGGGGTGTGACATATGGGATTTTCAACTCGTCAAGTCAACTTTGTTTAATTTTTACAAGTTATATTTGTTGGTGCATAATGTCTATTGCCTACGTCTAGGATATGTTGATTGTATATATACGGCTTAGAACGTCAGTTTGTAAATGTTAATGTATATGTTATTTGTTTAGAACATGACCCGTACGAGTGAGTCACATGACTCGTAAGAGTGACACTCTGTCACTCGTACCAGCTAGCCACTCATACGAGTCATACTCTCTGTTACACACTTTCCTATGCGATTCATGTCGACCTATAAATAGAGGAGTGTTGTGTTAGAGCAAAGTAGTGTTAATCCTGTTGGTGTGACGAAGCCCTGCTGAACTATTTACTTGCACTGTACTTTGTTCACGTTTATCAATATATCAAAGGCATTTAAGCAGTAGATCTCACTTGTTTGTTTGTCAACTTCACTAATAATGAATTTCGCCTCTGTTAGTTAAGTCCGGATCGGTCCGGTGCTCATCAGAGGAGTCGATCCCCCATTCACAAGTGGTATCAGAGCCTTGAGGACTTATCTTCTGACAAACATCAAGTTTCTACCAACAGTTTCAGATTCAGATTTACCATTGGAGCTTTCTACTTCTACACTTTCTCATACTGATCTCAGAATTGGACGAATTCATGGAGAAAATTGACTAGGATTCTAGGATATCATGTGAAATTCAATTCTAATCAATCCTTGACAATTTCTGATCTAAAATCGAACTTAATCATGTCAAATTTGGTAAATTCATCCGTTTCGTGACCTAAGTTGTTTCATACGGGTAGACAGACCACTCGCATGAACAATTGTCCATACAATTTAAAGTCATCCATACGAATGAGTAAACAGAAGTTTTTAAAATTTACAAGTTAAAAGTTGATACTGTGATTCGCACGAGGAAGTAATTCGTATGAGCACTTCACTCATACGAAGCAAACTTTTTCACACGTACGAACATCTTGTTCACACGAGTATATACTTTGTATGAATCATCTCGTTCGCACGAATCTCTATGTCGTATGAACTCATCTTGGTCGGACGAACTGATCTGTCATCCGCACAAAGAAATTTTATCATACTAATCAGTTTTTTCGAAAGTGTGTTTCTAAAATCTTTGCAGAAAAATGGCAGAAGAGTTTTATAATGCATTTGCTACATCAGGTATCACAACTACCGCAACTCAAAACATGAACCTCGAAAATGAAATGGGTACGATGACGAGGCCGCCAAAGTTAATGAACCTTGAGGACTTTGACAGTTGGAGCGAACGTTTTGTGAACTGGGTTCAGGCGAATAATTTTACCTGCTGGTTTGCTATCGAAGAAAAGTATCAATCTCCTATTCGATAAAACGGTCTCGAAAAGACATTGGCTCAACTTTCGGATTTTGAAAGAGAGAAGTTCATCAATAAGAAGAAAATGATGAACATTTTACAACAATCCATCAAGGAAGACATACTAGCGTTGTTGCAACACGATGATGATGCACAATCCTTATGGAATGCTCTTCGACTGAAATTCCAGGGAAGCGCACCGTTGCGTAAAGGGAAGCGGGCGTTGTTGAGTAAAGAATTTAACATCTTTACTTTGATCAAAGGAGTGACAGTAAAACAACTGATTGAAAGATATAGTCATCTGGTTGTGCAAATGAAGATAATAGGAATCATAAAGACGAATGAAGAATTAGTTGACAAACTCGCAGATTCCTTACCACAAGGCGAATGGTCTACCTATCTGACCATTTGAAGAATGGAACTGAATATGGTAATTTCTCATTACCACGATTCATTGAGAGATTAGAGGGACACGAACTTGAGATGCAGAAAATGGCGAAGAATAAAGGCGCCCAAATGCAATAAGACGTTAATCTGTATTACAAAGGAAGTTCTGCTACTCAGATATAGTCTCTAAAGATCCAGACTGCCTTCAGCGCTTACAACACACCGAGCCCACCATCAAATCAACACAGTGGCTTTCAATCATTTGCTACGGTCAACCCGAACGCGCCTTCAAGCCCACAATCATCACAAGGATCAAGCAATCCCCAGATCCACCAGAACAGTCAACCTCATCCTACTCAAAGTTGACTTCCAAAATGCTCAGACCTTCGATGAGAAGACCGCAAAGCAACATATGTCACTATTAGCTTCGGTTCTTGAATCTTATGATAGTCTTGTAGCAGGCAAAATTGGAAACTCAGAGATGACTATAGAGGACTGTGATCAGATTGATCCGGTCGAGATGGAGTTGATCTACATCAAATGGTGTATGGCATCTATTGTTAGACGAGCACAACGATTTATAGAAATCACTAGGAAAGAAAACTTAGGAGGATTGGATGGAAAACATGGTTTTGACAAGTCGATAGTTACATGTTTCAAGTGTCGGGAGAAGGGGCATTTTAAACGCGAATGTCCAAACAGAGAAGCTCAGGGTAATTAAAACCCATTTGCCGACGACTACAACAAGAAGGCCATCTATCACCATCCTCAGCCAAGAACCAGATTAGTGCAAATCGAAGATAGACAGTCAGAAACCAAGGACAAAGTGCTTGTCATAACTCAAGAAGACGAAGGCTTTAACTGGATCAAGTATATTTCCAAGAATGAGAGTTTGGCATTGGTTGCAGAGATCATCGAAAAACCTGAAGAATAATCAGAGGCATCTTTTGACGAGGCTCCCGAAGAAGATTATTATCATACATTGTCAGAAGAGGAAGAACTTTTAAACAGTGCTTTTAAACATCTCCTACCTAATGATATTCTAAAAACTTTTGTAGGTTACTTTGAACCACGCCATCGATCATTTTGTGCAGAAAAGAAGAAGCCAGAAGTTGAAGCAAAGAAAGTTGATGAAGAGTTGAAAACCGAATGTTTAGACCAATAAAGCTTGTATGGAAAACGTTAATGAGGTAAATGAATCTAAAAGAGAGTCTGTGATAGAAAAACCATGTTTGAAGTGTGCTGAACCATGCAGTCAATATCTTGTAAAAGACACATGATATAATGAGCTCAAAAGTTCAACAGATAATTTATCTTGTGACTATAAAGCCAAAAAAGAAGCTTATGTCAAATTGAGCAAAAGCTGTTAAACAATACGAAAAAGCTCTTAGAGAAAATGACGGAACACTTTCTATGCTTAAAGCGACAGTAATGGACAAGAAAATGGCCATTAATATTCATTTAAATACTATCGCTGAGCTAAAAGCGAGCTTGAGAAAATAAAAAAAGAAACATAACGGGTTAACCAACTGTTAATAAGTTTTTCCACAAGCTCATACGTCATTGATCACATTTTACCAAAAATAAAGAAGAATCTAAAAAAGATGATAACAAGAGTTCAAGTTACGATCGTGTTCCACCACCCATGTGGAATAGCTATACTTGTAAAAAGCCATCAGGGGTGGAAAAGGCGC
The DNA here is from genome assembly GCA_947069175.1 of Scalesia atractyloides. Lineage (NCBI taxonomy): Eukaryota > Viridiplantae > Streptophyta > Magnoliopsida > Asterales > Asteraceae > Scalesia > Scalesia atractyloides. Next base: position 58,646,839 of record CAMTDV010000020.1, read on the forward strand.
TCAATTTAAAATTGAAAACCGAACAGTCAAAGAGCTGCCTACGAACATCGACGTAACTTACACAAAATTGAATGTGAATGTGATTCTAAGGTAGTTAAAACAGTGGTTGAGAGTGTTTTAAAAAGGTGAATCTGAAAAATCTGAATCTGATGTTGAAACATCGGAAAACAGTTTAAATATTGATCCAAACGTCATAGTTTACAAAATGCATGGATATGAAACTATATTCTGATGAAGATTTCCTGATCCAAAATGTCAATCTGGATCGAGTCAAAAAGTTGTTCAAGCTTATCGAGGTAAGCCATTCTGATTTAGATAAACATAATGCATCATATTACTCTAAATCAAAATGTGTCACCAGACCCTACCATCAATGAAACAAAGATTATCCAGAGAATAGGAGGGCTGGTTTGGGTTTTGAAAAGCGAAGAATGAACAACAAGTCCCAAAAGCTAACTTTACAAAGTAAATCAATTTTGGTTTTGGGACAACAACAAAAAAACAAAAGGAGATCATTGGAACACAATCCAATGATCAGTTTAAAAAGGAAAAAGAGAGTAGAAAACAAGTTTTGGATTCCTCTGTCCGAAAAGACAACACGACGTGTTATAAATGTAAAAAGGTTGGGCATATTGCATGATATTGCTCACAAACACATCCAAAACCTGTTTCTAACTCCATCAGATCTACCAAGGATGAAAAACAAAAGGCACCTATGGTTGTTCCAAAGAAAATTTTGAAGAGAAACGTTGAATTCCACAAAAACGTTAAACCAACGATTCGATCTAATTCTAAATTTGAAATTGGTGAAACATCAACTAAGCATCATCAATGGATTCAAAGTTTTATTCAAAAAGGCTAATTTGAAAACGCAACATGGGTTGCAAAAGTCAAACCATCCAATGTAGAACTAAAACCTTCTGTTTCAAACAAAACCGAGTCTAAACAGAACATCAAAAACAAAGTTGGTCCAAAATTTGACATTCCGAACCCACCCAAGACCAAACAGGCTTTGGTTTCTTTGTTTAAATAGTTTCTTCCTCTTGTGTGCAAGGGCTCCCGCGATCGAACATGTCAAAATTGATAATGGATAGTGGAGCTTCTCGACCCATGACCAGGATGCTTGCGTTGTTACACGACGTCAAGGCTATCCGAGGAGGTTACGTTGGTTTCGCTGGAACACAAGGTGGTAGAATTGTTAGAGAGGGTATTCTCACAAATGGAGTAGTTTCGTTTGACAAAGTGAACTACATTGCGGAGCTAGAGAACAATCTGCTGAGTATTTCACAAATTTGTGATAAAAAGTTCACAACTCACTTCAACGACAAAGAATGCTTAATCTTAAAGCCAGGATTCAAGATTCCTGAGGAATGGATTCTTATGCGTACTCCGCGCGAGAATGATCTTTATGTTCTTGATATGAGTGTCGCATCTACAACATCTAAGAAGGTTCAGTGCTTTGTTTCTAAAGCCACCGAGAAGGAGTCTATTCTATAGCATAGGAAGATGGGGCATATTCATCTGAGAAAGATGAATTATCTTGTGCCCAATGACCTAGTGGAGGGTGTTAATCTGAAGAATTTTCAATTATCCGATGATTGTATGAGCTTTAAAAAGGGGAAACAACACAAGAAATCACACCCACGTAAGCTACTTAATTCTATCAAGCTATCACTAGAGAGGCTACATATGGATCTCTTCGGGCCAGTAAATGTCAAAAGTATTTCTGGAGATCTATATTGCCTGGTCGTTACAGATGATTTCTCAAGATTCTCATGGGTTTTCTTTCTAGAGAGAAAAGATGAAACGTTTGAAAGTCCAATGATTCTCTTCAGGAAGCTTGAAAATCTATATCATCTTCCCACAAAGAGAATTCACAGTGACAACGGTACAGAGTTCAAGAACAAAATGATGCTCGAATTCTGCAACGAAAAGGGGATTCTTCATGAATTCAGTGCTCCTTATACTCCACAACAAAATGGAGTAGCTGAACGAAAAAATCGCACATTGATCGAGACTACTAGAACCATGTTTGCCAATTTGAAATTGCCAATTAGTTTCTAGAGAAGCAGTCGCATCAGCGTGTTACACCCTCAATCGTGTGTTAACAGTCAAGCCTCACAAGAAGACTTGTTTCAAGTTACTAATTCAACGGAAGCCTAACCTTGCGTTTCTGGAGCCTTTTAGATCACCGTGTACTGTATTGGACTCGGATGGTAAATTTGGAGCCAAATCCTTGGAAGGATTTTTCGTTGGTTATGCTACTCCACAAAAACGTGTCTTCTTGCTGAGTCTGAACCAGGTTATTCTTGCACAGCATGTTGATTGTCAACGTTATACTACGCCTACGCAGAAACCTAGGGATCCATGGCTGTTCAACTACAAAGGTTTGTGGAATTCTTTCGACCTACTAGACGTGCCATCTAAAGAAGAACTTGCTATGCTCTTTCAACAACATCAAATTTCTAATCAAGAGCAAGTTACCTGACTGTTGGTGATTTCCCCATCACTTCCATTCAACACTTCTGATGTAGGTCCGAGCACTACTCTTCAAGACTCTGTCTCTGTACCATTCATGAACACTGCTGAATCATCTCCCCATCAACCGCCAAATGCCGACTCCAATCGAGAACCAACTTTCAATGATGGAGGATCTAGTTCTGATGAAGAATCTGAACATATTGAAAGCTTCTTGAATGCTCAAGCTACGCAATCAAACGTCAGGAATGAAGCTACATCTTTTGCTCTGGTTGTTGATGAAGTGATCACAAACTTGTAGACTCAAGTGGATGTTCCCAGTGAAGTAATGCCAAGAAAACTTTCATATCATCCAATAGAGAATATCATAGGCAGCTTACAAACAGGAGTGCAAACTCGCAATCAGATCAACAAGGATCTAAACTGTTTTTATACCTGTATTGTTCCATTACAAACCCGAATTTCTTATAGTTGTTTTGTTTCACAGGTTGAACCTGGGAACTGGAGAGACGCGCTAAAAGAATAAAGTTGGGTGGAGGCAATGTAGGAGGAATTGCTTCAATTCAAGAAGCTAGGAGTCTGGAAGCTTGTTGACCTACCAGATCATCACAAAAAGATAAACACTAGATGGGTCTTCCAGGCAAACCTGATGATAGAGGGATTGTAGTGCGCAACAAAGCTCGACTCGTGGTACAAGGCTTTCATCAGTAGGAAGGGATAGACTACACTGAAGTCTATGCCCCAATCGCTTATCTCGAAGCAATCCGCATATTCTTGGCCTTTGCCTCTTGGAAAGGGTTCAAGGTGTACCAGTTAGATGTCAAATCTACTTTCCTGTATGGAAAAGTGAAAGAGGAGGTGTATGTCGGCCAACCACCGGGTTTGTCGATCCCATACACAAAGACAAAGTCTACCTTCTGAACAAATCCTTATATGGTCTTCGACAAGCCCCAGAGCTTGGTATGAAACGCTGTCACGACATCTTCTAGACAACGGCTTTCTCAGAGGAACTGTAGATTCTACCCACTTTACCATGGAAGTGGATGGGCATTTGATTATTGTACAGATATATATGGATGATATCATCTTCGGATCAACAAATGATAAGCTGTGTAAAGACTTCGAAGAAGTCATGAAGCACAATGTTTTTTAGAGTTGTGGTCCTATGGTCGGCGGCGGTTCTAAACGGAAGTTTTGGAATAGTACAGATTCGACAAAACGATATAGATAGTGAGTAGGAACAGAATCAGCGAAAGCTTTTCATTTCATTCATTCATACCGAAAGAGTATACATCTTGACTGGCTGGCGGAGTTCCTGGAGAGAACCCGCCAGCGTTTCCCCTCAGGGAACTTCCAAAACTTACAAACAATGAACACACAACACCTATTTATAGACATGACAGCTCATGCGAACCGAGCATGTTATCACTCGTACGAAGGGTCATTCGTATGAGTGAGATTTTATCACTCGTACGAGTAACAGAATCACTCGTACTAGGCACATTGTCACTCGTATGAGGCACATGTCACTCGTACGAGCCAGTACTTGTTCGCACTTGGGTCGTTTGTTCGTATCTAATCTATACAATATTCAATACACATTCTTTCTAGCCTATTCGCACAGTGACGGCCATAAAGTACATCAACAATTTCCCCCTTGGACGTCACTGTCGAAGTTTGAACTTGAACTTGAAATCTGAGAGCTGTGTTTGAATATTCTGCCACTTTATCGGCTATCAGTTGACGTCGTAATTCCCCCTTGATTGAAGATCCGGGTCTGCATTATCTACATTTAAGCAACATTCCTCCTGAAATAATTTTCTCCAGAAAATTATCTTCAGGTCGTTGTTTGCACGGGTCAAGACCTCCTCTGATTTGCTTGATTTACAAATTTTCTCGAATAATCACCAACCTGAAATTAAACAATGCGGCTTCTCTGTTTCAAGGTTAACCATATTTGCATTTGGTTTAGCGCACTCCCCTGATGCTCGATCGTCCGATCTTCAAAACCCAACCAACAATTGATATAAACTTCGAAATACCACACCAAAAAATTTAAATCAATAAATATCCGCAAAAATCTTCTCAATCAGCAAATCATCGGTAATAAACTATCTTGTAAGACATCGAATCTAAGAAACATTCTTCGGCAATCAGAATCACATTCTTCCTTTTTAGTCATAATAACAGATGATTGCTATCTCCGCTGGAATGGGGCACTGAAACTACAAGACATCCTTGTTTCCTGGTGGTTACCGAAAAAACAGTTCATTTGCAATGCAGAGTTAATGATATGCAGTCATATGTGATTCCGATTCCACATCGGGGATTAGGTAGTTAGCCCTTGAGCATCAATCTGAATCATTTTCTGAAAATTTTGAACATTCTTTGATTACACATTCCAAATGTGTAGTCTATTTCATGAATAGACTTAAACGTTATCTCATCTCTAATGAATCTTCGATCCTCTGTGTTTCTCAGATAATATGCAGTCTGAACCACCCGGATACTGTTGCAGCGTCACGAATTTCAAAAATGCCAGAATTTTTAAATATACGTGAAAAGTTTTATTCCCCCTCATTTTTGCAAATTCTGACGTCTTGATATGGTACTCAAATTTTGCAAAAATTTCCCAAAATTGCAATTTTGATCAAACGCTGATTTAACGTTAAGGCTCATTAGTAGTCACTACACCAGATGATTAACGTTTTGCGCAGGTATCACTGACTACCCCAAAATCTTCATTCCTTTGTGATCGTATCATCAAATCTATACTTTGAAGCTCTAGACGGTGTCCCCGAACAGCCCGAATTAGACGTTAAAAACTCGAAAAAATATGTAATCACCAAATTTTTTTTCTGGACACTCGTCTCGTTAATACGATCAAAAAATGCCTTCGTACGAGCTGAGCTTCGTGCGAGTGATGCTTTGTACGAGTGATGCTTGGTACGAGTGACAAAGTGTCACTCGTACGAGCGAGAGTCTTACTCGTACGAATGAAATTGATTACGTTTTCCGATCCAGAATCTTCATTTCTTCGAATTTCAACATGGTTTTTTTCGTAGATCTGGTCGAAAATCAGTGTCTACCAATCCAATAGTTTCAATTTTACAATATGTTTGTGGATTGTCCGTTTATTTGATGTTTTACGTCTAAAACCCTGATACCTCAAAAATTCATGAGCGTAGTTTATTCATCAACTGTTAGATTGAATGAACCGGTACCGTAGCTCTGATACCAATTGTGGTCCCCTGGGCGGCGGTTTCAGACAGAAGTTTGTGGATAGTACAGATTCGGTAGAACGATATAACAAGTAGGAACAGAATCAGCGGAAGCTTTTCATTTCATTCATTCATACCGAAAGAGTATACATCTTGACTGGCTAGCGGAGTTCCTAGAGAGAATCCGCCAGCGTTTCCCCTCAGGGATCTTCCAAAACTTACAAACAATGAACACAAAACACCTATTTATAGACATGACAGCTCATGCAAACCGAGCATGTTGTCACTCGTACGAAGGGTCATTCGTACGAGTGAGACGTTATCACTCGTACGAGTCACAAAGTCACTCATACGAAGCACATTGTCACTCGTACAAGGCTCATGAAACTACAAGACATCCTTCTTTCCTGGTGGTTACTGAAAACAGTTCATTTGCAACGCAGAGTTAATGATAGGCAGTGATATCTGCTTCCGATTCCACATCGGGGATCAGGTAGTTAGCCCTTGAGCATGAATCTGCATCATGATCTGAAAATTCCGAACACTCTTTGATGACACATTCCAAATGTGTAGTCTATTTCTAGAATAGACTTAAACATTATCTCATCTCTAATGAATCTTCGATCCTCTGTGTTTCCCAGATAATCTACAGTCTGAACCACTCGGATACTATTGAAGGTCACGAATTTTAAAAATGCCATAATTTTAACATATACGTGAAAATTTTTATTCCCCCTCATTTTTGAAAACTCTGACGTCTTTAGTTCTTATGGGAATGAAGATTATGGCGCGACTGCAGCATATGGTACTTAAATTTGGCGAAAATTTCCCAAAATTGCAATTTTGACCAAATGCTGATTTAACGTTAAGGCTCATAAATAGTCACTACACCAGATAGCCAACATTTAGCACAGGTATAAGTGACTACCCCAAAATGTTCATCCCTTTGTGGTCATATCATCAAATCTATACTTTGAAGCTCTAAACGGTGTCCCCGAACAGCTCAAATTAGATGTTAAAATTTCAAAAAAGTTTGTAATCACCAAATTTTTCTGGACACTCGTCTCATCAATATGATCAAAAATGCCTTCGCACGAGTGATTTGCTTCGTACGAGTGATGCTTCGTGCGAGTGACCAATTGTCACTCGTACGAGCTATAGAGGCTCACTCGTATGGACGAAACTGATTACGTTTTTCGATCCAGAATCTTCATTTCTTCGAATTTCAACATGATTTTTGCACAGATCTGGTCGAAAATTAGTCTCTAACAATCCTATGGTTTCAATTTGACGTTATATCCGTGGATGATCCAATTATTTGATGTTTACGTCTAAAACCCCTCATACGTCCAAAATTCATGAACGTAGGTGTTTCATCAACTGTTAGATTGAATGAATAGGTACCACAACTCTGATAGTTGTGGTCCCGTGGGCGGCGGGTTCAGACGGAAGTTTGGGGATAGTACAGATTCGGCAGAATGATATAAAAAGTAGGCACAGAGTCAGCGACAGCTTTTCATTCCGTTCATTCATACCGAAAGAGTATACATCTTGACTGGCTGGCGGAGTTCCTGGAGAGAATCCGCCAGCTTTTCCTCTCAGGGAACTTCCAAAACTTACAAACAATAAACACATAACACCTATTTATAGACATGACAGCTCGTACAAACCGAGCATGTTGTCACTCGTACGACGGGTCATTCGTACGAGTGAGATGTTACCACTCGTACGAGTCACAGAGTCACTCGTACGAAGCACATTGTCACTCGTAAGAGGCACATGAAACTACAAGACATCCTTTTTTCCTGGCGGTTACCGAAAAACAGTTCATTTGCAATGCAGAGTTAATGATAGGCAGTCATGTGTGCTTCCGATTCCACATCGGGGATTAGGTAGTTAGCCCTTGAGCATCAATCTGAATCATGATCTGAAAATTCCGAACAGTCTTTGATTACACATTCCAAATGTGCAGTCTATTTCTTGAATAGACTTAAACGTTATCTCATCCCTAATGAATCTTCGATCCTCTGTGTTTCCCAGATAATCTAAAGTCTGTTGCAGCGTCACGAATTTTAAAAATGCCGTAATTTTAACATATACGTGTAAATTTTTATTCCCCTCATTTATGAAAATTCTGACGTCTTTAGTTCTTATGGGAATGAAGATTATGGCGCGACTGCAGCATATGGTACTCAAATTTTTTGAAAATTTCCCAAAATGACAATTTTGACCAAATGCTGATTTAACGTTAAGGCTCATTAATAGTCGCTACACCAGATGATCAACGTTTAGCGCAGGTATCAGTGACTACCCCAAAATCTTCATCCCTTTGTGGTCGTATCATAAAACCTATGCTTTGAAGCTCTAAACTCGTCTCGTCAATACGATCAAAACTGCCTTCGTACGAATGATTTGCTTCGTACTAGTGGTTTGCTTCGTACGAGTGATGCTTCATGCGAGTGACCATATGTCACTCGTACGAGCCATAGAGGCTCACTCGTATGGACGAAACTGATTACGTTTTTCGATCCAGAATCTTCATTTCTTCGAATTTCAACATGATTTTGCACAGATCTGGTCGAAAATTAGTCTCTAACAATCTTATGGTTTCAATTTGACGTTATATCCGTGGATGGTCGGATTATTTGATGTTTTACGTCTAAAACCATGAACGTAGGTGTTTCATCAACTGTTAGATTGAATGAATAGGTACCGTAGCTCTGATACCAGTTGTGGTCCCGTGGGCGGCCGTTTCAGACGGAAGTTTGGGGATAGTACAGATTCGGCAGAATGATAACAAGTAGGCACAGAGTCAGCGGAAGCTTTTCATTTCGTTCATTCATACCGAAAGAGTATACGTCTTGACTGGCTGGCGGAGTTCCTGGAGAGAATCCGCCAGCGTTTCCCCTCAGGGAACTTCCAAAACTTACAAACAATGAACACAAAACACCTATTTATAGACATTACAGCTCGTGCGAACTGAGCATGTTGTCACTCGTACGAAGGGTCATTCGTATGAGTGAGATGTTATCACTCGTACGAGTCACAGAGTCACTCGTACGAAGCACATTGTCACTCGTACGAGGCATATGAAACTACAAGACATCCTTGTTTCCTGGCGGTTACCGAAAAATAGTTCATTTGCAATGCGGAGTTAATGATAGGCAGTCATATGTGCTTCCGATTCCACATCGTGGATCAGGTAGTTAGCCCTTGAGCATCAATCTGAATCATGATCTGAAAATTCAGAACAGTTTTTGATTACACATTCCAAATGTGTAGTCTATTTCTTGAATAGATTTAAACGTTATCTCATCTCTAATGAATCTTCGATCCTCTGTGTTTCCCAGATAATCTACAGTCAGAACCACCTGAATACTGTTGCAGCATCACGAATTTTAAAAATGCCGTATTTTTAACATATACGTGAAATTTTTATTCCCCCTCATTTTTGAAATTCTGACGTCTTTAGTTCTTATGGGAATGAAGATTATGGCGCGACTGCAGCATATGGTACTCAAATTTTGCGAAAATTTCCCAAAATTGCAATTTTGACCAAATGCTGATTTAACGTTAAGGCTCACTAATAGTCACTACACCAGATGATCAACGTTTAGCGCCGGTATGAGTGACTACCCCAAAATCTTCATCGCTTTGTGGTCGAATCATCAAATCTATACTTTGAAGCTCTAAATGGTGTCCCCAAACAGCTCGTATTAGACGTTAAAATTTTGAAAAACTTTGTAATCACCAAATTTTTCGGGACACTCGTCTCGTCAATACGATCAAAAATGCCTTCATACGAATGGTATGCTTCGTATGAGTGGTTTGCTTCGTACGAGTGATGCTTCGTGCGAGTGACCAATTGTCACTCGTACGAGCCACAGAGGCTCACTTGTACGGACGAAACTGATCACGTTTTTCGATACAGAATCTTCATAACATGATTTTTGCACAGATCTGGTCGAAAATCAGTCTCTAACAATCCTATGGTTTCAATTTGACGTTATATCCGTGGATGGTCCGATTATTTGATGTTTTACGTCTAAAACACTTCATACGTCCAAAATTCACGAACGTAGGTGATTCAACAACTGTTAGATTGAATTAATGGGTACCGTAGCTCTTATACCAGTTGTGGTCCCGTGGGCGGCGGTTTCAGACGGAAGTTTGGGGATAGTACAGATTCGGTAGAACGATATAACATGTAGGAACAGATTCAGCGGTAGCTTTTCATTAGTACATTCATACCGAAATAGTATACAACTTGACTGGCTGGCGGAGTTCCTGGAGAGAATCCACAAGCTTTTTCCCTCAGGGAACTTCCAAAACTTACAAACAATGAACACAGAACACCTATTTATAGACATGACAGCTCGTGCAAATATAGCATGTTGTCACTCTTACGAAGGGTCATTCGTACGAGTGAGATGTTATCACTCGTACGAGTCACAGAGTCACTCGTACGAAGCACATTGTCACTCGTACGAGGCACATGAAACTACAAGACATCCTTGTTTCCTGGCGGTTACCGAAAATAGTTCATTTGCAATGCAGAGTTAATGATAGGCAGTCATATGTGCTTTCGATTCTACATCGGGGATCAGGTAGTTAGCCCTTGAGCATCAATCTGAATCATGTTCTAAAAATTCTGAACACTCTTTGATTACACATTCCAAATGTGTTGTCTATTTCTAGAATAGACTTAAACGTTATCTCATCTCTAATGAATCTTCGATCCTCTGTGTTTCCCAGATAATCTACAGTCTGAACCACCCGGATACTGTTGCAGCGTCACGAATTTTAAAAATACCATACTTTTAACATATACGCGAATATTTTTATTCCCCCTCATTTTTTAAAATTTTGACGTCTTTAGTTCTTATGGGAATGAAGATTATGGAGCGACTGCAGCATATGGTACTCAAATTTGGCGAAAATTTCCCAAAGTTGCAATTTGACCAAATGCTAATTTAACGTTAAGGCTCATAAATAGTCACTACACCAGATGATCAACATTTAGCACGGGTATCAGTGACTTCCCCAAAATCTTCATCCCTTTGTGGTCGTCTCATCAAATCTATACTTTGAAGCTCTAAACGGTGTCCCCGAACAGCTCGAATTAGACGTTTAAAATTTCGAAAAAATTTGTAATCACCAAATTTTTCTGGACACTCGTCTCGTCAATACGATAAAAAATGCCTTCGTACGAGTGGTTTGCTTCGAACGAGTGACGCGTCGTGCGAGTGACCAATTGTCACTCGTACGAGTCATAGAGGCTCAATCGTACAGACAAAACTGATTACGTTTTTCGATCCAGATTCTTCATTTCTTGAATTTCAACATGATTTTTGCACAGATCTGGTCGAAAATTAGTCTCTAACAATCCTATGGTTTCAATTTTACGTTATATCCGTGGATGGTCCAATTATTTGATGTTTTACGTCTAAAACCCCTCATACGTCCAAAATTCATGAACTTAGTGGTTTCATCAACTGTTAGATTGAATGAATAGGTATCGTAGCTCTGATACCAGTTGTGGTCCCGTGGGCGGCAGTTTCAGACGGAAGTTTGGGGTTAGTACAGATTCGGAAGAATCATATAACAAGTAGGCACAGAGTCAGCGGCAACTTTTCATTTCGTTCATTCATACTGACAGAGTATACATCTTGACTGGCTGGCGAGTTCCTGGAGAGAATCCGCCAGCTTTTCCCCTCAGGGAACTTCCAAAACTTATAAACAATGAACACACAACACCTATTTATAGACTTGACAGCTCGTGCGAACCGAGCATGTTGTCACTCGAACAAAGGGTCCTTCGTATGAGTGAGATGTTATCACTCGTACGAGTCACAGAGTCACTCGTACGAAGCACATTGTCACTCGTACGAGGCACATGAAACTACAAGACATCCTTGTTTCCTGGCGGTTACCGAAAAACAGTTCATTTGCAATGCAGAGTTAATTATAGGCAGTCATATGTGCTTCCGATTCCACATCGGGGATCAGGTAGTTAGCCCTTGAGCATCAATCTGAATCATGATCTAAAAATGCTAAACACTCTTTGATTACACATTCCAAATGTGTAGTATATTTCTTGAATAGACTTGAACGTTATCTCATCACTAATGAATCTTCGATCCTCTGTGTTTCCCAGATAATCTATAGTCTGAACCACCCGGATACTGTTGCAGCGTCACAAATTTTAAAAATGCCATAATTTTAACATATACGTGAAAAGTTTTATTCCCCCTCATTTTTGAAAATTCTGACGTCTTTAGTTCTTGTGGAATGAAGATTATGGCGCGACTGCAGCATATGGTACTCAAATTTGGCGAAAATTTCCCAAAATTGCAATTGACCAAATGCTGATTTAATGTTAAGGCTCATAAATAGTCACTACACCAGATGATCAACATTTAGCATAGTTATCAGTGACTACCCCAAAATATTCATCCCTTTGTGGTCGTATCATCAAATCTATACTTTGAAGCTCTAAACGGTGTCCCCGAACAGCTCGAATTAGATGTTAAAATTTCGAAAAAATTTGTAATCACCAAATTTTTCTGGACACTCGTCTCGTCAATACGATCAAAAATGCCTTCGTGCGAGTGGTTTGCTTGGTACGAGTGGTTTGCTTCGATCGAGTGACGCTTCGTGTGAGTGACCAGTTGTCACTCGTACGAGCCATAGAGGCTCACTCGTACGGACAAAACTGATTAGGTTTTTCGATCCAGAATCTTCATTTCTTCGAATTTCAACATGATTTTTGCACAGATCTGGTCGAAAATTAGTCTCTAACAATCCTATGGTTTCAATTTGACGTTATATCCGTGGATGGTCCAATTATTTGATGTTTTACGTCTAAAACCCACATACGCCCAAAATTCATGAACGTAGTGGTTTCATCAACTGTTAGATTTAATGAATAGGTACCGTAGCTCTGATACCAGTTGTGGTCCCGTGGGGGGCGGTTTCAGATGGAAGTTTGGGGATAGTACAGATTCGGCAGAATCATATAACAAGTAGGGACAGAGTCATCGACAACTTTTCATTTCGTTCATTCATACCGAAAGAGAATACATCTTGACTGGCTGGCAGAGTTCCTTGAGAGAATCCGCCAGCTTTTCCCCTCAGGGAACTTCCAAAACTTACAAACAATAAACACACAACACCTATTTATAGACATAACAGCTCGTGCGAACCGAGCACGTTGTCACTCGTACGAAGGGTCACTCGTACGAGTGAGATGTTATCACTCGTACGAGTCACAAAGTCACTCGTACGAAGCACATTGTCACTCGTACGAGGCACATGAAACTACAAGACATCCTTGTTTCCTGGCGGTTACCGAAAAACAGTTCATTTGCAATGCAGAGTTAATTATAGGCAGTCATATGTGCTTCCGATTCCACATCGGGGATCAGGTAGTTAGCCCTTGAGCATCAATCTGAATCATGATCTAAAAATGCTAAACACTCTTTGATTACACATTCCAAATGTGTAGTATATTTCTTGAATAGACTTGAACGTTATCTCATCACTAATGAATCTTCGATCCTCTGTGTTTCCCAGATAATCTATAGTCTGAACCACCCGGATACTGTTGCAGCGTCACAAATTTTAAAAATGCCATAATTTTAACATATACGTGAAAAGTTTTATTCCCCCTCATTTTTGAAAATTCTGACGTCTTTAGTTCTTGTGGGAATGAAGATTATGGCGCGACTGCAGCATATGGTACTCAAATTTGGCGAAAATTTCCCAAAATTGCAATTGACCAAATGCTGATTTAATGTTAAGGCTCATAAATAGTCACTACACCAGATGATCAACATTTAGCATAGTTATCAGTGACTAACCCAAAATATTCATCCCTTTGTGGTCGTATCATCAAATCTATACTTTGAAGCTCTAAACGGTGTCCCCGAACAGCTCGAATTAGATGTTAAAATTTCGAAAAAATTTGTAATCACCAAATTTTTCTGGACACTCGTCTCGTCAATACGATCAAAAATGCCTTCGTGCGAGTGGTTTGCTTCGTACGAGTGGTTTTCTTCGATCGAGTGACGCTTCGTGTGAGTGACCAGTTGTCACTCGTACGAGCCATAGAGGCTCACTCGTACGGACAAAACTGATTAGGTTTTTCGATCCAGAATCTTCATTTCTTCGAATTTCAACATGATTTTTGCACAGATCTGGTCGAAAATTAGTCTCTAACAATCCTATGGTTTCAATTTGACGTTATATCCGTGGATGGTCCAATTATTTGATGTTTTACGTCTAAAACCCACATACGCCCAAAATTCATGAACGTAGTGGTTTCATCAACTGTTAGATTTAATGAATAGGTACCGTAGCTCTATACCAGTTGTGGTCCCGTGGGGGGCGGTTTCAGATGGAAGTTTGGGGATAGTACAGATTCGGCAGAATCATATAACAAGTAGGGACAGAGTCATCGACAACTTTTCATTTCGTTCATTCATACCGAAAGAGAATACATCTTGACTGGCTGGCAGAGTTCCTTGAGAGAATCCGCCAGCTTTTCCCCTCAGGGAACTTCCAAAACTTACAAACAATAAACACACAACACCTATTTATAGACATAACAGCTCGTGCGAACCGAGCACGTTGTCACTCGTACGAAGGGTCACTCGTACGAGTGAGATGTTATCACTCGTACGAGTCACAAAGTCACTCGTACGAAGCACATTGTCACTCGTATGAGGCACATGAAACTACAAGACATCCTTGTTTCCTGGCGGTTACCGAAAAACAGTTCATTTGCAATGCAGAGTTAATGATAGGAAGTCATATGTGCTTCCGATTCCACATCGGAGATTAGGTAGTTAGCCATTGATCATCAATCTGAATTATGATCTAAATATTCTGAACACTCTTTGATTACATATTCCAAATGTGTAGTCGATTTCTTGAATAGACTTGAACGTTATCTCATCTCTAATGAATCTTCGATCCTCTGTGTTTCCAGATAATCTACAGTCTGAACCACCCGGATACTGTTGCAGAGTAACGAATTTTAAAAATGCCATAAGTTTAACATATACGTGAAATTTTTATTCCCCCTCATTTTTGAAAATTCTGACGTCTTTAGTTCTTATGGGAATGAAGATTATGGCGCGACTGCAGCATATGGTACTCAAATTTGGCGAAAATTTCCCAAAATTGCAATTTTGACCAAATGCTGATTTAAAGTTCATAAATAGTCACTATACCAGATGATCAACATTTAGCACAGGTATCAGTGACTACCCCAAAATCTTCATCCCTTTGTGGTCGTATCATCAAATCTATACTTTGATGCTCTAAACGGTGTCCCCGAACAGCTCGAATTAGACGTTAAAATTTCGAAAAAAATTGTAATCACCAAATTTTTCTGGACACTCGTCTCATCAGTACGATCAAATATGCCTTTGTACGAGTGGTTTGCTTCGTACGAGTGGTTTGCTTCGTACGAGTGATGCTTCGTGCGAGTGACCAATTGTCACTCGTACGAGCCATAGAGGCTCACTCGTACGGAGGAAACTGATTACGTATTTCGATCCAGAATCTTCATTTCTTCGAATTTCAACATGATTTTTGCACAGATCTGGTGGAAAATTAGTCTCTAACAATCCTATGGTTTCAATTTGACGTTATATCCGTGGATGGTCCAATTATTTGATGTTTTACGTCTAAAACCCCTCATACTTCCAAAATTCATGAACGTAGGTGTTTCATCAACTGTTAGATTGAATGAATAGGTACCGTAGCTCTGATACCAGTTGTGGTCCCGTGGGCGGCAGTTTCAGACGGACGGGGATAGTACAGATTCGACAGAATCATATAACAAGTAGGCACAGATTCAGCGACAGCTTCTTATTTCGTTCATTCATACCGAAAGAGTATACATCTTGATTGGCTAGCGGAGTTCCTGGAGAGAATCCGCCAGCTTTTCCCCTCAGGGAACTTTCAAAACTTACAAACAATGAACACACAACACCTATTTATAGACATGATAGCCCATGCGAACCGAGAATGTTGTCACTCGTACGAAGGGTCATTCGTACGAGTGAGATGTTATCACTCGTACGAGTCACAGAGTCACTCGTACGAAGCACATTGTCAATCGTACAAGGCACATGAAACTACAAGACATCCTTGTTTCTTGGCGGTTACCGAAAAACAGTTCATTTGCAATGCAGAGTTAATGATAGGTAGTCATATGTGCTTCCGATTCCACATCGGGGATCAGGTAGTTAGCCCTTGAGCATCAATCTGAATCATGATCTGAAAATTCTGACACTCTTTGATTACACATTCCAAATTTGTAGTCTATTTCTTGAATAGACTTAAACGTTATCTCATCTCTAATGAATCTTCCATCCTCTGTGTTTCCCAGATAATCTACAGTCTGAACCGCCCGGATACTGTTGAAGCGTCATGAATTTTAAAAATGCCATAATTTTAACATATACGTGAAAATTTTTATTCCCCCTCATTTTTGAAAATTCTGACGTCTTTAGTTCTTATGGGAATGAAGATTATGGCGCCACTGCAGCATATGGTACTCAAATTTGGCGAAAATTTCCCAAAATAGTAATTTTGACTAAATGCTGATTTAAAGTTAAGTCTCATAAATAGTCATTACACCAGATGATCAACATTTAGCATAGGTATCATTGACTACCCCAAAATCTTCATCCCTTTGTGGTCGTATCATCAAATCTATACTTTGAAGCTCTAAACGATGTCCCCAAACAGCTCGAATTAGACGTTAAAATTTCAAAACAATTTGTAATCACCAAATTTTTCTGGACACTCGTCTCGTCAATATGATCAAAAATGACTTCGTACGAGTGGTTTGCTTAGTACGAGTGGTTTGCATCGTACGAGTGATGCTTCGTGCGAGTGACCAATTGTCACTCGTACAAGCCATAGAGGCTCACTCGTATGGACAAAACTGATTACGTTTTTCGATCCAGAATCTTCATTTCTTCGAATTTCAACATGATTTTTGCACAGATCTTGTCGAAAATTAGTCTCTAACAATCCTATGGTTTCAATTTGACGTTATATCCGTGGATGGTCAAATTATTTGATGTTTTACGTCTAAAACCCCTCATACGTCCAAAATTCATGAACGTAGGTGTGTCGTCAACTGTTAGATTGAATGAATAGGTACCGTAGCTCTGATACCAGTTGTGGTTTCGTGGGCGGCGGTTTCAGACGAAAGTTTAGGGATAGTACAGATTTGGCAGAATGATATAACAAGTAGGCACAGAGTCAGCGGCAGCTTTTCAGTTCGTTCATTCATACCGAAAGAGTATACATCTCGACTGGCTGGCGGAGTTCCTGGAGAGAATCTGCCAGCTTTTCCCCTCAGGGAACTTCCAAAACTTACAAACAATGAACACACAACACCTATTTATAGACATGAAAACTCGTGCAAACCGAGCATGTCGTCACTCGTACGAAGGGTCATTCGTACGAGTTAGATGTTATCACTCATACGAGTCACAGAGTCACTCGTACGAGGCACATGAAACTACAAGACATCCTTGTTTCCAGCGGTTACCGAAAAACAGTTCATTTGCAATGGAGAGTTAACGATAGGCAGTCATATGTGCTTCTGATTCCACATCGGGGATCAGGTAGTTAGCCCTTGAGCATCAATCGAATCATGATCTGAAAATTCCGAACAGTCTTTGATTACACATTCCAAATATGCAGTCTATTTCTTGAATAGACTTAAACGTTATCTCATCTCTAATGAATCTTCGATCCTCTGTGTTAACCAGATAATCTACAGTCTGTTGCAGCGTCACGAATTTTAAAAATGCCGTAATTTTAACATATACGTGAAAATTTTTATTCCCCCTTATTTTTGAAAATTCTGACGTCTTTAGTTCTTTTGGGAATGAAGATTATGGCGCGACTGCAGCATATGGTACTCAAATTTTGCGAAAATTTCCCAAAATTGCAATTTTGACCAAATGCGGATTTAATGTTAAGACTCAGTAATAGTCACTATACCAGATGATCAACGTTTAGCGCAGGTATCAATGACTACCGCAAAATCTTCATCCCATTGTGGTCGTATCATCAAATCTATACTTTGAAGCTCTAAACGGTGTCCCCGAAAAGCTCGAATTAGACGTTAAAATTTCTAAAAACTTTGTAATCACCAAATTTTTCTGGACACTCGTCTCGTCAATACAATCAAAAATGCCTTCGTACGAATGGTATGCTTCGTACGAGTGACCAATTGTCACTTGTACGAGCCATAGAGGCGCACTCGTACGGATGAAACTGATTACGTTTTTCGATCCAGAATCTTCATTTCTTCGAATTTCAACATGATTTTTGCACAGATCTGGTCGAAAATTAGTCTCTAACATCGTATGGTTTCAATTTGACGTTATATCTGTGGATGGTCTGATTATTTGATGTTTTATGTCTAAAACCCCTCATACGTCCAAAATTCATGAACGTAGGTGTTTCATCAACTATTAGATTGAATGAATAGGTACCGTAGCTCTGATACCAGTTGTGGTCCCGTGGGCGGCAGTTTCAGACGGAAGTTTGGGGTTAGTACAGATTCGGCAGAATGATATAACAAGTAGGCACAGAGTCAGCGGCAGCTTTTCATTTCGTTCATTCATACCGAAACAGTACACATCTTGACTAGCTGGCGAAGTTCCTGGAGAGAATCCGCTAGCTTTTCCCTCAGGGAACTTCCAAAACTTACAAACAATGAACACACAACACCTATTTATAGACATGACAGCTCGTGCAAACCGAGCATGTTATCACTCGTACGAAGGGTCATTCGTACGAGTGAGATGTTATCACTCGTACGAGTCACAGAGTCACTCGTACGAAGCACATTGTGACTCGTACGAGGCACATGAAACTACAAGACAACCTTGTTTCCGGCGGTTACCAAAAAATAGTTCATTTGCAATGCAGAGTTAGTGATAGGCAGTAATATGTGCTTCCGATTCCACATCGGGGATCAGGTAGTTAGCCCTTGAGCATCAATCTGAATCATGATCTGAAAATTCTGAACAGTCTTTGATTACACATTTCAAATGTGCAGTCTATTTCTTGAATAGACTTAAACGTTATCCCATCTCTAATAAATCTTCGATCCTCTGTGTTTCCTAGATAATCTGTAGTCTGAACCACCCGGATACTGTTGCAGCGTCACGAATTTTAAAAATGTCGTAATTTTAACATATACGTGAAAATTTTTATTCCCCCTCATTTTTTAAAATTCCGACGTCTTTAGTTCTTATGGGAATGAAGATTATGGCGCCACTGCAGCATATGGTACTCAAATTTTGTGAAAATTTCCCAAAATTGCAATTTTGACCAAATGCTGATTTAACGTTAAGGCTCATTAATAGTCACTACACCAGATGATCAACATTTAGCGCAGGTATCAGTGACTACCCCAAAATCTTCATTCCTTTGTGGTCGTATCATCAAATCTATACTTTGATGCTCTAAACAGTTTCCCCGAACAGCTCGAATTAGACGTTAAAATTTCGAAAAAACTTTGTAATCACCAAATTTTTCTAGACACTCGTCTCGTCAATACGATCAAAAATGCCTTCGTACGAATGGTATGCTTCATACGAGTGGTTTGCTTCGTACGAGTGATGCTTCGTGCGAAATGACCAATTGTCACTC
Source organism: Scalesia atractyloides (assembly GCA_947069175.1). Lineage (NCBI taxonomy): Eukaryota > Viridiplantae > Streptophyta > Magnoliopsida > Asterales > Asteraceae > Scalesia > Scalesia atractyloides. The sequence continues at coordinate 58,666,236 of CAMTDV010000020.1, forward strand.
GTACTAGCCACAGAAGCTCACTCGTATGGACGAAACTGATTACGTTTTTCGATCCAGAATCTTCATTTCTTGGAATTTCAACATGATTTTTGCACAGATATGGTCGAAAGTCAGTCTCTGACAATCCTATGGTTTCAATTTGATGTTATATCCGTGGATGGTCCGATTATTTGATGTTTTACGTCTAAAACCCCTCATACGTCCAAAATTCATGAACATAGGTGATTCATCAACTGTTAGATTGAATGAATAGGTACCGTAGCTCTGATACCAGCTGTGGTCTCGTGGGCGGCGGTTTGAGACGGAAGTTTGGGGATAGTACAGATTCGGCAGAATGATATAAAAAGTAGGAACAGAGTCAGCGACAACTTTTCATTTCTTTCATTCATATCGAAAGAGTATACAACTTGACTGGCTGGCGGAGTTTCTGGAGAGAATCCGCCAGCTTTTTCCCTCAGGGAACTTACAAACAATGAACACACAACACCTATTTATAGACATAACAGCTCGTGCGAACCGAGCATGTTGTCACTTAGACGAAGGGTCATTCGTACGAGTGAGATTTATCACTCGTACGAGTAACAGAGTCACTCGTACGAAGCACATTGTCGTTCGTACGAGGCGCATGTCACTCGTTCGAGCCAGTACTCGTTCACACTTGGGTCCTGTGTTCGTATCTAATCTATACAATATTCAATACACACTCTTTCTAGCCTATTCACACAGTGACGACCATAAAGTGCATCAACAATATTATATTAATTTGTAATTGGTTTTATAAATCTTATTTATGTGTTACTTTTCAAATCTAACCCGAATGTCCAAAACGCAATATATATCATGTTCACATATATATATATACATATATATATAATATATATATAGAGGATCCTTTAAAATGGCCCAAAGTATGAGAAGTGTGAGAAATATTGTGGAGATGACATGTGTCCTCAGTCTAATGTAATTCAAAATGGTAAACAAGTAATTTTCTCATTGGTTCAATTAATTGATAACCTTCCATAACTGCCACCCATTATTATAGTAATACGATTTTGTAACAGGTCTACGATGGATGTATAGTGTTATATATGTTATAGTGTTATGTATTATGTATTATGTAACAGGTCTATGACGGATGTATAGTGTTATATATTTCTGGTAGCTGGTCTATGATGGATGTATAGTGTTATAGTTTTATGTATTCTGTAAGAGGTCTATGATGGATGTATAGTGTTATATAGTGTTATAGTGTTATATATTTTCTGGTAGCAGGTCTATGATGAACATAGAAAAAACACCATGGACTAAAATATCCAATCAAAACGTAATTTTTTTCTCTACATAAGTATAACAATATGGTACTCATATTAAAGATAAAAAACACTCGTTATCATGGTGTATTTTTTTAAAGAGTTACGTATAAAAAGTTGTTGACGCTTAAAAAAAAGGGGGGAACTTGCATGTGCATTAATGTTAGTTTCTTAATTTAAAAAATATTAAATTACCTTTATACCCTTAATCTAGAAAATTAATTATTTTAATGGTAAACACTATTTACAAGATTGCCATCAAGATCTTAACCATTAGATTAAAGATCTAATGGTTTAGATTTTTTCTTACTCTTCTCATAAAAACACATTTTTTTACAATAACCTCACCCTATATATATATATATATATATATATATCCCACCTTATCAAAAATCAGCACTAATGATTCGTCACGTCGTTAAACATACAAACATCAAACCATTTTCACATGCAAACTAGTTGGGTGACTCGTTTCGTAAAACCAACTCTTACGCTAGGGTTAGTTCATAGACCTTAATAAGGTCCTCCATATTGTAGGACACGAGTAGGTTCGATCTATCCCGTTACGCACCTTCAAGTAATAATACGTACTACTACTATCAGGGTGAGTTCTCGTAGCCCCTTTTTACTGTTTTTAACAAATTTGGGGGAGAAACATACTTACTTTGCAAACTTTACAACTTACTATTAATCAATTGCGTTATGTTTATACGCTTGCTACTCGAAATGTTAATTGTTTGAGTTTCATTTATCACACTTAAGTCCCCGGTACACACGACCAATTAACTCAGGATTGAGCCTATGGATTATAGATAAAACTATCTGGGTAGACAACCCCCATTCTCTTGTTTGTTGGATGCGTAATCCAACTTACAACTATATTGAATGCTTAACTCCTAAAACGAAAACTTTGTGCCTGTGATAAGGCGTGATCACTTATGTGGGGCAAAAACGCAGTCATTAGGTTTGGTTATTGTGGACTCATCTAGATTACATTTCCCTTGTAAGTGTGATTGAAATAGTAAAATATTATGCGAATTACAATTAAAGTTTATCAAATTTTTTTTTCTTTGTGTCCTAAGCCTACGTGCTCACCAACATTATTGTTGACGTCCTTAAGTATGTTTTTCAGGTAACAACAATTAGGAGACCCATGACAAATGCATACTGTTAATTTTTGTGTTTGTGGCAACCAAATCAAGATATTCTCCTATCTTGATTTAGTATGACGTTTAGTTTGTTTGTGTTGTAAAATAGTTGCATGTGTCTATACTGTTAAGTTTTGTGTTTCTGATCTTGCTGTATGTGTAGTATGTCTGTTAGTAAGGTTCCTTGAAGAACCATTTCTTCGTGCGAGTGAATTGTCCTTCGTACGAGTAAATTGTTCTTTGTGCGAGTCAGTTGCTTGTTCAAGAAGAACCATTTGATTGGTCGTGTGAGTGACCATTCAAGAAGAACCAGTTGCTTGTTCGTACGAGTGACCATTCACGAAGAACCAGTTGCTTGTTTGTACGAGTGACCATTCAAGAAGAACTAGTTGCTTGTTCGTATGAGTGACCATTCAAGAAGAACTATTTGTTTGTCCGTGCTAGTAACTATTCAAGAAGAACCATTTGCTTGTTCGTGCGGGTGACCATTCAAGAAGAACTTCAGTCGCATGAATCACCACTGATTCGTACGAATCCAGGTTTTTCTTGACTAAACATCATTTCTTCGTGGGACTCTATATTGTTCGTGGCACAGTAGGTAGTTTGTGAATTGCATCGGGTCTTGGCCTATAAATACCAACCCATGTTAACTTGGTTCAATAGAGAGTGCATAGAGACATAAGCAGTTTATTCAATAGTGTATGTACTGGGTCTCTCTACAAATTAATATAGTGAATATTTGAAGATATATCTTTTGTTATATTGGTTGTGCTCTTTCTTTGATTTGCATATACACTTGGATTCCGAACTCGTGTGTGTGTTAAACAACAAGGAAGTACGTTAATCTTGATCCTCCAAGTGGAGCTACAAGTGGTATTAGAGCTTTGGCTCTCTTCCTTGTTTAAAACCAAGCATAGTATTGTGTTTGAGCAAGTTGTGAAGCTTCCTAGAAGTGTTCTTGAACTTCAAACAAGAAACTGAAGTTTTTACAAGAAAAGTGGTTTAAAATTTAGGTAAAACTTGTTTTTCTCAGAAATTTTTTATAAAAACCTTGTTAAAATGCACGGAGACGTGTTACGATACGGTTTTTCTTGAATTTTTCTATCAAAGTTTAGTTCGACATATTTTCCGGTAAAGCACTTGTCGGAAAACTCAACAGAATATTCCTTGAGTGTTGGCTGAATCTTAAGATTTGACTGAAAAGGTGTTTTTGGAATGTTTGTTCTTTTAACCAAATCGTCTAAACAACTGCCAACTTTCAAAAAAACTCAAAAACGAAATTCTGATACAAAAGGAAACTTCTCACCAACCCCTGCGAAAGATCCTACACTTGCGAAAGACCCCCCTGCGAATAACCCACCCCACAAAGAACCAGTGGTTTCGGGACTTTAGATTGTTTGTGGTTGTGTTTTTTTTGTGGTAGATTGTTTCTGAGAATGATTTTTCGTGGCCTTTAAAATTGTGAGTTTAACAGAAGACTTTTATTTCAAGGTAATCTTTGAAATTTAATTTTTTAAGCTGATATTCATTAACAAATAACTAAAATGGGTACAAATCCTTGGGATTGGGGGTATAGTTCAAGTATAAGCCAAGATGCATCACAATCTAGCTCCACAACCTCATGGATAAAATCTTTAATGCCTCCAAAAGCGGCCATGATTACCGCTAATCAATGGGCGTGTGTTACGAATCAAAACTAAAGCGTTCAAACTCTTCTCGTTAGCGAGAGTGAAACTGGAAGTAACAACCATCCACCAAAATTGAATCATATAAACGATTATACTTCATGGAAAAGTCATTTTCATACGTATGTTCTTGGTCAGAATGCCGAGTTGTGGACATGTTTTAATACTCTATACAAAGAATCTCTTGAAGAAGTAGTATCAAATTCAACCTTTTTTGCCGAATTAGACGAGAATGATAAGAAGGCTTATGATCTTGAAAAGAAGGCATTTTCCATTCTTACACAAACACTTCACAAGGATATTTGTCATCAATTTATGTATTGTACCACTACGAAGAATTTGTGGGACACTTTGGAATCAAGAGGGGGAAGGAAATGCAGCAACGAGAAAGATTCGACATGATCTTTTAACGAAAGTGTTTGAAGGGTTTCTGTTTATGGAGACTGAAACACTAAGTGATATGACAACTCGTTTCTATCATTTGCTTAGTGAGATGTACTCATACAAGGTTAACGCATCACCACAAGAAATTGTTATGCGTTTTACTGATGCTTTACCACTTAAGTGGAGTCAATTTATTGAATTGCTAAAACATACTAGTGTTTTGGATGTAATCAACATTTACGAATTTGTTCAGAAACTTGAAAACAAAAACGAAGAAGAAATTCGTAAAGCAAAAAGAATTCCAGTTCCGCAAGACCCAGAGATCAACAACCAAAGCTTCAAACAGCATTTGTGTCAAATGCAAATCATTTTCTCCCGCAAGTTTAACCGATTAGTTTGTTGGTTCAAGTGCTCAAGTTATGGACAAGCTTTTGATCCAAAAGCTTTTCTTCCTCAACCACAAGTTGCTAGACCAACAAATGCTCAAGTCTATGGACAAGCATTTGATCCAAAAGCATTTCTTCCTCAACCACAAGTGGTTACACCACAAGTTCCACAACTAGCTTTCAATGGTAAAAAATTTCAACCCTCAAACCCTAACACTTCAGATTCGATACATCAAACCTTTCTAAGGTGAGTGTGGAAGTTGCCCGGGAACACATGGAGCTTCTAAACACTTTGGTGACTTCTTATTGTGGATTAGTAGCTGGACAAATTGGTAACATCAATCTAACCAATGAAGACTATGCACAATTTGATATGGAGGAGATGGAGTTGATTGATATCAAATAGGCATTTGCAAGTGCAGTGAGAAGGCAAAAGATTTTATGAGAAAACGAGAAGAACTAATCTTGAGAGCAACAAGGATACTCCATACAGTTTTAACAAAAGGAAGGTTACTTGTTTTAACTGTAGAGAAAAGTGACATTTTAAAAGAGAATGCACGAAGCCTCCACAGCAAGGGAATCAATATGCTTTCAACAAAAATCAAGTTACTAACAACGAAAGAGCAAAGGTTCCAGCAAACAATTCCAATCGAGCTTTGATTATTCAAGTTGATGAAAGCTGTAATTGGTTTGTTCAATTGGGAAACAGTGGTGGAGGAGGAACTACATACTATGCCGAAGTTGCAAAGAATGATAACGATGGATAATCATCCAGAAATGATGACAGTTCATGGGATAGCAGCAGTTCAGATGAAGCCGAATCGACTTCGAGTGAAGATCGATCTAAAGATGTGCTGAAGTAGATGATGTGATTACTGAAACTGAATCGACGGATAGTGACAAAGCAGTTTTGGAGCATGAAACTGAAGGGTCATCTGATGAGTTTTCCAAGCATCTCTAATTAATCGGCTCATCCACTCTTCATGCAGCATTCATGGCCCGTTTAGATTGCAGTCCAGTCAGGTAAGTTTTGATAAACCTATTGTGTCTAAGTGTTTTGAATGTATAGTCTTAAAAGGCATATTTAGAACTTGAAGGTAAATTTGACCACACAAAGTAACATTATCAGAGTTTGATTGTAGATTTGACAAAGTGCACTAAGGCAAAACAGCTCTTAAGAAAAATGAAATGGAATTTAAAGCAACAATTAAAACCTTAAAGAAAGATGTTTCTGAATTAACAAAGAATATTTTGAGAAAATAAACAACCGTTAACAATTTTATTAACATGCTTGAAGAAACGAAAAAGGAGTTAGCCTGTGCAAAATGTGAAATTGATGTAATTAAACTCAAGTTGGACAGTTACTCTAACTGAAGATATGTTTTGGATCACATCATCGATGTTCAAAAGAAGAAAGGTGATGTAAAATACTGAGGTTATCAGGCTTGTCCTCCTCCGGTTAGGCACAATTACACCAAAATGCCAGATGACAAAGATATGCCACAGTTTGAACCCACCGTTCCACAGGATCTAGCTGAATCTACAGCTGGTCTAGGGTTCACTAAGGGCACATCTTCAAGTCAAGGTCAATTGGATGACGTCAATGACTCAAAGTCTATGAATGACCAAAATCCTCCCATTATTGAGGATTATGATAGTTCGGATGACGAGTCGGATGAGGACAAATCTATGTAGTCAGATACGATAACAAAAGAGGAAAATATACCTCTTGAAAATCACATTCTCTGTGATCCTCCAGCGAAACCGTGTGTGACTGCCCATGTCAAGATTGTTGAAGCTCATGTTGAAACCTGTGAAAGCGTGAACTTGCTTTATACATTGATTGGTTCCGACAAAGTTTACTCAAACGAAGATTTTCCTATCAAAAATGTCAATCTTTGATTGATAAAGTTTTCGAGGATTCTACTAATAAGTTTTTGGGTAATTCGAGCCCAAGAGTTGTAGTAACTCAGTGTGCTCCTCTCCAAAAATCCGAAGTTAGAAAGAAGAAACCTCAAAACAACCAACGAAAGCAAAAGCACGCTAACCAAGGAAATGGAAAAAACAAACAGAGCCAAAACAACAAGAAAAATTCAAAATGTGAACTTCGTGAAATCCCGAGGGACTAATAAAATTGAATCTATTGAAAACAAATCCAACATGAATTTTGTTAAACCAAATAATATTTTGAAGAGAAACAGTCAGAACAACTACACACAACACACAAATTGTTGTGATGTAGGACCAAGTACCTCAAGATCACGAAGTTCATCATCAAGCTATTACATTTATAATACTCTGAGGTTTGTTGAGCGATCATGCTTTGAGTGTGGTGAGTATGGGCACATTTTCAAAAACTGCCCATATCTCACAAAGGGAAAAGCAAAAATTGATGCGCCCCGTGGTAAACATTACCATACCAAATCCGTTTCGCCAAAACAGGACCCTCATCTTGTTAAACAACGAGAAATGAAACAGAGAAAGAAACAACAAAAAGCTATTGAAAAGGATTTAAAGCTAGAGGTTGTCGAAACACAATCGGTAAAACCAAATGTTAGAATTGAGAAACAAAAACAGATTTGGAAACCAAAACGGGTAATGGTTTCAGGGGGAGCACAATCCATTCCAAATAATCGGGAAAACGAAGTTCCAATTCTCGATGATGTCGGACGACCCAAGTCAACGAAGGCTTGGGTCCCCATCAATAACTAATCTTTAATGAGTGTGAAGGATGTTCTAGGATAAACTATTGACAATCATGGAAGTGTTGATAGTGGAGCATCCAGGCATAAGATCGGTGATATGCGGCTCCAAAACATCGTTATATCCAGGAGTTGTTGCCTTTGTTGGAGAGAAAGAGAAGATAATGTCCGATGATTGAAGAAAATTTGGTGAATAAAGTTGATAACTTCGACAAGATGAAAAATGACACAATTTGTTTGTTTAAAGCTTGGATCGGATCCAAAGGATAGGCTCAAACGAAATGTACGCGCCTGCAACACGTCTGAGATTATCGAAGATTCATGTCTTATATCTTCCACAAGAAGCTCAAAGCTTACAAGATGATCGTGCAATGTACATTTCTCCACATGTGTGGTTGAAGAAAATGTGTTTGTTTAAACAAACCACCCGGGTGTGCGGATGCTTGGCTTGGATTGAACAATTGCATACTACTTCTCAAGGAGAAAGACAAAGACCTTTGCTGGTGCAAAAACATGTGGACAATATCATGTATGGACCGTCCAAAGATGATATGTACAAACTTCCCCACATGCTCTCTTGCTTCTTACTAGTCGGACCCGGAGCTTTATGATCTTGTTGCTGTGAAGAGATCTCTTAGTTATATGAAGTAGCTGCAAAATCGACCTTGACATCCACACCGGGTGGATATCCAGTTGCGCGAGCACACAGATTCCTTGCAATGCACGTAGCAATTGTAGGATTACTGTTTTAAATTTTCTAATCTCTCCTATCTCTGTCGATATTTAAGTTGCTTTATAAATTTCTAAAATCTCGTACATCACTCCAGACTAAACACATTGATCTCGAATATCACCTCACACCTGATTGTTTCAATATGAAACTCATCAATGTTGTTTTGGTCCACACCGATTACCAACGTACCAACTCATTTTTCTAAAATTTTGATAAATGATTTTTTTATTAAATTAATTTTGGTGAATGGCATTGAGGTAAAACATGAGTTAATCCACATCGGGAAATCGTTTTTGTGAATATTTTTCTTGAAGAAAATCCAAAAAGATATATTTAAAGGTTTATATTTACTTTTTGCATTATAGGGGGAGTAAATTCCAATCTGAAAAAATACAAAAACATTTCCAAACATCAAAAAGGACAAAATCAAGAGAAAAACAAAAACGAGTTTCCTGGCGAGAAAAAAGTGAAAATGATAGTAAATTAGTGGTCTGTCAAAACCTCTTTGAACTTAAAATGAAAAAGGATAAGTAGCTCTATATGCAATGTATCGGTAGGCTCACAATCATTTTAAAATGTGCACAGGGCGACATAAACATAACAGATTGAAAGCCAGGTGGAAACCATTCACTGGCATATGGTCTGGGCACCGAAATTGCATTTGATAGTATGCCGAGGTTCTGAGAAACGCAGTCTTTATGCTTGTTTATCATCTGAGTATCATGGTTGAATCTTTTACCGAAAAATAACGGGGACGCAAGTCTATAACTTCCATGATGCCATACATATGTGTAAATACTGCATACGACCATCAATAAGTGATGAACATATCACATCCACCCAATCAATAAGTGATTATATATAACAGTTTTATGTAGGAGTCAAGTTCGTCTCTTTGTCGGTATGCTTGTACTAACCTGTTCACAGACTTACTCCTATGACCTGCATGCATCTTAAAATCAAGTTCCTCATAAATAAGTGACTTAATCACATAGGGCTTGTTTTTCATGAAAAATAAGTGAGTATCTCACATCACACACATCAAAACAGATGATAAGCAGTATACTCACTGGTAAGATTTTCTCTCGTGCATGTCTTGATACTGGAATGTGTGTAGGTCCACTTGGAGGATCAAGATTAACCTACTTCCCTGTTTATACAACACAAATACGAGTGCGGAATCCTTGTAAGTATGCAAACCAAAGCAAAGTAAGAAAAACAGGATAACCAGAGATTCAATATCTTGATTAACAGAAGAGAACTAGTACGAACACATACAAACAATGTTCATACAGACTCATGAAATACTCTCTGTGTTCAAGTTCCTCAGTGTCTCTCTCTCTAGCTTGTTCACTGATGTCTCACATCTAACTCTACACTGAGAAGTGCATGTTTGTTTATATAGTGCCCACACCTAGCAACAGTACGAAGAATGTTACTGGTCATACGAAACACCATAAGGCACGAAGAACATTCTCCAAAAGATGCTCGTACGAATGTCCAAAGGCTCGTAGGAATATGACTGGGTCGTACGAATCAAGCAAGGTGCTTGCTACATGAGCCACTCATACGAATGGAATGTGACTCGTATGAGCAGCATCTTGTTCGTACGAAACATATCTCAATCGTACTAGGATGTGTTCTTTGTAGAACGTTCCAACAGACATAACGTACACAAGACTTAACAGTGTGCACACATGCAACTGGTTTACACAGATAAACTAATTGTCGTACTAAACAAAGATAGGAGGATATCTTGATTTGGTCGACATGACTAAACTATACAGAAACATTAAACAAAGATTGTACAATTACAGACGTAACTAAGATCAAGCGACAGACACAAAGGTGTATCAACAAACTCCCCCTTAGCTGTTGCTTGGTCTTCGGTCTTCATTCCGAATTGCCTGCTGTATCAACAAAGTTCCTCTGAAAATCTTCAATCCAACGTTGATTGATAATCAGGTCTTTAATACTTTCTAGAAACATCAACCTTTCCTGTTTCCTCTTGAGTGTCACTGGAGGTAACTGAATCGGTCACGATCTGCTGTACATTAGACTCTACCACTGGAGTTGAAGTAGAAACGTTTGGTTGCGAGGATGAGGCTGAGGCATCAGGATTGCCAAATCTTCACTATCCTGATCAGGTTTACGTTTGATTTCCTGTGTTTTGTATCTTTCATTCCACAGAATGTTCACTCCCTTTCTGCTCATTTCAAACACGTCTTTAATACCATTAAAGCCTTCAACCAGTGTAGCATTACGATAATGATATCATTCTCTCAAGTCGTTATGTTTAGCAGTTAATGTTTCGGCAGATTGTTGTACAGCCGCACTACGTTCTTTCAAACTATTTATCTCAATCCCCTAAGAGTTATCAGCTGCTCTCATCTGTTGTAGCTGCGTTGCTTTCAGCATCTGTAGCCTTCTGTCGCTCAGTTTCTTTTCTTAACTGAGCAATTTTAGAATCATGTTTTCTAACAGTCTCTCTCAAAGAATTTATCTCGAACTGTTGTTTGACAACTGTGTTCCAATTTGAAGACATAAACTCCGAATGCTTGTTAATCTGAATTGCTGCAGCTTGCAACTGAGAGAACAAAAAATCCACTTTCTCATCCTTCTCCATTTCAAAAAATAAACGACTGCTTCGATTTGTATTTTGTTGATGAGTTGTGGACTAGGATTGTTGAATTGATGAAGTAGTAGGCTGTGACTGAACTGGAGTATCTTCAGCCGAAGGTGTTTCAGCTGCTATGGTATTTGAAAGTTATGGTTTAGAGGTTGTAGTGGGTTCCATTATTATAGGTTCAGTCTCCTCCGTTGTAAAGGTAGACTGGACTTCTGCAACTGGTTCCAGTACAGTTTCTTCATGTGAGGTTGTAGGTTGTGTGATTTCAGGTTGTGCTGACAATGTTCCCATTGTCTTTCTTTTTTGTTTCTTTCTTCCCTTATCACCTCATGTAGTACCTACATCACTTGCACCACCATTACCATCATTATCACCGTCATCATCATCACCTTTTCCCTTTTAACGACCAAACTTATCTTCGATCATCTTCTTTAAAGTTAATTCTTCATTATCTGACTCACTGTCATCATGGCGCCACGTATCATTTTCTGGTGCAACATATTCATCATTTGCCAAAAAACCGATCAATTTACGAGGAGGGGTGCTTTCCTTGTAACATTTTGCTGCTACACCTCTAAAAATCTTCAACGAATGTTCCATCATAATCTCCACTTTTAGAACATCGTTGTCGTTCTTCGAAAGATTCGAATGTTGGACATATAAGATTATTTGGAGAAAACGAGGATACATCCAAAACTTGTTTCCACCATATCTGGTTCTTCTCATGTTTTGCTTCATGTTGGCAAAAATATACTTTGAAACACTAAACGGTCTGTTTAATGTCAAAGCTATCATCATTCCAACCAAGTCGTTATTCGCCATGCCATAACCACTTCGTTTGTTGCTCAAACACTGAATTAAAACATGTAGAAAGAACTTGTATTGGAGTGGCAACCATGTTTTGTTTAGTTGTCCCACGAGAAAACCTCCAACACATTTCATTCTAAGAAAACATCCATGTTGACACTTCAATGGTATTGAGAAAGGAGCTTCAGAATCATCACCAAGCTGTAATACTGAGTTAATGATTTCAACAGAGTCATCTACGTTTAAGTCATTTACTCTCCCGTAGATAAGTTCCTGCCCATTTACTTCAATAACTTTAGATGAATCCCAAAATTCCTTGATCAATGTCTTCTATACTGTAGTTGTGTGCGTGATAGCATAATGTATTCTTGCGTTGCGCAAAAACTTCATTATACCGTTGTACTCAACAAATTTGTCTTTCCGATCTAAGTAGGCGACCATGTTATGTCTTGGTTTTGACATAATTTCCACTTCTGACTTGTCAGTTCTCTTCGTTGCGGGTTTTCTTTTATGTTCGTTTTGTTCCATTCTGTACACATAAGACAAAAAGAATAAGAACATAAATTCATTAGGGAATATACACAAAAAGTTTTATTTCAAAATTTCTGTATGTATGTATTCCTTGGACGAAGAACTACTGACTTATACGAATAACAATTTATTCGTAAGAAGAACAACTGATTTTTACGAACAATTTACTTGGTTAAACAAGTGATGTACTCATACGAGTAACTGGCTCGTACGACTGATAAGTTACTCGTGTGAGTGGTCTTTCACTCGTACATATATTGTTCGCACAAACAACTTCAAGAGAAGATTATTCAAGAGGTACTTGTTTTTTGTTAAAGAGTTCATGTCAGTCAAATTCACATGGTCAGATAATGTTCAAGTTGTTCATCTTCAAAGTATGCCAATATTGTCAATTATACCTTAAAGATATCAAAAACAACTTAAGGAGAGGTGAAAGAATGATGTGAGCAAGGTAAAGTAAAGTCCCACCAAAGAACTTCATCACCTTTATACCACATCAAGATACTCGTGCGAACAACCATGGCTCGCACGAAGAGCTCCATTCGTACAAGACCCTAGTGCTCATTTGTATGAGGCACAATGACTCGTATGAGTGATCTCTGATTTGTACAAGTCCAAGTTTTTCAAAACTGGACTTTTAAGTTCTTCGAGGACCTTAGGTGTTTCGTTGACCTGTTTAGAACTTTGCACATATCCACATTATTCATAAATTAAGCAAGGAAAAGTGCTTGTTAAACAAATTTTGTGCTTTGAGATTAGTTTACCCATTGTAAGAAAGTACTTTATGAAGTTATGATAGCAAGACAAATGATTTTTAGGGCGTATCTTGGAAGAAAACTTTTTAGTTTCCATCTTTGGCTAAATAAAAAAGAACTTAATTTATCAACAGAGTAAACTAAAACTAAAATGTCAACCAACAAATAAGAATAAACTATATATTTACTAGGCAATCTTTTTCAGAGTTTCTAGGTAAGAATCATACCAGCTTTTAATCTTGCCAAAAATGAGTTTTGTTTAAAACATCGAATTAAATAAATAAGTATTCTACTATGATTATCAGTATTGTTGTCCATGTAAGCTTAGCTTATCAGATGTAATCTTGATTAGGAGATATGATTAATGTATGATTTCTACTTACTAGCCAGTTTTCAAACACTTCACGACCCATTCCCGTAAAGATATGCACGATAGAAAATCTTACCGGTGAGTATACTGCTTATCATCTATTTTGACGTATAAGATGTGAGATATTCACTTATTTTGAATGAAAAAAAGCCCTATGTGATAAAATCACTTATTGATGAGGAACTTGATTTTCAGATGCACGCAGGGCACAGGAGTAAGTCTGTGAACATGTTAGTACTATCGTACCGACAAAGAGACGAACTTAGCTCCCACATAAATTGTGATATATTATCACTTATTTTTGGGTGAATGTGATATTTTTATCACTTATTGATGGTCGTATGCAGTATTTTTACGTATGTATGGTATCATGGAGGTTCTAGACTGCGTCACCATTATTTTTTGGTAAAAGATTCAACCATGATACCTAGATGATAAGTCAGCATAAAGACCGCATATCTCAGAACCTCGGCATCCTATCAAACGAAATTTCGGTACCAAGACCATATGCTAATGAATTGTTCACACCTGGCTTTCAGTCCGTTATGTTTATATCTACCTACACATTTTAATCTGATTGTCAGCCTACCGATACATCATTAGTAAAGCTACTTATCAATTCTCGTTTTATGTTTTTGACCGTTTTTGACAGATCACTAGTGTGTATCATCATCTTCTCTTATCTTTCCAAGAAACTCATTTTTTATTTTTTATTTTTTATTTTCTGTTTGTTTTTTGTATTTTTCTAAATTCCCCCCCCCCCCTTAAATAAAGAAGGTAAATAAATGAAAACTTAAATAAATAAAAGACATATTTTGTATTTTGTATTTTCTCATGTTTTTGTATTTTCTTGAAATATTCTCCCCCTAAAATATAAAACTAAGAGAAAATGGAAAATCTTTTTGTCATTTTATATTTTAAGAAAATATTTACGAAAAATGATTAGCCAAAGATGATTTATCGGGTTTCACCTTGATGCCATTACCCAAAAGTAGATAATCAAAACGAGATTTATCAAAAGCTTTTGTATACAGGTTGGTATGTTGGTGATCATTGTGGATTTTAACAACATTGATAAGTTTCTTTTCATAACAATCTGGTATTAAATGATACTTAATCTCAACGTGTTTGGTTTTTGAGTGCTGTACAGGATTACGAGTGATCTGTAAAGCAGATTCGTTATCAACAAATATAGGAGTAGTTAGAAATTCAAAACCGTAGTCGCGCATTTGCTGTTGGATCCATAAAACCTGAGAGCATCAACTAGAAGCTGAAATATACTTAGCCTCATAGGTTGACGTAGCTACACAAGTCTACTTTTTGCGCTGCCACATGACTAGGCGATTTTCCAAGAACTAACATCCTACTGATGTTGATTTTGCATCAATCTTGCAGCCACCATGATCAGAATCACTGAATGCTGTCAAATCAAACTTATCATCCTTAGGGTACCAGAGACAAGTGTCCGGGCGACCCTTCAAATAACGAAAGATTCTTTTCACAGCCATCAAATGAGAAACCTTTGGACTTGACTGGTAGCGAGCTAGAAGACATGTTGCGTACATTATATCGGTTCTTGAAGCAGTAAGATACATAAGAGATCCGATCATGGCATGATAAAGAGATGGTTTCACATGTTCCCCCATTCCATCAAGAGTAATCCCATGATTTTGAGCTAGTGGAGTTCCCAAGGGCTTTGAGTCTTCCATTTGAAGTCGTTTGAGAAATTTCCCAAACGTACTTGGTTTGATGGATGAAAATCCCGTCTTTAGATTGATAAACCTTCAAACCTAAAAAGAAGGTCATTTCTCCCATTGCGCTCACCTCGAACTTCTCTTGCATCACCTGCTCGAATTCTTTGCATATTCTCTCGTTTGTAGAACCAAAAATAATATCATTAGCATACACTTGTACCAGCAATAAGTCCTCATTTTCTTCCTTGATGAAGAGAGTACAATCGATCAATCCATGTCGAAAACCATTCTTGAGAAGATAGGAAGACAACGTTTCATACCAAGCCGTGGAGCTTGATGAAGAGCATATAATGCCTTATTGAGAAGCCAAACCTTTTCAGGATGGATTGGATCCTCAAAACCCGGCGGTTGCTCAACATATACTTCTTCTTCAACCACACCATGAAGAAACGCACTCTTCATATCTATTTTAAATCGGTAAACTTCTTGTAGGACACTTAAGCCAAGAAGATTCTTATGGCCTCAAGACGTGCTATCGGTGCATATACTTCATTGTAATCAATGCCTTCTACTTGATTAAAGCCCTGGACAACCAATCTTGCTTTGTTTCTCACAACAACACCTCGGTCATCCTTCTTACATTTGTACACCCATCTTGTACCAATCTTCTTTTAGTTGTCAGGCCTGTTAACCAATTTCCACACGCCTACCTTCTGAAACTAATGAAGTTCTTCTTGCATTGCCTCAACCCATGAGTCTTCTTTCATTACCTCCTTCCAAGATTTCGGTTCAACTTGGCAGACATAGCAGGCAAAAGACCAATCATTCTGTTCCCCAGATTCCATAATAACAAAATACAAACCAGCATTCTGATTATTCCTTAGCTTATTACAAGTCTGCACACCACTCAGAACATCTCCTATAATATTCTACTAAGGATGGTATTATGAATTCAATTTTTAGGAACATCAGGAACTTGAGAATTTATTCCCAACTTGTTGATATTCAGATCAACAACTAATTCGTTTGTTGGGTTTGATGAAGATGTAGAAGCATGACCTTCAGTCGTCCCTTGATTTTGTACATTTGACGTGACATCTGAAATTCCAAGAATCGGACCAGAAGTAACTTCATTTGCACCATGGAACTCATCATCTTCTGATGAAACATTATAATCAGTAGCATCTTCGATTCCTCATTCTGAACAAGATTGTTAACCAAAGTACACATTTGAGGGTTAACAATAATTGGTCGTACTAATGACGAGTCAACTACAGTATCAATTTCCAGTAACATTTGAGCAGCTGCAGAAGCATCATCAAAAGTTGGCAGATCAAAAGTTGGTATAATTGTGTTTCAATGGAGGTGGACACGCTTTATACCCAATGCATTTGACATCTCCTTTAAGTTTTTGAACGTCAATGATATGATCAAGCACATATTGGGAGTTAGAGTAACTCTCAAACTTTAGCTTGACCGCATCATGTTCGCATTTGGCAATCGCTAACTCTTTCTTTGTTTCTTCAAGGATATTAATGTAGTTATTAATTTCTGTTTGCTTGTTCAAAACTGTCTTTGTTAATTCAGGAACGCTTTTCTTAAGATTTTCTATTACAGAGTTTAATTCTTTTTCGTTTCAAGTTAAAGCCAGATTTGCCTCTTTGCATTTTGACAATTCAACAACTAGGTTTTGATTGTGAGTATTTATTGTTTCAAATTTTATTTTTCATTCAGCACAGTCACTGCATATTTTAGAGTCAGAGTTTCCTGACTTATCGAACCAACAACATTAGCCATGAAGGCAGTATGATGAGGGAAGGATGCACTATTTGTAAAGAATTTTTCGGTTTCCTTCGATGCAGCTTCTGCTTTCTGCATCAAACCAGCCTTTTGACTTTTCCACTTCTCTGCTTCTTTCAGCAACTCACTGACCTTAGTATCACTTCCTTCCCTGATATCTGAATCAGATCCATAACCACCTGTACTCGAGCTTTCTTCATCAGAACTACCATTATACCCGAACTATCATGATCATCAGAACTGTCAATGATGTGAACATGTTTGATTCGATTGATAATCTTAGCATAAGATGAATTTCCTCCTTGATTCTCATTTCCCAATTGTACTGACCAATCGCATCCTTCATTTGCTTGAACTACTTGAGCTTTGTTTGTGTTGTTTGAAGGCCCAGACTGGTTGGTGTTGTTTGGGTTGTTAACAGCGACTATTCTCCGTTCATTGTTGACATGAGCTGCGTTGGATGGTTGTGATTGATTTCGGAAAGGGTTGTGATTTCCTTGTTTGCTGGGTCTAGTGCACTCATGTTTGAAGTGACCTTTTTAACCATAGTTAAAGCAAGTAACAACATCTTTATCAAAACCATATTATGTATCTTTCTTTCTTTCCAAACTTGTTCTTCCAGTTCTGCTCATATAATCCTTAGCTCTTCTGACCGCACTTGCAAGCCCATTTAATATCCATTAGCTCCATCTCATCTCTGTCTATTTATTTGTAGTCTTCATTAGTCAAATTGATGTTTCCAATTTGACCAGCGACTAATCCACAATAAGCACTAACCATGGTGTTTAGAAGTTCCATATGTTCCTGAGCAACTTCTACATTGACCTTGGAAGGATGTGATGTGTCAAGTCTAACTATATTAGGGCTTGCAAGTTGAAAGTTGTTACCATAGAAAGCTTGTTGAGAAGCTTGTTTTGGAGCTTGAGGTGTAACAACTTGAGGTTGTGGTAGAAAGGCTTTAGGATCAAATACTTGACCATAGGTTTGAGAACTTGAGCCGGCAGATTGATCCGTTTGAACTGGTTGTGGTAGAAAGGGGTTAACATTTGACACAAACGCGGTTTGAAGTTTTGGTTGCTGAATTGTATTGACACCTATGTTAATACCTCCAAAGTACATCTCAGGGTTTTGTGAAACAGAAACCCTTTTTGCTTTCCAGATCTCTTCTTCATTTTTGTTCTCCAATTTCTGAACAAATTCATAGATACTGATGACATCCAAAACACCTGTATGCCTTAGTAAATCAATAAATTGACTCCACTTTGGCGGTAAGGCGTCAACAAAACGCATCACAATTTCCTGTGGAGATGTTAACACTTTGTAGGAATACATTTTCACTTTGCAGATGGTAGAAACGTGTTGTCATGTCACTCAATGTTTCATTCTCCATGAACATGAAACCTTCAAACTCCTTCTTCAGCAGATCATGTCGTATTTTTCTGGTTGCAGCATTTCCTTCTCCTCTTGCTTCCAAAGTATCCCATAGATTCTTGGTGGTGGTACAGTACACAAACTGATGATAAATATCCTTACTAAGTTTTAAGTTGGTTATCTTTAGATGACTTAAGTTTCCTGTTGAATGTTCAAGAACACTTCCAGAAACCCTCACAACTAGCTCAGACACAACACTAAGCTTGGTTTCAAACAAGGAAGAGAGCCAAAGCTCTGATACCACTTGTAGGTCCACTTGGAGGATCAAGATTAACCTACTTCCCTGTTTATACAACACAAATACGAGTGCGGAATCATCGTAAGTATGCAAACCAAAGCAAAGTAAGAAACAGAGGATAACCAAAGATTCAATATCTTGATTAACAGAAGAGAACTAGTACAAACACATACAAACAATGTTCATAAAGACTCATGAAATACTCTCTGTGTTCTTGTTCTTCGCATCTCTCTCTAGCTTGTTCACTGATGTTTCACATCTAACGCTACACTAAGAAGTGCATGTCTGTTTATATAGTGCCCACACCTAGCAACAGTACGAAGAATGTTGCTGGTCATATGAAACACCATAAGACACGAAGAACATGCTCCAAAAGATGCTCGTACGAACGACCAAGGCTCGTAGGAATATGACTGGCTCGTACGAATCAAGCAAGGTGCTTGTTACATGAGCCACTCGTACGAATGGAATGTGACTCGTACGAGCAAAATCTTGCTCGTACGAATCATCTCTTAATTGTACTAGGATTTGTTCTTCGGAAAACGTTCCAACAGACATGACGTACATAAGACTTAACAGTGTGCACACATTCAACTGTTTTACATAGATAAACTAATCGTCGTACTAAACCAAGATAGGAGGATATCTTGATTTGGTCGACACGACCAAACTATACAAACACATTAAACAAAGTTCGTTCAATTATAGACGTAACTAAGAACAAGCGACAGGCACAAAAATGTATCAACAATGTGTCGTGGGTGGATGAACATCGGTCGGTAAGTATAAATTATACATTAATTGTATCCCCTAACCGCGAGTAAATCTGATAAGTTGAGCTTATGAGGACAACAATACCGATAATTGTTATAGGATACTTATCTAAATGCTAACTGATCGAACAACAAGTGTGTTTTGGCATGACCGTATACTGATATGATTCTCTTACCCTAGAAATTCGCAAAAAGAATGTATGTATTTATTTGTTGCTTTCCTTCTTTACATTTAAAAAATATAATTTTTTTTAAAATGTCAAAAAGATTTTAGGTGAGTTTTAATATAATTTTTATAAAAGCCAAAATGATTTTGCTTCTAGTTTATTTTTGATTGACCGATGTTGGAAATCGAGTCTATCCTACCTAAATTCCTGATTGTAAGACGGAAAACAATTGCATCTTCATAAATGGTCGAAGTTGACAAGCTTTGAGTGTTAATGGATTAAAATTGAACAATCTTAAAACTCTTAAATTATTGTCAGTTGGTAGTTGAATGAGAGTTGGTCTCATGTGTGTGATTTGCTAATTCTTCCTAAAATCAATCCTTCGTGAAATTTTCAAATGAAAATTCTCTAAGGTTGATTAAATCCGTAGCGGTTGTTCTCTTTATGCATTTAGCTTTGTTGTGTGTGCAGATTTGGCAACCAAGCAAGCTAAAGGCAAAGAGAACGAGTTTGAAGAAAAAGTTATGGGAGTAAAGACACAACATGAATGCAAGTCGTGAATCAAGAAGATCAATTCAGAGCTGACCACTTATTAACACCACAAGATATATTCAATGGGGAGTTTGCTGATGCACCTCTTGACTGTGACACATGAATACATCTAAAGATCCGACATTGTGAAGAACGGACCATCACGAGCAGCATTCAAGGGGGAGTTTGTTGATGCATATTTGTGTGGATGCGACTCAGTTCGGTTCGGTTTGACTCAGTTCGGTTCGGCTCGACTCAATTCGGTATTCACGCAGGAAGCTCATGGTACAAAGCAGGCCATTGGAAATGAAGACCGAAGACCAAGCAACAGTCAAGGTGGAGTTTGTTGATACACTTTTGTGTCTGTCGCTTGTTCTTAGTTACATCAGTAATTGTACGGTCTTTGTTTGTTGCATCTGTAAAGTTTTGGTCATGTCAACCAAATCAAGATATCCTCCTATCTTGATTTAGTACGACGTTTATTTTGTTTGTGTTGTAAAATAGTTGCATGTGTGCATACTGTTAAGCTTTGTGTTTCTGATCTTGTTGTTTGTGCAGTATGTCTGTTAGCAGGCTGAAGAACCACTTCTTCATGCGAGTGAATTGTCCTTCGTACGAGTAAATTGTTCTTCGTGCGAGTCAGTTGCTTGTTGAAGAAGAATTATTTGCTTGTTTGTGCTAGTGACCATTCAAGAAGAACCAGTTGCTTGTTCGTACAAGTGACCATTCAAGAAGAACCAGTTGCTTGTTTGTACGAGTGACGATTCAAGAAGAACTTGTTGCTTGTTCATACGAGTGACCATTCAAGAAGAACCATTTGCTTGTTCGTGCGAGTGACATTTAAGAAGAACTTCAGTCACACGAAGAGCCACTGATTGATACCAATCACCATTGATTCGTACGAATCCAGGTTTTTCTTGACTAAACATCATTTCTTCGTGGGACTCTATATTGTTCGTGGCACAGTAGGTAGTTTGTGAATTGCATCGGGTCTTGGCCTATAAATACCAACCCATGTTAACTTGGTTCAATAGAGAGTGCATAGAGACATAAGCAGTTTATTCAATAGTGTATGTATTGGTCTCTCTACAAATTAATATAGTGAATATTTGAAGATATATCTTTTGTTATATTGGTTGTGCTCTTGCTTTGGTTTGCATACACACTTGGATTCCGCACTCGTGTGTGTGTTAAACAAGGAAGTAGGTTAATCTTGATCCACCAAGTGGATTGAAACCATGTGTTCAATTAGTCGCCCTCCTGTGATTCCGCCTTTGGCGGGGGTGTGACATTACCCACATCTATTTCGCACGTGATCTATAATATTTTCATTATCTAGCTTAACCATACCAATTGTAACATGTATCCTTCCCCAAGAGTTTAAAACTGTAAAACGTTTAAAGAAAAGGGGAAACATGAACTCATAGATTTGCGCTTCCGTGCAAATCTCTAGATGATGTCGGGTTCCGTGTTCATGAGGTAAGCTAAAAGTGTTCTAATCTTGTTAGACACTCAGGCTTACGTTTGTTTTTGTACAAGTCATTTATCTTGAATATTAGTTAGACTTTTATTCGTTTGATTGTTTTGAACCTTTGTTTGTTAATATATATTCTATATACATATATATATATATATATTTGTATTCTTTTAGTATGAATGGGTCTAGCCCAAATGGAAAGTATAACTGGGCCTAGCCCAACTGATTTGAATAAATGTGCCTAGCCGAATTTAAATGTTTAAGTGGGCCTAGCGCATATGATTTGTATAAGTAGGCCTAGCCAAATTGAAATGTATAAGTGGGCCTAGCCCATATGATTTGTATAGATGGGCCTAGCCCAAATTAGAATGCATAAATGAGCCTAACCCAGGTTAGAACGTATAAATAGGCCTAGCCCAAATTAGAATGTTCTTATACATTTATTGTAAATTTTTATACTTTTACTAAGTGTTCGGGATGTACGTTTCGTACGTGTGAGTATATTCGTATAATTATATGTTTTCACTTAGTAACTTATTTATTTTCCGGAGTTAATTTATATAACCATACATATATTATTTTCTTAATAATATATATATTATATATTTTTAAGACTAATTAATATCTATAGAAAAGCTAATTTTGTAAAAACTATTAGTATTTTTATATAACTTATTTTTGTCAGTTTTATATATGTGTATACTTTAATATATATTTCGCATGTCGGTCCATATGTCTTTTTTGGTTCATTTCGTTTGTTTTGTCCGTTTCGTATTTTTCGTTCATTTTGTCCGTTTTCGTCCGATTTGTCAGTTTTGTCCATGTTTGGACATGTACATTTTTATACTTGTCAAGTTACAAGTATTTTTGAGTTTTGTATTTTTGTAAGTATTTAGTTTAGTATGTTTTTTTCCTAAACTTTCTAAATACATACAAATAAATACACAAAATTATATACACATAAATTTTGTGGTCTAAATATATATTTCATCTTGTTTAAGAAAAATATAGTAATTTTTGAACTTAAAGTTTTCACCCAAAATTTTGTATAATCATGATTAAGGTTGTTAGTCATATTTCTAGCCAATATAATCCTTGTTAATTACACCTTAATCATAATTAGATTTTAAAAAGTTTGTCATAGTTTCCCCTAAACTATGGACTTTTCCCATGTTTAAAACATGATTTTTATTACTTTTTCAACTTCAACAATTTCCAAAGTCTTACAAAACTCAATATCAACCATAATATCTACAAAAATACTTATGAACTTGTATATACTCTTATACATTTCAAAAATCATATTTAAGATATGGTCATCTTTATTTTTCACAACAAGTTTATGTAAACTTTAATTACACTTTTTTCAAAACAAATCTTATACATGAGTTTTTATATAAAAACTATACTTGTTATTTTTAACCAAGTTCATAATATATAGTGTTGATAGATCTAGCTAGATCTAAACATGAACATGTTTAGATTTAAATTTTAAGCATAACTTTGCAAGATCTAACTAACTACATTAAACTACTACTAAAACTAACATAAAAAATCATCATGTAACACATATATGTTACATTTTTATTTGTTTTTGTTAAGGTTTATGTAGTTCTTAAATAATCTTCAAGATGAACACTTGTATTTTATGTTTAAACATAAAACTAGAATGGAAGTATATGAGTTTGAAGCTTACTACTTGCACTTAAATAAGTTGTAAATGATGAACAACAGATGAAGATGATGAATTCCAACACCAAGAATCAGTGGCGATGATGAGGGTGTGCGGGGAGGACCACCACACAGGTTCAGTGAGTTTGAGGGTACATGTTTTGAAAAAAAAAACCCCGATATATATATATATATACACATAAATATATACACATATATATACATGTATTATATATATATATATATATATATATATATATATGTTACTTTTGTTAAAATAGTATACCTATACTAACTCCAAGATAGACCCATTTACAAAACAATTTTTATAGTTTAGAAATTAGGTTTAGTGTCACACCCCGACTCGCAGCGGAAGCGCACGCGTGGAGCAACAGATACATGGTATGAATACGTTATTTAAAAAGATACTGTATTACACAACATAAGCATCGGTTACAATGTTTGATTACACACTAAGGTTTACTGTATATGCACTAATGTCCCAAAAGTGGTTGTCTTTGCTAAGCATGCTTCTATGTACAGTAGTATTCGATCACCACTTCACTTTATCTTCTTTAGCTTTACCTGAAAAGCATGTTAAGTTTGAACGGTCAACTACAAATAGCTGGTGAATTTCACTGTTTTAGGGTGTTTCACAATTTAGTTTGAACTGGTTTATTTTGCATGTTTGACATTGAAATTATACTAAGCACACAAGTGAAACCTTGACTGTTCTCAAGTGTCGTGTCCCACAACCGACCCCTAAGCACTTTACCACCCAAGTAGCTATGTCTAACACCACATAGTGTGTTCACAGAATTGCATGGACATGTGCAATTGCAGTAGAATCTATGGCATTTGTGCCAAATCAATTGGGTTCGTCAGACCAATAGTACTATTCACACATCCACCTGCATATAGTTGATCACTCGTGTTTGTGAGGACTTTTCATGTGTTAGTATAACTCAGATAATTCACATCATAACATGTATGTATGTGCAAGTATGTCCGTATGTAACATGCATTTAACCCCAAGTAAAACAGTAAAACAGTTTGAAAGTGGGGTAGTGAAACTCACCTAGTATATAGCACGACTATCCCATCGGTCCTGATATCAGTTCGTGTTTGGTTATTACCGAATACAATTTTCAATTTGGTAATTGCAATAACTATGGCTCTGATGAGTATAATCATCTGAGACTTGACCTATATCCTAACATTAGAGTTGTGGGTATTATCTTAGTGT
The DNA here is from genome assembly GCA_947069175.1 of Scalesia atractyloides. Lineage (NCBI taxonomy): Eukaryota > Viridiplantae > Streptophyta > Magnoliopsida > Asterales > Asteraceae > Scalesia > Scalesia atractyloides. The sequence goes on from CAMTDV010000020.1 coordinate 58,690,704, forward strand.
CAGATTTCAGTTTGGGTTCCGGGCACCGTTTTGCGTGCCAGTCAAAGTCTTTTGTTTCAGATGTTCGGAGAGTGGTATGATAATATGGATTATACTAGTGAGTTGTTAATTATAAATGATTAACTTTATATTAAGGGAGTTCGGTCGTTTGGGGATCCTAGTTTGCCGAATTTTAAGTTTCCTTTTACGTCGTCGGGAAGTCTCCCAAACTGGCGTGTAATGTACCCCAAGTACCCATTTTGCCCTGAAATAGTCAAGAATGCCTCTGGTGTTCCACTTTTGTCAATTTAGTCGTTGGTCAGTTCGCGGTCCCGCCAGGTTTGTTATACGTTTACAACTGCTGGTTTTGTATAAAATAATAAGATTTTTAATTGCAAAACTCATTACTCAATAGATATATTTCATAAATTTCTGAAAAATTTTATATAAGTTGGTAAAAATATATAGAATTCTAGAAATATATTTTCAGAATTTTTAAAACTAATTTATTAATTGTAATAAATTCACGAGAAACTGTATTTTAACTGAACAATTTTCATCTAGAATGATCCGACTTTCACAAATTCCCAAAAATTTTGTAGAAGTGTCCCAATACTTCTGGGAATCTCCTGGAAAATTTTGAGATTTTTCTGAATTTCTTATACAGCTTTTCCGGCTACCGAAACTTTACGAAAACGCGATTTTTGAAACCCATGTCAAACTCAGTCAATGATCCCAAAAATTTTGTATAATGTTTTACAGATTAAATTAAACATCCCTATATTATTTGGTGATTTATTAAGCTCGTTTAGTATTTTATCCTAATTTATTCCTTTAAAACAGTTAAAAATTCACCAAAAATCACCAAAAATTCAGAAAATTCTAAAATTTTAATAGATTCTTACTGTCACCATGGGTGACCATCCTATAGAATTTCAAGTCCTAACAATACCAAGGCATAAATATATACAAAAACTAAATTTACGACTACTAGTTTCAGTTTTCGGGTGTTATGCCTCGCACGTTTCTCGATCAAATGAGTGGTCTCTACCCTTCCAAAGGCTTTTCTAAGCTAGGATCAGTACCTATATACCATATACAACACAAACATGAAAACACCTATGTCAATCAAGCCTTAAATCCGATCTTTTATGCTTAGGATGTGATTTGTTCGGTTTTTCTCGAATACGTTGTGTTTTTGTATCATAAACCAATGTTTGGCATCCCCAAACACCATGTATAATCTGATTATATATTAATCATGTTAGAACGTGCCCTATTCTACCAAAAACCTCAAGATTTTATGGATGAAAATCTCTCTTTTTGCTGAAATCATATTTAATATATGGAAATCATAAGAAAATGTTATCCAAATCATCAGAATACCTTTGATCATAGCTGAAGCCTAATGTTTCTTGGCTGGTTCTGAGTATTATGCGTGAAAAAAAGTGTAAAACTAAGTGATCAGTTGATTTCTACAACTGAAAAAAGAAGAAGAAATTGTACATATGCCTTTCATACTCATCCGCCGATATAAGTCGGTTATGTCACACCCTCAATTTCCACTTGCGGAGTTTTACCGCGAGGCGTGTGAACAAACCAGAATCTGAGACACTAGTAACATCGAACGACTCTATATGATTCGTTTATACGTTTTCCAAAATCATTTGTTTAACCATTCATAGTTATTTTTTAAATTGTCTTAGTTTGGTTTCAATGTTTAGCGGAAGCATTAGTTTTAAAGTTGAGCGGAAGCATTAAAGTAAAGTAAAGGAATGGGCGCCAACACCAACGCCAAAACTAAAGAAAAACCCTAACAATATTCGTAAATGAGACTCGATAAAAAGATGTCTTGATCAATGCAAGTGAGTGCACCTAGAGCTCCTAGCGTCCTGAGAAACATGTAAAGAAACAAGTGTCAACGTTAAAAAAGAGTGAGTTCACAGGTTTTTATAAGTTCATTAGTTCGGTTAAAAGTTTGTTTTCCCCCGTTATCCCTAACCCGGGATAACGATATAGTTCCATTATTCCTAACACGGAATAATATTGTTGTTGGTTCCATTATTCCTAACCCGGAATAATATTGTTGTTGGTTCCATTATTCCTAACCCGGAATAATATTGTTGGTTCGTAATTAAGTTCAATGTTAACATGTAGGTAGCGAGCCTAAAGTTATGTCACATAAGTGTTCGCGATCGAAGCTGACTGTTGTGCCTCCGTGTTGCCAGGCCTATCACTGACCATGGCGAAAGTTAGGCCAAATTATTCACCCGTTGACCATACTCGGTCGGCTAGCGCGACTAGCTCGGGTGGGGCTTGTCGGGAGTTTAGTGATGAAGTCCACCGAGATCTGATCCCATTTCCACACCGGGATCTCAGGTTGTTGAAGTAGCCCTGATGGCTTTTGGTATTCCACCTTGACTTTCGCACAAGTCAAACACTTGCTCACGTAGGTGGCTATATCCGCTTTCATGTTGGGCCACCAATACGCGGCCTTAAGGTCTTGATACATCTTATCCGAACAAGGATGGACAGAGTATCGGGATTTGTGAGCTTCGTCCATGACTAGCTTTCTGAGGTCTCCGTAGAGAGGTACCCATATACGATTCATGAAATACCGGGCACCATTGGGTTTTACTTCACAATCGCGTTCCATCTTTCCCACAGATTCGGCCTTGATGTTTTCTTCCTTAACTGCTTCTAACTGCGCGTCGCGTATCTGTTCGGGTAACCCCGAATGAATGGTGAATTGTAGTGCTCGTACCCGACGAGGTTTCAAGTGCTCCTTCCTACTGAGGGCATCAGCTACTACGTTAGCTTTACTCGGGTGATACCGAATGGCACATTCAAAATCGTTCAGAAGTTCGACCCAGCGACGCTGTCACTTGTTCAACTCCTTCTGGTCAAAGATATGCTGGAGGCTCTTGTGATCCGTGTAGATTGTGCACTTTGTTCCGTATAGGTAGTGTCTCCATATCTTAAGCGCAAACACCACTGCTCCCAATTCCAGGTCATGTGTTGTGTAGTTTTTCTCGTGAACCTTCAATTGTCGGGACGCATACGCGACGACGTTATCACGTTGCATGAGTACGCATCCCAATCCCTGAATGGAAGCATCACAATATACCACAAAATCATCAGTCCCTTCCGGCAAGGACAGAATGGGTGCACTGCAAAGTTTCTGCTTCAGCAATTGAAATGCCGCTTCCTGCTTGTCACCCCAAGCATACTTGGTGCCTTTCTGGGTGAGGGTGGTAAGCGGTTGTGCAATCTTTGAAAATCCCTCGATGAAACGTCGGTAGTAGCTAGCCAAACCCAAAAATTGGCGGATCTCTGTCGGTGTCCTGGGTGCTTCCCATTTCTTGATAGCCTCGATCTTGGCGGGATCAACGTGGATACCCTTTTCATTCACAATATGCCCGAGGAACTGAACTTCCCGAATCCAGAAATCACACTTTGAAAGCTTGCATATAGTTTCTCCTGTTGAAGTAATTCCAGCAGTAGTCGTAGATGTTCAGCATGTTCTTCTTCACCTTTAGAGTAGATGAGTATGTCATCGATGAACACAATGACAAACTTGTCGAGATACGGTTTACACACGCGGTTCATGTGGTCCATGAACACCGCGGGTGCGTTGGTGAGACCGAAGGGCATGACCAAAAACTCATAATGGCCATACCGAGTACGAAATTCCGTCTTAGCGATATCCTCCTCCCTGACGCGTAACTGGTGATAACCGGACCGTAGATCAATCTTGGAGTAGTAGCTTGACCCTTGAAGTTGGTCGAAGAGATCGTCGATGCGAGGTAATGGGTATCGGTTCTTGACAGTAACCTTATTGAGTTCCCTGTAGTCGATGCACATGCGGAAGGTCCCGTCCTTCTTCTTGACAAAAAGGACCGGAGCTCCCCATGGCGAAGTACTGGGTCGGATAAATCCTTTTTCTAACAATTCCTGAAGTTGGGTAGACAGCTCTTGCAGCTCGGCTGGAGCTAGGCGGTATGGGGCCTTGGCGATAGGAGTTGCATGGTTCGCCAATTCGATTTCAAACTCTACTTGTCGATGTGGTGGAAGACCAGGTAACTCCTCTGGAAAACATCGGAAAAGTCACGGACGACGGGGATATCTTCTATACGCTTCTCGTCCTTAGGCTGTTCGGTAACCAGTGCGAGCAAAGCGAAGGAGTTCTTCCTCCGAAGATACTTCTGTGCTTGCATGTAAGAGATGATGTTTGTGACGGCGCCTGCCTTCTCGCCTTGCACCATCATGATTTCGTCGTTAGAGAGCGGAATACGGATAGCTTTCGTGAAACAGAGAATTTTAGCTCGGACGTCGGATAGCCAGTCCATTCCGGCTACCACGTCAAAACTACCCAGGGTAGTTGTCATCAGATCAATGGTAAAGGTGTGACCCGCGAGTTTGAGTTGACAGCCGAATACTAAATGGGTCACATTTACAGATTTAACATCGGCTAGTTCTATGACGTAAGGGGTCTCTAGGGGTTTAGGCGTGAGATTTAGGTTCTTCCTAAAAGACTCAGATATAAAACTCCTATCCGCACCCATATCAAAAAGTACAGTAGCAAAATGTTCGTTAAGGGAAAACTTACCGGTGACCACGTTTGAGTCGTTTCTAGCCTCTCCGCGGCCCAGCGTGAATGCACGACCTTTGGCACCTCCTGTGCCACCATTTCCATTGTTGCCATTGTTGTTATTGTTGTTGTTGTTGTTGTTCCCACCATTGTTGTTGTTGCGAAGCTGCGGGCAGTCTCACTTGAAATGGGTAGTGTTACCGCACTGATAGCACCCCCGGTTAACACTTTGCTGTTACCATGGTGCTGATTCTGATTTTGTCGAGACATGATTTCCCCGCGACAATCCTTTGCCGTGTGTCCCGCTTTGCCACATCGTTGGCAGCGATTTCCGGCCCAAGGGCCATGATGATGGAGGTTACAACGATTACATTGCGGCTTTCGACCCGCATAGTCGCTTGAGTTCTGGGTGTTGTTGGCGGGCTGATTATTGTGACCCCGATTGCTGTTGAAATTATTGAACCGTTTCTGGTTCCCTTGTTGTGGCTGGGCTGACGAAGACTGTCGAGCAGACGAGTCTTCAAATTTTCTTTTATTATCAGGGACAACTTCCGTTGCACCCCGAGATGGCAACTTCTTTTGTTCCACCGCCTTATCGGTGAGTTTGTGCGCCAGCCTGATCGCTTGATGCTCAGTCGCAGGGTTGCTAGCCATTACCATGCCCTGGATCTCGGGGACCAGACCCCCAAGGTAAAACTCGAGTCGTTTCTCAACGGTGTTGGCTAGATCGGGGCATAGGAATACCAGGTCATGATGTTTCGCTGTGTATGCTTCAATTTCAGATCCCACCATCTTGTGGTTCCATAATGCTTGCTCCAACTGCTGAACCCTGTCTCGCGGACAATACTCCTCTTTGATTAGGGCCTTAAACTCGACCCAGGCCATTGCGTTTGCAGCAATAAGTCCACGCGTTTGGACTTGTGCATTCCACCAAGTTAGTGCCCCATCCTCCAACGTTGAGGCAGCATACTTGACCTTGTTGGCCTCAAGGCAATTGCACATCTCGAACACTGATTCGGACTTTTCAAACCAACGGACCAGTCCTATGGGTCCTTCTGCACCCGTGATTTTGCTCGGTTTCGCATCGAGGAACATCTTGTAGGGGTTAAGACCCCCTCCTGCTGACAGAGGATAGGTAGTCATCGAGAAAGTCTACTAGCGCAACTATTAGATTTTCCCATGAAAATTTATAATGGTTACCTGCTGGTGGGTTTTGAACACCTGCCAGAGCAGCATTCACGTGTTCTTGGATCATTGCGGCCAATTCTTCGGGTGTCATGTTGAGGTTTCCGCGACTTCCAGTTACCATTTTAGATCTTCGCAAGACAACATAAACACACACCGATAAGTATATATATCCAATAAAGTTATCCTACTCCATACTTAAATAATCCCTCAAATTATGTCAACCCAAATAAATTAAACAATCAAAAGAAATATTCGATTAAATAAAATTTCAACGTCTCACAAAATGCCAACCAAACATATCAGTTTACTTTAAAATTTCAAGTTCAAACGTAAGTAGAGAAATAATAGACTGAAGGAAGCAAATGGGATAAGCGAGATGAGTCAGTCTTCTACGTCTCCATCTCCCAAATCGCTATCGTTGCCGTCATCCTCCGCGGCGTTTCCAGCTTCTACAGCTGGGTCTTCCTCCGGATCCTCCTCTGGATCCTCTTCTGGATCCTCCTCTTTTTCCTCTACCGGCACTGGAGGGGCCGGTGCTGGTGCGGGTACTGGTATAGGTGCCTGATTCTGTTCTAGTTCTTGAATTCTCCAGCTGGACTCAAGAACTCTGTCTTCGAGCCAGTCAGCCCTCAGCTGCTCAGCACGAAGATCTTCAGCTAAAGTGTTATGAGCTATCTTATTCTCATATTGCTTTTGCTCGAGCTCTCCAGTCTTACCCGTTAATTGTTGTATCATCCATCCCTGTGCTAGGATAGTTTCCTGCATTCTCTCTAGTTGCTCCTGTTGTTTTCTTATCATATCTCTAAGTAGGTCGTCCGCTACTTCTAACGAGTTAACCGGTTTCGACTAGCATAGCAGTGGTCGGGCGTGAGGACGACTCCTCTCCTAGAGCGAGTCTTTTCCTAGCAGCTGAGCGTGTCTCCACGCCATGAGGTGGTGAGGATTCGACCATAGGTGCCTTCCCCGGCGCCCTTGGTTGTAAAGGTTTGTCGGATGATGATGATTACATTGCCTGTTGGGTTGTGTAGTTAGTTACGAGTTGCGTTCATCACAATATGCATTTATATTTTACATAACACAGTTGTAGCACAACACATACAAGATATCACAGTTCAGTGCCAAACTAAGTCTAGTGTCGTGTAATCAGCTATAGTTTAGGTCTACTTTTAATGCAAACCTGGTTCTCTATAGCTAGAGGCTCTGATACCAATCTGTCACACCCTCAATTTCCACTTGCGGAGTTTTACCGCGAGGCGTGTGAACAAACCAGAATCTGAGACACTAGTAACATCGAACGTGTCACACCCTCAATTTCCACTTGCGGAGTTTTACCGCGAGGCGTGTGAACAAACCAGAATCTGAGACACTAGTAACGTCAAACGACTCTATATGATTTGTTAATACGTTTTCCAAAATCATTTGCTTAACCATTTGTAGTAAATTTTAGGTCGTTTGGTTTCAATATTTAGCGGAAGCATTAGTTTTTAAAGTTGAGCGGAAGCATAAAGATAAAGTAAAGGAACGGGCGCCAACACAAACGTCAAAACTAAAGAAAAACCCAAAACAATGTTTGTAAATGAGACTCGATAAAAAGATGTCTTGATCAATGCAAGTGAGTGCACCTAGAGCTCCTAGCGTCCTGAGAAACATGTAAAGAAACAAGTGTCAACATTAAAGAAGAGTGAGTTCACAGGTTTTCATAAATTCGTTTGTTCGGTTATAAGTTTGTTTCCCCCGTTATCCCTAACCCGGGATAACGTTTTAGTTCCATTATTCCCAACCCGGAATAATACTGATAGTTCCATTATTCCTTACCCGGAATAATAATGATGTTCAATTATTCCTAACCCGGAATAATAACGTTGTTGGTTCCATTATCCTTAACCCGGGATAATATTGTTGATTCGTTAATATATATAGGTAGCTAGCCTAAAGTTATGTCACGTAAGTGTTCGCGATTGAAGCTGACTGTTGTGCCTCCGTGTTGCCAGGCCTATCACTGACCATGGCGAAGTTAGGCCAAATTATTCACCCGTTGACCATACCCGGTCGGCTAGCGCGACTAGCACGGATGGGGCTTGTCGGGCCCAGTAGTACTACTTATAATTTCCATGCCATCTAACCCAATACTAACGATCCGAGAGATTGTCGAGGACTTGTGTGATATAGCTGCTTAGTGACCATAACGTACATTAACATTTACTTAGTTACCGAATAGTTTAGTGACGTTAATTTCGTATAACGTAAAGAGATAGAGTTGTAGAGTGTATACATGTTTCTCCCCCTGTTGTTTAAAACCGGATAAAATTAGGGGCCGTGAACTCACCTTTAGTTGCTCGGTTAGTGTAACACAGAAGTTGCAAATGATGGGACCGCTAATTGCGTCCTAACAAGTCAATTGATTTCAAGTTAGTGTGTGAACACACCAATACAAATCCTACACATAATTAACGCACAAAGCGGTACACACAATCACAAATCCTAACACTCAAACATGCATGCAAGTATCCTCATATTAGCATAGTGATCAAAACAATTTATCATGAACACAATCCAATCCATGCAACACTTTGGTGCACACATTCGCAAGTTATCAAGTTTCAGCTTATATACTCATAATTAGGCTGTTTTCGAGGATTTTTATAAAATAGTTCCAACATTCCAAAAATTCCAATTATTTTACAGAAGGTGACAACTATACTGTAGAATTTAATATAAAATTTTCAAGTCCTAACACTTTACCAATTATTCATAAATATTAATATACTAGGCTGCAGTCAGATTCGTCGTTTTCTGACTGCAGTCCACGGAAGAATTTATTTAAAAATCACCGTTCGTCCAATTAATAAAATTCCAATGAGAGTTTCCTGGAAATTTCCATATCTAGTTTCTGTACAAATTTCATGATTCGACTGTCTACAGATTATTAGGTCCGACTCGATAAACAACTAACAATTTTTCAGAATTTTCACAGCTTCAGTTACTGAACTTAATTGGCCACTTAAAAATACCAAACGACTTCAGAAAACTATGAATCCAGCGCCATTAGAAGTGTTTTTCAAAACTCTACGTTTTAGACTTCAGAAAATCCGTTTTTCGATAAATAATCACCAAGTTAGAGCCAGTTGAAGTTGGCTGTAAACACCATTTAGCATTTTATCGCAATCTAATCCGTTTAAACAATTGATACGTTAAATATAAGCGATCAAGAACAGAATTTCCAATCATATATCATCATATATATCATACCCATGCAAACCCTAATCATAACCTATAGTTTTATCAAACAAAACGCAGCCTAACGTTTCTTAATTCCGCTAATCATCATACTTGCAAACTAGCATAATTAATCGATTAACATCCTAACACTTTCTACCATTACATACACACACGATCCATAGTTCATAACCCTAGTATGATTAGCGAAATAACATAAAACTCTAACCTTAACAATAAGATCAATGAGCCAAGAACTAGATGGGACCGATTCGGATGTTGGCGAGACTTGCGACCGAGAGGGAGAAAGGGGCCAGCTGCTGTCGCGACCGAGAGAAAGGAAAAGGAGTAGGCTGCCGTCGGCTGTTTCATAACTAGGGTTTTGGTGTGTTTTGTTTGTAAAGCAATGCTCATGCATGTATGTGTATATATAGCGCAAGAGGTGAAAGGAAAAAGGGAAGCGTTTACGGTTTGGGGTGCTCGCGGCCGCAAGGGGGTTCGGGTGGGTTGGTTTGGGTCTACAACTTGGTCCTCAAGTTTTGATTAACTACTTGAGTCGCAAAGAAGTGAGGTCTATTCGTTTCGCGGCTCGGTTCGATTCATTTATCTATTATCTACATTTTCCAACTAAAACAAATCACGAAATCGGAACATCACATAATAATTCACCAACTTATAAACGTTTAATACGTAGCACGTAATTCATTTGACAAGTACACGAAATTATCGTAATTATTTCGAGCGTGCAATTTAAGTCTCCGAATCAATTTAACGTAGAAACGAATAACCGTGAAGTAGTGCGTTTAAGATATCTGAAAAACCGGGATGTCACATTATCCCCATGTTGAAAGAATTTTCGTCCCGAAAATTGAGTAAACGCGGTTAGAATGCAGCGAACATGTTTAGAGTGCCACGCACAAAGATTTAGTTCGTTAACAATGGTACGCGAAATTACAAGAAATTCCCAGGTTGTTACATCATCCCCATGTTAAAAGAATTTTCGTCCCGAAAATTTAGTTGCTGGTATCGTTAGTTTGCTGCTCAGCTGCAAAGAGGTGTGGGTATTTGCTTTTCATTTGGTCCTCTCTTTCCCACGTGAACTCCGGTCCATGCTTAGAGTCCCAACAAACCTTAACGACCGGAATCTTGCTGTGCCTTCGAGTCTTGATCTCACGATCCATGATCTCGATAGGTTGTTCCACAAAGTGCAGTTGTTCATCCACTTGGATCTCATCCAATGGAATGACTAGGGTTTCATCTGATAGATACTTCTTCAGATTTGACACGTGAAAAACGTTGTGAACTCCACTGAGTTCGGCAGGAAGGTCTAATTGATAAGCTACGGGTCCAATACGTTTCAAGATCACAAACGGACCTACGTACCGTGGGTTTAGTTTGCCTCGTTTCCCAAAACGGATTACACCCTTCCAGGGTGACACCTTCAGTAGGACGCGGTCGCCTACTTGAAATTCGAGCGGTTTGCGTCGTTGATCAGCGTAGCTTTTCTGTCGATCTCGTGCCGCCGCCATGCGGTTTCTGATTTGTACAATCTTTTCAGTTGCCTCAAGTATCAACTCAGGGCCTGTGAGTTGACTGTCACCGACTTCTGCCCAACAGACCGGTGATCTACATTTACGACCGTATAATGCCTCAAACGGTGCTGCCGATATACTAGTATGGTAACTGTTGTTATACGAGAATTCCACTAAAGGCAGGTGGATTTCCAACTATTCCCGAAGTCTACTACGCATGACCTAAGCATGTCTTCCAAGGTCTGTATGGTCCTTTCACTTTGACCATCAGTCTGAGGGTGATAAGCTGTGCTCATATCTAAGCGTGTTCCCAACGCTTTCTGAAGTGACTGCCAAAAGTTGGACGTGAAGCGAGCATCTCTGTCTAAGATGATGGACGTTGGCACTCCGTGCCGAGAAACTACTTCCTTTATGTAGATGCGAGTCAACTTCTCTATCTTATCTGTTTCTTTAATAGCTAGGAAGTGTGCGGACTTAGTTAAACGATCCACAATCACCCAGATGGTATCGCAACCACCCAAAGTTCGCGAGAGTTTAGTGATGAAGTCCATCGAGATCTGATCCCATTTCCACACTGGGATCTCAGGTTGTTGAAGTAGCCCCGATGGTTTCTGATATTCTACCTTGACTTTTGCACAAGTCAAACACTTGCTCACGTAGGTGGCTATATCAGCTTTCATGTTGGGCCACCAATACGCAGCTTTAAGGTCTTGACACATCTTATCCGAACCAGGATGGACAGAGTATCGGGATTTGTGAGCTTCGTCCATGACTAGCTTTCTAAGGTCTCCATAGAGAGGTACCCATATACGATTCATGAAATACCAGGCTCCATTGGGCTTTACTTCCCAATCGCGTTCCATTTTTCCCACCGATTCGGCTTTGATGTTTTCTTCCTTAACTGCTTCTAACTGCGCGTCGCGTATCTGTTCGGGTAACCCCGAATGAATAGTGAGCTGTAGTGATCGTACCCGACGAGGTTTCAAGTGTTCCTTCCTACTGAGGGCATCAGCTACCACGTTAGCTTTACCCGGGTGATACCGAATGGCACATTCATAATCGTTCAAGAGTTCGACCCAGCGACGCTGTCGCATGTTCAACTCCTTCTGATCAAAGATGTGTTGGAGGCTCTTGTGGTCTGTAAAGATGGTACACTTCGTTCCATATAGGTAGTGTCTCCAAATCTTAAGTGCAAACACTACTGCTCCCAATTCCAGGTCATGCGTTTGTGTAGTTTTTCTCGTGAACCTTCAATTGTCGGGACGCATACGCGATGACCTTATCGCGTTGCATGAGCACGCATCCCAATCCCTGAATGGAAGCATCACAATATACTACAAAATCATCAGTCCCTTCCAGCAAGGATAGAATGGGTGCACTGCAAAGTTTCTGTTTCAGCAATTGAAATGCCGCTTCCTGCTTGTCACCCCAAGCATACTTGATGCCTTTCTGGGTGAGGGTAGTAAGCGGTTGCGCGATCTTTGAAAATCCCTCGATGATATGTCTGTAGTAACCAGCCAAACCCAAAAATTGGCGGATCTCCGTCGGTGTCCTGGGTGCCTCCCAGTTTTTGATAGCTTCAATCTTGGCAGGGTCGACGTGGATACCTTTTTCATTTACGATATGCCCGAGGAACTGAACTTCCCGAATCCAGAAATCACACTTTGAAAGCTTGGCATATAGTTTCTCCTGTTGAAGTAATCCCAGCAGTAATCGTAGATGTTCAGCATGTTCTTCTTCACTTTTAGAGTAGATGAGTATGTCATCGATGAACACAATGACAAACTTGTCGAGGTATGGTTTACACACACGGTTCATGAGGTCCATGAACACCGTGGGTGCGTTGGTGAGACCGAAGGGCATGACCAAGAACTCATAATGGCCATACCGAGTACGAAATGCCGTCTTAGCGATATCCTCCTCCCTGACGCGTATCTGATGGTAACCGGACCGTAGATCAATCTTGGAGTAGTAGCTTGACCCTTGAAGTTGGTCGAAGATATCGTCGATGCGAGGTAATGGGTATCGGTTCTTGACAGTAACCTTATTGAGTTCCCTGTAGTCGATGCACATGAGGAAGGTCCCGTCCTTCTTCTTGACAAACAGGACTGGAGCTCCCCATGGCGAAGTGCTAGGTCGGATAAATCCTTTTTCTAACAGTTCCTGAAGTTGGGTAGACAGCTCCTGCAGCTCGGCTGGAGCTAGGCGGTATGGGGCCTTGGCGATAGGAGTTGCATGGTTCGCCAATTCAATTTCAAACTCCAATTTTCGATGGGGTGGGAGACCAGGTAACTTCTATGGGAATACATCGGAAAAATCACGGACGACGGGGATGTCTTCGATACGTTTCTCGTCCTTAGGCTGTTCGGTAACCAGTGCGAGCAAAGCGAAAGAATTCTTTCTCTGAAGATACTTCTGCGCTTGCATGTAAGAGACGATGTTTGTGACGGCGCCCGCCTTCTCGCCTTGCACCGTTAAGATTTCGTCGTTAATGAGCGGAATACGGATAGATTTTTAGAAACAGAGAACTTCAGCTCGGACGTCGGATAGCCAGTCCATTCCGACTACCACGTCAAAACTACCCAGGGTAGTTGTCATCAGATCAATGGTAAAGTTGTGACCCGCGAGTTTGAGTTGACAGCCGGATACTATATGGGTCACATCTACAGACTTACCATCGGCGAGTTCTATGACGTAAGGGGCCTCTAGAGGTTTGGGCGTGAGATTTAGGTTCTTCCTAAAAGATTCAGATATAAAACTCCTATCCGCACCCGTATCAAAAAGCCCAGTAGCAAAATGTTCATTAAGGGGAAATTTACCGGTGACCACGTTCGAGTCGTTTCTGGCCTCTCCGCGGCCCAACGTAAACGCACGACCTTTGGCACCTCCTGTGCCACCATTTCCATTATTGTTGTTGTTGTGGTTATTGTGGTTGTGGTTGTTCCCACCATTGTTGTTGTTGTTACGCAGCTGTGGGCAGTCTCTTTTGAAGTGGGCAGTGCTACCGCACTGATAGCATCCCCGGTTAACACCCTGCTGCTGGCCCGGGGGTTGATTTTGGTTTTGTCGGGACATGATTTCCCCGCGACAATCCTTTGTCGCATGTCCCACTTTGCCACATCGTTGGCAGCGATTCCCGGCACAAGGGCCGTGATGATGAAGATTGCAGCGATTGCACTGTGGCTTTCGACCTACATAGCCACTTGCGTTATGGTTGTTGTTGGCGGGCTGATTATTGTGTCCCCGGTGGCTGTTGAAATTATTGAACCGTTTCTTGTTCCCCTGTTGTGGCTGGGATGACGAAGACTGTCGAGAAGACGAGTCTTCAAACTTTCTTTTATTATCAGGGGCAACTTCAGTCGTACCCCGAGTTGGCAACTTCTTTTGTTCCACCGCCTTATCGGTGAGTTTGTGCGCCAACCTGATTGCTTGATGTTCAGTTGCAGGGTTGCTAGCCATTACCATACCCTGAATCTCAGGGACCAGACCCCCAAGGTAGAACTCGAGTCGTTTCTCAACAGTGTTGGCCAGATCGGGACATAGAAATACCAAGTCGTGATGTTTCGATGTGTATGCTTCGATTTCAAATCCCACCATCTTGTGGTTCCATAATGTTTGCTCCAACTGTTGAACTCTGTCTCGCGGACAGTACTCTTCTTTGATTAGGGCCTTAAACTCGGCCCAGGCCATTGCATTTGCAGCAATAAGTCCACGCGTTTGGACTTGTGCATTCCACCAAGTTAGTGCCCCATCTTCCAATGTTGAGGCTGCATACTTGACCTTGTTGGCCTCCAGACAGTTGCACATTTCAAACACTGATTCGGATTTTTCGATCCAGCGGACCAGTCCTATGGGTCCTTCTGCCCCCGTGAATTTGCTTGGCTTCGCGTCGAGGAACATCTTGTAGGGGTTAAGACCCCCTCCTGCCGGTTGGTTCTGAACACCCGCTAGAGCTGCATTCACGTGCTCTTGGATCATTGCAGCTAATTCTTCGGGCGTCATGTTAAGGTTTCCCCGACGTCCAGTTGCCATTTAGATCTTCGTAAGACAACATAAACACACACCGATAAGTCTATATATCCAATATAGTTATCCTATTCCATACTTAAATAATTCCTCAAGTTATGTCAACCCAAATAAATTAAACAGTCAAAAGAAATACTCGGTTAAATAAAATTTCAACGTCTTACAAGTGCCAACCAAACATATGAGTTTACTATAAAGTCTCAAGTTTAAACATAAGTAGGAAAATAAATAGACGGAAGGAAAGTAAATAAAATAAGCGAGACGTGTCAGTCTTCTACGTCTCCATCTCCCAAATCGTTATCATTACCGTCATCCTCCGCGGCGTTTCCAGCCTCTACAGCTGGGTCTTCCTCCGGATCCTCCTCTGGATCCACCTCTGGATCCTCCTCTGGATCCTCTTCTGGATCCTCTTCTGGATCCTCCTCTGGATCCTCCTCTGGGTCCTCTTCTGGATCCTCCTCTACCGGCACTGGAGGGGCCGGTGCTGGTGCGGGTACTGGTACAGGTGCCTGATTCTGTTCTAGTTCTTGAATTCTCCAGCTAGACTCAAGAACTCTGTCTTCTAGCCAGTCAGCCCTCAGCTGCTCAGCACGAAGGTCTCTGGCTAAAGTGTACGAGCTATCTTACTCGTATGTTGCTCTTCCTCGAGCGATCCAGTCTTACCTGTCAATTGTATTATCATCCATCCCTGTGCTAGGATGGTTTCATGCATTCTTTCTAATTGTTCTTTTTGTTTCCGTATCGTATCTCTAAGTAGGTCGTTCCCTACTTCTACCGAGTTAACCGGTTTGACCGGCACAGCGATGGTCGGGCGTGAGGACGACTCCTCCCCTAGAGCGAGCCTTTTTCTCACAGCTGAGCGTGTCTCCACGCCATAAGATGGTGAGGGTTCCACCATAGGTGCCTTTCCCGGTGCCCTTGGTTGCGAAAGTTTGTCGGATGATGATGATGATGACATTGCCTGTTAGGTTTTGTAGTTAGTTACGAGTTGCATTCATTTCTTATTATGCATTCATATTCTACATAACACAGTTGTGGTACATCACATAACAAGATATAACAGTTCGGTGCTAAACTACGTCTAGTGTCGTGTAATCAGCTATAGTTTAGGTCTACTTTTAATGCAAACCTGGTTCTCTATAGATAGTGGCTCTGATACCAATCTGTCACACCCTCAATTTCCACTTGCGGAGTTTTACCGCGAGGCGTGTGAACAAACCAAAATCTGAGACACTAGTAACGTCAAACGACTCTATATGATTTGTTAATACGTTTTCCAAAATTATTTGCTTAACCATTTGTAGTAAATTTTAGGTCGTTTGGTTTCAATATTTAATGGAAGCATTAGTTTTTAAAGTTGAGCGGAAGCATAAAGATAAAGTAAAGGAACGGGCGCTAACACAAACGCCAAAACTAAAGAAAAACCCAAAAAAATGTTTGTAAATGAGACTCGATAAAAAGATGTCTTGATCAATGCAAGTGAGTGCACCTAGAGCTCCTAGCGTCCTGAGAAACATGTAAAGAAACAAGTGTCAACATTAAAGAAGAGTGAGTTCACAGGTTTTCATAAATTCGTTTGTTCGGTTATAAGTTTGTTTCCCCCGTTATCCCTAACCCGGGATAACGATTTAGTTCCATTATTCCCAACCCGGAATAATACTGATAGTTCCATTATTCCTTACCCGGAATAATAATGATGTTCAATTATTCCTAACCCGGAATAATAACGTTGTTGGTTCCATTATCCCTAACCCGGGATAATACTGTTGATTCGTAATTAAGTTCAATGTTAATATATATAGGTAGCTAGCCTAAAGTTATGTCACGTAAGTGTTCGCGATCGAAGCTGACTGTTGTGCCTCCGTGTTGCCTGGCCTATCACTGACCATGGCGAAGTTAGGCCAAATTATTCACCCGTTGACCATACCCGGTCGGCTAGCGCGACTAGCTCGGATGGGGCTTGTCGGGCCCAGTAGTACTACTTATAATTTCCCCGCTATCTAACCCAATACTAACGATCCGAGAAATTGTCGAGGACTTGTGTGATATAGCTGCTTAGTGACCATAACGTACATTAACATTAACTTAGTTACCGAATAGTTTAGTGACGTTAATTTCGTATAACGTAAAGAGATAGAGTTGTAGAGTGTATACATGTTTCTCCCCCTGTTGTTTAAAAACCGGATAAAATTAGGGGCCGTGAACTTACCTTTAGTTGCTCGGTTAGTGTAACACAGAAGTTGCAAATGATGGGACCGCTAATTGCGTCCTAACAAGTCAATTGATTTCAAGTTAGTGTGTGAACACACCAATACAAATCCTACACATAATTAACGTACAAAGCGGTACACACAATCACAAATCCTAACACTCAAACATGCATGCAAGTATCCTCATATTAGCATAGTGATCAAAACAATTTATCATGAACACAATCCAATCCATGCAACACTTTGGTGCACACATTCGCAAGTTATCAAGTTTCAGCTTATATACTCATAATTAGGCTGTTTTCGAGGATTTTTATAAAATAGTTCCAACGTTTCAAAAATTCCAATTATTTTACAGAAGGTGACAACTATACTGTAGAATTTTATATAAATTTTTCAAGTCCTAACAATTTACCAATTATTCACAAATATTAATATACTAGGCTGCAGTCAGATTCGTCGCTTTCTGACTGCAGTCCACGGAAGAATTTATTTAAAAATCACCGTTCGTCCAATTAACAAAATTCCAGTGAGAGTTTCCTGGAAATTTCCATATCTAGTTTCTGTACAAATTTCATGATTCGACTCTCTACAGATTATTAGATCCGACTCGATAAACAACTAACAATTTTTCAGAATTTTCACAGCTTCAGTTACTGAACTTAAATGGCCACTTAAAAATACCAAACGACTTCAGAAAAATATGAATCTAGCGCCATTAGAAGCGTTTTTCAAAACTCTACGTTTTAGACTTCAGAAAATCCGTTTTTCGATAAATAATAACCAAGTTACAGCCAGTTGAAGTTGGCTGTAAACACCATTCAGCATCCTGATTTCAGCATTTTATCGCAATCTAATCCGTTTAAACAATTGATACGTTAAATATAAGCGATCAAGAACAGAATTTCCAATCGTATATCATCATATATATCATACCCATGCAAACCCTAATCATAACCTATAGTTTTATCAAACAAAACGCAGCCTAACGTTTCTTAATTCCGCTAGTCACATCATACTTGCAAACTAGCATAATTAATCGATTAACATCCTAACACTTTCTACCATTACATATACACACGATCCATAGTTCATAACCCTAGTATGATTAGCGAAATAACATAAAACTCTAACCTTATCAATAAGATCAATGAGCCGAGAACTAGATGGGACCGATTCGGATGTTGGCGAGACTTGCGACCGAGAGGGAGAAAGGGGCCAGCTGCTGTCGCGACCGAGAGAAAGGAATAGGAGTAGGCTGCCGTTGGCTGTTTCACAACTAGGGTTTTGGTGTGTTTTGTTTGTAAAGCAATGCTCATGCATGTATGTGTATATATATCGCAAGAGGTGAAGGGAAAAAGGGAAGCGTTTACGGTTTGGGGTGCTCGCGGCCGCAAGGGTGTTCGGGTGGGTTGGTTTGGGTCTACAACTAGGTCCTCAAGTTTCGATTAACTACTTGAGTCGCAAAGAAGTGAGGTCTATTCGTTTCGCGGCTCGGTTCGATTCGTTTATCTATTATCTACATTTTCCAACTAAAACAAATCACGAAATCGGAACATCACATAATAATTCACCAACTTATAAACGTTTAATACGTAGCACGTAATTCATTTGACAAGTACACGAAATTATCGTAATTATTTCGAGCGTGCAATTTAAGTCTCCGAATCAATTTAACGTAGGAACGAATAACCGTGAAGTAGTGCGTTTAAGATGTCTGAAAAACCAGGATGTCACAGAACGGCTCTATATGATTCGTTTATACGTTTTCCAAAATCATTTGTTTAACCATTCATAGTTATTTTTTAAATTGTCTTAGTTTGGTTTCAATGTTTAGCGGAAGCATTACTTTTAAAGTTGAGCGGAAGCATTAAAGTAAAGTAAAGGAATGGGCGCCAACACAAACGCCAAAACTAAAGAAAAACCCAAACAATATTCGTAAATGAGACTCGATAAAAAGATGTCTTGATCAATGCAAGTGAGTGCACCTAGAGCTCCTAGCATCCTGAGAAACATGTAAAGAAACAAGTGTCAACATTAAAGAAGAGTGAGTTCACAGGTTTTTATAAGTTCATTAGTTCGGTTAAAAGTTTGTTTTCCCACGTTATCCCTAACCCGGGATAACGATATAGTTCCATTATTCCTAACCCGGAATAATATTGTTGTTGGTTCGATTATTCCTAACCCGGAATAATATTGTTAGTTCGTAATTAAGTTCAATGTTAACATGTAGGTAGCGAGCCTAAAGTTATGTCACATAAGTGTTCGCGATCGAAGCTGACTGTTGTGCCTCCGTGTTGCCAGGCCTATCACTGACCATGGCGAAAGTTAGGCCAAATTATCCACCCGTTGACCATACCCGGTCGGCTAGCGCGACTAGCTCGGGTGTGGCTTGTCGGGCCCAGTAGTACTACTTATAATTTCTCCGCTATCTAACCCAATACTAGCGATCCGAGAGTTTGTCGAGGACTTCCATGATATAGCTGCTTAGTGACCATAGCGTACATTAACATTAACTTAGTTACCGAGTAGTTTAACGACGTTAATTTCGCATAACGTAAAAAGATAGAGTTATAGACTGTATACATGTGTCTCCCCCTGTTGTTTAAAACCGGATAAAATAGGGGCCATGAACTCACCTTTAATTGCTCGGTTAGTGTAACACAGAAGTAGCAAATGATGGGACCGCTAATTGCGTCCTAACAAGTCAATCAATTTAAAGTTAGTGTGTGAACGCACTGATACAAACCCTACACATAACTAACCCACAATGCGACACACACAATAACAATTTCGAAAACACAATCATCCATGCAAAGTATTATCATACCAAAATAGTGATCAAACCAACTTATCATGAACACAAATCCACTCATACAACACTTTGGTACACATATTCGCAAGTTATCAAGTTTCAGCTTGTATGCTCATAACTAGGCTGTTTTCGAGGATTTATATAAAATAGTTCCAACGTTCCAAAAATTCCAATTTTTTTTACAAAAGGTGTCAACTAAACTGTAGAATTTTATGTAAATTTTTCAAGTCCTAACACTTTACCAATAATTCATAAACATTTATATACTAGGCTGCAGTCAGATTCGTCGCTTTCTGACTGCAGTCCACTTGCGAAATTATTTAAAAATCATCGTTCATCCAATTAACTTAATTCCAGTGGGAGTTTCCCGGAAATTTCCATCTCCAGTTGCTGTACAAATTTCGTGACCCAACCCTCTACAGATTATGATATCCGACTCGATAAACAACTAACAAATTTTTAGAATTTACACAGCTTCAGTTACTGCACTTAATTGACCACTTAAAAATATCAAACAACCTCAGAAAAATATGAATCCAGTGCCATTAGAAGCGTTTTTCAAAAATATACGTTTTAGGCTTCAGAAAATCCGCTTTTCGATAAATAATAACCAAGTTACAGCCAATTGAAGTTGGCTGTAAACACCATTCAGCATCCTGTTTTCCACTTTTATCGCAATAGAACACGCTTAAACAATCGAGACATTAAATATAAATGATCAAGAACAGATTTATTAGTCACATATCATCATGTATATCATACTCATGCAAACCCTAATCATATAATATGATTTTTATAACAAAACGCAGCCTATGATTCTTGTATCCAACTAAACATCATAATCGCAAAACTCGCACAATTAATCGAACAAAACATTATAACACTTTCATAACCATGATTCTACCACTACATACAAGTTTGATCAAGAGTTTATAAACCCTAATGTGATTTGCGAAATAATGAAAACCCTAACCTTTAACAATGAAGATTAACGAACTGGGAACGAGATTGGAATCACTTCGGGTTTTGGAGGAGGTCGCGATCGAGAGAAGGGGTGGGGAGGGGCTGCCGTCGGCTGATCTTAGAGCTAGGGTTTCTCATTTTTTTTTGTTAACACAACCCTCATGCATGCTTGTATATATATAGTGCAAGGAAAGAAAGAAAAGGAGAATGGTTTGGGGCGATTTGTGCTTGCGGCCGCAAAGGGTTTGGGTGGGGGCGGTTTGGGTCTTTAACTTGAGCCTCAAGTTTTGATTAATTCCTTGAGTCACAAGGAAGTGAGGTCGACACGTTTTGCGGCTCGGTTCGGTTCGTCTATCTATTAACTATATATATTTTTATAACTAATAATCACGAAATCACAACCTAACATAATAACTCACCAAACATATAAACGTCTAATAACACGTAGCACGTAATTCACTCGATAAGTTCACAAAGTTAACGTAGTTATTTCGAGCGTATAAATTAAATCTCCGAATCAATTTAGCGTAGGAATGAATAACCGTGAAGTAGTGCGTTTAAGATACCTGAAAAACCGGGATGTCACAGGTTATATGGTTATTATTAATATTTTTATTATTATAATATTATAACTTTGTAATTAATTCAGCTGCTTTACTTATTTTACTCGTGTACCTGACAAAATATTGCGTTCTATAAAATTATCAATATACCGTTGAGATGAGTTTATTTTTCTTTACATTTTGACCTAAGTTTCGATAAAAACGTAGTAGGGCCAAATATATTATATTTTATAATTATTATCAAACGGCTCTTAAACTACTAACTCTCTATTAAGGTATCTCGTAATCCAAATTGTCATTCGACCCGTCAGTTTGGTAAACGATCGTACAACGCGCAGTTTTAAAAATACTAACCCATCTTTAACGAAAAGCGGAAAGCTTTCACGTATTTGCTTAATATATCAGTGTTTGATAAGTAATGTTTTTGGCTTCATTGACCATACAATGCATGTTTAGTTGTTTCCGTGTGCGGCTAAACAAAGCCGTTTAGTTAAACGAAACCGCCACATTTAGTGCCAACTACATGTTAAGGCCTCAAATCTTATATAATTGTCTAAGTACCGTATCTAGGTATCTGTACTCTTAGAATAGCCTTCGGCGCTTATTTTGCATCTAAATCGTTATTGTACGGTTTGCGAACTGTTAAACAGAAAGCTTATGTTTAACCTGTTTTTAGCACACTAAGGCATTCACATCGCACTGTTAGTGTGAACGGGGGATCGGCTCCTCCGATGAGCAATTGGTCTGATCTAACTCAGCTAGTAGAGGCGGAATTCATTGCTAGAGAGGATGACAAACGAACAAGAAAGATCTTATTGTTTAACTCCTCTGAATTGTACTGAATGTCGTGCAAGTACAGACGCAAGTAAACAAATCAGCAGGGCTTCGCCGTACCAACCGAACTAACACCGCTTAGCTCTAACACAATACTCCTCTATTTATAGGTCGACATGACTTGCACTAGAGTTTGTGAAACAGAGACTGTGAATCGTGCGAGTGGTTGTTTCGTACGAGTGATAGAGTGTCACTTGTACGAGCCAACTGACTCACTCGTACGAGTCATCTGCAAAACATATAAAGCAAATAATAACATTTATACAAATGACGTTTAAGCCTTATATACAATATCGAGATATCCTAGACGTAGGCAATAGACAGAATGCACCAACAAACTCCCCCTTGGATGTTGCCGCAGTCTGGATAGTCTTCAAAAAATCTTCATATGATTTGATGCTTAACGACCAAAAAATCTCTTCGGTGGCTTGCGACGCTCCTCAAAAGCAATTGGCGTTTGATCTGTTGGAGGAGGTCGATCCACTGTAGCCAAACCGAAAACTCCTTAGTGAAGCTATGCGAGTTCGCTCTGCAATCCTAGCTTCCTTCTTTTCCTTCTTCTTTTGTTCGGTTTCCTCCAGCTTCCTCCAAGATGTGTTCCATGCCGATCCAGAATGTATGTTATTGGCGAAACAGACATTAACATTCTTTTGGAACTGCAGTGATTGCTCTTTATCTTTCTCTTCGTAGCTGATCTTGCGGTAGAACAAGCATTGTATATCCTTCTTCGTACAATTGACTAGCCACATCGGGTCTAATACTCGAATGCAACACCATAGCCCATATATGTGTTTGTGAGCTATGACAGCTTCAGGTAGTTCTTCTGTAATCTTCCACGAGTCGTCATCCGGGTGCACGCAAATTACAGCCTCTTCTGTACTAGAATCATAATGCCACCACTTGAAGACTTTGTGGAAATCCTGCTCCATTTGTATCATAGGCATGTTCTTCATTACTTTTGGCCTCTTTACAATGATTGTAACATCCTTCTCCTTAGTCAGTGGATCTATCTTCCTAATGCGTCTTGGAAAGTGAGGTTTCCAGTGTCTAAATCCATGTGTAGCCTCAAGCTTAATCAACTTCCAAAGCCTCTAGTCGTGAAATTTCATCTTGAGATTTATCGTCTTTGTTTGCACCAACTCTTTGATATCCCAGTAAGGCAAGGACTTGATGTCGCTTAAATATAAAAAATACTGAATACCAAACTCTCTTTTGATCGCATAAACGTTAAGCTCTTCAATCCAACCCCAGCTTATAATATCCCCTAGAGAAATATCAGCGTCACGAGTAAGGAATGCTATAGGACGTTTGAACTTTCGCTCGGCTGGTGAAATCTTAAACCACTTCTTCCTTATCTCAACAATTTCAGCTCTGTTTAACTGTTGAGGAATAGTTCCCTGCTTAGCAGCTTCTTCAACTTTACGCTTCAAAATATCAGCATTCTCAGCTGCAAACAGTTCAGTAAAAGTTGGGTAGTCCTCTGTACCCTGATCGGCAATATTAGCATCGTCATCAGAATCATCTTCCATGACAACTCGATCATACTCATTAGCTTCTTCAATATGTTCAAAAACATAATCGTTTGCCTCGAAAGCACTAATCTCGTTCAGCTCATCCTCAAAGTCAAACTCAAAATTCTCTTCATCCACGCCTAACATTTCGGTAATCTCTTCCTTAGAACAGTTGTGGATAAATTCGCCTTCCTCCAGATCATGCTCAAGATAGAATATCTTTGGTTTCAGCACAACAAGAACGGTAGATGAATAAATTACCGAGAAGATTATTGCTTGCTGAGCATCAGAAGGACCTTCAGTTATGTCCTTAGTACCTTCCTCAGTCGTTTGGTTCGCGGAGTTGTCAAGATACATTGAATAATTAATCTCTTCACTCAAACCAGAATCGGTTACACGAATACCAACACCTCCTACATTATACACGAATACCAGCACCTACTACATTATCATCATCATCACTGATATCAGAATCCGAATCAGAATCACAAATATCATCCAAATCTTCATCTTCTTTCTCAGGATCTTCCTCAAATTCTTCAACCGCTTTCTCAATCTCTTTTTCTAACTTTTTCTTCAATAACCATTCGCGGTGTCTCACAGAAAGATCTGATAGATCAATCTCCCTATCCTTAGGCTTCCAGATCAGCACAAACTTTTTCAGCACTTGATACAACACGATATCTGTGATAACTGGCGCAAATTCATCTTCTGGCGCAGTTTCAACATTCACGGGATCCTCTACACTTTCTCTTTACCTTTGCGTGTGCGTCTGATAGTTCTTTAGCAAGACGTTCTCTTTCCGCAACACGTTCTCTAGCCTCCGCACGCTCATTCTCATCTATCTCCATAGCTATGTTCACTCCTGGCTTTGTCGTCAAAATTTTCTCAAACATAAACTTCAGTTGGCTGTAACCTGATCGTTCTTTATCGAAGAGTGGATTTTCTGAAGCATAAAACGTGTATTGTTGAAAAACGCTTCAAATGGCACCGGATTCATATTTTTCTAAGGTCGTTTGCTATTTTTAAATGGTCATTTAGTGCAGCAGCTGAAGCTGCGTAAATTCTGCAGAATTTGCAGGTTGTTTATGAGTCGGATCTCATAGTCTGTATGGGGTTAGGTCACAAAATTTGCACAGTAACTGGAGACGAGAATTTCCGGAAATCTCCGACTGGAATTTTGTTAATTGGATGAACGATGATTTTTAAAAAATTTTTCTCGTGGACTGCAGTCAGAAAGCGACGAATCTGACTGCAGCCCAGTATATAAATGTTTATAAATAATTGGTAAAGATTACACAAAATTCTGCAATCTAATTGACACCTACTGTAAGCAAATTAGAATTTTTGGAACATTGGAACTATTTTATAAAAATCCTCGAAAACAGCCCAGTTATGAGCGTACAAGCTGAAACATGATAACTTGTGTTTGTGTGTACCTAAGTGTTGTATGAGTTAATCTGTGTTATGACAGTTGGTTGATCATTATTTTGTATGATATACTTTGCAGGCATGATTGCGGTTTCGAATTGGTTATTACATGTGCCGTATGTGTGTTAGTTATACGTAGGGTTTTGTGTCAGTGTGTTCACACACTAACTTTAAATCGGTTGACATGTTAGGACGCGATTAGCGGTCCCATCATTTGCTTCTTTTGCGTATTCTAATCGAGCAATTTAAGGTGAGTTCACGGCCCCTATTTTATCCGGTTTTAAACAACAGGGGGAGAACATGTATACACTCTATAACTCTATCTTTTTACGTTATGCGAAATTAACGTCGTTAAACTACTCGGTAACTAAGTTAATGTTAATGTACGCTATGGTCACTAAGCAGCTATATCATGGAAGTCCTCGACAAACTCTCGGATCGCTAGTATTGGGTTAGATAGCGGAGAAATTATAAGTAGTACTACTGGGCCCGACAAGCCACACCCGAGCTAGTCGCGCTAGCCGACCGGGTATGGTCAACGGGTGAATAATTTGGCCTAACTTTCGCCATGGTCAGTGATAGGCCTGGCAACACGGAGGCACAACAGTCAGCTTCGATCGCGAACTCTAATGTGACGTAAGTTTAGGCTCGCTACCTACATGTTAACATTGAACTTAATTACGAACCAACATTATTATTCCGGGTTAGGAATAATGGAACTATGTCGTTATCCAGGGTTAGGGATAACGGGGAAAAAACAATATTTTAAACCGAACTTGTGAACTTATGAAAACCTGTGAACTCACTCTTCTTTAATGTTGACACTTGTCTCTTTACATGTTTCTCAGGACGCTAGGAGCGCTAGGTGCACTCACTTGCATTTGATCAAGACATTTTTATCGTGTCTTATTTACGAAGAATGTTTGGGATTTTTTGTTTTGGCGTTTATGTTGGCGCCCGTTACTTAACTTTAATGCTTCCGCTAAACTTTGAAACTAAGATATTTTGAAAAGGACTATGAATGGTTAAACAAATATTTTTGGAAAACGTTTAAATAAATCATATAGAGTCGTTCGATATTGCTAGTGTCTGAGATTCTAGTTTGATCACACGCGTCGCGGTAAAACTCCGCAAGTGGAAATTGAGGGTGTGACATCCTCCATCATCGAAAGTCGGCTCCCGATCAGAGTCAGCATTTGGCTGTTGCTGGGCAGATGATTCGGTAGTGTTGACAATTGGTACAGGGACAGAATCTTGAAGAATAGAGCTTGGACCTACATCAGACGTGTTAGACACAGAAAGTGATGGGGAAATCACTAACGGTTTGATAACTTGCTCTTGATTAGATATTTGATGGTTTTGAAAAAGCATAAAAAGCTCTTCTTCTCATGGCACATCTGGCAGGTCAAACGAATTCCACAAACCATCGTAGTTAAATAGCCACGGCTCCCCAGGTTTTTGCGTTGGCGTAGTATATCTTTGATAGTCAACATGTTGCGCAAGAATAACCTGGTTCAGACTCGGCAAGAAGACACGTTTTTGAGGAGTAGCATAACCCACGAGGAATCCTTCCAAGGATTTGGCACCAAATTTACCAGCCGGGTCCAATACAGTACACGGTGATCCAAATGGCTCCAAAAATGCAAGGTTGGGCTTTCCCTGATTTAGTAACTCGAAACACGTCTTGTTGTGAGGCTTAACTGTTAACACACGATTCAAGGTGTAACACGCTGACGTGACTACTTCACTCCAGAAACTAATAGGCAATTTCGAATCGGTGAGCATGGTTCTGCCAGTCTCAATCAATGTGCGATTCTTTCGTTCAGCAATTCCATTTTGTTGTGGAGTATAAGGAGCTCTGAATTCATGAAGAATCCCCTTTTCGTTGCAGAATTTGAGCATCCTCTTGTTTCTGAAATCTGTACCGCTGTCATTGCGGATTCTCTTGATTGGCAAGTGATACAGGTTTTTTAGTTTTCTGAAGAGAATCATTAGAGTTTTAAATGTTTCATCTTTGCTCTCAAGAAAGAAAACCCTTGAGAATCTTGAATAATCATCTGTAACAACTAGGCAAATAGATCACCAGATGTACTTTTGACATTTACTGGCCCAAAACAATCCATATGAAGCCTCTCTAGAGGTAGCTTAATAGAATTCAACAGCTTTTGCGGGTGTGATTTCTTATGCTGCTTCCCCTTTTTACAGCTCAGACAATCATCGGATAATTGAAAACTCTTCAAATTAACACCCTCCACTAGGTCGTTATGCACAAGATAATTCATCTTTTGCAGAAGAATATGCCCCATCTTTCTATGCCATCGACTCTTTCTCGGTAGCTTTGGAAACAAAGCATTGAACTTTCTTCGACATTGTTGAAGCGACACTCATATCAAGAACATACAAATCATTTTCTCTCAGAGCTCGCATGAGAATCCATTCCTCCGAAATCTTAAAACCCGGTTTTAAGATCAAGCATTCTTTATCATTGAAGTGTGTCGTGAATTTCTTGTCACAAATCTGTGAAATGTTGTGGAGATTGTTCTCAAGTTTAGCAATGTAGTTCACTTTATCAAACGACACAACTCCTTTCGTGAGAATTCCTTCACCGATAATCCTTCCTCCTTGCGTTCCGGCAAAACCTATATACCCTCCGCGGATAGCTTGAACGTCATGTAATAACGCAAGCATCCCTGTCATGTGCCTAGAAGCTCCACTATCCATTATCCATTTAGACATGACTGATCGCGGGAGTCTCTACACAGATGCGGAAGAAACTATTTAAACAAAGAAACCCAAGCCTGATTGGTCTTGGGTGGGTTCGAAATTTCAAATTTCGGATCTACTTTGTTTTTACCTTTCTTTTTAGGCTCGGTTTTGTGTGGAACAGAAGGTTTCGGTTCTACCATGGACGGTTTCACTTTTACCACCCATGTTTGCGTTTTAAGATTTGCCTTTTTAGCATAAAATTTGGAATCCATTTAACGATATTTATTTGATGTTTCACCAATTTTAAATTTTAAATGACATTGAAAAGTTGGTTTAACCTTTTTGCAGGATTCATTGGTTCTTTTTAAGATTTGCTTTGGCGCAACCATAGGTGCCTTCTATTTCTCGTCCTTAGTAAACTTTTTAGAATAAGAAACAGGTTTTCGAGGTTCTTGTGAGCAATATCTGGCAATGTGCCCAACATTTTGACATTTGTAACACATCCTACTGTCCTTACGAACATAAGATTCCAAAACTTGTTTCCTATTCTCCTTCCCTTTCTTAAAACCATAAATAGATTGTGTTCCAATGATTTCTTTTTCCTTTTCTGTTGTTGTCCCGAAAACAAATTTACTTTTCTTAGTAAAGTTTAGTTTTTGGGACTTGTTGTTCATTCGACGCTTTTGGAAACCCAACCGTGCCCTCTTATTTTCAAGATAATCTCCATTTTTATGATAGTAGGGTCAGTTGTCACATTTAGATTTAGAGTAGAATGATGCATCATGTTTATCTAAATCAGCATGACTTACCTCCACAAGCTTGAACAATTTATCAACACGATCCAGATTCACGTTCTGGATGGGAAAGTCCTCATCAGAAAATAGTTTATCAGATCCATTCATTTTGTAAAGTATGACGTTTGGATCATTGTTTAAACTATCTTCCTATGTTTCAACATCAGATTCAGACTTGTCAGATTCACTTTTTAACACATTTTCGACTACTGTTTTAACCACTTCAGAGTCACATTCATATTCAGATGTTGTGTAAGTTACATCGATGTTTGTAGGCAGCTCATTTGATTGTTCAGTTTTCAGTTTTAGATTGAGCGTCTTTTCCACCCTAATGGTTTTTTACACGCATAACTATTCCACATAGGGGGTGGAACACGATCGTAACTCGCACTCTTGTTTTCAACCTTTTCTGATTCTTCTTTATTTTCAATTTTAGGTAAAATGTGATCAATGACATAAGAGCTTGTTGAATAACTGATTAACACCTTGTTAACCCGTTCATTTTCAATTCTTACCTTCTCAAGCTCACTCTTTAGCTCAGCAATTGTATTTAAGTGAATATTAATGGCCATTTGCTTGTCCATTACCGTTGCTTTGAGCATAGAAAGAGTTCCATCATTTTCTCTGAGTGCTTTTTCATATTGTTTAACAGTTCAGCTCAATTTGTCGTATGCTTCTTTAGTTGATTTAAAATCACTCGACAAATTATCTGTTAAACTTTTGAACTCAGTATATCATGTGTATTTTACAACACATTCATTGCATGGATCATTACATTTTAAAGATGGTTTTTCAACTATGGAATCACATTTGGACCCATTTACCTCATTAACGTTTTCCAAGCATGCTTTGACAGGTTCATCAACCACTTTCTCCATCTTTTCATCAACTTTCTGTTCAACATCAGACGTCTTCTGTTCTGGCGCAAGATGATCGTTGACTTGATCCAAAGTAACATGCAAAAGTTTTCAACATATCGTTAGGTAGGAGGTGTTTAAACGCACTGTTTAAAAGTTCCTCCTCTTCTGATGATGTGTGATAGTAATAATCATCTTCTGGTGCCTCATCAAAAGCTGCCTCTAATTCTTCTTCAGGTTCTTTGATTACCTCAGCAATTAAAGCCAAACTCTCATTCTTGGAAATATATTTGTTCTAGTTAAAGCCATCATCTTCTTGAGTTACCACTAGCACTTTGTCTTTGGTCTCTGGCTGTTTATCTTTGATTTGTACCATGCGGGTTCTTTGTTAAGGATGGTGTTAGATAGCCTTCTTGCAGTAGTCATCGGCAAATGGGTTCTGGTTACCCTGAGCTTCCCTATTTGGGCATTCACGTTTAAAATGACCCTTTTCCCAACACTTGAAACAAGTAACTTTAGATTTATCAAATCCAAGTTTTCCATCCAAACCTCCCAAGTTCTCCTTCCCCGTAATTTCCATTAAGCGTTGTGTGCGTCGAACAATAGATGCCATACACCACTTTATGTCGATCAACTCCATCTCTACTGGATCATCTGGTCATAATCCTCTATGGTCATTTCACAATTTCCAATCCTTCCTGCTACAAGACTATCATAAGATTCCAGAACCGATGCTAATAGGGACATATGTTGCTTAGCGATTTTCTCATCAATGTTTTGTACATTCTGGAAATCAACTGCTATATTGCATTGTAGTACCCTCTGAGTAGGATTAGATTGACTGGTCTGGTTGAGTTGGGGATTGCTCGATCCATAAGATGATTGTGGGCTTTGATATGCGTTTAGATTGACCGTTGCAAATGATTGAAAACTGTTGTTTTGATTTGTTGGTGGGCTCGGTGTACTGTAAGCGTTAAAGGCAGTCTGGATCTTTGGAAATTGTATTTGTGCAGCAGAACTATTCTTGAAGTAAATATTAACGTCTTGTTGCACTTGAACGTTCTTGTTCTTCGCCATCTTTTGCATTTCAAGTTCATGTCCCTCCAATCTTTCAATGAAACGTGGTAATGAGAGATTCCATATTCAGATCCATTCTTCAAAATGGTCAAATAAGTAGACCATTCGCCTTGTGGCAAGGAATCAACGAGTTTATCAACAAGTTCTTCGTTTGTCTTGACAATCCCCATTCTCTTCAGTTGCACCACCAAATGACAATATCTTTCAATCAGCTGCTTAATCGTCTCTCCTTTGATCAATGTAAAGATATCAAATTCTTTACTCAGCAACGATCTCTTCCCTTTGTGCAATTGGGCACTTCCCTATAACTCAGTCAAAGAGCATTCCACAATGATTGTGCGTCATCATCATGTTGTAATAATGCAAGAATGTCTTCTTGGATGGATTGTTGAAGAATGTTCATCATTTCTTCTCATTGATAAACTTTTCCCTTTCATACTCTGAAAGTTGAACTAATGTATTCTCAAGTCTGTTCTCTCCAACAGGTGATAGGTACTTTTCTTCGATAGCAAACCAACAGGTAAAATGATTTTCCTGAACCCACTTCCTGAAACGTTCGCTCCAACCATCAAAGTCTTCAAGGTTCATTAATTTCGGCGGTTTTGTCGTAGTACCCATCTCGTTCTCGAGATTCATGTTTTGTGCTGCAGTAGTCGTGACTCCTGATGTAGCGAATGCGTTATAAAATTCTTCGGCCATTTTTCTGCAAAGATTTAAAAACACACTTTTCGAAGAAACTGATTAGTACGGAAATATTCCTTCATGCGGATAACAATAATATTTCATGCGACCAAGATCCGTTCGTATGAACCAGAAATTCGTGTAGACAAGGTGACTTAAACAAGCTACTCGTGCGAACAAGGAAATACTTTATACGGATTGAAAATTCACTCGTACGAATATGTAACTCTTGCGTATCACACTTGTAAATATTTTTTAACTTGTAAGTTTTTAAGAATTTCTGATTACTTGCTCGTACAAATGACCTAAATCGTATGGTCAGTTGTTCGTGCGAGTGGTCTCTCTACTCGTAAACGGATGAATTTTACCGATTTTAACATGATTAAGTTCGATTTTGGATATGAAATTGTTAATGATTGATTAGAATTGAATTTAACGTGATATCCTAGAATACTAGTCCAATTTTTCCATAATTTCATCCAACTCCGGGATCAGTTTGGGAGAAATGTAGAAGTAGAAAGCTGCAACAGTAAATCCGAGCTGAAACAGTTGGTAGCCTGCCGAAACTTGACGTTTGTCAGCAGATCAGGCCTCAAGGCTCTGATACCACTTGTGAATGGGGGATCGGCTCCTCCGATGAGCAACTGGTATGATCTAACTCAACTAGCAGAGGTGGAATACATTGCTAGAGAGGATGACAAACAAACAAGAAAGATTTTATGGTTTAACTGCTCTGAATTGTATTGAATGACGTGCAAGTACAGACGCAAGTAAACAAATCAACAGGGCTTCATCGTACCAACTGAACTAACACCGCTTAGCTCTGACATAATACTCCTCTATTTATAGGTCGACATGACTCGCACTGGAGTGTGTGAAACAGAGAGTGTGACTCGTGCGAGTGGTTGCTTCGTACGAGTGACAGAGTGTCACTCGTACGAGCCAACTGACACACTCATACAATTCATCTGCAAAACATATAAAACAAATAATAACATTTATACAAATGACGTTTAAGCCCTATATACAATATCGACATATCCTAGACGTAGGCAATAGACATAATGCACTAACAGTTAGGTATTATTGTTTGCATGTTTCTCATAATGTACCCTCGGATTCCTTCGATTCACACTTAGTATCGTTTTGTTATCCGTAGAAGTTGTACGTATATATTAGGGTTTACCTATTTTCGCAACAGTTGTCACATTTTCCCTTGGTTAAGAAATTTCGTCCTCGAAATTCGATGTATTTAGTTGGGGAAAAGGTGCGGATATTTCTTACGAAATTCATCCTTCTGTTTGTGACGCTTCGCTTTAGTAACTTTCCGTTTTTAGTAAGTTTGCTTCGTGTTTCTATATTTGGAAAGTCTAAACCTTGTAATCATATCTCGTTTTCAAATCATTGTAATCCAAGGCTTTGATTTTAATCAAATTGATCAATTATACGAAATTCACAATCTTCATACGCAGTTATACTTATGTTCATATACGATTTCGATACACCATTTATAGCTTCAATTTTTCTTGTACATTCTTGTCATACATTCGTGAAACTAGAACATATCAATCAAGCAATGCAATTAGTGTTTTAAACATGAAAAACATAAGCAAATGGCATCTTGTAAATCTTACATAACTATGTTATGATTAATTGTCACTTAATTAGGTCTCGTTAGGATTATGTAACATGCATACATCTACAAATAGGCCACCATTCAATCATTATGTCATTAACATATCATAATACAACAAATAAGCTACCAAAAACAATTAATTAACAAAAAAAAAGAAACATAAGGCAGCTTACGGCCGCAAGCTGCGACACACTTAACCCTCTCTTATTTCAAAATGCAACCCTAACTTAACCCTAATACCTTCCCTATATAAACAAGCATTTCCCCATCCATTTCCCACTTTTTCAAGCCTCCAAACACTTCAAAGATCCTTTCAAAGTGCCAGAACTTTCTGCTGAAACACTTCAGTTTGCAAGTGACTTTCAACTCACTTCCTTCTTTGTTTAAACATTTTTTCTTCTTCTAGCTCACTTGGATAACCTCTAGGAAGGTTTTCACAAGTTTACTTGGACAAACTAAGATGAAATCTCACCATTTTGATGTCCAAAAGAATGCTAAACTTTCTGCTCATGTTTTTCTTTTCAAAACTTTAAAAACTTCAAGTTTTCTTTATGTTTTCTTCCTCAACAATGTTTGCTAAGCCCCATGGGATGTTACCATAGGTTTTCCATGGAAAACTAAGGTGGAACAATACCATTTTTAGGGCCGAACTTTCTGTTTTAGAAGTTCAACTTATAAACTTTTCTTAAACTTGTTTTAATCTTAACAACTCTATACTACTTGTGTCACTAACCAAGTTTATGGTTAGTGAGCTAGCTAGACTTGTTTCATACAAAATCAAGAGCTATAATATGCCTCTAAACTTATGGTTTTACTAAGGGTCTTGACCCACAAGTGTGGAACCATCCAAGCTTACAAGCTTGTGTTTGGTGACGGTGTGATTACATGGAGGCCTTGGCTATCCAACTTTTCAATCCACCCCTCACTTGAAGATTTCTATCCATTAGCTATGTTTCACCTTCACTTGAGTAACAAGGCTACGACACGTCCGCAAACGTTGCCATGTCGGGATGCACGCACCTAGGTTATTTTATCTAAGACTTAACCATCGTTACGATTCTATTGAGCATGACCCATGAAACCTCAGACACCCTACGGGGCTTATAGTGTCAAAAACGAGAGTTAACGTCTAGATAAATACTTTCGACTATACATACTTTTTGCATACTTTAGATTCCTAAAATTTCCAAACTCCATCGTCATTCCAATACTCACACACCTACATTTCCTTATGTAGGATAACTCAGTGTTCGTCCCCTTAATCAACCTAAACACTTTCACGGAATTTACTTCGGAAAATCGTGAGTACACTCAAAACCCTTTTTACGCTTTACACTTTTTGGGTGCAATATGTTAATCTATCATAAATACACTAAATCACGCTTTTATTCTATAAAATCACACAAACAATCCATCATACATGCTATAGTTAAGTGATACTTGAATTGTTTACTTGGAATATTCTTATTGGATACTACTTGTCATTAACTTCGTACGAGCCTCCCCTTAACATGTATATCACTATAGGAGTAACGCACCACAGGTATTTTATGGTCATATTAAGTTTTTAATCTATTATGCGGGACACTTGAGGATTGACTTGTAGTTCACATTCCTTGTTTACATGAATCTCGTATACCAGCTTATAATGTGGATTTGTTTAAATGTTTTTATTACATATGCTGTGGTTCAAACTTGTGTACTCGCCAATACCTTGTTATTGAACTATACTTTTTAACATGTTGCTGGTTGATGAGGTTGATATGATGAAACTAGTAGGATTGGCATAGAAACACGCTTAGAATAAGTTAATTATTATGTTTCATTGAACTTGTTTCATTTGATATTATTTTGTATTTGAATAATGATGTACTTGACAATTTGATGAATGAAATGAAATGAGTTGTTTAATTAAATATTGTCACAATTAGTGTTATGATGTCACGAGCAATCTCATTCATCTCACTCTGATGTTTCCGCCATCGGTTTGGGTGTGGCAGATTGGTATATAAGCCATAACTATAGGTAATTAGGTAGAATTGCATGTTCGACTTAGTCTATAGTTTAAGTGACCAACTTGACCATTCTTGATTCATGCTTAAAATGTTAATTCTTCCTATTTCTTTTATCTTAATATACATGCAACGTGTCTTTCCTAAGACACTTACACAACTTACACACTTGAATACTTGAAGACACTTATACTATAAACGAGACGATCTCACCAAAATAGGGGTGAAACCCGCACTTTGGTGACCACTCTCATCCGCGCATTCGATTTTAGACGAAATTACACCATCAAGTTAGCAGTGAAATCCACATCTTGATGGGAATTTCCATTTCATACTCTAGTGGACCCTTACCAACGAGTCGGAATTCGCTCCTAGCTTGGTAAGTATCAGCCACACTTAGGGTACGATCTTGTCAAGTTAGGGGTGAAACCCGCACCTTGTCAACTAGTCATCTCGCCAAAGTTTCGATTTTTCGATTGGTTAGAGACGTGTAGTAACTGGAAGGGTAAAGTCCCGTTAATCGCTTCTCGACGAGAGCATTTTACCTATAGGCCAAAGCACGTTTCTCTAATTTGAAAGGATTTCGAATTACTTTGGAATAGTCGACGTTTCTCAACCCGAAACACTCCAATGTTTTATTAAGCCTATCTTTTATATATTTCAATTATTATGTGTATTAATACTTGTTACCACGTTCATTTCTAGCCCGATGCACCACTCGCACGCTTTTCGTAACAAAAAACAATAATAATAATCCTTGTGAACCAACTAAATTTATACTCCTTACGCTAATCATACGTTTTTATGCTTTTAAATGCTTGTATGTCTATATTATATATGCGAACTCATATGTGTTACATGATACTTATATGGTTAAAACGATTTCTTTTATAAAAACACATTATGATCAAAGCCTTAATCCCTCTCTTTTGTTTTCAACCCTTTTAGATGTCTTTCTCACAAAGCGTCATGGGAAAGAAGATGTCCAAGTCAAAGTCCTGCTCCGATTCGATGTCGAAGAGGGATTGCATGAAGTTCATTGCCAAGAAAATGGCCAAGGTTATCCCGGACATCGTAATCAAGATTCAACCTTCGCTGAACGCCGATTCACCTCACGCCTCCGTTGACTCAAAGGTTGAAGCACCTAAGTCGACGTTCACCTTTAAGCAGTTCTATTCTTGCAACCCGATACCTTTCACTGGTGAAGAGGACACCACGAAGTTACTACAATGGTTTGACGCCATTGAGGTGACTTTCCTACAAAGTGGTTGTCCTAACCACTTGCGTACCATTAATGCAACGGGAGTCTTCCAGTCGAGGGCTCTTGATTGGTGAACTTCCGAGCGTAACGCTCGTGGAAATGATGTCGCTCACGCCCTCCCGTGGATTAAGCTCAAAAAAGCTGATGGAGAACGAATTTTGCCCTCCCCATGAACGCTAACGACTCGAGAATGAGTTTTGGAACCTTAAGCAGGTTGGGAATGATAACGCCGGCCTCACGGCCCGTTTCAACCTGCTGAGGGCGATTTGCCCCAGCCAAGTCAACACGGCTGAAAAGGCAATCGCCAAGTATATACGCTGCCTTCATCCTCACCTCACTAACCTCGTCGATGCCACTTCACCCAAAACTCTTGAGGAAACCTTTCGCTTGTCTGCCTGCTTGAACAATAACCACGTCCTTCATGAAGCCTCCAAGGCTTCATTGGGAAAACCCCACCAAGCCACCGCCGATACCCTCACCGAACCTACCTCACCCAAACCCCCAAAGAGCAACACCAAAGGCAAGAAGCGGAAGGCTTCGAGCCAGAACTGCGCGGTGGTCACTCCGCCAAACCCTTAACCCTCCCAGCAACTAGCCTTAGCCCCTCCCGAGCCTATAAAAAAGGCATACACTGGGCCGCATCCCAAGTGTAAAACCTGCCCCTTTCATCATCCCATTACAACCCTTGCCAGCTCTGCACTAACTACAATAGGTATGGACACTTCGCCCCATAATGTCGAAGTGTTCCGCAAGCCCCCGCCAACCAAGCTAGAGCCATAACTAAACCCGAAAACCCTACCGCCAACCAGAACCGACCAATTGCACCCACCGCTCGTGCCTGCTTCATATGTGGAGATCCTAACCACTTCGCCAACAACTGCCCTCACCGCAACAACAGCAACAATCAGCAGTAGCAAGCTTGCGGTCGAGCCTTCGTCATCACGGCCGCTCAAGCTCAAAATGCCAACGATGTTATTCCGGGTACGTTTCTCGTTAACAATGTTTACGCTATATGTTTATTTGATATTGGTGCGGATAAAAGTTTTGTATTCGTGGAATTCGAACCTTTGCGTAAGTGTAGACGTTCTAAGTTGCCTAATCACTTGAAATCGAAGTCGCTGACGGAAAATCCATCATTGTCGATTCTGTCCTTTCTAATTGTTCTTTTAATCTCAATGATCATACGTTTTCCATTGATCTCATACCCATGCAAATGGGGAGCTTCGATATCATAGTAGGCATGGATTGGCTTAGGCTGGTCTGTGCTAAGTTGTTTGTTCTGAAAAGTTCATCCGTCTTCCCTTTTCTAATGATGACTCCTTACACGTTTATGGCGAGAAACATTCCAAAGGTCTCAAGCTCATGTCGTGTATCCAAGAAAACAAGTACTTGGGTAAGGAATACTTCGCCTTCGTTGCCCACATCGTGGAAAAGAAGGATAATGGTCCGACAATGAGTGAAGCTCCCGTTGTTCGTGATTTCTCCGATATCTTCCCAGAGGATCTTCCTGGTCCTCCTCCTCGTTCGGTTGACTTTCGCATCGATCTCATCCCTGGCGCAACTCCCGTTGAAAAATCCCCATGTCGTCTAGAACCCTCGGAGATGCAAGAGTTGTCTAGACAACTTCAAGAGCTTTTTGATAAAGGCTTTATACGTCCTAGTACATCTCCTTGAGGCGCTCTCATCCTATTCGTCAAAAAGAAAGACAGATCCTTTTGAATGTGTATTGACTATCGTGAGCTCAACAAGCTTACGATCAAGAATTGATACCCTCTTCCTCACATCAACGACCTTTTTGATCAGCTTCAAGGCGCGACTTGTTTCTTGAAAATCGACCTTCGCTCTGGTTATCGTTAACTTTGAGTCCCCGAAGAGGATATACCCAAGACCACGTTTCACACATAATATGGGCACTACGAGTTCGTAGTCATGCCATTTGGTTTAACCAATGCACCCGCTGTGTATATGGATTTGATGAATCGTGTGTGCAAGCCCTATCTCGATTGATTCGTGATTGTATTCATTGACCATATCCTAATCTATTCTAAGACGCGAGAAGAGCATGAGCGACACTTGCGTCTTATCCTTCAACTTTTGCGTACTGAACGTCTCTACGCCAAGTTCTCCAAGTGTGAATTTTGGCTAAAGGAGGTTCAATTCCTTGGTCATGTTGTCAACGAACTTTGTATCCATGTTGACCTCGCAAAAATCAAGGCGGTGAAAAATTGGATTGCTTCTAAGTCTCCGTTCGAAATTCGTTCGTTTCTCGGCTTAGCTGGTTACTACCGTCGGTTTATTTCGGATTTCTACAAGATTGCCATGCCGCTCACTTCCTTGACCCAGAAGGATTCCGAACAAGAGGAGTCTTTTCAAATGCTCAAGGACATGCTTTGCAATGCTCCTATCCTAGCCCTCCCCGATGGTATCGACAACTTTGTCGTATATTCTGATGCCTCAAAACAAGGTCTTGGTTGCATTCTCATGCAATGAGATAAGGTTATCCCTTACGTATCACGAAAACTCAAGTATCATGCAAAAAACTATACTACACACGACCTTGAACTTGGAGCGGTTGATGATATGGCGACACTACCTTTATGGTACAAAGTGTACGGTCTTCTCCGACCATAAGAGCCTCCAACACATCTTCAATCAAAAGGAACTCAACATGCATCAACGTTGTTGGGTGGAATTGTTAAATGACTACAACTGCGATATTCGCTACCACCCTGATAAGGCGAATGTTGTGGCTGACGCACTTAGTCGGAAAATTCATGTTAAGAGTGTACGTTGCTACCAACCTTTGGGAAAGCTTCAAGAGCTGATTCGTGAGGCACAATACTCGACTGTTAGTGAGGGTAACCCCGATAACGAGTTGAAGTGTGGTGCTGAAAACCAACTTGTGACCAAATCCAATGGCATCATGTGCTATCTTGACCGTATTTGGATTCCAAACCATGCAAATCTTCGTGAACTCTTGATGAGTGAAGCTCATAAATCTCGGTATTCTATTCACCCCAACGCCGATAAGATGTATCATGACCTCCGTGCGTCTTATTGGTGGCCTAGTATGAAGAAAGATATCGCCTGTTACGTTTTGGAATGCCTTACCTGTTCCAAGGTAACGGCTGAACATCAACGTCCCTCTGGCTTACTCTAACAACCGGAAATTCCTGTTTGGAAATGGGAGAGTATTGCCATGGATTTCATTACCAAACTCCCCCGTACATCATCTTGTCACGATAGTATTTCGGTAATCGTCGACCGTCTGACCAAATCTGCTCATTTCCTTCCCATATGTGAAGACTACCGAGTTGAGAAATTGGCTCGTATCTACACGGATGAAGTCATATGTCGTCACGGTCGTTTCACTTCCCGTCTTTGGCAAATGTTTCAAAAAGCTCTTGGTACTCACCTTAATCTCAGTACTGCTTTCCCCAGTCTGATGGTCAAACTGAGCGTACTATCCAAACTTTAGATGACATGATTCGTTCCTGCGTAATCGATTTTTGTGGCAACTGGGACATGCACTTGCCTTTGGTCGAATTCTCCTAGAATAACAGTTACCATGCGAGTATTCAAATGGTACCTTTTAAGGCATTGATTAGACGCAAGTGCTGATTGTTGGTGCGTTATGTCTATTGCCTACGTCTAGGATGTGTCTATATTATTTATAGGGCTTACGTGTCGAATGTATATATGTTAAATGTTTATTCTATACGTTTTGTGTGGCTCGTACGAATGAGATTGTATGGTTCGTACGAGTGACTCTCAGTCACTTGTACGGAGTAGCTGTTCATACGAATCACATCTCTGTTTAACACACACTTCAGTACGAGTCATGTCGACCATTAAACAGAGAAGTTTTATGTCAGAGCTAGCGAGTCAGTTCAGATAGTATGGCGAAGTCCTGCTAGTTTGTTTACTCGCGTCTGTACTTTGCACGTCTTTGAATACAACATAACAGTTAAATAGTAAGTTCTATCTTGTTTGTTTTGTCAACCTCTCTAGCAATGAATTCCGCCTGTGCTAGTTGAGTTAGATCAGATCAGTTGCTCATCGGAGGAGTCCGATCCTCGTTCACAAGTGGTATCATAGCATTGAGATCTGATCTACTGACAAACGACAAGTAATTGTAGGCTACCAGTTGTTTCAGACTTGGAATCACCTTCTTCTTCTGCACATTCCCGAACTGAACTGGATTTTGGACCAATTTACGGACGAAATGGACTAGGATTCTAGGAATTCACGTTAAACTACATTCTAATCAATCCTTAACAAATCTAGACCTAAAATCAGACTTAATCATGTCGTAATCGGTAAAATTCATCTGTTTGGTGACATAGCTGTTTTGTACGAGTAGAGAGACCACTCGCACAAACAACTTTCTTAAAATTTGAACCATTCTTACGAACAAGTTATCAGAATTTCTAATATTTATAAGTTTCTAAAATTTACAAGTGTGATTCGCACAAACCTTACATCCGTACGAGCATTTCACTCGTACGAACAAATCTTGATCACTCGCACGAACTTCTTGATTTGTACGAGTAGCTGTTTTGTGAAAATCATCTTGTTCTTAAAATTTCCTGGTTCGTACGAACGGATCTTATTCGAACGAATAGTTTGTCATCCGCACGAAGGAATTTTTCGTACTAATCAGTTTGTTCGAAAAGTGTATTTTTTAATTTTAACAGAAAATGTCTGAAGAATTTTACAACGCATTCGCTACGTCGGCTGTTACGAACATAGTGGCACAGAACATCAATCTTGAAAACGAGATGGGGACAATGACCAAACCGCCAAAGTTAATGAATCTGGAGGACTTCGATAGCTGGAGTGAGCGGTTCATGAATTGGGTCCAGGCAAATCACTTTACTTGCTGGTTCGCGATTGAAGCTAAATATCAAGCGCCGGTAGGTGAAAATGGCCTTGAAAAGACTCTTTCTCAACTCTCAGATGTTGAAAGGGAAAGGTTCATCAACGAGAAGAAAATGATGAATATTCTGCAACAATCCATTAAAGAAGATATCATGGCGTTACTTCAACACGATGATGATGCTCAATCATTGTGGAATGCTCTACGTTAAAGTTTCAGGGAAGTGCTCAACTTTGCAAGAGTAAACGAGTGTTGCTTAGTAAAGAGTTTGATATCTTCACGCTGATTAAAGGTGAAACTGTGAAGCAATCGATAGAGAGATATTTTGATTTGGTTGTTCAGATGAAAAGAGTGGGAATCATGAAGAGTAACGAGGAACTTGTTGATAAGTTGGTAGATTCTCTTCCATAAGGCGAATGGTTTACTTATCTGACCATACTGAAGAATGGAATCGAGTATGGAAATTTTTCTTTATCGTGTTTCATTGAAAGGCTGGAGGGACACGAACTTGAAATACAAAAGATGGCAAAGAACAAAAACGTCCAAGTATAACAATATGTTAATCTGTACTTCAAGAACAGTTCTGCTGCTCAAATTCAGTCACCAAAGATCCAAACAGCTTTCAGCACCTACAGTTCACAAAGTTCACCACCATTAAACCAGAACAGTGGCTTTCAATCTTTTCCATCAGTTGATCCTAACACGCCTTCAAGCCCACAGTCATCTTATGGTTCAAACTAGCCCCAGATCAACCAGACTACTCAATCTCATTCTAATCAGAGAGTCTTACAGTGCAACATTGTGGTAGATTTTCAGATAATGTTAGTGAGAAGACCGTGAAGCAACACATGTCTTTACTAGCTTCGGTTCTTTAGTCTTATGATAGTCTAGTCGCGGGGAAAATCGGAAACTCAGAAATGACATGAGAAGATTACGATCAAATAGATCCGGTTGAAATGGAGCTGATTGACATCAAATGGTGTATGGCATCGATCGTTCGTCGCGCACAAAGATTCATGGAGATAACAAGAAAAGACAATTGGAAAGTCTAGATGGAAAACATGGGTTTGATAAATCCAAAGATACTTGTTTTAAATGTCGGGAGAAGGGACACTTCATGCGTGAATGTCCGAATAGAGAGGTTCTGGCTAACCATAATCCTTTCGCCGATGATTATTACAAGAGAGCAATCTACCATGTCAATCAAGCCTTAAATGCGATCTTTTTCACTAAGGATTTGATTTGTTCGGTTATTGTCGAATAGGTTGTGTTTTTGTATCATAAACCGATGTTTTGCATCCCGAAACACCATGTATAATCTGATTATATATTAATCATGTTAGAACAACCCCTATTCCACTATGAACCTTAAGATTTTATGGATGAAAATCTCTCTTTTTGCTGAAATCATATTTAATATATGGAAATAATAAGAAAATGTTAGCCAAATCATCAAAATACCTTAGATCACAGGTGAAGCCTAATGTTTCTTGGCTGGTTTTGAGTGTTGTGTTTGAAAAAAAAGTGTAAAATTAAGTGATTCGTTGATTTCTACAACTGATAAAAAGAAGAAGAAATTGTACATATACCTTTCATACTCATCCGCCGATATAAGTCGGTTATGTTACTATTATTAACATGTTTATTATTATAACTTTGTAATTAATTCAACTGCTTTACTCATTTTACTCGTGTACCTAACAAAATATTGTGTTCTATAAAATTATCAATAAATCGTTGAGACGAGTTTATTTTTCTCTACATATTGACCTAAGTTCCATTAAAAACGGAGTAGGGTCAAATATAATATATTTTATGATTATTATCAAACGGCTCTTATACTACTATCTTTCTGTTAAGGCATCTCGTAGTCCAAATTGTCATTCGATCCGTCAGTTTGGTAAACGATTGTACAACGCTCATTTTTAAAAATACTAACCTATCTTTAATGAATAGTTGAATGCTTTCACGTATTTTATTAAAGTACATTATATTAGTCTTCGATAAGTAATGTTTTAGGCTTGACTGACCATACAATGCAAGTTTGGTTGTTTCCATGTGCGTTAAAATCAAACGTGTTTTGTTAACCGAAACCGCCTCGTTTAACGTGTCAACTACCTGTTAAGGCCTCAAATCTTATATTATTGTCTAACTACCGTGTCTAGGTAATTTTGTACTCTTAGAATAGTCTTCGGCGCTTACGTTTGCATCTAAAGTTTTTTTTTTACGGTTTGCTAATTATTAAATAAAAAGCTTATGTTTAACATATGTTTAGCACACTAAGGCATCCACATCGTACTGTCAGGTATTATTGTTTGTATGTTTCTCATAACGTACCCTCGGATTCCTCTGAGCCATACTTAGTATCGTTTTGTTATCCATATAAGTCGTAGGTATAGATTAGAGTTTACCTGATTTCGCCACCTTTGTCACATTTAGTGAGTCCAATATCCATTTGATTTTAAAGAAATAATAACAAAAAAAACACTACAGAAGGGCACATTTTTCGAGCTTGAGTAGCGTAGACGGATTCTTAGAGACGCCTCTAACAAGAATCAAGCTTCAAAGAGTCTTCCACACTTGCAAGTATCTTAAATCTGCATAATGTAGTTATGCATGTTATAAAAATTAGGTGATTGATCAAGAAAATGGAAAGTGTTTGGTGGTTGTTGTGGGCCAATTTCAAGAGAGAAGAAAGAGATGATTGTATTGAGTTTTGATGCTATGAGAAAATGAGAAGTGATAAAAGACTTATTCATGTATTATGGATCTAAAATCTCATCCAAAGTTAAATTTTATAAAAACGTAGACATCCATAGTTCCATGGATTATAAATACAAACATGGGGCTTGTGGGCCCACATTGGGGGAGGATAAGTTTTTTTTTTATAAAAAGTGTTAGGTATTTTTATAAAAGTTAAGTTTCTAAAAATATTAGGTTTATAAATTTTTGGATACTTTGTGTTGTTCTAAACATTGTTTATCATGTTAAAAATTGTTTAAGTTAAAGTATTATTTTGATAATATACTTAACACTAGTTTTGTTATCGTTACCGATTGATTTTTGAAACTTGTTCGGAAATGTTTTCATATGTATCTTGGAGGTATTTTTTATGTCCAAAACTTACTAACTAGTTCTCTAGACTAGTCTAAGTTTGCGTTTCGGATAATGGAATCGGCACTTGGTTTGCTATCGGGTCATTTTTCTGGAAATTTATATTAATAGTTGGAATGATCTATATTTACCTATGTTTGTAGTAAATAAATACTCTTATGATACTTGACGACCATTACTAAGTTTTGTTGGTTTTATAGTGTCCCAACATTATTTTGTTTCTTTTAGTTTGTGTATATTGCGGCGTTTTAGTTGGATCGGACAATTAAATGTTTATGAAATTTTTCCGGAAAAGTTTATAAGTTATTCTCAACTATATTTTATCAATAAATTGATGTGGATATGTTTCCATATCTTGTTTTTGCGATTTCGGCCTTTACCACGAGTAGCCTTGCATGAATTGTCACACCCCCAAAATACCACCTGCGGGGTTTTACTGTGGGGCGTGTGACGTACCAGGATCTAGCCACTAAGCATGTCGAACTAACGGTAGAAATATTAAACACCAACGTCATGTCCAACATAAATAGTCTGTAATTCAAATTGAACTTTTCAAACAAAGTATATGTTTAGCGTAAGCCAATTTAAATATTTCAAACAATCAAAACCTAAAATGTTTTAAAATGCAAAGTATTAAATGTTTGCATTAAGTAGCACGCCCCATGACACTTCTAGCTCTCCAGACTACAAGTTCCGCTACACTGACATATCTTACGACTTGCAAGTATGCAGACAAGTGTATCAACATTAAAGCCAGCGAGTTCACAGTTTTGTTTAATGTAAATCATGTAAGTGTTTAGTGTAATAACATATTAAAAATAATAAACTCAATACCGATATGACTGTCATGTTTGTTGGCCCTCATCAATGTCTATCAGCATTAATGAATGTGTTTAAGGTCCTTAGCTCACACCCGGCTCCCAGCACAGTGTGAGTTTTGTCAAACCTAATAGCTATATCAACTAATAACTCGTTGCCTCCTAGGCAACTAGCTCAGTAGTAAATATGAACTTTCGTGATAGAGTTTGAGTTTATTAACTAACATCGAATGTAGACTAGGTAAAAGTATTCCTCCTAGGAATATTAGTTTGTCCCCCGGGATGTATGCTT
Source organism: Scalesia atractyloides (assembly GCA_947069175.1). Lineage (NCBI taxonomy): Eukaryota > Viridiplantae > Streptophyta > Magnoliopsida > Asterales > Asteraceae > Scalesia > Scalesia atractyloides. Next base: position 58,735,690 of record CAMTDV010000020.1, read on the forward strand.
GTGAAAGAGTAGTGAACTCACCTTAGTGGATCGGTAAGTGTTAACATGCCTCTACACATTAATAAAGTGTTTGGTTTGTTACGCGCGACGTATTGTACAATGAATGTAAGTATGTATACGAGTAAGGTTTGCAATGCCTATTTGTCCAAACAACCCAGTGTTTAGGTGATCAGTTTAACAAGTTTTATCATACAGTAACACATAGTGGATTATCTAGTTAGTTGGGGACATGTTATGCAATATTGTGAAACTGGATTCCAAATATCAAACTATAAAGCTCGGACAAGCATACCTAAGTTAAACTCTGAAAAGCATAGACATGTTAAACTCTGAAAAACATACCCATGTTAAACTCTAAAAACCATACCCATGTTAAACTCTTAAAACCATACCCATGTTAAACTCTGAAAAACATACCCATGAAAAACTCCAAAAAACATACCATGTTAAACTCTAAAAAACATACCCATGTTAAACTCTGAAAAGCATTACCCATCATTAAACTCGAACATCACCATTCACAGTTAAACTCGGACATCACCATTAATAGTTAAACTCGGACATCACCATTCACAGTTGTTGGGCCCCTAGCTAAAAGGTTTACACATTAGAGTTGCATTTTGGGCTAAGGGTGTAGCAGTGGGCTTCCTAGAGCCTTATGGGCCTAGGGTTGTAATTAGTAGGTTTTGAGAATAGTATAAATACATGTGTTGGGATTAGGGTTTAGGTTGCTTGTTAATTTTTTATTCACACTAAAGCTAGGGCGATATCTTGTATCGGTCACCATTCGGTGTATGCAAGTTGATTAATCGGAGATTGTTCTTGTTCTGTTCATCTAATCTTTCTTTCGGCAATCGATTAGTTGTTGTGATACCGTGTGTAGATCCGAATCAGGGACTTACAACAGTTAAACTCGGATATCACCATTCACAGTTAAACTCGGACATCAGCATTCATAGTAAAACTCGGACAAGCATTACCCATCATTAAATCCAGACATCATCATTCATAGTTAAACTCGGAAATTAATAAACCCAATTAAATTTGGAGTCACATATGTGCATATATAAATTCGAACAACACACATCTATACATATAAATTCAGACCCCTTTACATATTAAATGAACTTCGACTCCATGCTTACATGACTTAAATTCGGACTCCACCCTTTGTATCCCTCTTAAACTCGGACAATCATAAACAAACCTGGATACATATATGGTAAACACGGACACCAATAAATTCAACAAATTTTGATATGTTTACTTAAACTTGGATCCTAAGTTCTAGTAACTCGGACTTTGTGACTTCACAAAGTCGGACCATTTACAAATGCCCAGTAGCACCAAATCAAGCAGAAATCACAACACTTTCTCAATGTAACATTTATAGTTCTACGATCAAAACCCTAATCTCAACAACGTTACCAATCAATTTAGCAATTTCATAATATCAAGAGCATTCCTAGTATTGACAATCAATTACACAATCATTCACAAACACACATTCAGTCAGTCAAGCATGATTAACTAATCACATATCAGTTGTTTGGATTATCTAGGGTTTGCATGAGATCAAAAGAACAAGAATCACAATACAGCATAAACACTTACCTTAGATTGATATAGAGATTGTTCTAACTGAATTGAAAAACCAACGATTGATGATTTGTGTGAGAACTTGGTGTAGCCAAAAGATCAGAGAAATGATGAAGAGAATTACCGTACAGTGAGATTATGGGGAGTTTAGGGTTATGTAGGAGTTTTATTTGAGTTTCACTATTAACTCTAAACACCCCCTAATTATATCATATCTAAACAAAGCACATATTAACACATAATTCACACATTTTCCATGCAACATATAAGTTTCATCTAAACCGTCCGTTTATAATTACTATTCGTGTGAGTCACCAACATTCGAGAATTACTTGTGTGTGTGTGTTTCGGTAATTCTCCGAATTACCAACATAGACTTATTTAACTAACCCTAGTTAAGTGAGTGCTATAAATGTATATCTAAATTAACTATGGTTTAAGTAAAGGATTAACCTGAAATTGTGGGTTGTCTTTTGAATAGTGTGTTTGCATTTCTGCTGCCAGTCTAGGACATAGTTTTGAACTGTTTTGAATTGTGGTGAATTTGTTATCATACTGCAGTATGATATTGTACATTCCTAGAATAATGAGACTTAAATAAAAATTAAGTCAAAAGTAAAAAAAAATATATTAATTTAAATATTGATAAAGTTGTAGGGAACTACCGGATATTTTGCCATTTGTCACACCTCTAGATATATTTGGGACGACCCTTTTCTCTTTAGGATAGGAGGTGATAGGATTCTTTGATGGTGTGTGAGTAAAGAGGTAGGTTTAGAGATCATTAGGCATGTTCATGAAGGGTTAATCGGAGGTTGCCACGGTCTTCACATCATCATGCATAAGGTTTTTGATTGTGGGTTTTATTAGCTTCGGTAGTTAAGGATGCCCAAGAGTTTGTAAAGAGGTGTCACACATGTCAACGCACCGTTAATATCTCATCCAAGAATGAGATGCCTCAAAATCCAATCCAAATTCTCAGAATATTCGATGTTTTGGGCATTGACTTCATGGGACCGTTCCCTATCTCTAGTTAAAATCGGTACATCCTCGTGGCTATTGACTACGTTTCGAAGTGGGTGGAGGCTCAAGTTCTACCACGAATGATGTCTAAGAGGTGGTGAGATTTCTTAAAAAGTTGTTCACCTGTTTCGGTACCCCGAGAGCTCTTATAAGTGACTACTCACTTTTGCAACGTCATGATGGAGAAGACGTTAACATGCTACGGAGTCACCCACCATTTGTCCACTGTATACCACCCTTAAAACAAGCAGTCAGGTCGATAACACAAACCAAGGTGTGAAGAGATTCATAGAGAAGACGGTAGGGAAGAATCGGAAAGATTGGTCTGATAAACTAGATGATGCATTATGGGCGTTCCAAACTGCATATAAGTCACCCTAAGGATCCACCCCTTTCATGATTATGTTTGCTAAAGCTTGTCATCTTCCCGTAGAACTAGAACACCGAGCTCTTTGGGTTCTCAAATCTGTGAATGTAGATCTCACTGAAACGGGTAGGAAACATTTGTTTCAAAAACATGAATTGCAGGAGCTTTGGGATGCGACATACGCACGTTCGTGGAACATTAAAGAGAAAACGAATGAGTTATACGATTAGAAGTTGAAGGGATTAAAGGAGTTTAGGAAGGGAGACAAGGTTCTCCAATACAATTCCCGGTTGAAGTTTACGGGAAAGTTGAAATCAAAATGGACGGGACCGTATTTGGTAAATGAAGTTTTATCATATAGTGCGATCGAGTTGTTGAATGAAACCGATGGGAACACTTGGAAAGTGAATTGTCATAGGTTGACGAACTATCTAGGACGGCCTTTAGATTCAACCAAGAGGGAGGAAGCTTGTTAGTGCATATTTTATAGGTCCGCCACTATGCAAATCGGATAGAGAGCGTGTGTTGAATATTGTATAGTTTAGTGAGAAAAATGAACACAGGATCACCTTTGTACGAAGGTAACAGCTTCGTACGAGGGTAATTACCTTCGTACGGAGGTAAACAAGTCTACTTTTCAACCAAACCCGTGTCTATATATAGTGTCGTGTATTCATAGTTTGATAAGGTTTGGACAACTAAGGGGGAAATGCTGGATAGCTTGTAAATGATGTATACTCTTTCGGTATGAATGGAAAGCTTTCGCTTCTATTTCTTCTTAATAACTTTCCACCGAATTAGTACTATCACGTCCAAACTTCAGTTTAAACCGGCCGCTTCCTGGACTTTCAATTGGTATCAAAGCTACGGTACCAATTCAATCGATCTAACAGTTGATTGAATCACCTACCCTTATGAATTATGTACTTTAGAGGGGTTTTAGAAGTAAATCGTCAAATAAACGGACAATCTATGGACAAAAATTAAGATTGAAACCATAGGATTGTTTAGAAATGAATTTCGACCTAGTTTGTGAAAGAATCATCATGAAAGTTGAAGAAATAAAGATTTTAGATCGAAAAATGTGATCAGCAGCATTCAAGCGGAGGTACTACGTCTGCACGAAGGTACTACGTTCGCACGAAGGTAGTTATCATCGCACAAAGGTAGTTACCCTCGCACAAAGGTACCCAAAGTGCCTTAAAAAAGATATTTTTTGATTGGTGATGAGACGAGTGTCTAGAAAACATTTGGTGATTGAATTTTTTTATAGATTTTAATGATAAATGCGAGTTGTTCGGGGACACCGTCGGGAGCTTCAAAGAATAGATTTGATAATACGATCACAGTGAGGTGAAGATAATGGGGTAGTCACGGATACCTATGCAGAATGATTATGATTTCGTATAGTGACTATTAATGGGTTTAAAGAAAAATCCGCATTGATGAAAAACGCAATTTTGTGGACCAAAATGACATATTTTTTGCATAGTTGAGTTTTTCAGTGAAAAGATAAGACTAAATTTGCCAAGTTTGAGGGGGAAATTCAGTGATAAGTTTTATATAGGTCAGAATTTGCAAAAATTAGGGGGAATAAAAATTTCATAGAATATATTGAAATTCCGACATTTTTTAAATTCGTGACTTGCAACAGTATTCGAGGGGTTTCGACTTCAGATTGTCCGGGGATGCATAAGATCTGGATTTGTTCGTTCATAATCATAGGAAGTTCGGAAATTTTAGTACGTGATCAGATTGATGTCTTAGGTTTTGAGTCTCGGGTCTTTGTCAAGCCGGATAGCAGGATTAGCGTTAGGAGATGCATCAGTTTTTCGATACTTAAAAGATATCAACAACTTTGTGAAAGTCTAAAGTGTTATAATGTTTAATCTTCTAGCATAGGAATAGTTTTCAGACTAATCGCGGGGAAATGATGATCTTTGTTGATTAAATTGCTGCCGGGTCTAACGGAGAAGACTATATATTTGTTATCGTGACTGAAGTGGAAGAATGTGATTTTGATCATGGAAGAATGATTTTCAGAACTGGATGTGTTACTAGATGATTTGTTATCCCATGAAGATTTGCTGATTCAGGAGATTGCCGTTTACAGTGATCAATGATTCAGGAGTATGCTTAAAGGTGATTATGGAAAATGAGTTTTCAGATTTTCGTGGGTTGTAGGTCCATTCTCGGATACGATAGCTCAGGTCTAACTTGATTAACCTAGTCTTAAATGTGCAGAATCCATTTTAGACTTAGGCGACATGTTAAACAAGATTATATTTTCTCAATTATCTGTTTTCATTAATAGTTCAACATGTACAAGATCCTGAAAACACTTGGATAAAGCTGCATGTTTATGCACTTTACCGTCATTGTGTGAATAGGCTAGAAAGAGTATGTATTGAATATTGTATAGATTAGATACGAACACACGACCCAAGTGCGAACGAGAACTGGCTCATATGAGTGACAATGTGACTCGTACGAGTGACATTGTGACTCGTACGAGTGACAAATAGCTCTACTTGTACGAGTGATAAACAGCTCTACTCGTACGAGTGAGCTTATGTGGCTCGTATGAGTGACATCTTGTCACTCGTACGAGCAACCATTCACACGAGCTTCATGTCTATATATATCTGTTGTGTGTTCATTGTTTCAGTAAGTTTTGGAAGTTTCCTGAGGGGAAACACTGGCGGACTCTCTCCAGGAATTTCGCCAGCCAGACAAGTTGTATACTCTTTCAGTATGAATGAATGAATACTTCCGAAGATTCTTTTTCTACTCCCATTCTACTCACGTTCTACCGAATCGGTACTATCATACGCCCAAACTTCTGTCTAGAACCGCCGTTGCCGAGACCCATAACTGGTATCAGAGCCTTGAGGCCATATTTAAGGACAAATATTAAGTTTCAGTAGGCAACCAATAGTTTCAACAGTTGCAAATCCAGATTCTACCATTGAAGTTTTCCTACATCTACTTTTTCTCATACAAAAATCAGATCCATATGAATTCATGGATGAATTGGACCAGGATTTTAGTATTACACGTTAAAATCAACCCTAACTAATCCCTGGAGATTTCAGATCTAAAATCAAACTAAATCATGTCGAAAATTGCAAAAATCATCCATTTGGTGACCTGAGCTGATCCGTACAAGTAGAGGGACAACTTGTACGAACGACCATCCATACGAATTGGACACTCATACGAACAAGTAAGCAAGTTTTCTTAGAATCTGCAGGTTACAAAATTGTCATTCGCACGAGTAAGTGATTTGCACGAAGTAGTCACTCGCACGAGTAAATCTTTCATTCGCACGAGCATCTCGCTCGCACGAAACCTTGATTCGCACGAGCATCTTGCTTGCACGAAACCTTGATTCGCGCGAGCATCTTACTCGCACGAATCATCTGAGTCGCACGAGCAGCTGGTCATTCGCACGAAGAACATTTAAGGAGTTTTCTTAATTTCGTATTTTTGTCAGTCTTATCAGTGTTTATCGAAAGTTTGTGTTTCTAAAATTTTGAAGATATAATGGAAGAAGAATATGGAGCGGCATATTTAATGAAGAACCTGAAGAATATCACAACACGTCTTCAGAAGAAGTAGTACTCTTAAATAGTACATTTAAACATCTTTTACCTTCTGACATTCTTAAAACTTTTGCAGGTTATTTCGACTCAAGCTATCAATCACCATGTGGAGAACAGAAAAAAACTTGAAGTAGAAAAGATGATTGATGTGACCACAGAGTTGACTTTGGAAAATCTGACTGACATCACCGACAAAGCTCTTATGGCTAACGTGAATGAGTGTTGATACACTTTTGTGTCTGTCGCTTGTTCTTAGTTATGTCTGTAATTCTACGGTCTTTGTTTACAGTGTCTATATAGTTTGGTCTTGTCGACCGAATCAAGATATCCTCCTATCTTGGTTTAGTACGACGTTCAGTTTGTCTGTGTTAAACAGTTGCATGTGTGCATACTGTTGAATCTTGTGTATGTCATGTCTGTGGAACGTTCTCCAAGGAAAACACTTAGTGTGAGTGGATATGCTTCGTACGAGCAAGATGTTGCTCGTACAAGCCATCTACCATTCGTATGAACGAATATCTATAAACAAGTATCATACTTGTTTCATACGAGCTAGTTGATGCTTGTACGAACCCGCTTGTTCGTACGAGTATCTTTGGAGTAGTTATTCGTGTCTTTTAGTGTTTTGTACGTCCAGCAACATACTTCGTACAGTTGCTGAGCATGGACACTATATAAGCAGACATGCACTCCTCAATATATAGTTACCTATAAGTGACTTGAGTTAGACATATGTGTGACTTGCTAGAGAACAGACACAAGAGCACAGAGTGTGTTGCATGAGAGTGTATGAACATTGTTTGTATATGTTCGTATCAGTTCTCTTCAGTTAATCAAGATATTGAATCTTTGGTTACCCTGTGTTCTTACTTTGCTTTGGTTTGCATTCAAACGAGGATTCCGCACTCGTATCTGTGTTGTATAAACAAGGAAGCCGGTTTATCTTTATCCTCCAAGTGGACCTACAAGTGGTATCAGAGCTTTGGCTCTCTTCCTTGTTCAAAACCAAGCTTAGTGATTGTGTCTGAGCTAGTTGAGAAGGTTTCTTGAAGTGTTCTTGAACTTTCAGCAAGAACTTAAGTTTTTGAAAGATAACTATCTTAAAACTTAGTTACAACTTGTTGTATCCAGAAAATTTTCATAAAAACCTAGTTAGTAACACATGGAGATATGTTAAAATCTGGTTTTTCTTAAAACTTTCTTCTTAGTGAAATGTACTCTTACAAAGTGTTAGCATCTCCGCAAGAAATCGTGATACGCTTTGCTGACGCATTACCGCCCAAATGAGGTCAATTTATTGACTTATTAAAACATACAGGTGTTTTGGACTCAATTAATATTTATGAATTTGTGCAGAAATTGGAAAACAAGAATGAAGAGGAACTTCAAAAGGCACAAAGAGTTACTGTTCCTGTGGACATTTGTGCCTTTTCAATCTTTGCACAATTACAAACAATTTCGTATTCAATGAAACCCTGTATTTTATTTCCAAATATTTTTGTATTCAATAAAATCTTGTATTTTATAGATGAGAATGCAAAAACGTCAATGGTTGCCCAATTTCGATCATTTTCGTGTTCATTAAAGCGTTTTACGCATTTTGCAAAACGCATAATCGTACAACCGAACGAACCGACATCCATGAAATTTTTGGGCATAATCTAAGTTACACATGTCTTAACACCTTTATACAACCTAAATATTAGGTTAAAGGGGTTAAAAATGGCAAACAAGTGAAAATGCAAGTCCAACGGCCAAAAATGTCAAAAAAATAATAAATATTTTTGCTTCTTAACCAAGTTTGCCACCTATCTCCAATTTTTGAAACCTAGCACTCACTTTGCCACACTTAATATGGTGTTGACACATGTTAGGACACTAATCCACACTTGAGGACACTTGTGATCAGCTCCTTAATCCTAAAATACTATAAATACCCCATGATTCTTCCATTTTTAACACCACTTCAAAACACTTCAAAGTAAAGTGTGAAGTTCTTCTTTCTATCCTTCTTGGAGCTTGTTTCCAACCTTTGGAAGCCTCATATCTTGAGTTCCGAAAGTGTTCTTCTCTTCAACACCAGTAAGTACTCTTCCTAGTTCTTTAAATTTTTTTAGCTGTTTTGAGCTAAAAGTCAAACAGTTTGGCTACCTGATTGACTTTTGGTTCTGACCATATTTGGTCAAGTCAAAGTTCAATTGAACTTTGCAACGTGATCGTAATCACGAAGGTTATAATCCCTAGCGATTTCACCGTCTGATTACCATATTTACTAGTCGAAGTGACGAGTTAAAGTTTCGGTAAAAAAATGCACATGATGTGCATTTTGCGACGAAACTATATTCTGGTATCAAAGCCTAGAAAATGCACATGGTGTTGACACATGTTAGGACACTAATCCACACTTGGTACAAGATGGGTTTACAAATGTAAGAAGGATGACCGAGGTGTTGTTGTGAGAAACAAAGAAAGATTGGTCATTCAGGGCTTTAATCATGTAGAAGGCATTGATTACACTGAAGTTTATGCACCGGTAGCTCGTCTTGAGGCCATAAGAATTTTCTAGGCTTATGCGTCCTACAAGAAGTTTACTGTCTACCAAATGGATGTTAAGAGTGCATTTCTTCATGGTGTGGTTGAAGAATAGGTATATGTTGGGCAACCGCCTGGTTTTGAAGATCCAATCCATCCTAACAAGGTTTGGCTTCTCAACAAGGCGCTATATGGTCTTCATCAAGCTCCATGGGCTTAGTATGAAATGTTGTCTTCCTATCTTCTGAAGAATGGTTTTCGACGTGGTTTGATCGACTGTACTCTCTTCATCAAAGAACAGAATGAGGACTTGTTGCTGGTGCAGGTGTATGTTGATGATATTATTTTTGGGTCTACAAATAAGAAGATGCGCAAAGAATTTGAGCAGGTGATGGAAGAGAAGTTCGAGATGAGCACTATGGGAGAAATGACTTTTTTTTAGGTTTGCAGGTTCAACAATCTAAGGAAGGGATTTTCATCCATCAAACCAAGTACATTGGGGATATTCTCAAATGATTTTAGATGGAAGACTCAAAGCCTTTGGGAACTCCATTAGCTCAGAATCATGGGATTACTCCTGACGGAATGGGTGAACATGTGGAACCATCTCTTTATCGTGCTATAATCGGATCTCTCATGTATCTTACAGCTTCAAGACCCGATATAATGTCCCAACATATCTTCAAGCTCACTACCACTCCAGTACGAAGGTTTCTCACTTGATGCTATGAAAAGGATCTTTCGTTATTTGAAGGGTCGTCCGGACACTGGTCTCTGTTACCCTAAGGATGATAACTTTGATTTGACATCATTCAGTGATTCTGATCATGGCGGCTACAAGATCGATGCAAAATCAACATCAGTAGGATGTCAGTTCTTGGGAAATCGCCTAGTCACATGGCAGTGCAAGAAGCAGACTTGTGTAGCTACGTCAACCTGTGAGGCTGAGTATATTTTGGCTTCTAGTTGCTACTCTTAGGTTCTATGGATTCAACAGCAAATGCGCGACTATGGATTTGAATTTCTAACTACTATTTTTGTTGATAACGATGATGCTTTACAGATCACTCGTAATCCTGTACAGCACTCAAAAACCAAACACATTGAGATTAAGTATCATTTCATACATGATTGTTATTAAAAGAAACTTATCAATGTTGTTAAAGTCCACACCGATCACCAACATGCCGACCTGTTTACAAAAGCTTTTGATAAATCTCGTTTTGAATATCTACTTTTGGTCAATGGCATCAAGGTGAAACCCGAGCAATTCATCCTTGGCTAATCATTTTTCGTAAATATTTTCTTCAAAATCTAAAATTACAAAAAGATTTTCTATTTTCTCTTAGTTTTATATTTTAGGGGGCGAATATTCCAAGAAAATTCAAAAATATGAGAAAATTCAAAAATACAAAAACAATAGAAAAACTAAAAATCAAAAATGAGTTTCTTGGATAGATAAGTGAAGATGATGAAATACACCAGTGATCTGTCATAAACAGTCAAAAACAGAAAATGAAAATTGATAAGTAGTTTTACTAATGATGCATCGGTAGGCTCAGAATCAGATTAAAATGTGCAGGTTGATATAAACTTGGTACCGGAATTTCGTTCGATAGTATGCCGAGGATCTGAGATGTGCGGTCTTTATGCTGACTTATCATCTGGGTATCATGGTTGAATCTTTTGCCAAAAAATAACGGTGACGCAAGTTTAGAACTTCCATGATACCATACATACGTGTAAATACTACATACGACCTTCAATAAGTGATAAAAATATCACATTCACCCAAAAATAAGTGATAAAATATCAAAGCTTTATGCGGGAGCTATGTTCGTCTCTTAGGCGGTATGATGGTACTAACCTATTTACGGACTTACTCTTGTGCCCTGCATGCATCTGAAAATCAAGTTCCTCATCAATAAGTGATTTAATCAGATAGGACTTGTTTTCAATCAAAATAAGTGAGTATCTCACATCATATATGTCAAAACAGATGATAAGTAGTATACTCACCGGTAAGATTTTCTCTCGTGCATATCTTGATACGGGAATGTGTCGTGAAGTGGTTGAACACCGGCTAGTAAGTATAAATCATACATTAATCATATCTCCTAATCATGATTACATCTGATAAGTTGAGCTTACGTGGACAACAATACCGATACACATAGTAGAATGCTTATTTATTTAATTTGATGTTTTTAACAAAACTTGTTTTTGACAAGATTAAAAGCTGGTATGATTCTCTTACCTTGAAGCTCTGAAAAAGATTGTCTGGTAAATACATAGTTTATAGTTTACTCTATCTATTAGTAGTTGCTTTAATTTTAGTTTACTTTGTTGTTAAATTAAGTTCTTTTTGATTTAGCCAAAATTGAAGCTTAAAGGTTTTTTTACCAAGATACGCCATAAAAACCATTCGCTTTGATATCATAACTTAATAAAAAGTACTTTTTTACAACGAGTAAACTCATCTCAAAAGAACAAAATATGTTTTAACAAGCACTTTTCCTAACATTAACTTTTTTATTACTGTGGATATGTGCAAAGTTTTGAACAGGCCTACGAAAAACCTAAGGTTCTTTAAGAACTGAAAGTCCAGTTGTGAAAAACCTTGATTCGTACGAATAAAAGATCATTCGTACGAGCCTATGTGCTTCATACGAATGAGATTTGGGTTTTGTACAAGCAAGTTCTTCATATGAAGCTAAGTTGTTTCACACGAGTGTTGTGATGTGGTATATAAGGTAATGAAGTTCTTTGGTAGAATTTCACTTTCACCTTGCTCACGTCATATTTACACCTCCCTTCACTTTGTTTTTGATTTCTTTAAGGTATACTTTAAATGTTTGGCATACTTTGAAGATGAACAACTTAAACATCATTATCTGACCATGTGACCTTGATTGGCTTGAACAACAAAATTTAAAACGAAGAATCATTTTAACAAAAACAAGTAACTTCTCTTGAAGTTGTTTGTACAATTAGTTTCGCACGAGTAACACTTCGTTCGTACGAACCAGCTCTTCGTATGAATGAATCAGTTGCTTGATTTTGTCAAAAGTTTTTGAAACGAGTTGTTCTTTGTACGAATAAATAGTTATTCGTATGGGTCAGTAGTTCTTTGTTTAGGGAATATATACATACAAAAGGTTTGGAATAAAATTTTTTGTGTATATTCCCTAATAAATTTGTGTTCTTATCCTAGTTGTTATATGTGTACAAAATGGAACAAAGGGAACATAAAAGAAAACCTGCAACAAAGAGAACTGAGAAGTCAGAAGTGGAAATTATGTCAGAACCTAGACATAACATGGTGGCCTACTTGGATTCGGAAGACAAATTTGCAGAGTACAACGGTATAATGAAGTTTTTGCGTGACTCAAGGGTACATTATGCTATCACGCACAAGACTACAGTATACAAAATTTGATTAAGGAATTTTGGGATTTAGCTATAGTTATTGAAGAAAATGGGCAGGAACTTATCAACGGGAAAGTAAATGACTTGAACGTAGATGTCTCTGTTGATACCATAAATTCAGTATTACAGCTTGGTGATGATCCTGAAGCTCCATTCTCATTACCATTGAAATGTCAACGTGGATGTTTGCTTAGAATGAAATGTGTTGGAGATTTCCTCATGAGACAACTAAACAAAGCATGGTTGCCACTCCAATACAAGTTCTTTCTACATGTTTTAATTCAATGTTTGAGCAACAGACGAAGTGGTTATGACATGGCAAATGACGACTTGGTTGGAATGATGGTAGCTTTGGCGTTGAACAAACCATTTAGTGTTTCAAAGTATATTTTTGAAAACATGAAGGAAAACCTGAGAAGAACCGGATATGGTGGAAACAAGTTTTGGATGTATCCTCATTTTCTCAAAATGATTCTGAATGTGCAACATCCGAATCTTCCGAAGAATGACAACGATGTTTTAAAAGTTGAGGTTATGATGGAAAATTCGTTGAAGATCTTTAGAGGTGTAGCAACAAAATGTTACAAGGAAAGCACACCCCTCGCAAGTTGATCGGTTTTTTGGCAAATGATCAATATGTTGCACTGGAAAACAATAAGTGGCGCCATTATGATAGTGATTCAGATAATGAAGAACCAACTTTGAAATAGATGATCGAAGATAAGTTTGGTCATAAAAAGGGAAAGGGTAATGATGATGACAGTGACAATGTTGGTAATGATTGTGCTAGTGAAACAGTTGTAGAAGTTCAACCTAGTATTACAGCAGAGGAGTCTGAGCCTGTAATAATGGAATCCTTTACAATTCCTAAAACACAACCTTCAAATACCACAGCAGCTGATGCACCTTCAGCTGAAGATACTCCAGTTCGATCACAACCTACTACTTCTTCAGCTCAACAATCCCAGTCCACAACTCATCAAAAAAGTACAAAACGAAGCAGTCGTATATATTCTAAAATGGAAGAGGATGAGAAAGTGGATTTTCTGTTCTCTCAGTTGCAAGCTGCCGCAATTCAGATTAACAAGCATTTGGAGATTATATCTTCAAATCGAAACACAGTTGTCAAACAACTGTTGGAGATAAATTCTTTGAAAGAGACTATTAGAAAACAGGATTCTTAAATTGCGCAGTTAAGAAAAGAAAATGAGCAACTAAAGACTGCATATGCTGAAAGAGAAACTCAGCTATAACAAATGAGGGCAGCTTATAACTCTCGGGGGATTGAGATAAATAGGCTGAAAGAACGTAGTGCGGCTGTACAACGATCTGCGGAAATATTAATTGTTAAGCATAACGACTTGAAGGAATGGTATCATTCTCGCAATGCTGCACTGGTTGAAGGCTTTAATGGTATTAAAGAAATGTGTTCGAAATGAGTAGAAAGAGAGTGAACATTCTATGGAATGATAGATGCAAAGCGCAGGAGATCAAGCATCAACATGATCTGGTTAGTGAAGACACTGGGAATCCTGATACTTCGGCCTCATCTTCATAACAAAAAGTTTCTGCATCAACTCCAGTGGTAGAGTCTAATGCACAGCAGATCGTGACCGATCCAGTTACCTCAAGCAACAATCAAGGGGAAACAGGAAAGGTTTGATGTTTCTGGAAAGTTTTGAAGACCTGATGTTCTATCAACGTTGGATAGCAGATCTTTAGGGGGAGTTTGTTGACACTCCAGGCCATTCAAGTATGAAGACCAAGGACCAAAGACCAAGCAACAACCAAGGGAGAGTTTGTTGATACACTTTTGTGTCTATCACTTGTTCCTAGTTACGTCTGTAATTGTATGGTCTTTGTTTATAGTGTCTGTATAGTTTGGTCGTGTCGACCGAATCAAGATATTCTCCTATCTTGGTTTAGTACGATGTTTAGATTGTCTGTGTTAAACAGTTGCATGTGTGCATACTATTGAATCTTGTGTATGTCATGTATGTGGAACGTTCTCCAAGAAAAACACTTTGTGTGAGTGGACATGCTTCGTACGAGCAAGATGTTGCTCGTACAAGACATCTGCAATTCGTACGAACGAATCTCTCTAAACAAGTATCATACTTGTTTCGTACGAGCTAGTTAATGCTTGTACGAACCCGCTTGTTCGTACGAGTATTTTTGGAGTAGTTCTTCGTGTCTTTTAGTGTTTTGTATGTCCAGCAACATACTTCGTACAGTTGCTGAGCATGGACACTATATAAGCAGACATGCACTCCTCAATATAGTTACCTATAAGTGACCTGAGTTAGACATGTGTGAGACTTGCTAGAGAGACATACACAAGAGCACAAAGTGTGTTGCATGAGACTGTATGAACATTGTTTGTATATGTTCGTATCAATTCTCTTCAGTTAACCAAGATATTGAATCTTTGGTTACCCTGTGTTCTTACTTTGCTTTGGTTTGCATTCATACGAGGATTCCGCACTCGTATCTGTGTTGTATGAACAAGGAAGCAGGTTTATCTTGATCCTCCAAGTGGACCTACAATGAGGAAATACTGAGGAAGCTTAGGAAGCTAGAGTCTAAACGGTAAACATGTCAGTAAATGAGTTGGTAAAATAGTTGTTGGTGTGTGACTACGGCGAAGCCCTATCCAGTTGTTTACTCGTCTGTAACAATTGATGAATCACCTACGCTCATGAATTTTGGACGTATGAGGGGTTTTAGACGTAAAACATCAAATAATCGGACAATCCACGGATATAATGTCAAATTGAAACCATAGGATTGTTAGAAACTGATTTTCGACCAGATCTGTGCAAAAATCATCTTGAAATTCGAAGAAATAAAGATTTTGGATCGAAATAATCAGTCTCGTTTGTACGAGTGAGCCTCTGTGGCTCGTATGAGTAACAATTTGTCACTCGTACGAAGCACCACTCATAGGAAGCATCACTCGTACAAAGTGTGGCGTGCATAGAAAAAATGCATTTTTTGATCGTATCGACGAGACGAGTGCCCAGAAAAAATTTGGTGATTACAATTTTTTTTCAAGATTCTAACGTCTAATTCGGGCTATTCAGGGACACGTCTAGAGCTTCAGAGTATAGATTTGATGATACGGTCACAAAATGTTGATGATATTAGGGTAGTCACTAATACCTGCACATAAAGTTGATCACATCTGGTGTAGTGACTTTTAATGGGCCTCAACGTTAAATCGCATTTGATCAAAACTGAAATTTTGGGAAATTTTCCACAAAATTTGGTTTTTGTGAAAAGATGCTCAACCCGTCAGAATATGCAAAAATGAGGGGGAATAAAAATTTTCACGTATATGTTAATATTCCGGCATTTTTGAAATTAGTGACCATGCAATATTATTCGGGTGGTTCCGACTACGGATTATCTGGGAAACACAGAGCATCGAAGATTCATTAGTGATGAGATAAAGTTGATGTCTATTTTTCGTAAAGTGGGGTTGCATAACTGAGTCTTGGAGGAGTTGTTCATCGGATTCAGTAGTTGTGGTCACGTTGATGCCTGAGTCTTTGTACAAGCCGGTTGCACACACGAATTCTTAGTGGTACAAAGTATCCAATTTAACTCCGCAGAATGAACTGTTTTCCGGACTAACCGCCGGAAAATAAGGATGCTTTATGGTTTCAGTTGTCATTGTGACTAACGAGGAAGCCTATGTACTTGCAATTCATGACTATAGAAGATGATATAATAAATCTTTCACACAAAAATTGTGTAACAGCTGCTCACGAAATAGACTACACATTTGGAGTTTTGTGATCAAAGGATGTTCAGAATTTTCAGATCATGATACAGATTGATGCTTAAGGGTTAAATACCTGATCTTCGATGTGGAATTAGATGCACATACGACTACTTATCTCTAACTCTACAAGGCAAATGAATTGTTTTCTGAACAAACCGCCAGGAAATGAGGATGTTGTAGTTTCAGTTGCCCATTCCAGCGGAGATAGCTATACATTTGTTATTGTGACTAAAAAGGAAGAATGTGATTCTGATTATCGAAGAATGTTTCTCAGATTTGATGTGTTACCAGATAATATGATACCACTGATGATTTGCTGATTGAGAAGATTACCGATTTGCTGATCAATCGTGATTACCGAATCGGGATTTCAGATTTACGCTGATATTTATTGAATTGAAGTTTATTGTGGTGGTAATTCAAAGTTTCTATCAATTGCTGGTTGGGTTTCGAAGAACAGAGGATCGGGCATTGGAGGAGTGCGCTAAACCAAACGCGGATATGGTTAAAGTCAAAACAGAAAAGCTGCATTGATTAATTTCAATTTGGTGATTATTCAAGAAAATTTGTAGATTAAGCAAATCAGAGGAGGTCTTGAATCGTGCAAAGAAAGACCTGAAGATTAATTCCTGGAGAGAATTATTTCAGGGGAATGTTGCTTAAAGTAGATAATGCAAACCCGGATCATCAATCAAGGGGGAATTTGTTGACGCGTTCTACGACATCGACAGATACCTAATTGAAGTTACAGAATATTCAAACACGGCTCTCAGATTTCAAGATCAAGATCAAGCTTCGACAGCGACATCCAAGGGGGAATTTGTTGAAGCACTTTATGTCCGTCACTCTGTGAATAGGCTAGAAAGAGTGTGTATTGAATATTGTATAGATTAGATACGAACACACGACCGAAGTGCGAACGAGAACTGTCTCGTACAAGTGAAAGTGTGACTCGTACGAGTGACATTGTTACTCGTACGAGTGACATCTTGTTACTCGTACGAGCAACCATTCACACGAGCTGCTCATGTATATATATATGTGTGTGTGTGTGTGTGTTGTGTGTTCATTGTTTCAGTAAGTTTTGGAAGTTCCCTAAGGGGAAACGCTGGTGGTTTCTCTCCAGGAATTCCACTAGTCTACCAAAACAGTTACAGACTCAAGACCCACACTCTCCTATTTATAGACTAATCACTCCCTTAGGACTTGACGAAGTGGATCACCTTCATACAAAGTGAACACTTGCTACATTCGGTCTTCGTACGATCTTGGACTATCTTCCTACGAAGTTGATTAACACCTTGTACGAAGTGACTTGTCTTACCTTGGTTCGAAGGTAGTAATACATATACAAACAAATCTAACATGTATGTTCCTATTAGAGACTCGATACAACTTGATGATGCAGGCAGCATACATATGCATCAACAGTCTCCGCCTTGGATCTTGTCGTACTCTCGAAGTCGTAGTCTCGATAAATCTTCATAACTTTAATATCTTTGATGTTTCAGCACAGCAAATTCTATCAACAATCTCCCTTTTCCTTTGAGCTTGATTTGTAAACTTTAATCATCAGCATGCTCCCTCTTTCCTTGAGCTTCTCTTTCTTTGATCAACGTTTCATTCTTGCTCCACCTAACTTTCAACTTCCTATTGCAACATATTATCATTTAAATAAACATTACAAATTCAAACTTTGAAATTTTCAACTCAAACTTTTACAATTTCAAATTTTAAACATTTAATCCGTTTTAATAACCCTCTAAGTTAACCAAGGCCAAGTTAATGACCCTGGTTACCTGATTTATCTACCAAGTTCAAATGAATGACCTCGGTTGATCACTTGTGAACAAACTGATGTTTTCTATCAATTTTAAGTTTTAAATTAATGAACTTTTAATTATTTCAAAACTATTTCTCATTTCAAAATAAACTTTCAATTTCCAGATTTAGTTCAGTAGCTTTAGACTTTGAAAATTAGCATTCTATCATCGGCAGTCGAAACTATGATGAACATAAAATCTTTTTTAGTTTATGAAATGAAATATTTATCTACAAAAATATTTACATACATTTTTTTGTGAGTTTGTGTAACATAAATCTTTTTTAGTTTATGAAATGAAATATTTATCTACAAAAGTATTTACAGACATTTTTTGTGAGTTTGTGTAAAAGGATCAAATCAGTTTTTTTAGACATATCACTAGTACTGTTGATCTGACAAAACTTTAAGTCCTAAACAGATTCACTTCGATTATCAGTATACTGGTCCACTTAAACCTCTACACATTTCTCAATTGCTTAGAGATATGATATTAGATGTCTTAGAACTTGACTTAGCAGTGTTTTCCACCCAAGAATATACTCCCTTATCAAGATTCCTTAGATTTCATCTTACAGGTGAATATATCTAACTGATATCTGTATGTGGGTTATGTTAGACCTTGAGAGCTCAGGTTAGTATCACTATCCAGATAGAGAGATGAGGGCTCGACTTAAAAGTAGTGTTTCATATTTTGGAATCTTTTGACTGCAATTAGATCTTTCGATACTTTCAATATAATACAATTTTTAAGGTTTAAAAGCAAAAGTATTATATAAGTTCTAGGCTACTGCTGAAGGAAAATAAGAACTTGTATAATACCCCAGATAAAAATTATTTATAAAAACCTAGTATCTCAGAAACTGGCAATCTCTCAAACAAACTTTAGGTGTACTAAGACCATATATCTGAGAGATGTTAACCCACTAATTAAGAAGTTTTTTTCTTTATGTTTATATCTCGAAAACAATTTACTAAATATGCGAAGCCTACTGGCATATCATCAGTAAGACATGTTTAAACATTTTGAAACTACATTTCTTTAGCATACTGTGATAGCCCACTGATATACTATCATTTCATCTTTTTGCACAAAAACTCTTTTTTGTCTTTTTCATGTTTTTGTACATTTCTGATAGCTCACGTCTAACTTGATTAAACTAGTCTTAAATGTACGGAATCCATTTAAGACTTAGGCGACATGTTTAACAAGATTATATTTTCTCAATTATCTAGTTTTCATTAATAGTTCAACATGTACAAGATCCTGAAAACACTTGGACAGGTTTTCGCCGTCCAGTCTACCAAAACAGTTACAGACTTAAGACCCACACTCTCCTATTTATAGACAAATTACTCCGTGCAGATTTGACTGCCAACCTTCCTAGGAAGTGGACCACCTTCGTATAAAGTGACACACTTGCTACATTCTACCTTCTAACGATCTTGGACTATCTTCGTATGAAGTTCATTAATCACCTTTGTACGAAGTGACTTATCTTACCATAGTACGAAGGTAGTAATACAATACAAACAAATCTAACATGTACGTTCCTATTACAAACTCGATATAACTTGATGACATAGGCTACAGACATATGCATCAACCTGGGTATTCACAGACTTGATGTTTATCGGTGTGGTCACTTGAAGTTTCTATCAATTGTCAGTTGGATTTTTGAAGATTAAGAGATTCGGTTCAAGTGCTAAAGTGTTCATTCAAAAACCGAACACGGATGTGGTTATAGTCAAAACACAGAAGCTGCATTCTTGAAGATTATAGTTAAGCAAATTAGAGGAGGTCGGGTACCATGCAAACAAAGACCTGAAGATTTATTTTATGGGGAATTTGTGTATAAAGAAGATAATACAAGCCCAAATCATCAATCAAGGGGAATTAATTGAAGATATCAAGATGCCTAATTGAAGCTGTAGAATATTCAAACACGGCTCTCATATTTCAAGATCAAGATTCGACAGTGATGGCCAAGGGGGAAATTGTTGGTGCATATTTTGTATGTCCGACATTATGCGAATAGGCTAGATAGAGTGTGTGTTGAATATTGTATAGTTTACATGACACGATGGTGAGGATGAGATCACCTTTGTACGAAGACCTTCGTACGAGAGTACACAAGTCTACTTCGCATGAACGTCTCCTCCGCACCAAACCCATGTCTATATATAGTGTTGTGTGTTCATATTTTGATATGTTTTGTAGATCTCAAAGGGGAAATGCTAGAGAAATGTTTCTCTAGCTTGTGAATGATATATACTCTTTCTGTATGAATGGAAAGCTTCCGCTTCTACTTGTCGTTAAAAACTTTCTACGGAATTAGTAATATCATGTCCAAACTTCCGTCTAAACCCATCGGTTCCTGGACTTTCGAAACTCCTCTCGAAATACTCCCTTAGATAACCAAGTAGAAGTCTTGGGTGAAAAATCAAGTGTAGAGTTTGTATAGGTTGTATCGGTCGTGTTTGCAAGTTTTTCGGTCACTAACGGTAGTTTTTCGTAGTTTTCGTATTGTGCTTTTGAGTCTTTCGCAGGAATCGCCACCATCATGAAGTGTGAATTAACGAGAATCGGAGTTTCAGGCAAGTCCCATTGTTACTCATTATTTGGAACATTTTTTTCTTTTTTAAAGGAGGGGAGGAGGGGTGTTTGGGTAAGTTGGAAATTTTTTTTGAGGCATTCAAGCCTCAAAACCACGAAACTTTCTATGAAAAAGACCTCCTCGCGTTGTGCGAGGAGGCAAGGCTAAACCATTTGTCCGTGTTATAAAGCAATGTCGTTAAGTGAAAACCTCGTATCATAAGTGTTTAATATTGGAATACAATTATCCAACTAAAACAAGTTGGATAAAGCTTTGTATACATATTGCAACACCTCATCCTACTACCAGAGTCGTTAAGTGAAAACCTCGTATCATAAATGTTTAATATTGCAATACATTTATCCAACTAAAACAAGTTGGTTAGAGTTGTGAAAACCTTATAGCCATGAATCTTGACCAAAACATATCTTTTGTAAAAACCTTGTAATAGATTGATTTAAAAGAAAACTTCGTATGGTTTATATCTTTAAGTGAAAATCATTGTGTAACATTGTTCAAAACCATTTGTCCGTATTATAAACCATTTGTCCGTGTTATAAAGCAATGTCCGTGTCATAAACCAACTGTCCATGTTATAAACAAATCGTCTGTGTTTTTTTTTATAATTGTGAAAACTTTTGATCGTTCTTTAATGAACATATTCAAACATGTGTTGACTATACCACCAAAGGGTATCTTCAATAAACCACCAAAGGGTATTTTTAACTAGACTAACAAATCAAAAAATGATTTGTAAATCAGAAACAGTTTCTGTCATTACCCAAACTTCCACCAAATCCGGTTGACAGTCCAATAATGGGATTGTCAGTCCTATTGTACCATAACATACTACTGGTCGGCTCGG
Source organism: Scalesia atractyloides (assembly GCA_947069175.1). Classification (NCBI taxonomy): domain Eukaryota; kingdom Viridiplantae; phylum Streptophyta; class Magnoliopsida; order Asterales; family Asteraceae; genus Scalesia; species Scalesia atractyloides. Next base: position 58,757,316 of record CAMTDV010000020.1, read on the forward strand.
CCAAAGCTAATGAATGCCATTCGTGTTATGGATAACGCATCAACAAGTTGTTCACATTATTGAAATTGTATTGTTTTATATATAAATCATAAACATTGTTTTTGAAAACTTGAAAATGATTTAGCACATATGAGTCACCCCAAAACATACTCAAAACGTAAAAGAGGGGAAACATGTACTCACTTTGAAAATCATTTTGTATATATAAACCATTTATATTTTTTTGAAATCTTGAAAATAATAATAGGCACATATGAATCACCCAAAACATTCAGAAAATGTAAAGAGGGGAACTATGTACTCACTTTGAAATCATTTTGTATATATAAACCATTTATATTTTTTTGAAATCTTGAAAATAATAATAGGCACATATGAATCACCCAAAACATTCAGAAAATGTAAAGAGGGGAACTATGTACTCACTTTGAAATCATTTTGTATATATAAACCACGTATATTGTTTTGAAATCTTGAAAATAATAATAGGCATATATGAATCACCCAAAACATTTAGAAAATTTAAAAGAGGGGAACTATGTACTCACTTAGGATTGTGAAAGTATTCTTGATCAATGGAATAAACTAAGCTCAAACGTGTCCTAATGTGTCAGATAAATATGTTAGTGTGTCAGGACTACAAATGGGGGATCAGATAGAATGAAGTTTTATAAACCAAACGAGTGTTGGAACTCATGTGATATGGTTTAACAAAGTTAACATTCTGATTTGGGAAGAATCCTAAGTGCTTTTGACCCATTATGACTCGTTAAGGTAGCTTACGCTACGTTAATGGGTCACTAGCGTAAACGCATGATCGGATGGTTAATCATGTCCTATGATAAGTCTTAAATTCCCAAATATGTTTGAAAATGTTATAACATCAGTTTATATGTCAAATTTGGTTACATGTGTTTAAAATGGATTTATGCACAAAAGGGCATTTTGGTCATTGTTTTTTTAAGAACATAGAAGTAACTTTTCATAACACTAACCAAATGAATGACCATAAGGTATAACCTCAGTAGGTTCGTCAGTATACAACTATGGTCACAAATATGTGTTTGGTCGGATCCTAAGATCGACCAAACGGGTCGGATTCAAAAGTCAAAGCGGTTGTCAAGACCGCTCGACTTACGACCCTAAATAAGCACTAAACTAGAGGTGACAAGTTAGACATGTCAAAATATGTCTAACTAAGTTTATAAAACTGATTTGGTATCAAAACTTGGTGTTTTGATACTCGAAAATAGTTTCTTCGTAAAATGCAGGTAAAATCGTCACTTCGAATAGTAAACCTGGTAATCAGATGGTGAAATCGTTAGGGATTATAACCATCGTGATTATGATCACATTGCAAAGTTCAATTGAACTTTGAGTTGACCAAATATGGCTAGAACCAAAAGTCAATCAGGAAGCCAAACTGTTCGACTTTTAGCTCAAAATAGCTACAATGAAAGTACTAGGACGAGTACTTACACATGTTGAAGAACACTTTCGGAACTCAACATAGGAAACAAGCTCCAAGAAGGATAGAAAGAAGAACTTCACACTTTGCTTTGAAGTGTTTTGATGTGGTGTGAAAAAAAATGGAATGATCATGGGGTATTTAAAGTATTTTAGGATTAAGGAGGTGATGACAAGTGTCCTCAAGTATGGATTATTGTCCGAACATGTGTTAACACCAAATTAAGTGTGGCAAATTGAGTGCTAGGTGTCAAAAACTGGAGATAGGTGGCAAACTTGGTGAAGAAGCAAAATTCTTTATTCTTTTTTGCCATTTTTGTCCCTTGGACTTGTATTTTCACTTGTTTGCCATTTTTAACCCTTTAACCTAATATTTAGGTTATATAAAGGTGTTAAGATAGGTGTAACTTGGATTATGCCCGAAAATGTCATGGATGTCGGTTCATTCGGTTGTACGGTTACGCGTTTCGCAAAAATGCGTAAAATGCTTTAACGAACACGAAAATGATCGAAATTGTGCAACGATTGACATTTTTGCATTCTTATCAATAAAATACATGATTTTATTGAATACAAAAATATCTTGATTGATACACATGGTTCTTATCTTAAATACGGACTAATAGACTTTCGTAGTTTGACGAAAATAGTCCCTGGACTTGTATAAGCGTGTTTTTGTCATATCTAACCGTTCAAAATTTATATCTAAGTTATGTAAAGGGTATTTAGGGTATGTGCAGCTTATGTCCGTTCTTTCGGAGTGTACGTCACGTTAAACTGATTGCGTTTGAGTGTCAGTTAACGAATTATTTCCACATAAATTTTTTAGGGTTTGAAATTGTGCAAATGTCGTAGATTATTATACAAATTTCGAAAATAAGACACAAGGTTTCATTCAATACGAAATAGTTTGTAATTGTGCAACGATTGAAAAGGCACAAATGTCACAACACGTGCCGTGGCATCCTTGTATAAACCTGATATCCTTTCCCTTTCCCCAAATTTGCTGCAATTTTCGAAAACCCTAACTCTCTTTTCCATACGATAAATTCACCCAAAATCTCACCAAACGTCGATTAAAACACCTCTCACCACCATTTTTAACCATCCTCTACCCACCATATCACCCCACCACCAAAACCCACCACAAAAGTTTTAATCTTTTGTCAAAGAACGAGTTTTTCATGGGATTCCAAATTTCAAAAATATCACCATTGTTTCGTTTCTTGTTTAGATCAACTTACTAGTATGGTTTCTTGTAATTGTATTTATTTTTTTATCATGAGTCTAAGTGATTAGGTTAGTCTTTAGTTCGTATGCTTGTTTAGGAGTCGGGTTTTGTTTCGAGTTAGTGTTATGCGATGCTTAAATCTGTTTTGAGGCTATAGGTGGTTCAATTTGTGTCTATGTTCATGAATACAGCCTACGGGTTGTCCGATTTGGTTTGTGTTGGGATGTTATACTGTTTCTAAAGGTTAGGTAATATCAAACATTGAAATGGTATATATTGGTTTGATCATTGATATTGAATTAAAATTATGTGGTTTGAATATGATTAATCAGTTAAACCCTTTTGTCTAAGAGGAAATTTTTGGCCTGAATAAAACATTTTTCGACACTAATGTTTCAAACTTTAAATGTTTCAGGAATCAATGTTCGAGAGTTTTAGGCTCTTGGTCTTAATTATGGAAAATTAATGTGCTGGGAGTAGGTAGTGTACATTGAGTCTAGTGTTGAGTCGGTTTACTGTCGTGTGTGGTTCTAGCATAACGATTCGGTCTTAGTGTGTGTTTTGATCGAGTCTTTGGGATGCTTATGCACTTTGAAAGGTACAAGACCACTCGCCCATACTCAATATCCGTTTGGGCGGGTTTTGATCTGAAACTTATGTTTTTGTAAACGATACCCCAAAATTGTTTGTTACACGACCGTGAACGAAATGCTATATGGTCGTTTCCAATTTTGAAAAAAAAATCATAAAAATACAAAAAAATTAGAAAATTCTAAAAAGTACAAAAACAAAATATTAAAAATCTATAATACCAAAAATAGTTTGCGAATACCAATTTTTTCTCTATTCGCCTATGTTTAAACATTCTTTTGTAGACATGTCAGGTGCAGGATCTTCCAGTGGAGGTAGTGGAAGCAAGAAAAGACATAGATCACCCGCTCGTCCACAAGGAGACTTGGCCGAACAAGTTAATTACTAGAACCCTCAAGCTAGGCATATTACATATAGTAAGTTAGAAGGTTGCCTTTGTGTGGTAGCACAAGCATTTGGGAGTTTCCATCGCTGCAATTTAAAATGGGCACAAATGAATCTGGGAAACTGGATAGACTGTTCAATACTGATTTGCTACAGTTTAAAACAATAGACTACTAGTTCTTTTATCGGATTGGGCAACGGGATCAGATCGAGGCGCTGTTTGGAGAAAAGTTTAGGGTTGCTGTATGCTGTGATGCTTTGCAATATAAAGAGTTAACTTTGGAGTTCCCTTTGATGTTTAGGTACAAAGAAGGGAATTTTGGGAAGCGAGATGCAGTGTCGTTTTCTTTGGGTAAGCAGGATTTTAAGTTGACTATGGCTCACTTTATTGTGGCGAGCTAGTTGTATACGACAGAGGGGATTCGGGTGGTGGAGTTCAGTTTGGCTTTGAGAGGAGCACTTAAGAAGCAAAGAGATAAAGGTTTGGTAAAAGCTGATTTCGCTAGATTTTGGGCGACTTAGCAACTACCCCTTTTCGGGGAACATGCTGAGTTGTGACATTATGGATCCGGTCTATCATTATAGTCATAAGATTTTGACAGCGGCTTTGGTTGCCAGAGGCTTAGGAGAAAATAAGGTCAACTGGACTGACCTCTTTTTTTTATTCATGGTGGAGTAGAGGACAATAAATGTGGCGAGTGTGTTGTCATGGACATTCCATAGATCTAGGAAGGGACGCCCACGATCTAGAGTAGATATGGGACTTTATTTTATGAGGATAACTGAGAGTTTAAATGTTTTTAAGAGATCCTAGAGAAAACATATGATATTGGGACTACCGACGGTACATATTGGTGTTAGGGAGATTAAGTTGGCTGGGATTTTGATGATGACAGAGCATATACAGTGGGAGCAATAAACCATGGTCCACATGTCCAGCCGCCAGCAGGTACAGCGGCTGCTAAGGCTATGAAGGTTAGATACCCACTCGTTTTCAGAGACTATTATGCAGGTTTGAGATGCCTGCACCACAGTGCCCTTCAAGACAGTCACCACCCGATTTGCTCACTTAGAGTCTTTATATGACTGGATGGACGCCAGATTTGGGCAGTTAGACGGTATGAAGACCATGGGTCATAATGAGATTGGAGATTTGATTTCTACCGGGAAGCATAGGCAGGAGGAAGCGCCGAGAAGTATGATGGGTCTTTTGAATATGAATTTACAGAGTTTTTCACAGGTTACGGTTCGGGTAACGGTAAGGTTGGAGGCGCAAGTCAGAAGGGTGGTTAGTATGGGCTATATGGTGGTTACAGCCAGTATGGGAGCTCTAGTCATCAATACGACGATTATGTACAGTATGGAGGTTTGGGGAGTGAGCCAGAGTACCCGGTTTTTGAGACGGAGAGTGAAGAAGAAGATGAAGACTAGTGCGGGGATCAAACAGCTGTTGTTTTATCTTTTCTTTTATGTTGTTTTTATCTCCCTTGGTCTGTACTGATTATTATACTTTGATAATGTGGTAGGGTTGGTTGGTTTGGTTGTTGGTTTGTTTGAGACATTTTTATAGGTATTGTCTATTTGATTTTTTGTGCTCATGATGTTTAGGTTGATGTGAGATTTTGCTACTTTCGTTCTTGTGTGAGGATGAGTTACTGTTTGCTAAGCACGTTAGGATTAGAGGACATTTGTGGAATTGACTGGCATTTTTACAGTCTTGCAAATTAACAGCCAAGTCTTTTCCATTTTATATATTTCTATATTTAGTTATTTATTTATTTCTTCATTGTATTTTTCTTTTTGTTTTAAGTCGGTAACCATTCCTGTATCAGGGACAATGCAAAATTAAAGTGTCGGGATGGAACACTTGAGTCATAGTGTTAGTTGAGTCAGTCTGAATCATGAAATTTAAAAAAAAAAAAATCAAAAATCGAAAATAAAAAAAATTGAAAAAATTTGAAAATGTATACAAAAAACTCAATGATAGTACAATTGGGTTTTAACTGGTTTTCGAATAATAATAATATTAAGAGATAATAAATAGTTGAAAATTTGTCTAATTTGGGATATGTGGGTAGACCCAGACAGTGATCGGTTTCCTTTGAGCTAAAATATAATAATGTCAGGATGCTAGTCGGTACTCATCTAGGAGAAGTAGGGAGACTGACACGAGCCAGTACTCATTCGCACTTGATTGAAGATCCGCACAGTGACGACCATAAAGTGCTTCAACAATTTCCCCCTTAGACGTCACTGTCGAAGCTTAAACTTGTTCTTGAAGTCTGAGAGCTGTATTTGAATATTCTGCAACTCCAGTCAGGTATCTGTTAACGTCGTAATTCCCCCTTGATTGAAGATCCGGGTTTGCATTATCTACGTTATGCAACATTCCCCGTGAAATAATTTTCGCTAGAAATTAATCTTCAGGTTGTTGTTTGCACGGTTCAAGACCTCCTCTGATTTACTAAATCTACAAATTTTCTTGAATAATCACCAACTTGACATTAAACAATGCAGCTTCTCTGTTTTGACGTTAACCATATCTGCGTTCGGTTTAGCGCACTTCTTTGATGCTCGATCCTCTTGATCTCCAAAACCCAACTGGCAATTGATAGAAACTTCAAATTACCACAACAAAAAACATCAAATCAATGAATATCCGCAAAAATCTGAAATCCCGATTTCCGTAATCACGATTGATCAGCAAATCGGTAACCTTCTCAATAAGCAAATCATCATCGGAATCATACTATCTGGTAACACATCGAATCTGAGAAACATTCTTCGGCAATAAGAATCACATTCTTCCATTTGATTCACAATAACAAATATATAGCTATCTCCGCTAGAATGGGGCATCTAAAACTACAAGACATCCTTGTTTTCTGGCGTTAGTCCGAATAACAGTTCATTTGCCTTGCAGAGTTAAAGATAGGCAGCCGTATGTGCTTCCAATTCCACATCAGGGATCAGGCAATTAACCCTAGAGCATCAATCTGAAACATGATCTGAAAATTCTGAACATTCTTCGATCACATATTCTTCCATAATCAGAATCACATTCTTCCTTTCTAGCCATAAAAACAGATGTATAGCTATCTCCGCTGGAATGGGCACTGAAACTACAAGACATCCTTCTTTCTTGGCGGTTACCAAAAAACAGTTCATTGCCTTGCATAGTTAAAGATAAGCAATCGTATGTGCTTCCAATTCTACTCGGGGATCAGGTATTTAGCCCTTGAGCATCAATTTGTAACATGATCTGAAAATTTTGAACATTCTTTTGATCACCACATTCCAAATGTATATTCGATCCTCTGTGATTCCCAGATAATCTGCAGTCAGAACCACCCAAATAATGTTGCATCGTCACGAATTTCAAAAATACCAGAATTTTAACATATACGTTAAAATTTTTATTCCCCCTCATTTTTGCAAATTCTGACGTCTTTAAATCTTATGGGGATGAAGATTATGGCGCGACTGCAGCATATGGTACCCAAATTTTGCGAAAATTTCCCAAAATTTAAGTTTTTATCAAATGCTGATTTAACATTAAGGCCCATTAATAATCACTACACCAGATGATCAACGTTTTGCGCAGGTATCAGTGACTACCAAAAAATCTTCATCCTTTTCTAACTATATCATCAAATCTATACTTTGAAGCTCTAGACGGTGTCCCCGAACAACCTGAATTAGACGTTAAAATCTCGAAAAAATTTGTAATCACCAAAATTTTTTCTAGACAAAATACGATCAAAAAAGCTTCATCTATTTTTTGGTCACCACTTCGTACGAGTTGCGCTTCATACAAGTGGTGCTTCGTACGAGTGATGCTTCGTGCGAGTGACCAATTATCACTCGTACGAGCCACATAGGCTCACTCGTACGGACGAAACTGATAACGTCTTTTCGATCCAGAATCTTCATTTCTCCGAATTTCAACGTGAATTTTGAAAAGATCTGGTCGAAAATTAGTTTCTAACAAACATATGGTTTCAATTTTACATTATATCCGTGGATTGTCCGTTTATTTGATGTTTTACATCTAAGATCCCTGATATGTCCAAAATTCATGAGCGTTGGTGATTCATCAACTATATGATTGAATGAATCGGTACCGTAGCTCTGATACCAGTTGTGGTTCCGTGGACGGCGGTTCTAGACGGAAGCTTTGGGGATAGTACAGATTCGGTAGAACGATATAGACAAGGAGTAAGCGGAAGCTTTTCATTCATTCATACCGAAAGAGTATACATCTTGTCTTGTTGGTGGAATTCCTGGAGAGAATTCGCTAGCGTTTCCCCTCAGGGAACTTCCAAAACTTACAAACAATGAACACACAACACCTATATATAGACATGACAGCTCGTGCGAAGCGAGCATGTTGTCACTCATACGAAGGGTCATTCGTACGAGTGAGATGTTATCACTCGTACGACTAACAATTCGTTCGAGGCACAGAGGCACATGTCACTCGTACGAGCCAGTACTCGTTCACACATGGGTCTTGTGTTTGTATCTAATCTATACAATATTCAATACACACTCTTTCTAGCCTATTCGCATAGTAATGGCCATAAAGTGCATCAACAGAAATTAAAACAAGAATTACAAAAAGTTAAAATTGAAACTGAGAAAGTTGACAAAAAGTTAAAAAGTTATTCAATGGCTTCATAGTCCTAGATCATATTCTCCCAAAGCCAACCGGTAAAGACGATGAAACTAGAGAAGATATATGCTGATATAACAACCATGGTGTCAGGTATCATCAAGTTCCACCCCAATGTGGAACAGTTATTCAAAGAAAAATCTAGATGGGGTGGACAAAGTTTGGATGTGAAATTAAAAACTTTACAAGTGGTCGATCAAAGTAGAAAATTACCCTAAGGAATGTGAATGTAAAGATGATTGAAAAAGTGTTTAAACTTGTGGAAGTTGATGTGTCTGACATTAATATAATTGTGAAAAATGATTAAAAATTTTTACAAGTTAATAATGAGAAGATATTTGTTGAATCGAACTATTACAAACCACAAAGGTCTCGCAAAACAAGAACAATCATTATGTGAGAAGTCAATCAAGAAATGGTTTTGATTTCGGTAATAGTTAATCGAAAAAGTTCAGGAATAACGGGAAGTTTGGTAAGATAAAGTATGTTATGAAAAATCAACTTTGTGTCTGCGACAAAGTCTGAAAGTGAAAAAGAGGCTCAATTCAGAAATCAAAGAAATCGAGAGTTTCTTGAATTGAAAGCTCAACGTGAACAAGTTGAAGGACCTTCTACAATTATTGATAGAAGAACATGCTTTAATTGCAATGAAGTTGGACACGTTTCTTATAATTGTCCAAACAAAAGTCCTAAACAAGTTCATGTTCACAAAAAGACTCCAGAAGATGTCAAACTGAAATCACCATTATTGGTACCAAGTGTAATTCTAAGAAAGGAAAATGAATAAAGGAAAGAATTCAAACTAGTATATGTGTCAAAATCCAAGATGTCAAACTGAAATCACCATTATTGGTACCAAGTGTAAGTTACAAGAAAGGCAAACAAAAGAAAAAGTCGCATCCATAGAAATTATTGAATTCGATCAAACTACCACTTGAAATATTACATATGGATCTTTTCGGCCCCGTCAACGTTACAAGCATATCTGGATGAAAGTCCAGGAGACGGCGGGTTTAGACGGAAATTTGGGTAGAATATCATTAACTCGGTAGAATGTTATTAAGAATGGAGTAGAAGCAGAAGTCGAATGATTCCATTCATACTGAAAGAGTATACTTTTTTACAAACTAGAGAAATTGGAAATTTCTCCAGCATTTCCCCGATGGGAACTCCAAAACTTATCAACTGATGGACACACAACACTATATATATATATATACACTAGACTACCGTCATGAGGACTAGAGCATTTACCTTCGTACAGACTAGTTACCTCCGTACGAAGTAACTACCTTTGTACGGAGTGACTACTTCGTACGAAGTAAGCTTTATACACCTCTCTCATCTGCTCTTAAGTCATGTGTTCGTATCTAATTTATACAGTATTCAATACATGCTTTATATAGCCTATTTACACAGTGTCGGACATAATATGCACCAACAATTTCCCCCTTGGACGTCACTAGCGAAGCTTGATCTTGATCTTGAAATACGAGAGCCGTGTTTGAATATTCTGCAAGTTCAATCAGGCATCTTGATATCTTCAGATAATTCCCCATTGATTGATGATTCAGGATTGCATTATCTTCATTATGCACAAATTCCCCGTGAAATGAATCTTCAGGTCATTGTTCGCACGGTCACGACCTTCTCTGATTTGCTTAACTATAATCTTTACGAATAATCACCATTCAAAACTAATCAATGAAGCTTCTCTGTTTCGACTTTAACCACATCCGTGTTTGGTTTTTGATTTAACACTTTAGCACATGAGGTGAATCTTTTAATCTTTAAAAACCCAACCAACAATTGATAGAAACTTTGAATTACCACACCTGTAAGCTTCAACTCTATGAATAGCCATTAAAATCTGAAATTCTGTTTTCCATAACCACTTTTAAGCACACTCCTAAATGATTGATCAGCAAAATAGTAATCTCTTCAATCAGTGAATCTTCATCGGATAACAAATCGTCTGGTAACACATTCAGATCTAAGAAACACTCTTTCACCATCAAAATTACATTTTTCCTCTTCAGTCAAAATAACAGATATATAGTCTTCTCCGTTAGTCTTGGTAGCAACTGAATCAACAAACATCATCACTTCCCAGCAGTTAATCCGAAAAACAATTCCTCTGCTCGAAGATAAAAAATTCTTACACTTTTAGACTATCATCGAGCATTCGTGTATCTAATATATTGAACACCCTCTGATATCCTTTAAGTATCGACAATAAACCTGCTAACCGGCTTGACGAAGACCTGAGACTCAAACCCTAAGACATCAATCTGATCTTAATCTGAAGAATCTGAACTTCCTATGATCACGAACTAGTGAATCCAGATCTTATGCATCCCCGGACAATCTGAAGTCGGAACCACCCGAATACTGTTGCATGTCATGAATTTCAAAAATGCCAGAATTTCAATATATTCTATGTAATTTTTAATCCCCTCAATTTTATAAATTCTGACCTCTCTAAAAACCATCGCTGAATTTCCCCCTCAAATTGAGCAAATTCATTCCTCTATGTTCTCTGAAAAACTCTAATATGCCGAAAATTTGTCATTTTTGTCCTAAAAGTCCATTTTTCATCAATGCGGATTTTTCTTTTAGGCCCAGTCATAGTCACTATACCAACTGATCACCATTTTGCATACGTATCAGTGACTACCCAATTATCTTAATCTCTCTGTGATTGTATCATCAAATCTATTTTCTGAAGCCCTCAACGGTGTCCCCAAAGAACTTGAATTGGTCGTTAAAATCTCAGAAAAATTTTCAATCACCAAATTTTTTCTAGACATTCATTTTGTCATTACGAAAAAAAATGCCTTCGTACGTGAGTAACGTTTTTTATGGCGTTTTGGTTACCTCCGTACGAGGGTAACTTACCTTCGTACGAGGGTAATACCTTCGTGCGAGGGTAACTTACCTTCGGGCGAGGGCAACCTACCTTCATGCGAAGGTGTTACTTCGTACAAACATGGTACCTTCATGCAAATATAGTACCTTCGTTCTAACGAATTTGATTACATTTTTCGATCCAAAATCTTTATTTCTACGAATTTCATGATGATTCTTTCACAAACATGGACGAAATTCAATTCAAAACCAATTCCTAGGTTTTAACTTTAATTTTTGTCCATGAATTGTCCGTTTATTTGATGATTTATGTCGGAAACCCCTCAAAAGTCCATAATTGATGAGCGTAGGTGATGCAATCGACTTTTAGATTGATTGTATCGGTACCGTATCTCTGATACCATTTGAAACTCCAGGAGATGGTGGGTTTAGACGGAAGTTTTGGTAGAATATCAGTAATTCGATAGAATGTTATTAAGAACAAAGTAGAAGCAGAATTCGCATGATTCCATTCATATCGAAAGAGTATAAATCTTTACAAGTTAATTTCTCTAGAATTTCCCCTCTGTGAACTCCAAAACTTATCAACTGATGAACACACAACACACTATATATACTAGACTACCTTCGTGCGGACTACAACATTTACCTTCGTTGGACTAGTTACCTTCGTACGAAGTAACTACCTTCGTATGGAGTGACTACTTCATACGAAGTAAGCTTTATACACCTCTCTCGTCCGCTCTTAAGCATCTGTTCGTATTTAATCCATACAATATTCAACACACGCTCTATCTAGCCTATTCGCACAGTGCCGGACATAATATGCAGCAACAATCGAGATCTTTATTGCTTGGTAGTCACTGACGAGTATTCACGTTTTTCATGGTAATGTTCCTCGAGTCAAAAGGGAGACATTCGACTATTTGATGGTGTTATTCAAAAAGTATGAGAATTTGTTCAAGTTGCCAGTCCGCAGAATTCGAAGCGATAACGACTCCGAATTTAAGAACAACAAGATGCTAGAGTATTGTAATGAACGAGGATTTTTCATGAATTTAACGCACCTTATACTCCACAATGGAGTTACCGAAAGAAAGAGTTGAACCCTCATTGAGACTACACACAAAATACTTGCGGATTCAAAATTGCAAGTTAGTTTTTGGAGCGAAGTAGTTGCTTCTACGTGTTATAACTGGAAGCCAAATCTTCACTGGCTTGAGCCATTTGGGTCTCCATGCATACTAATAGATCCCGATGGTAAATTTGTCGCAAAATCATTAGAGGGATTCTTTGTCGGATATGCAAGCCCCCTTAAAATACTTTATCTTCCTAGGATAAAATAAAGTTGTACAAGTTGATAATGTAGACTATAAACCGTATACATAACCAACACAAAAAGCTAGAGATGACTGGTTTTCGATTATAAAAGTCCCTAGAGTTCATTCAATTTTCCTGTCGAACCTAATGAAGAGGAACTTGTTGTGTTGTATCGACATCAACAAGCTTTCACACAAGATCAAGTTCCTAGACCGGTTGTTATACTAACACAATCTGGCACAAATGATGCAGAAGCAGGATCTAGTACTCAAGCAGAAGAACCACAGAGTCAAGGAACAAGTGATCCCAAGTTGAAAAATGGTGGATGATCTCGCTCCCAGTTTTGATATGCCTGATGATTTTGAAGCTGAAGCAACTTACGATGACGATGGTGGGTCAACATCTAATGGTGAACCTCTCTTTGATGTTCAGCCAGAGGCTTAGAATGAAGCTACAAGTGTTCAGAATTCTAGTCATGTTGATAATCAAGTTGTTTAGTAGAACGTTATGAATTAACAACCAGAAGTGAGTGTTTCTAATGAAGTGATGCCTAGATCTCTATCTTATCACCCTACCGAATACATCATCGGCGAGCTACAAAGTGGTGTCAAAACCCAAAGTCAAGTTAATCATGGTTTAAGTTGTTTTTGTACAAGGTTACTCTGTTGCAAAATCGGTTCTCATTTAAATGTGCTATTTCTCAAATAGAGCCGAAGAATTACAAAGAGGCGTTAACCAAGGAGAGCTAGGTGAATGCGATGCAAGAAGAACTTTCGTAGTTTGAAAAGCTTGGTGTTTGGAATTTGTAGACTTGCCAAAACATCACAAAAAGATAAACACCAAATGGGTTTTCAAGTGTAAGAAGGACGATCAAGGTGTTATTGTTTGAAACAAGGCTCTGTTGGTTGTGCAAGGTTCTTGTCAATAAGAAGGCATCAATTTTGATAAAGTCTGCGCTCCAGTAGCACGACTAGAGGCCAATCAGATCTTTCTAGACTTTACATCCTGGAAAGGTTTTAAAGTGTACCAATTGGATATTAAATCTGCATTTCTTATGGAATAGTCAAAGAGGAGGTGTATGTTGGATAACCACCGGGGTTCATCGATCCAGTCCACAAAGACAAGGTGTAGTTACTCGATAAGGCACATTTTGGTTTCCATCAAGCCCCGAGAGCTTGGTATGAAACGTTATCCCAACACCTGTTGGATAACAACTTTATTCGCGGCACCATGGATTGTACACTCTTCATGAGGGAGATAAATGGTCGTTCACATTCTAATTGTGCAAATCTATGTGGACGATATTATTTTTGGGTCAACAAATGATGCACTCTACAAAGAGTTTGAAGTTGTGATAAAGCAGAAGTTTGAGATGAGCTCGATAGGAGAAATGAAGGTTTTTCTAGGTCTTAAGGTGGATCAATTGCCCGATGACATTTTCATTCATCAGACTAAGTACGTAAACGATATTCTTGCAAAATTCAAGATGACAGAACTTCTCTTATGTCTACTCCTCTAGCTCATAATCATGGAATTGGTCCAGATCCAACTGGTGAAAACGATGATGAAACCTTATACCGTTCCATGATCGGTTCATTGATGTATGTCATGTCTTCAAGGCCCATATAATGTACCTAACATGCCTTGTGCTAGATACTAATCAAGTCTGAGGGTATTACATCTTATGATCATTAAAAGGATACTTTGTTATCTGAAGGTTGTCCAAGAACCAGTTTTTGGTACCCAAGGGATGATGAATTTGTCCTCTAAGGATACTCGGATTCTGATTTTGGTTGTTGCAAGCTCAATGCAGAGTCCACTACAACCGAATGTCAGCTTTTCAGTTCGCACTTGGTGACATGGCATTGTAAGAAACAAACAACTGTTTTCTCTTGACTTGTGAGGCGGAGTACGTGTCTGCTTCCAGTTGCTACTCTTAAGTTCTTTAGATCCAACAGTAGATGAGAGATTATGGTTTGTAGTTTCTTAACACTCCTGTCTTTATAGATAATGATGCTGATATATCTATCATCAAAAATCCGTTCCATCACTCTAAAACTAAACATATTGAAATTCGCTATCACTTCATTTGAGATTGCTTCGAAAAAAAGTTGATAAGTGTTGAAAAAAATCAATGAACAAAAAGCTGATCTTTTCACAAAACCATTTGATAAAACCAGATTTGAATATCTTTTAAAAGTTTTGTTAGAACTTTTGAGATCGTTGGTACTTAGTTTAATTAGGTTTTAGATTGTTTTGTAAAGTTTTATTGTTATATAGAAAGTTCAGGTTCTAAAGTGTAACTACAGGGAAACTTCCCTGTACCAGCGTATTTAAGTTTCTGGCGTATTTAGTAAATACGCCAGGTAGTCAGTTTATATATATTGGTGCTTAATGGAAACCCTATGTTGTTTAGGTGATAACAATCAAACCACTGTGATCCGAATCTGTTTTGGAACTCACAATTTGGTATCAGAGCCTTTGTGCTCTTGATTGTTTGAGTTTTTGTTAAGATTGTTCCATTTTTGAAGGTTTTTCAAAGGTTTTCAAAGTTTCAAGGTATTTTTAGACTTAAAATGGCTTGATATAGTATATTTAATCATTGGGATGTTGTTAATAAGTGTTTTAGTGAACATATAGGTCTTTTTGGTGAAGAAACATGAATTTTAAGTCGTTTTTGAGTGATTAGAGGGTTTTTGTTTGTACTTAAACCCTGCTGGCCGTATTTTATTTGAAGTCAGTGTAGATAATTTTAAATACAATGTTTTAACTTGAAGATCACGTATTTTACAACTACGTCGGCAAAATACTAGCGTACTTGTTAAATCACTACGAAATAGTACCAGCATATTTAATCGAAGGCGACTTCGAAGTCAGTGATAAAGATCCACTGCGACTTTATCACGGCGATCGCGTAATTAGATGTTTTGTTCTTGCCAGCGGATATAGCAATTGTCGCCGGTCTAAGAGCTTAGGAAGTCTTGGCGGATTTAACTATTGGCGTAATTAGGTATTGTCGCCGGTCCAATAGCTTATGGAGTCTCAGTGCAATTAACACTAACCAGCGAAATTGTGCCTAAAACCTTAAATCTAGGTATTTAACCTCTGATCAATAATTTGAACTTAATATCAAACCAAAATATCACTTAACCAACTGAATCCGATTGCTCTAGCCGAACTCGAAACTGGAACTGCAACCAGGTATCCTAAATTGAAGGGATCTGAAGATTTCAGCTGCTGGAAGAACATAATCAAGTGATTCTTTCAGTATACAGACTATACTCAGTGGATGTCTGTCACTATAGGACCCCATGTTCCTATGGTAATTCGTGACGATGTTCGTACAATCAACGAAGATCCCTCAACCTTCACTGATGAAGATAGGACACTCATTAAACGGGACCTTAGGGCTCATGCGGCCCTAACAATGGCTCTATCAAAGGATGACAGCAACTTGATTGAGGAATACACCTCGGCTCCTGAACTATGGTTGGCTCTTATCGATCACTACGAAGGCAACGAAGAATGATGGATAACAAGAGAGATATGGTTCAGAAAGAATACAACATGTTTGGAAGTGTTCGAGGTGAAAGTTTGTCAGATCACATTAGTCGTATTCTGAATGTGCTAACGAAAATGAAGAAAGTTGGTAATCCTGTTGCCAACCATGCTTCAATCAAAAAGCTTTTGGACTCTCTTCCAAAAGAATGGAGCTTACAGTGCACGATGATCAAAAGAACCGTCCTAACAAGTACGATTCAAGTTACCCTTCCGGAATTAATCAACACTCTAATGGCTTTCGAAATGGACGTGCTCAAAAGAGAGATAAACCAAAGACGACATTCACAATAAAGGTCTACTCAATCCGGTGCTGTTATTATGCCAAAGAACATGGCATTCGTTGCCCCCACAGTCTCCGGGAGTTCAAGCTCTCAAAGTGCCGGTGCATCTTACTTCAACGCTTCCGCAAACTCTGCTAAGGCTCCACAATCCAACAAGAAAGCTACTGTGGTCGGCGATGCTCAAGCACTAAAGATCTCGACTGAACGTGTTGCACTGTATAACACCTTCCTCAGCAGCTATGGGGCTCTTATGTCGGGTGAACTGAAACGGGATTTTCTCTCAACTGAAGACATGTACCAAGTTGATCCAGATGATATAGAAGAAATGGACCTGAAATGGCAGATGACTATAATCACCTTAAGGTTGAAAAAGCTTCAAGACAAGGCAGGAAAGAGATTATCTATCGGAAAAGACGGTTTCGACAAGTCAAAGTTGCAATGCTACAATTGCAAGAATTTGGGTCACTTCAAGAGAGATTGCCCGCTGTTAAAGAACGAGAATTCTGAGATTGTCCCAGCAAGAAGGCCAATTGCTATTGAGGGAAATGAGAATGCTTCTAATAACACCCAAAGGCACTGGTGGTAGAAGATTATGATTGTGTTGAAGAAATTGCTGAGGCAAAGGAAGAAGTCAAAAAGGCTCTTATGGCTAATATCTCTACTGGATCAGTCTCATCTTCATCAAACTGTATTGAGAAACAAGCTGCAAGAATTCCTAAGGGCGACAAAGTTATAGATAAAGGCTTGAAAAGCATAGTTGCTCCTACTGAACCTTTAACAGACAAAGGAAAAATAAGAAGCTGAGAAGCCTGAAACGAAGAAGAAAGCCCGAAGCAACTAGCTGCGTCAAGAATGAGAAAGCTGAAACTCCTGCAGTCGCCATGAAAGCTGAATCTGCAAAAGAAAAGGAGGATAAGGATTTGGTAAACAGCATACCATATGAATTTAAAGCAAAACTATGCTCCCATCCATGGTTGAACGTCATGGCACATTACAAATTACTCAACCGTGACCTGATTAGAGAAAAAGAAAAGGTTCTGCAATTTAACAAAGAACTTAAAGAAAACAAAGCTGCATATAAGAGAAAGTTCAATTCAACTTTAGCTAAAATGAAGACATTAAAAGAATTCGTTTGTAGAAAAGATTGTATCATAATTATTTAACTAAAAGATTAGAAAAATCTCAAAATGAAAACAATAAATTGCAAATCACGATCGATAAATGGAAAATTTGCCAAAAGGCATTGGTTGACATTGAAAATTGCCAACGACCGACATTCGTGAAGGATGGGATTAGATACAAGGATAAGCTCAGAATCGAAAGAAAAATCTTTCCTCCTCCGCACAACAAAATTATGTACCTATGCCATCTCTTCATCCTAATAATGATTTCGTTGATTAAAATGATCTTTTTGCTCAAAATATCTCTTACGAAAATGAGAAAAATACTAAAACTTCTAAAAGTAATGCAGATGTGTTTGAGCGTAAGGAAGATGTAGGTGCGATGAAGATGATGACTATGGAGGATCGAAAATAGGGATATGATATTCGGGTGACAGTTATTCCATCATTAACTGGTTCGCCTGGAATTGTAATAGGAAAAATAGTACTTCTATTCGGGATGACTGTAATAGTTTTACTAGGATGGATGACTTTAATGGTCGTGTGCCTAAATTTAATATTTGGGATGACTGTAATGGCCATGTGCCTACTTTTAAGACCCACAACCACGAGAATGTAGTGAAAGAACATCATGACTTAAATTCAGCTTTTTGTGATGAAAATGTTGTATATGAGCCTCTTGTGTTTGTTCCTGAATTAAAACATAACAGATTTGGACATTCCTCACCAAGGAAATGCCAGAATTTGTTCTACACAGGTAAATCATAGACAGAAACGGAAATCAATGAAGATTGAGCAAGGACTCATTAACCACAATGTAGAAGATGATGGAGAAGATCTCAGATCTTTTAATGATCTCGGTTCAAATGAATTAAGTAAAGAACAAGAATCAGATTCTTTATCAGACACCGACAACGACGAAGATTGCTCAGATGATGAAAGCCGCATTGACAAGAAAATCAAGAAAGTCGAAAGTTCAAGTTACACTGCATCATCAGATAACACTTCAAGCAACTCAAGACTCTCATCACATACATCATCTTCACACCTTCTCCCAAAAAGAAAAGAGAAAAGTGCAAGCAATGTTTTCGATGTGGTCATTTAGGACATACGGCGAAACATGGCAAGAGTAAAAAAATTTCTGAACCTAAACAAGATTTTGTCAAAAGTTTCACCGAGCCATTTGATTATTTTAAGAAATCAGTCAAATACATAGTTAATTCAAAATGTTTTTGGAGAAGAAAATAAGGTATTCTCGTTCAAAATCATGATAGAATAAACTTGAAACAGGTATGGGTTCTGAAAACTAACTAACTTATATATACATGTGTTTTTTTGTTGTATAACAGAAGAAATTGCAAAAACGGCTTCGAACGCTCATGCATTTGGCAAATGGACAGTGGATGCTCAAGCCATATGACTAGATTGAAGGAACTCCTGAAGAACTTTCGATTCATCAACGGCAGCTTCGTATCTTTTGCTCGAGATGAAAAGGGAAGGAAGATTGTTGGAATGGGGGATGTCATATGTGAAGCACTTACATTGGAGAACGAGAATTATATACAAGAATTGTGTTACAATCTCATGAGCGTATCATAAGTCTGCGACAAAGGAATATCGGTGCTATTCAATGACGTAAGAGCCTATTTCTCAAGCCTGAGTACTCCGTTCCTGCGAAAATGATTATGCTCACAACTCCTCATCAAAACAACACCTACGTTCTCAATATGAAAAATGCAAAATCCAATGAGCATATGATGTGTCTAATCTCAAAGGCGTCAGAATCACTACATTGGCACAGGCGGTTGGGGCACGTGAACTGCAAAAATAGGAATAAACTCTCTAAGTTCAATTTAGTGAGAGGTTTACCTATAAAAGAATGTCCATTTTTAGGAAAATGTATCGCATGCGCCCAGGAAAGCAACACAAAAAGCCGCTCCATTGCAATTGCTGCATATAGATCTTTTCGGTCCTATTAGTGTTTAAAGTATGGCTAAAAGATCGTATTGCTTGGTGATTACAGATGACTTCTACCGATTTCATGGGTGTATTTTCTTGAAGCCAAAAGCGAGACCGCCTCCACTCTCAAGACCTTCATTTCCATGATTGAAAATGTGATCAAACTGAAGGTTAAATCAGTCAGAAGTGATAATGGATATGAATTCAAATATCAAACTTTTATCTCTTTCTGTGAAGAAAAAGGGAATACACCTTTAGTACAGTGCTGCCAGAACTCATCAGCAAAGCGGCGTAGCAGAACCAAAGAATAGAACACTCATTGAAGTTGCTCGAACTATGCTAGTAGACTCTAAGCTTTCTATCATCTTCTAGGCAGAACAGTCAACACAGCATGCTTTGTTTTGAATCGAGTTTCTCATCGTTAAACCAAATGGAAAAACCGCCTATGAACTTCTTTTCAAAAGAAAGCGTTTGATAGATTCACCTTTTGGATGTTCTTGTACACTCCTCAACACTGAAGACAATCTTATCAAGTTTGAGGCAGTTGGTGATGTGTGCAACTTCATGGGATACTCAACTACTCAGAAGGCGTATCGAGTTTACAACAAACGAACTAAGATGGTGCTTGAATCATACTATGTCGACTTTCAAGAAGGAAACTCCACCAACGCTGGAAATTCTCCAAATTGGTTTTACGATATAGATGTTGTTTTCCACACTTTCGACATTCCTGAACCACTCACTGAAACCGAACCTACAGAAACAACCCCTATAGAACCCTCTTTTGATCCTTCAGACATCGGCTTCACCATTTTCACAACTCGCTTCACCCCAGTTCAGCCGATCCAATCCTTCCTATTGAAGAAGTTTAAGCCGAAGATAAACAAAGACATTGATGGATCGAGTTTTTGGGTTTTGAAAGGGTTTATGAAGAAACTTTTGAATCCAGCGGATTTAATTAGAATGTGGTGTATTTATGTTGAAGGCAGCATAATAATCACTGATCAATGGTAGCAGATTTAAGTCTTGAACACGAGTTCGAGCAATCGACTTAGTTGACAAATACGCTAGTCATTCAGCAAAGATGAACATCTACGCTGACTGTTATCTTGAAACAAAACTTAAATATGCGACCTGTTATCATCCTTAATAAGTTATAACCGGTGTAAATATTACTCTGTTCAGTGTATATGTGTCATGTCCTTGCTCAGCAAAACACCGGTTGCTAGAAGTCGGTCATCTTTGGACCTCATGTTCAATGATACGGAGTACTGAGGACCCTAAAGTCCAAGTACCAAAGAATCCCGAAAATTATTCCGAGCAAGATTTCTAAAAGATCAAGCTATATGCAAAGGCATTTAGCATCGTGGCCTTTACATTACCAAATGATATATATGCTGGCCTGTTGCATTGCAACAGTGTAAAGGAATTATGGGATACTTTGAAGGAGCAATTCGGTGCGACTGAGGAAGTGATTGGAAACAAAAGAGTGGTTTTTAATCAATAATATGAAACATTTTCTCATGTCAAATGAGAGTCACTAACCCAACAGTTCGAACATTTTAGCTGTCTCATTAGTGAACTTAAACTGGTGAATGTCACACTTGCATATTCGACTCTAATAGTCGTTTTCTTAGATCATTACCAGACAAATGGGACACTATAACTTTCGTTACTAGAAATTCAGTTGGGTTCAAAGAAATGAGTCTTACTCAGCTTCATGGTAGGCTCCTCACTTATGACAGAGAGTTGAACTAAGAAGAAGTCACTAGCGGTAGTAAGGATCAAAGTTATTATCCTATTATTGATATTTCTGGTTTCAATTCTGACCCTTACAAACCCAATTATCTACTAATGGGGAAAGCCCAACTTCTGACAACTTATGCTTTGAGCTGAGAGACCTTCAGCATTTTGATCCATCCGATTTGGAGGATATGGACATTTTGCACCAGTTGGCTCTGTTAAGTGTCAGGGCTAACAAGTATTACCAAAGAACTCGTCTAAATCCTCATCATCTTTCTCAAGATCTTCATCAAAAGAATTAATCTCTTCATCAATCTCCTTTAGCATCTTTCTTTTCATCAAAAACTCCCGATGTTTCTCAGAAATATTTAACATGTCGATTCCACATCTTTTGGTTTTCCTATCAACACGAAGTTCATTGTTTGCACATACACAACCAAATCAGAAGATACTAGCACAGATTCAACTTCTGGCGCAACTTTTTCTTTCAAAGGATCCTCTCCAACCTTTTCTTTTCCTTTACCTTGAGCATCAGATATCTCCTTTGCAATTCGTTCATGTTCAGCCACCCTTTCTCTTGCTTCCTCCCTCTCAATCTCATCTATATCCGCTGCAAGATTAATTCCAAGCTTTTTGATAAGAATTTTCTGAAATAAGTTCATATGTCTCTGATTCTTGAGGAGTTCTTCATCATATTCTATCATACTTTTTCGCAACCTTTCATGACACAAAGCTTGCTAATACAGCCTCAAGACTCTTTCGGTCTTCTTCAAGATTCTTTATGGGCTCTTGTAGTTTGGCGATCTTTACATTGTTCAACATGACTTGATTTTCTAACTCTGTCAGCCTCGAGTCATTAAACATATCCGTTGTAAACTCTTCCCCCCGGAATATATCTAAAATCAAAATCGAATTGATCTTCTAACCTTGAACCCTTTGAAAATTGGGGAGGAGATTGAGTCGTACGAGGTTGAGGGGTTGGTAGTGGTGATGGTTGTAGAGGTGGTTGTGGTGATGGTTGTGGAAGTGGTGATGGGGGTGTTCGTGGAATTGGCTCAAAAGTAGATGCTTCAGCAGCTTTCTTCTTCAGTTTACATTTTGAGCAACCTGTTAGAGAGTCAATTTTTCTGGATGCTGGCCTCTTTAGCTTTGTCGTTGGCCTGTTAGCTGACTTGACAACCGGCGTATCACTGTTAGAATCTGATGGTACATAAGTAGTATCATTCTTTCCTATCTCTTTTCTTCTTCTCTCCTCAGCCTTTCGATGTTCCTTGGCCAACCGCTCTAATTCTTTCTTTTTCTCATTCTCTTTCACCAACAATCCTATCCTCGGAATCAGTACTCGAGGAGGACGCCTCTTCATCTCGACCAACATCACTGCCAAATGCTTGTTGCTCTATGTCAGCATCAACTGTTTCAATGTTCTCTTCAGTTTCTGGCTCGTCGATAAAACTTGTACCAACAGATGCACGTTCATTTTGTTGAGGGGCAGAGGAGGAGGACGTGGCTGCTTTATTTCTCTTTGTTCCCTTGCTCCCCTTTTTATCTCCTTTCGTGAACCAAGCACTTATCTTAGATACAAACCCATCTAACGCATCAATCTCTTCATTCTCATCTCCACTACCATCTTTTCTCCATTTCCCCTTTGGCGACGCCACATAATCTTTGTCAATGATTACCCCCAAAATGAGCTTAAGCATTAGGGAAAGATTTCAAATGTAGATTCATCCTTTTTAGTGTGGATACATCCATGTGCTTTAGCCTCAGAATATCTTCTTTCTTTTTCTTCACGTTTTTGTGGAGATGATCCAGCAGCACTTGTACAAACCTCGGGTACTGAAGAAATTTTTCTCTCTGAATATTCTGTACCATCTGCATAAATATAAGCCTTGAGAAGTTGTACAGCAAATTGATAATCAGTGCTATAATCATGCACATTTGATAGTCCACCAAATCGTCAAAACCTCCTTTTCGGTGACTTAGAGCATGAATGACATAGCTAGCAATATATCTGAAGGGTGCGCTCAGATTACCCTTCTTGATTGGTGTTGCGTTGATGTATCCTGCATATCCCATCCTATAGAAGCACCCCTTGACCATATATTCAGGGTAACCAGTTGGGTCTTCTGCTCGGTCCTTGAACTCTAACACTCTTCGGATCAAATCTTCAATGATTTTCACTTGAATATCTTCGTTGTTGATCCTCACTGTATAAATTATTGCATTTTCTTCTTCATCATACTTTACGGCATCCCAAAAGTATTCAACGTGTGATCTATAGGCCGTGTGTTTGTCAGTTAACGCCTTGGTAATTAGCAGTCAACTCAAAAAATCAAGTACTTCTCTATAAGCAGCGATCTTTGAAATATTTTCGTCCAATAAGCAACATATATAGTGGAATGGAGAAAACGAAGACTTCTTGACCTTCGCACACAAAATTTTCAAACACTTAGCAAATTTTCCAAACTTTTCTAATCTTTGACACTCGTACGAGTCACCATTCCTACGAGTCAGATTAACAATTAACAGTTTTAGGTTTGAATATACTTGCTCGTACGAGTGACTCCTCATACGGGTCAAAGAATTTCATAATATTAAGGTCTTACTCTTACGAAGGATCACTCGTACGAGTGATGAGAATAAACTGCTTAAAAAGCTTACTCGTACAAGTGATCATTCGTATGAGTCTTGAATCGTACAAAAAAACACCTTTACAAACCTAACTTAAAACATATAAATTTAACAAATTGAATGATGATTTAGAGGCTAAAAGGCCCGATTTGTATGATTGTGTGTTCAATTTTACATATTACTGGTTCAATTAGCCTACATCTACGGTTTATGTCCTTATGGTCCGATTTCGGAATTATAACGGCTCAAATCTTTAATTAGTACCTTTCCCATCGAGAGAGGTGTGCTATTCAACCTCCCCGAAGAATCAAAGATACAAAATTTGGTCTAGAAGTATGAAGAAAGAACTGGATCACACAGAGAATATCTACAGTCGCACAGAGTCACATATGTGACTTGTGCCAGTGAATGTCCCTTTAATATGCGCCACATTACTCATACGAGTCATCATTCGTACGAATGAGGCCTTTTAACACTCGTACGAGTAAGATAGTCACTCGTACGAGACAGTTTTCTTCACTTTGTTAGTTTTTTTTTTATTTTCTTTGGAATTATCTGTTTTAACGACCCACTCAGCTAACCGAGTCCAATTTAATGACCCCGATTAACTAATTTGCCTACCAAGTCCAAGTTAATAACCTTGGTTGACCGTTTTTTGACCAAAATAGATTTCTTTCAAAAATTTAAAGTTTCAAGTTAATGAACTTTGTAACATTTCAGAACTCTCTTCATTTAATATTAGCTCCCAGCCCGTGATCTTCAGCTTTCGTTTATCAACTGTCGCTTTGACTTGGACTAACGGTATTTCCAGCATCGGTAGACAAAAAAACTAAGATAGAAATCAAAGGTTTGTTAAAAGTAAACTGAAAATATTTTTGAGTTTTTTCTGAAAAGAGAAATAAAGTAAATAAAGACGTATTTACAGACATATTTTTGTGAGTTTGTGTTAGAGGGTCACATCAGTTATTTTGACAAATCACCAGTATCGTTGATTTTGGTAATAACTTTAAGGTCCTACACAAATTTACTTAGATTGCCAATATACTGATCCATTTAAACTTCTACATATTTCTCAAGTGTTTCAAGATATGTTAGGTAATTTTAAGGAACATGAAGTTGTTGTGTTTCCCATCTCAGAATATGCTCCTGTAACAAGATTCCTAGAAGTTCATCTCACAGTTGAATATATCTATCTGATATCTGTAAATGGGGTGATTTGAGAGGCCTTGAGAGCTCAGGTTAGCACTTCCATACAGAGAAAGAGATGAAGGCTCGACTTTAGGTGGTGTTCCATTTTGGAATCTTTTTGAAAAGTAGATGTCATATCTTCTTTATCACATATACACATTTTTTTATGTAGCATTTTGGAGGTGAATAATGCGCAAAGTATTATACAAGTTCTAGGTCATTGCCGACGCAAAATCAGAAGGACTCGTATAATACCCCAGATATCAACTAAATATAAAGACCTAGTATCAAGGAATCTAGAATTCTCTCAAATGAAATTTTGGAGTACTAAGTCCATATATCTAAGAGATATCGACCAAAAAAATTACTCGGTTTTTCTTTTAAGTTTATATCTTGATGAACAATTTACTGAATGTGTGAAGCCTATTGGCACATAATCAGTAAGACCTGATATAATGTTTCATTGACTTTGACTCCATGAAGATGCCATCAGGTAAATGTTCAACCTGAAGTCCTAAGAAAAACTTCATCTCCCCCATAGCACTCCTTTCGAACTTCTTTTTCATGACTTCTACAAAGTCCTTACACAACTTATCATTCTTGATCCAAAGATGATATCGTCCACATAAATTTGTACGATAATCAGATGTCCATCCACTTCCTTGGTAAAGAGGGTATTGTCTACTGTGTCTCTAGAGAAACCGTTTCCCAGAAGATGTTTGGAGAGCGTCCGTACCAGGCTCTCGGGGCCTGGTGTAGCCCGTATAACGCTTTGTTCAACAGATATACCTCATCCCTATGTATTTGTGACATCCTGGCTTTTCAGGTATCTTAAACGCGCTACTTTATTGTCATTCATCCTACGCTGATTTAATTTGGAGAATTAAATTACACGCTCGCGGTAACTACGCTAACTTTGTGAATCTATTGGGTGAATTACGTACTATGTGTTATTAGACGGGTTGTATCTAAATTATGTGCTATGTGTTATTAGACGCTTGTAGATTATTGTATCACGCTTTGATTTCGCGATTTATTAGTTATAATCTTATGTTACCGAATTGTAAAAAATAAATAAATAAATAGCCGAACCGGACAGAGCCGCGAAAAAGTGTCGACCTTGTGACCACACAAGCCCAACGCGCCACCCACACCCCCCCTTGTGAACACAAGCCCAACCGGCCACCCCACCCTTGCGGCCCAAGGAATAACCCAAACTGCCCCCTATGTATATGTATGTATGCATGGGATGTTTTAAAAAAAATAATCAAAACCCTAATACCCTAGTGAGGTGGACGGCAGCCCCCCCTCTCATGGTCGTGCAAGTCTACACTCTCGGATCGATTCCATGCTTGTCCCGGTTCGGCTAATCATCATGTTTCAAGGTTAGGGTTTAATTGTATTGCGATTCAGACTAGGTTTTGTGTAATCTTGATCATGATTATGTGCTTGTTTGATTATTAGTAGGAAAAAGTTTTGTGGTGTATGATTAGTTCGGATGAATATGCGAATCTTTGCGGTTGTGATGATATGTTGAATATTAAAATCGTAGGCTGCGTTTTATCGATAAAGATCATGATATATATTTAGGGTTTGCATGAATATTGATATATATGATGATATTTGACAAGTTAACCTGCTGTTAATCAATACAACTAAGCGTCATGACCGTTTAAACATGTTCTAATGCGATAAAGTCAAAAACAGTAAGCTGATTGACATTTACAGCCAACTTCAGTTGGCAGTAACCTGATCATTATTTATCGAAAAGTGGATTTTCTGAAACCTAAAACGTGTATTTTTGAAAACCCTTCAAATGGCGCCGGATTCAAATTTTTCTGAGGTTGTTTGCTACTTTTAAGTGGTCATTTAGTGCAGCAGCTGAAGCTGCGTAAATCTGTAGAATTTTCAGGTTGTTTATCGAGTCGGATCTCATAGTCTGTATGGGGTTAGGTCACAAATTTGTACAGTAACTGGAGACGGGAATTTTCGAAAATCTCCCACTGGAATTTTGTTAATTGGATGAATGATGATTTTTAAATAATTTTTCTCGTAGACTGCAGTCAGAAAGCGACGAATCTGACTGCAGCCTAGTATATAAATGTTTATAAATAATTGGTAAAGATTTAGGATTTGAAAATTTTAGACAAAATTCTAAAGTCTAATTGACACCTCCTGTAAAAAAATTGGAATTTTTGGAATGTTGGAATTATTTTAAAAAAATCATTGAAAACAGCCCAGTTATGAGCGTACAAGCTGAAACATGATAACTTGCGTTTGTGTGTACCTAAGTGTTGTATGAGTTATCCTGTGTTTATGACAAGTTGGTTTGATCGTTATTTTGTGTGGTGATACTTTGCATGTATGATTATGGTTTCGAATTGGTTATTACGTGTGACGTATTGTGTGTTAGTTATGCGAATGGTTTTGTGTCAGTGTGTTCACACACTAACTTTAAATCGGTTGACATGTTAGGACGCGATTAGCGGTTCCATCATTTGCTTCTTTTGCGTTTATTCTAACCGAGAAATTTAAGGTGAGTTCACGGCCCCTATTTTATCCGGTTTTAAACAACAGGGGGAGAAACATGTATACGCTCTACAACTCTATCTTTTTACGTTATGCAAAAGTAATGCCGTTAACTACTCGGTAACTAAGTTAATGTTAATATACGTTATGGTCACTAAGTAGCTTTATCACGGAAGTCCTCAACCAACTCTCGGATCGTTAGTATTGGGTTAAATAGCAGGGAAATTATAGTAGTACTACTGGGCCCGACAAGCCCCACCCGAGCTAGTTGCGCTAGCCGACCGGGAATGGTCAACGGGTGATTAATTTGGCCTAACTTTCGCCATGGTCAGTGATAGACCTGGCAACACTGAGGCAACAATAGTTAGCTTCGGTCGCGAACTCTTATGTGACGTAACTTTAGGCTCGCTACCTACATGTTAACATTGAAATTATTTACGAACCAACATTATTATTCCAGGTTAGGAATAATGGAACTATGTCGTTATCCCGGGTTAGGTATAACGGAGAAAAACAATCTTTTAAACTGAACTTGTGAACTTATAAAAACATGTGAACTCACTCTTCATTAATGTTGACACTTGTTTCTTTACATGTTTCTCAGGACGCTAGGAGCGCTAGGTGCACTCCCTTGCATTTGATCAAGACATTTTATCGAGTGTTTATTTACAAATAATTTTTGGGATTTTGGTTTTGGCGCTCGTTACTTTACCTTAATGCTTTTGCTAAACTTTGAAACCTTGGTATTTTGAAAATGGCTATGAATGTTTACATCAAATGTTTTTGGAAAATGTTTAAATAAATCATATAGAGTCGTTCGATATTGCTAGTGTCTGAGATTCTAGTTTGATCACACGCATCGCGGTAATACTCCGCAAGTGGAAGTTGAGGGTGTGATAGATTGGTATTAGAGCCTCTAGCTATAGAGAACCAGGTTTGCATTAAAAGCAGACCTAAACTATAGCTGTTACACGACACTAGACTTAGTTGGCACCGAACTGTGATATCTTGTTGTGTGTTATACTACGATTGTTCTATGTGAGATATATATGTATATTGTGATATACGCAACTCGTAACTAACTACACCAACCTAGCAGGCTATGTCATCATCATCATCCGACAGATCTCGACAATCAAGGGGCCGAGGAAGGCACCCATGGTCGAACCCTCACCACCTCGTGGCGTGGAGACACGCTCAGCTACTAGGAAAAGACTCGCTCTAGGAGGGGAGTCGTCCTCCCGTCCGACCACCGCTGTACCGGTCGAACCGGTCAACTCTTCAGGAGTGGGGGACGAACTACTTAGAGATGTGTTAAGGAAACAACAGGAACAGCTGGAGAGAATGCAGGAGACTATCGAAGCACAGGGATGGCTGATATGTCAGCTGACTGGTAAAACTGGAGAGCTCGAGGAAGAGCAATATGAGAATAGGAGAGCTCAAAACATTTTAGCTAAGGACTTTCGTGCTGAGCGGCTGAGGGCTAACTGGCTCGAAGACAGAGTTCTTGAGTCCAGTTGGAGGATTCACGAACTGGTGTAGAACCAAGCACCACCTATCCCAGTACCCGCACTAGCACCGGCCCCTCCAGCACCGATAGAGGACGAAGAGGAGCATCCATAGGAAGACCCGGAGGACGATAGGGAGGAAGAAGAGCCGGAACAGGACCTGGCTGTTGAAGCTGAAAACGCTGAAAAGGATGACGGCAGTGATAGCGACTTGGGAGATGGAGACATAGATGACTAACTCGTCTCGCCAATATCCGTTTTGTTTCCACTTATGTTTGAACTTGAAAATTTTATAATTAAACTGAGATGTTTGGTGGTATTTTGTGAGACATTGCAATTTATTTAATGAATGTTCCTTTTAATTGTTTAATTTGTTGGGTTGACATAAATTGTGCGATCATTTAAGTGTGGAATATGATGACTATATTGGATATATACTTATCGGTGTGTGTTTGTGTTGTCTTGCGAAGATCTGAAATGGCAACCGGTCGTCGCGGAAATCTCAACATGTCAACTGAAGAATTGGCCGCTTTAATCCAAGAACACGTGAATGCTGCTCTGGCAGGTGTTCCTAACCCACGAGCAGGTAACCATTATTAAATTTTCATGGGAAAATCTAATAGTTGGGCTAGTAGACTTTCTCGCTGACTACCTATCCTCTATCTTCAGGAGGGGGTCTTAACCCCTAGAAGGTGTTCCTGGATGCAAAACCGAGCAAGTTCACGGGTGTTGAAGGACCTATAGGACTGGTCCGTTGGATTGAAATGTCTGAATCGGTTTTTGAAATGTGCAATTGCCTTGAAGCTAATAAGGTCAAGTATGCTTCCTCGACGTTGGAAGATGAGGCATTAACCTGGTGGAACGCACAAGTCCAAACGCGTGGACTTGCTGCAGCGAACGCAATGGGCTGGACCGAATTCAAAGCTCTAATCAAGGAGGAATAATGTCTGCGGGACAGAGTTCAGCAATTGGAACAAGCGTTATGGAACCACAAGATACTCGAGTCAGAAATTGAAGCGTACACAGCAAGACATCATGATCTGGTGTTCCTATGTCCTGATTTGGCTAACACCGTCGATAAACGACTTGAGTTTTATCTTGGGGGTCTGGTCCCTGAGATCCAGGGCATGGTAATGTCTAGCAACCCTACGACGGAGCATCAAGGGATTAGGCTGGCGCATAAACTTACCGATAAGGCGGTGGAGCAAAGGAAGTTGCCACCCAGGGGTGCAACTGAAATTGTCCCTGACAACAAAAGAAAATTCGAACACTCACCTGCTCGGCAGTCTTCAGCAGCCTAGCCACAACAAGGAAACCAGAAGCGGGGGAATTATGTCACGACAGAATCAGAACCAGCACCATGGTCAACAGCAGGGTAATAACCGGGGATGCTATCAGTGCAGTAGCACTGCCCATTTCAAGCGAGACTGCCCGCAACTTCGCAACAACAACAATGGTGGGAATAACAACAACAACCACAACAACAACAACAACAATAACAACAATGGCAACAATGGAAATGGTGGCACAGGAGGTGCCAAAGGACGTGCATTCACGCTAGGCCGTGGAGTGGCCAGAAACGACTCGAATGTGGTCACCGGTAAGTTTCCACTTAACGATCATTTGCTATTGTACTTTTTGATACGCGTGTGGATAAGAGTTTTATATCTGAGTCTTTTAGGAAGAACCTAAATCTCACACCTAAACCTCTAGAGACCCCTTACGTCATAGAACTAGCCGATGGAAAACGTTTAAATAAATCATATAGAGTCGTTCGATATTGCTAGTGTCTGAGATTCTGGTTTGATCACACGCCTCGCGGTATTACTCCGCAAGTGGAAATTGAGGGTGTGACAGTATTGGATCGACAAACCCCGGTGGTTGGCCGATGTACACCTCCTCGTTTACCTTTCCATAAAGGAATGTTGACTTCACATCCAACTGGCACACCTTGAGACCTTTCCATGATGCAAAGGCCAATAAAATGCGGATTACTTCAAGACGTGTGATAGGGGCGTAGACTTCGTTGTAGTTTATCCCTTCTTGCTGATGGAAGCCTTGGATTATGAGTCGAGCTTTGTTTCGAACCACGATACCTCTATCGTCTCTCTTGCACTTGAAGACCTAACGAGTATGAATCTTTTTATGATGATCTGGTAGGTCAACAAGTTTCCAGACTCCAAGTTTCTGGAATTGCAGCAACTCTTCTTGCATTGCATCCACCCGACTTCCTTCATAGTGTCTTTCCAGTTTCCTGGTCCTACCTGCGAAACAAAACAACTGAAAGAAGTCTGGTTTGTAGTGGAGCAACTTTTGTATTAAAGCAACTTAGATCCTTATTGATCTGATTTCGAGTTTTCACTCACATAAGTTGCCAATAATATTCTCTGATGGATGTTAAGATAGTGTCCTTGGAATCACTAATGCGTGGTCGAAAACCGATGTTCTTATTAAGCTTAAGTTAATGTTTTATGTAACTTTTAGTTTTGAATAGCCTACTTTTGATTGGATTTGTGTTTTATAGGTTTACGGAGTTTAAGATGCTATTCGGGAGCGTTTCAGAGCACCGGGGCGGAAAACAGGTCGATCGGGTGTTCAAAACGGAAAAACAGGAAATCAGGTTTTAGAGAGCTCGTCGCCGGTGCACCCCTGGGCCGTCAGCGACGCTCGCTAGAAACTTCGTCAGAGAAAATTGGTCGTAGACAGTAGATTAGAGCGTCAGAGAAGAACCACACAAACTAGAGGCGTCGCCGACGCCCCATATGGCCGTCACGACGCCCTTCCTAAAACTCTGTCGCTGAAATTCAACTTTCGACGGGTTATAACACATGTTTGACCAATTTTTGATGGAGTTACGAGTTTTTGAACCAAAAGCACCCATCTTGGAGCCAAGAGGAAGATATTCTTCCATTCCAATCCACCAGCCATCTATCATCAACCGAATCAATCATCAAACCTTCCTAAACCTAATCCATCATAATCATCCTCACCAATCCTCCAATCCTTTCACCATCATCATCCATTCCAAACCCTAATCATCACCATCACCACCATCAAAGCTTCAAGATGTTCCTATTTGAGTTTTAATCATCCGGTGATCAAGTTCCGCTTGTCATGAGTGGCTAATTCTCAAGGTTTCACCCCGGTGTAAACTTTTGTAAGATTAGGGTTGCTTTATGTTTCTTAGTTGATTTGTGAGAAATTGAGTTGTATTTTGAATTGGTTTATAATTGTCCTATATTTGAACTATATTTGTGAATTGTCGAATGATTATAAAATTTGACTTTGCGAAACAAGTTTGTATATTCATGCCTTATTTTTCAAGAGGAATTAGTTGTCCGAAGTAACAAAGTGCATTGCGGTCCCTCATATGCGTCATAGCAATTGGCATCTAAGCTTTGTGATATAAAACCCGTTAATGACAATTTCTATTGAATAAATCTAAAATTGTTTAGCAATCCTAGGTTTTGCAATCGTTGAACCGGGTGTGACCCTTGTTCTCAAATCATTGTTTTAATCAATTAGTTAAGTTTCGTGCAAGTATTCAAGTTTTTAGTAGTTAAGTAATAAAAATCAAATTGGTCGGAGCACTCCGACATCTCTTTCAAACACACAAAATTAATCAAAATATTAGCAAGCTTCATAATTCGTGACAATTTGTTAAAGATCAATCTTATCCGCACGCAAACCACAAACTCTTCATGGTTCGACCCCTTACTACCACTAACACATTGTTAAGGTAATTTGGGATTATAAATTTTATCTTTGACCAGGGCACGACACTCCGATCAAATTTTGGCGTCGTTGCTAGGGAGTTCGTGCGCTTTGCGTTTGGTTTTGTTTGATTTTGTGATTAACTTTTTAAAGTGCTTATTTCTTTATATCTTCTTTGCTTTTGTGTTACGCGGTTGTGCTTCTTGTGTAGGATACAGTATACACGGAATTCTGGGAGGACCTCGTCGTTAGTGTTCGAACCGGAGATCGAGCGGTCGTGAGAAGAAACCTAGCCAACTGGTTAGAGGCAACTCTTGTCTCTAATCCACCCAATACCCACTCACCACCTAGACCATCTTTTGTACCCATTCAATGGATCCACAAAACTCCAATCAACCCAACAACCAAAATCAATACTATGATTACCCACCCCAAAACCAAAACACCCAAATCCATCAATCGAGGGGTGGTAACAACTCAAGACCACCAACACCACCATTCAAAGCTCGTGCCGAAACTAAAACAACCGCCAACGAACACCCACACCTCCATCTCCAAACCAAAACCGACAAAACCCATTACCTCCCAATCTCAACAACCGAACTATTAACGCTAATCGGGGGATTAACCATAGCTGTGGCAATCCCACAAATGAAGCATAGTTTCTCGATCTCGATGATTTGAGAAATAGTATTCCCGACAATGCACCATATAGTGTTCCTAGTTATCAATCACCAGAACATGTGAGCGTCCACTCAGAGTACTCGGACGATGGTGGAAACTATAATGAGCGGGTTGTAGATGACGAATGGGGAGACAACAACATGGGGAATTTCTATGATGCTCGGGGGTTTGAGTATGAAGATTTTGGCTATCAAATGGGGAACAATGATGTATATGGGCATAATTATGGTAGAGATGATGACTACGGGAATAATCGTCAACCACGAAATTATCGAAGGAATCAGGATCATGGCAACAACAGCAATAACAACGGTAACCGTAACTGAATTCCGCAATTTGTGGGCAGTGGAAATCAAGGTGGAGATAGGGGTGGTGACTGAAGGGGCAAGTCCGAGACGTTAAATGCATCAACAAGCTCCGTGAGGTGTGAATGGTCGGTTTAGACCGGTGGTCACCGATAATGACTCACCAATTGTTCCCACGCCTCGGGGAAGAAGGGCTTTTGATTGTAAGCGGAATTACATTAACATCCTACCTCACTTCAATGATAGAACGAATGACGAGCCGTACACAAATTTGGCAGAGTTTTCGGCTATATGTGGTACTAGAAGAAGTGAAGTTACGGTTGTTTCAATTTTCCTTGAAAGACAAAGCTAAACAGTGGTTTCTCACACTTCCAGCAAATAGTATTCACACTTGGGCGGAGATGCAACAAGTTTTTCTGGATGAATACTACTCAATTGCATAGACCTCTGATGCAGGAGATGAAATTCGGTCATTTAGACAATTACCGGGAGAGTTATTACATGAGGCTTTGACAAGTTTCAAGGAATTGGTTAGGAAGTGTCCTCATCATCATATTCCAAGGTGGGAATTACTTAAATGCTTTGTAAGGGGGTTGGATGCGGATGATCACAAGTATTTGCAATCGGCAGTAACGGAACATTGTTGAACAATCATGAGGAAGATGATTGGGAACTTTTTGAAAGGATGAGCAAGAATTCCAAAGCGGTCACTATGGCGGACCGATCTAAAAAGCATCCTATTTCTCGATCTCTTCCCGACCTTGATTCGAGTGCTAAGGATAGAATTGCTACTATGGAATGAGAATTTGCCCGTATGAAAAAGAAGGATGTTGGTGCGGTTCCGTTCGCGGTGTGCAAAGATTGTGGAGATATTGGGCATCGAACCAAAGAATGTCAAGTATGCATGGCACATACGACTAAGGAGGTAAATCTAGTGTACGGTGATCACAAGCAATTCGATATGAATTCTAACACTTATCACCTGGGTTTGAGAAACCAACCAAACTTTCGTTATGGTACTGCTTCAAACCAAATGAACCCCAACTTTCAATTGTGTAACCAAAGTGGGTATCAAGGAGGTTCGATGTATCAAAACCGTCAAGGCGGTAATCAAGGGGGTATCAAAGAAATTACAACCAAGGAAGTAGTCAAGTCTATCAGAATCGTGAAGGTGGTTATCAAAGGGGCTACAACCAAGGTGGTAATGGAGGTGGTAACTATAATCCTCCAATGGGTTGTGAATACTCCTTAAGTTCAAAGCTGGATGCAATCAATAATGACATTACGACTTTGAATCAAGAAATAAAGATGGAAATGAAAAAGGAGTTCGAGGTACGTGACAAATCTCACAAAGCTTTAGAGAAGCAAGTGGGTCAACTTGTAGAGGAGATGGCACAGATGCGTGGAAGTGGCAGAAAATTACCTAGTGACACTACAGTGAACCCTAAGCATCAAGGGTCCAACTCGAAGGACACACATGAGGTACCAATTAACAAAATTTCACTATGTAGTGGTTGAGTCATTAATAATGGTTTTGTGTCACCACCACCTCAGTTTGTCGAATAGGTGCTGGAAGAGGCTAGTGATGATGAGATTGTTGACGGTCAAACGGGTCAAAAAGAAAGTGTTTTGAAAAATGATAAAAATACACCTGTTGTGAACAACCATGTCCCGAAAGCTAAGGAAAAGGGTGTAGAGGTTAATATCACCCCTTATCCCGAAGCTTTGTTGGGACTGTGACATCCCGGTTTTTCAGGTATCTTAAACGCGCTACTTCACGGTTATTCATTCCTACGCTAATTTAATTCAGAGAATTAAATTACACGCTCGCAATAACTACGCTAACTTTGTGAATTCATTGGGTGAATTACGTGCTATGTGTTATTAGACGTTTGTAGAATTATTATATCACGTTTTAATTTCGCGATTATTAGTTATAAAAAAAATAAATGAATAATAAGTAAATAGCCGAACCGAACCGAGCCGCCAAACGTGTCGACCTCACCTCCTTGCGGCCCAAGGAACTAACCTAAACTTGAGGCCCAAGCTACTTACCCAAACCCCCACCCCCCTTTGCGGTCGCGCGAGCCCCCCCACCCCCTTTCTCCTTCTTTTCCCTTGTTTTATATAAATGTGGGCATGCATGAGTTATGTTTCAAAAAAAAAAAAACAAACAAACACAAAACCCTAGTCCCTAAGAGAAGCCGACGGCAGCCCCCCCCCCCTCTCTCACGGTCGCAACTCTCCAACCCCGGATTGATTCCAATCTTGTCCCAGTTCGCTAATCATCATCGTTTCAAGGTTAGGGTTTAATTGTTTTGCAAAATCACATTAGGGTTTGTGTAATCTTGATCATGATTATGTGTAATGGTAGAATCATTGGTATGAAAAGTGTTGTGATTTATGATTAGTTCGGATAATTGTGCGAGTTTTTGCGATTGTGATGTTATGATGAATACTAGAATCATAGGATGGGTTTTAGCGATAAAGATCATGTTATATGATTAGGGTTTGCATGAATATTGATACACATGATGATATTTGAAAAATAAACCTGTTCTTAATCATTATTATTATGCGTCTTGATCGTTTAAACATGTTCTAATGCGATAAAAGTTGAAAACAGGTTGCTGAATGGCATTTACAGCCAACTTCAGTTGGCTGTAACCTGATCATTATTTATTGAGAAGTGGATTTTATAAAGTCTAAAACGTGTATTTTTGAAAAACTCTTCTAATGGTGCCAGATTCATATTTTTCTGAGGTCGTTTGCTAATTTTAAGTGGTCATTTAGTGCAGCAGCTGAAGCTGCGTAAATTATGCAAAATTTGCTAGTTGTTTATCGAGTCGGATCTCATAGTCTGTAGAGAGTTGGGTCACAAAATTTGTACAGTAACTGGAGAAGGGAATTTCCGGAAAACTCCCACTGGAATTTTGTTAATTGGACGAACGATGATTTTTAAATAAGTTTTCCCGTGGACTGCAGTCAGAAAGCGACGAATCTGACTGCAGCCTAGTATATAAACGTTTATAAATAATTGGTAAAGCGTTAGGACTTGAAAAGTTTTCATAAAATTCTACAGTTTAGTTGACACAGGCTGTAAAAAAATTGGAATTTTTGGAAAGTTAGAACTATTTTATAAAAATCCTCGAAAACAGCCCAGTTATGAGCGTACAAGCTGAAAAATGATAATTTGCGTTTGTGTGTACCAAAGTGTTGTATGAGTTAATCTGTGATTATGACAATTGGTTTGATCATTATTTTGGTATGATGATACTTTGCATGCATGATTTTGTTTTCGAATTGTTTATTGCGTGTGCCGCACTGTGTGTTAGTTATGCGTAGGGTTTTGTATCAGTGTGTTCACACACTAACTTTGAATCGGTTGACATGTTAGGACGCAATTAGCGGTCCCATCATTTGCTACTTTTGTTACTCTAACCGAGCAATTAAAGGTGAGTTCACGACCCCTATTTTATCCGGTTTTAAACAACAGGGGGAGAAACATGTATACACTCTATAACTCTATCTTTTACGTTATGCGAAATTAACGTCGTTAAACTACTCGGTAACTAAGTTAATGTTAATGTACGTTATGGTCACTAAGCAGCTATATCACGGAAGTCCTCAACAAACTCTCGGATCGTTAGTATTGGGTTAGATAGCGGGGAAATTATAAGTAGTACTACTGGGCCCGACATGCCCCACCCGAGCTAGTCGCGCTAGCCGACCGGGTATGGTCAACGGGTGATTAATTTGGCCTAACTTTCGCCATGGTCAGTGATAGAACTGGTAACACTGAGGCACAACAGTCAGCTTCGATCGCGAACTCTTATGTGACGTAACTTTAGGCTCGCTACCTACATGTTAACATTGAACTTAATTACGAACCAACATTATTATTCCGGGTTAGGAATAATGGAACCAACATTATTATTCCGGTTAGGAATAATGGAACCAACATTATTATTTCGGGTTAGGAATAATGGAACTATATCGTTATCCCGGGTTAGGGATAACGGGAGAAACAAAACTTTTAACCGAACTTGTGAACTTATAAAAACCTGTGAACTCACTCTTCTTTAATGTTGACACTTGTTTCTTTACATGTTTCTGAGGACGCTAGGAGCGCTAGGTGCACTCACTTGCATTGATCAAGACATTTTTTTTATCGAGTCTCATTTACGAATATTGTTTAGGATTTTTGGTTTTGGCGTTTATGTTGGCGCCCGTTACTTTACTTTACTTTAATGCTTCCGCTCAACTTTGAAACTAATGCTTCCGCTAAACTTTGAAACTAAGCTAATTTGAAAATAACTATGAATGGTTAAACAAATGTTTTTGGAAAACGCTTAAATAAATCATATAGAGTCGTTCGATATTACTAGTGTCTCAGATTCTAGTTTGATCACACGCCTCGCGGTAAAACTCTGCAAGTGGAAATTGAGGGTGTTAAAGATTGGTATCAGAGCCAGGCTATAGAGAACCAGGTTTGCATTAAAAGTAGACCTAAACTATAGCTGTTACACGACAGTAGACTTAGTTGGCACCGAACTGTGATATCCTGTTATGTGTTATGCTACAATTGTTTATGTGATATATAGATATGTATTTTGGTATATACGCAACACGTAACTAACTACACTAACCCAGCAGGCTATGTCATCATCATCATCCGACAAATCTCGACAACCAAGGGCGCCGGGGAAGGCACCCATGGTCGAACCCTCACCACCTCATGGCGTGGAGACACGCTCGGCTGCTAGGAAAAGACTCGCTCTAGGAGGGGAGTCGTCCTCCCATCCGACCACCGCTATACCTGTCGAACCGGTCAACTAGTTAGAAGTAGGGGACGACCTACTTAGGGATATGTTAAGAAAACAACAGGAACAACTAGAGAGAATGCAGGAGACTATCGAAGCACAGGGATGGATGATACGTCAACTAACTGGTAAAACTGGAAGGCTCGAGGAAGAGCAACATGAGAATAGGAAAGTTCAAAACATTTTAGCTAAGGATCTTCGTGCTGAGCAGCTCAGGGCTGACTGGCTCGAAGACAGAGTTCTTGAGTCCAGTTGGAGGATTCAAGAACTGGAGCAGAATCAAGCACCTGTCCCAGTACCCGCACCAACACCGGCCCCTCCAGCGCCGGTAGAGGAAGAAGAGGAGGATCTAGAGGAAGACCCAGAGGAGGATCCAGATGAAGACCCAGAGGAGGATCCAGATGAAGACCCGGAGGAGGATCCGGAGGAAGAAAAGCCGGAACAGGACCCGGCTGTTGAAGCTGAAAACGCCGCAGAGGATGACGACAACGATAGCGACTTGAGAGACGGAGACGTAGAAGACTGACTCGTCTCGCCAATCCCCGCTTTGTTTTCTTTAGTTTGTTCGTTTTCCACTTATGTTTGAACTTGAAATTTTATAATTAAACTGAGATGTTTGGTTGGTATTTTGTGAGACGTTGCAATTTATTTAATCGAATGTTCCTTTTGATTGTTTAATTTGTTGGGTTGACATAACTTGTGTGATGATTGAAGGGTGGAATATGATAACTATATTGGATATATATACCTATCGGTGTCTGTTTGTGTTGTCTTGCGAAGATCTGAAATGGCAACTGGACGTCGCGGAAACCTCAACATATCACCTGAAGAATTAGTCGCAATGATCCAAGAACACGTGAATGCTGCTCTGGCAGTTGTTCAAAACCCCCCAGCAGGTAACCATTATTAAATTTTCATGGGAAAATCTAATAGTTGGGCTAGTAGACTTTCTCGCTGACTACCTATCCTCTATCTTCAGGAGGGGGTCTTAACCCCTAGAAGGTGTTCGTGGATGCAAAACCAAGCAAGTTCACGGGTGTTGAAGGACCTATAGGACTGGTCCGTTGGATTGAAATGTCTGAATTGGTTTGTGAAATGTGCAATTGCCTTGAAGCTAATAAGGTCAAGTATGCTTCCTCGACGTTGGAAGATGAGGCATTAACCTGGTGGAACGCACAAGTCCAAACGCGTGGACTTGCTGCAGCGAACGCAATGGGCTGGACTGAATTCAAAGCTCTAATCAAGGAGGAATAATGTCTGCGGGACAGAGTTCAGCAATTGGAACAAGCGTTATGGAACCACAAGATACTCGAGTCAGAAATTGAAGCGTACACAGCAAGACATCATGATCTGGTGTTCCTATGTCCCGATCTGGCTAACACCATCGATAAACGACTTGAGTTTTATCTTAGGGGTCTGGTCCCTGAGATCCAGGGCATGGTAATGTCTAGCAACCCTACGACGGAGCATCAAGCGATTAGGCTGGCGCATAAACTCACCAATAAGGCGGTGGAGCAAAGGAAATTGCCACCTCGGGGTGCAACCGAAGTCGTCCCTGATAACAAAAGAAAATTTAAAGACTCACCTGCTCGATAGTCTTCGTCAGCCCAGCCACAACAAGGAAACAAGAAGCGGTCGAACAGTTTCAACAACAATCGGGGTCACAATAATCAGTCTGCCAACAACACCGAGAACTCAAGCGGCTATGCGGTCGAAAGCCACAATGTAATCGTTGTAACCTCCATCATTACGGCCTTTGCGCCGGAAATCGCTACCAATGATGTGGCAAAGCAGGACACGCGACAAAGGATTGTCGCAAGGAAATTATGTCTCGACAAAATCAAAATCAGCACCAGGTTCAACAGCAAGGTATTAACCGGGGGTGCTATCAGTGCGGTAGCACTACCCATTTCAAGCGAGACTGCCCGCAGCTTCGCAACAACAACAACAACAATGGTGGGAACAACAACCACAACATCAACAATAACAACAATGGCAACAATGGAAACGGTGGCACAGGAGGTGCCAAAGGTCGTGCATTCACGCTGGGCCGCGGAGAGGCCAGAAACGACTCGAACGTGGTCACCAGTAAGTTTCCCCTTAACGATCATTTTGCTACTGTACTTTTTGATACGGGTGCGGATAAGAGTTTTATATCTGAGTCTTTTAGGAAGAACCTAAATCTCACGCCTAAACCCCTAGAGACCCCTTACGTCATAGAACTAGCCGATGGTAAATCTGTAGATGTGACCCATTTAGTAACCGGCTGTCAACTTAAACTCGCGGGTCACACCTTTACCATTGATCTGATGACAACTATCCTGGGTAGTTTTTATGTGGTAGCCAGAATGGACTGGTTATCCGACGTCCGAGCTGAAGTTCTCTGTTTCGAGAAAGCTATCCGTATTCCGTTCTCTAACGACGAAGTCTTGATGGTGCAAGGCGAGAAGGCAGGTGCCGTCACAAACATCATCTCTTACATGCAAGCTCAGAAGTATCTTCGGAGAAAGAACTCCTTCACTTTGCTCGCACTGGTCACCGACCAGCCTAAGGACGAGAAGCGGATTGAAGATATCCCCGTCGTCCGTGACTTTTCCGATGTGTTTCCAGAGGAGTTACCTGGTCTTCCACCACATCGACAAGTGGAATTTGAAATCGAATTGGCGAACCATGCGACTCCTATCGCCAAGGCCCCGTACCGCCTAGCTCCAGCAGAGCTGCAAGAGCTGTCTACCCAACTTCAGGAATTGTTGGAAAAAGGATTTATCCGACCCAGTACTTCGCCATGGGGAGCTCCAGTTTTCTTTGTCAAGAAAAAGGACGGGACGTTCCGCATGTGCATCGACTATAGGGAACTCAATAAGGTTACCGTCAAGAACCGATACCCATTACCTCGCATCGACGATCTCTTCGACCAACTTCAAGGGTCAAGCTACTACTCCAAGATTGATCTACGGTCCGGTTATCACCAGTTACGCGTCAGGGAGGATGATATCTCCAAGACGGCATTTCTTACTCGGTATGGCCATTATGAGTTCTTGGTCATGCCCTTCGGTCTCACCAACGCACCCGCGGTGTTCATGGACTTCATGAACCGCGTGTGTAAGCAGTATCTCGACAAGATTGTTATCATGTTCATCGAGGATATACTCGTCTACTCTAAGGGTGAAGAAGAACATGCTGAGCATCTACGATTATTGCTGGAACTACTTCAATAGGAGAAACTATATGCCAAGTTTTCGAAGTGTGATTTCTGGATTCCGGAAGTTCAGTTCCTCAGGCATATCGTGAATGAAAAGGGTATACACGTTGATCCCGCCAAGATCGATGCTATCAAGAACTGGGAAGCACCCAGGACACCGACAGAGATCCGCCAATTTTTGGGTTTGGCTGGTTACTACAGACGTTTCATCGAGGGATTTTCAAAG
The DNA here is from genome assembly GCA_947069175.1 of Scalesia atractyloides. Taxonomy (NCBI): domain Eukaryota; kingdom Viridiplantae; phylum Streptophyta; class Magnoliopsida; order Asterales; family Asteraceae; genus Scalesia; species Scalesia atractyloides. The sequence goes on from CAMTDV010000020.1 coordinate 58,799,327, forward strand.
ATCGCCCAACTGCTTACCACTCTCACCCATAAGGGCACTAAGTATGCTTGGGTGACAAGCAGGAAGCAGCGTTTCAATTGCTGAAGTAGAAACTTTGCAGTGCACCCATTTTGTCCTTGCCAGAAGGGACAGATGATTTTGTGGTATATTGTGACGCCTCCATTCAGGGATTGGGATGCGTACTTATGCAACGTGAGAAGGTCATCGCGTATGCATCCCGACAGTTGAAGATTCACGAGAAAACTACACAACACATGACCTGGAATTGGGAGCAGTTGTGTTTGCACTTAAGATTTGGAGACACTATCTATATGGAACAAAGTGCACAATCTACACGGATCACAAGAGCCTCCAGCATATCTTTGACCAGAAGGAGTTGAACATGCGACAGCATCGCTGGGTCGAACTCCGGAACGATTATGAATGTGCCATTCGGTATCACCCGGGTAAAGCTAACGTGGTAGCAGATGCCCTCAGTAGGAAGGAGCACTTGAAACCTCGTCGGGTACGAGCACTACAGTTCACCATTCATTTGTGATAGGCCTGGCAACACTGAGGCACAACAGTCAACTTCGATCGCGAACTCTTATGTGACGTAACTTTAGGCTCGCTACCTACATGTTAACATTGAACTTAATTACGAACCAACATTATTATTCCGGGTTAGGAATAATGGAACCAACATTATTATTCCGGGTTAGGAATAATGGAACTATATGGTTATCCCGAGTTAGGGATAACGGGGGAAACAAAACTTTTAACCGAACTTGTGAACTTATAAAAACCTGTGAACTCACTCTTCTTTAATGTTAACACTTGTTTCTTTACATGTTTCTCAGGACGCTAGGAGCGCTAGGTGCACTCACTTCCATTGATCAAGACATTTTTTTATCGAGTCTCATTTACGAATATTGTCTGGGATTTTTGGTTTTGGCGTTTATGTTGGCGCCCGTTACTTTACTTTACTTTAATGCTTCCGCTCAACTTTGAAACTAAGCTAATTTGAAAATAACTATGAATGGTTATGTTTTTGGAAAACTTTTAAATAAATCATATAGAGTCGTTCGATATTACTAGTGTCTCAGATTCTGGTTTGATCACACGCCTCGCGGTAAAACTCCGCAAATGGAAATTGACGGTGTGTCAGGGACCATCTAAAAAAGTGGTAAACAAAAGAGGTCCCCACCAAGAAGAAATGTGGGAAATTTTTAAACAAGTCAAAATCAATTTACCACTTTTGGATGCCATAAAACAAGTCCCATCCTATGCTAAGTACTTGCAGGACTTGTGCACTTCCACCCAAGCTGCAAGAACCAAGAGCACCTATCATCTCCGTTCAAGTTGGAGAATTTAAAATGACAAGGGCACTCTTGGATCTTGTTGCTAGTATGAGTATTATACCGGTATTTTGTATGACCAATATGAGTTTGGTCCACTTCAAGCAGCAACACTACCGTAGTGCTAGCCGACTTGACTCCTAAACTACCCCGTGGAATAGTCACGGATGTAATTGTCAAAGTCGAGGACTTTAACTATCTGGTGAATTTCTTAGTACTTGCTTACGTTTCGTTGACCTAACCAAGCAACCTACGGTTATTCTTGGTCGATCGTTCTTGGTAACTTCAAATGCTCAAATCAATTGTAAAATGGGTACCGTCGACATGACTTTTGGTAACTATTGGTTTTGGTTAAACGTTTTTTTCTGGATTAACGGATCCTCTAGTCAATGACGAATGCTAGGTGGACGTTGTTGACGAGTTTATACCTCTCTGTGACATGGGTGTTAGGGAGGAAAACACATTAGAGGAATGTTTCATGTTTGTCAGGTTACAACCGGAAATGAATCGGAGTATGGATGAGGACGAAAAGAAGATGGAGGTGAAGGAAGGAAGACCACCTAGGACATACCAAGTGGAAAGTCGTCCTAAGAAGATTGACACTAATTTGAAGCCGTATTGATAAAGCCTCCCACTGTCGAGTTGAAGCTGTTGCCCAACCATTTGAAGTATTTGGGTGAGGGCAACACGCTACCGGTTATCATGGCATCAAATCTGACCGGGGAGCAAGAAAAGAAACTGATGGAGGTGTTGGTTGCCAATAGAGCCGCTATTAGGTGGACCATTGCTAAGTGGAAGGGAATTAGCCCTACTATTGTGATGCACAAAATCATCACTGAAGATGGTTGTACTCCCTCTCGTGACACACAACGGAGATTGAATCCTAACATGAGAGAAGTTGTCAAGAAGCAGGTACTAAAATGGCTAGATGCGGGTATCATATACCCCATCTCTGATAGCCAATGGGTGAGCCCTACACAAACCGTTCCCAAAAAGGCGGGCATTCAAGTCGTCACAAATAATGTAGGCGAAGAGGTCGCCACTCGGACGGTAAATGGGTGGCGTATTTATATTGATTATAGGAAGTTGAATTCCGCAACTTCTAAAGACCATTTCCCTTTACCTTTCATTGACCAAATTGTTGAAAAGTTAGCGGGTCAAAAATATTGTTGTTTCCCGGATGGGTATTCGGGTTATAATCAAATTGCTATCCATCCGGAAGATCAAGCTAAGACCACATTTACTTGCGCATACGGTACCATCGCATTTAGGCGAATGCCGTTTGGGTTATGTAATGCCCCCACCACCTTTCAAAGGTGTATGATGAGTATCTTTTCAGATATGGTTGGGGAGTCATTAGAGATCTTCATGGATGACTTTTAAATTTTTGGGTCATCATTTGATGTTTGCCTTGACCAACTCCAAAAAGTTTTAAAAAGATGTGTTGAGAAAAATTTGGTTTTGAGTTGGGAAAAGAGCCATTTTATGGTTCAAGGGGGAATTGTGTTGGGACACGTGGTGTCAAGTCGTGGGATAAAGGTTGATAAGGCAAAAGTGCAAGTTATTTCTACTTTGCCATATCCACGAGCGTTAAAGGTATTAGATCATTTTTGGGTCATGCGGGGTTTTACAGGCGATTTATAAAGGGGTTTAGTGATATAACAAAACCTTTATGTAATTTATTGTTAAAAGACCAACCGTTTGATTTTAATAAAGATTGTCAAAATGCTTTTAACGTGTTGAAAAAGAAATTGGTTGAGGCCCAAATCTTGCAATCACCGAATTGGTCTTTACCATTCGAAATCATGTGTGATGCAAGTGATTATGTGGCGGGGGCCGTTTTGGGTCCAAGTGTAGAAAAGAAAACCGTTGCCATATATTACGCAAGTAAGACTCTTTCGGATGCTCAATTGAATTACACAACAACTGAGAAAGAGCTACTTAAGGTGGTATATGCGTTGGATAAATTCCAGGCTTACATTTGGGGTAGTAAAGTGATTGTATATTATGACTATTCTGTTGAGAGGTACCTCATGGAGAAAAAAGATGCAAAGCCGCGGTTAATTCGATGGGTACTTTTGTTACAAGAGTTTGACTTGTAAATAAGGGATAAGAAGGGTAGTGAAAATGTGGTGGCGGACCACTTATCCCAGTTGTTGGTGGAAGAGGGTTCTTCTCGTGTAGAGATTAACGAGACCTTTCTAGATGAGCATATTCTAAAAGTGTCAATATTACCTTGGTTTGCTAATATTATCAATTATTTGGTGACAGGTGATTTGCTGGCTGGGATAGGAGGAGGAGATTGCATTTCCTCTCTCAAATCAAATACTACACGTGGGAAGAACAAGATTTATTCAAGACATGCCCAGATCAAGTTGTGAGGAGATGCATACCGGACAAGGAGATCCCGAGTGTCTTGATGCACTTGCATTCTTTTGCTTGTGGGGGCCATTTCAGTGGTCACAAAACGGGGCATAAAGTGCTCAATAACGGCCTTTACTGGCCGACTATTTTTAAAGACGCTTTCAATTTTGCGAAAAGTTCTGTTGAGTGTCAAAAATTGGGGGGGGGGGCATTTCCAAGCGGGATGAGATGCCCATGCAACTGATTCTCATCGTCGATATTTTCGATGTGTGGGGAATCAATTTCATGGGCCCATTCTCTTGTTCTCATGGGAATTTATACATTTTGGTGGCGGTGGATTATGTGTCTAAGTGGGTTGAAGCAATCGCCACCAAAACAAATGACCATACCGTTGTTTGTAATTTTCTACAAACTAATATTATTTCTAGATTTGGGATACCTTAGGTGATTATTAGTGATGGGGGATCTCATTTTAAGAATTTTATTTTTGGGAAATTACTAACGGTATGGTGTTGACCATAGAAATGCTACCCCTTATCATCCGCAAACAAGTGGTCAAGTGGAGGTGTGTAATAGGAAAATTAAGGAGATTTTGCAAAAGACCGTTCGACCAGACCATAAGGATTGGTCAACGAAGTTGAACAATGCCTTATGGGCCTATTGAATGGCACATAAAACACCTATTGGAACTACACCTTACCGCTTAGTTTACGGTAAAGATTGTCACTTGCCGATTGGACTTATACATCGTGCGTTTTAGGCTATTAAAGAAGTTAATCTTAAGTATGATGATGCAGGTAAAGAACGTAAGTTGAAGTTGTGTGAGCTAGAAGAGCTTCGGGAAGAGGCATATGAGTGTGCCTCCAAATACATGGATGGCATGAAAAGAGCACACGATGCCAAGTTGAAGCCGAAAGAATTCATGGTGGGCCAAAAGATTTGGCTATATAATTCAAAGCTCAAGTTCTTTCCCGGTAAGTTTAAGAGCAAGTGGATGGGCCCGTATGTAATTACTTGGGTCGGTAAGCTAGGTGATGTTACCATTGAGGACCCAAAGGATGGGTCTTAACAAACAGTTAACGGTCGTCGTCTCAAACCATTTCTCGAAGGTAATGAGGAAAACAAGGAAACAAACTAGGAATTGGTAAGCTTCTTGGTAAGCGTGCTAACTTATGAGGTCAATTAAAGGGCAAGAACAGTTTTGTAGAGTTTTGTACTATTTATATTGTTTGTGCGTATTGTTTTGTATGTTATTTTGGTCGTTTCGTACTAATCTCGTTAACGTGTGAAGTTTGGATATCGCAAACGGGTCATGAAGACATAACGGATGTTTTAAACTTGTTTTGTGTATTGAGGACAATACACAATTATTTGGGGGTTGGTATCGTAAACGTGCATGTGTTTTCTTAAAAAAATTAAAATATAAATAAATAAAAGAAAACGGTGGACCGTTGGCGACGGGGCTTCAGGCCGTCGCCGACCTCTCTTGGTTAGGTCCATGGGGTAAAATGTGCCGTAGACAGGAGGTTAAGCCGTCGGAGAAAATTTAACACATAGGGGTGGCGTCGGCGACAGACCAAAGGACCGTCGGCGACGGTCCTTGGTTTGTCAGCCGACGCACATATTGATTTAACTCATATGGTCAGACCAAACCCATTCTAGACCTCCCTAAACTAGACTCGAACACTCTTTCAACCACAAATTTAACCCGGGTGCACCTTTTCCACCCAATATCACATTAAAACCCCAAAATCCCTGAACATTCACCATCAAATTCAATCATCTTCTCCATCTTCTTCAAAGTACCCTAAAGTTCAATCTTTCATATCTTCTTCAATTCTCAACCAAATTACACGATTCTTGAGCCAATTTTTATAGATTTTCGAGTAGAACGAAACCCCAATACGGTTTCTTTCAATTCTTGCTCGTTTGCAAGATTGGTGAAGTTGAAAATTCGGGTATTTGAGGAAAAGTGTTCTTCAAGTTTTGTATTACATGTTTTCCAAGTTCTTTCGACTATACAACACTAAAGGTATGATTGTGCCTTATATTGGAGCATGACTATCATATGGTTTGTGATTTTCTTCCGAAATTTTAAACTTTATGTTTAAGTGTAGGTTGTTTATGATGCTAATGTATGATATCTAGCTTGAGTTTGAGTAGGTAGTTGATTTGGGTGGGATTGAACATGCAACATAATTAGTAATGAGATTATACTTGTTAAGTTGCATGTTTGAATATGAACAGAATGTTGGACCTTGTTTAAGTTCTATGTATTTATGATGAGAACATGAAAAATTAAGTTTAGATGTGAACAAAAATGCCATTTTTGAAAGTTTAAAATGGCTAGTTATGTCTAATCAATTAATTTGTGGTTCAACATTGTATGTTATGTTTAAGAAGTTGAATTGAATTGAAGTTTTGAAGTGATAGTTTACATGTTTGAAGTTCGATAATGCTTAATTGTTTTCTTTGTATTATGACTTGTAGATATGGCGAGCCGAAAATGAAGCAAGACTTCGGGTTAAGGCTCATTTTTGGGAGCCGGGTCGTCTTCAGGTCTTAGAGCAAGAAAATGGGAATAGTTAAGCGGGGTTGAGGAGGACGATGGGCGGTTGTAAAAACAGGATTGGGTTTGGGAGCGGATTAGGGATAGCAATGCGGGTGAACCGTGGGAAAACAACAAGAAAAGACCACTATCAAGGTTTAACAACAAACGACTTGAAATCAAACATTGGAAGTGGAAGATGTACACGGGGTTACATCGTCTATCCTGGAAAGGGTTGTGCCCGAGTGCACATTAAATGATGAAGAGTGTAGGACGATTGGCATCGTCTAAATGTTCAAAAGGATTGGTTGGGAGCGAATTCTAGATTTGTGTGAAGACATCACACCAAGGGTTTATTTGGCCACTGTTTGTGAGTGGTTAGCTTCTCTTAGGTTTGTTAATAGGGATAGCCCACCGAGCACGTGGCAATTGGTGGGAGATACGAGTAGAGGGCAAATGATTATGTCCTTTGTAACTATGAATTGCATTGCATGGTTTGATTCGTTGGGGATCGACAAGTACTACCACAACAACGTCGATCAATTTCTTGACAACAAAGTGAACTCAGCTGGTCCCAATGGCAGGGTTGGACCGGTGTTGCCATTTTCTGATGGTGGGGCAGCGTTGCGTAGTCAGCTATCTGTTGAACGGAAGACTCTTCAACCCTTCTCTCTCGAGAATATTGTGGAATGATTCGGGGATCGAGGGAAAGTGAAGGCTTCTAATTGTCGGGTGCTCCATTCATTACTTTTTGGAGTACCAAAGTTATCATGGGGAGATTTGGTGATAACCAATACTTGGGATACCCATGAGTCGTACACCCGAAAGATGATACCTTATGTACGACTCATCAGTGCTAAGATTGTGCAACAGAATAGGTTGCCACCCGAATCGTTGTGGGTTTTGAAACCTGTGGATCAGATCTGTTTTGCATCGATGAAGCAGCATTGGAAGATCTAAAAGCAAGTATATGGTCATCAATACACAGTGATTGATTACCAAGGGCATAGATTCCAATTCACTGATCCGAGTGCAGCATAGGAAGCTGGGAGAGAGGAGGAGATGGTTGCCAAAGAAGATGAAGATGAGCCCAGGGTCCTAGGGGACCCCGACAAAGGTATACTCGGCCACATCGAGAGATTTCATTAGGAGTGGCCAGCTTTATTCCAAACCGGCGTAGACCCAGATATCCTAATTGCAATCGGGGGCAACTAGACGTGTATGATAACGTCTCCACTTGTATTGGGGAAAACCAGGAATACGAACAGAGATGGCAGCAGTGGGAGCAGAACTGGGAAGCCCAACAACAATCACATTGGGCTGAAGAGGCTACTCATCGGGCTAAGGAGCACGAATATTGGGAGAGACAGCAGGAATAGTGGGCTGCCCAGCAAGCCTACATGGAAAGACAAGACTTGTATCAAGCACAAGAATTGTCTAGAAGGAAAGCTTGGGAGGAGAAGCAGGATAGGTTGCGTGTTGAGCACAACGCGTTGGAAGACCGCGGATGGAATGCTACGGCGATGGCTCAATAGATGGCGGTCAATAACGCTAAACACTTGCATGACTAAGAGCGCCACCATAGAGATTGGGAGGCGGGGCGTCCATATAAGAACACATGCCTTGGACTTCGTACGAGAACCTTCCTATTCCATACAGGCCTTCTGATCCATCTCCACATTGGCCCAAAGCAGTCGGTTCCAGTTTTATCCCACGCTGTTTCAAGCACTAGCTGAAGGAGAAAGAGGGCCATTAGATGATTTCCATGACATGATGTCGGCTCTCACAGGATACCCTTACCAGCTGTATCCACCGGTAGACCCTAATGAGCGATACAAACGATGATCACCGGTATGTCTTCTTTTGTTGTTGTATATTTTTGTGTAATTATTCATTTTGTGTTTCGTTTATTGTTATTAGTTAAATGAACTTTATGGGTGTGTTCCCTAGATAACCCTCACGAGACCTACTCGTCCTCCCGAGCTATCGGAAGGTTTAAAAGGGCTTGTTGCATGCGCTAAATGCAATCATGATTCCTACGAAAGTGAGTTTAGTATGTTGTTGTAAAATCTTTTTCCACAGAAAATCAAAGTTGAATAAAAATATGACTTGGTAATTGATTTTGGTAAAAATGGTAGAACTAATTAACTAACAAATTTTAATGGTTTGAGAAGCTTGCTTCTACACGAAGGTTGAGATTTGTAGGTAAACTATGTTTGCGAGACAACCATGTTTGTTGAAAAATAAAGAGCACACGAAGAATGAGCGAAAAAACCAGGTGCATATGTTTCCTTTAGCTTTGATTCTTAATTTTAATAAGTGGAATGTATTTTTGTATTTTCTTTTCGGGTTGAAATTTTGGGAAGGTTAGTCGTGTCACATCCGTTGTGCGTTTTAAATAGCTCTATTCTTACACATTGAGGACAATGTTGACCTCAAGTGTGGGGATGGGAAGAAAACGTTTTTTCAATTTTGACCCGTTCATTTAAACACTACATATTGAGGACAATGTTGACCTCAAGTGTGGGGATGGGGAAAATTTCAAAAAAATTTCAAAATGTCTTTGTTTGACCCGTTCATTTAAACACTACACATTGAGGACTATGAGCACAAGAATAATTAAGGCATAAGATAAACCTTTTCATTTTACACCATTTATATATCCTTACCTGAAATCAATTCCTTAGTAGCCAATCTTGAGCCTAAACCTTTCGTTTGACCAACCCATCTAGCCTTTGACCATTGAGTCTTCTATCTTTAACCTGTGTGATGAAAACTTGATTTTAGGATTAGTTGTAAAAAAAACAGAATATAGTTGAGAAAAGAGAAGAAAAATATATGTATTGATAGTTTGTTGAACAAAAGGCGAAAGCTTTTGCCTCTTAGCTTATTGAATCGTAGTATGTTGTGTTAGAGTAGTTGTTTTTGTAATAAAAATCGAGTTTTCATCACCTTAGCCACTTTCAAAATATCCTATTCCATACCTTTAGCCTAGCCCCGCTACAACCCATTTAATACCTTTTGACTTGTGCTTGGTATTTGTGTTCGGTGGTGGAGAATGATTGAGTTGCAAGCCTATGCCGGTATGTTCTAATCGGTTTTAGTGATTAAATCAAAGTGCTAATGCATCATTTATTAGCCAATTTCTAAGCCGACTGGAGATAACATTGTGAGGGATGAGTATGATTTGTGAGTTTCAAGGGCGGGTTAATTTTGGATATCCATTTTTATGTGTTAATCACTTTAACGTTAAATAGTTTGAAAATGGTGAGAATTATGAACCCGGTATGACATTAGACCTTAGCTTATGTCTCAAGAATAGGAAAGGTGTTTCTCATTCGACCCACATGAAAGTGAAAAACAGATTTGCTTGAGGGCAAGCAAAAGACAAGTGTGGGGATTGATGCGTGGTCGAAAACCGATGTTCTTATTAATCTTAAGTTAATGTTTTACGTACTTTTAGTTTCGAATAGCCTACATTTGATTGGATTTGTGTTTTACAGCTTTACGGAGTTTAAGGAGCTATTCGGGAGCGTTTCGGAGCATCGGGGCGGAAAACGGGTTAACCGGGAGTGCAAAACGGAAAAAACAGAAAATCAGGTTTTAGAGAAGTCGTCGCCGATGCACCCCTGGGCCATCGGCGATGTCCCCTAGATACTCCGTCAGAGAAAATTGATCGTAGAAAGTAGATTAGAGCGTCGGAAAAGAACCACACAAACTAGAGGCCGACGCCGACGCCCCATATGGCCGTCGACGACGCCCTTCCTAAAACTTTGTCACTGAAATTCAACTTTGGACGGGTTATAACACATGTTTGACCAATTTTTGAAGGAGTTACGAGTTTTTCAACCAAAATCACCCCTCTTGAATTGTCGAATGACTATAAAATTTGACTTTGCGAAACAAGTTTGTGTATTTATGCCTTATTTTTCAAGAGGAATTAGTTGTCAGAAGTAACAGAGTGCATTGCGGTCCGTCATATGTGTGATAGCAATTAGCATCTAAGCTTTGTGATATAAAACCCGTTAATGACAATTGAATCAATCTAAAATTGTTTAGCAATCCTGGGTCTTGCAATTGTTGAATCGGGTGTCAACCTTGTTCTCAAATCATTATTCATCAATTTTATTTTCTTCTTGCTTTCAATTTTCGAAAGAATGTGATCAATGACGTATGAGCTCGTAGAATAACTGATTAACAACTTGTTAACCCGTCCAGTTTCGATTTTCATTTTCTCTAATTCACTTTTTAGCTCGGAGATTGTATTTAAATGAATATTGATCGCCATCTGTTTATCCATTACAGTTGCCTTGAGCATCGAAAGTGTCTTGTCATTTTCTTTGATCACTTGTTCAAATTGTTTAATTGTTTTACTTAATTTGTCATATGCTTCTTTTGTTGTATTATAATCACATGATAAATTATCTACATGAATATTCAGCTCTTTGTATTTTTTTTCTTTTTTGACACACTCATTGGATGGCTCTTTGCACTTCATGCAAGGTGTTTCTTCTTTGACATTTTGAGCCTTAATGTCTTCCTTAACTAACTCATTTACCAACACATTTACCGATTTGACTCTAGCTTCCTAAGCTTCCTCAATAACTACCTGATTCACGTTAGCCATTAGAGCTTTATCGACTATGTTAGTTAGATTCTCCAAAGTCAATTCCTTGGTCACATCAATCACCTCCACTATTCAGGCTTTTTCTCTTCTACACATGGTGGTTGATAGCTTGAGTCGAAGTAACCTGAAAAAGTTTTAAGAATATCAGTAGGCAATAGATGTTTAAATGCACTATTTAAGAGTTCTTCTTCCTCTTACGACGTGTTGTAATATTCTTCTGGTGCTTCGTCAAAGGATGCCTCAGCAATTACTTCTTCTGCCTGTTCTCATTCTTCAAATATCTCAGCTACCAGTGCGAGGCTTCCATTCTTTGTAATGTACTTAACTAGTTGAACCCTTCATCTTCTTGGGTAACAACCAGAGCCTTATTTTTTGAGTTTGATGGACCATCTTCGATCTGCACTAACTTGTTTGAGGTTAGGTAACAACCAGAGCCTTATCTTTTGTAGTAATCATCTGCAAATGGATTCTAATTTCCTTTGACTACCCTGTTTGAGCACTCTCACTTGAAATGTCCCTTTTCTCGGCACTTGAAGCATGTAACTTTAGCCTTATCAAAACCGAGTTTGCCGTCAAGACCTCCCAGACTGTCTCTTCCTATGTTTCCATAAAGCGTTGAGCTCTACGGACTATTGACGCCATGCACCACTAATATCAATTAGTTCCAACTCAACTGGATCAATCGAATCATAATCTTCTTAGGTCAGTTCAGGATTCTCAATCCTTCTAGCTACCAGGCTTTCGTATGATTCGAGAATTGATGCAACGAGGCCATGTGTTCATTGAAATCCTGTGCATTTTTGAGATTCACAGCAATGTTGCATTGAAGAATTTGCTGGTTTGAATTAGGTTGATTGGTTTGACTGTTCTGAGGATTACTTGTGCTTTGTGAAGATTGAGGAGAAATAGGGTTGCATGATGAAAATGACTGAAACCCACTGAATTGGTTTGATGGTGGACTTGTAGTATTGTTGGCGCTGAAGGCTATTTGAACCTTGGGACTTTGTATGTTACCAACATAACTACCTTTGTAGTATAGGTTCACATCTTGTTGCATGTTAGCACCTTTGTTCTTTGCCATCTTCTGCATTTCTAGCTCATGACCTTCAAATCTTTCAATAAATCTTGGTAACGTGAAATTACTATATTTCATGCTATTTTTCAGAATAGTTAGATAGGTCGTCCACTCTCCTTTTGGTAAAGACTCAGCCAGTTTATCAACTAGTTCTTCATTGGTTTTAAAAATTTCATTCATTTCATCTGAACCACTAAATGACAGTACCTTTCAATCAGCTGCTTCATTGTCTCACCTTTCATTACATTGAAAGTATCGAATTCTTTGCTCAGTAGTGCTTTTCTTCCTTTTTGAAGTTGAGAACTTCCTTGAAACTTTAGTCTTAAAGAATTCCACAGACAATGAGTGTCGTCATCATGTTGAAGAAGTGCCAGTATATCTTCTTTTACTACCTGTTGAAGTATATTCATCATCTTCTTTTCGTTGATAAATTTTTCTCTCTATATATCCGTTAGCTGAGCTAGTGTCTTCTCAAGATTATTCTCACCTGTAGGTGCTGTGTACTTTGACTCGATGGCAAACCAACATGTGAAATGATTAGCTTGTACCCAATTTATGAATCTCTCACTCCAACTGTTATAATCTTCTAAGTTCATGAGCTTTGGAGGTTTTGTCATGGCTCCCATTTTGTTGTCTTGGTTGATATTTTGTGCTGCGGTAGTGGTAACAGCTGAAGCAACAAACGCGTTGAAAAACTCTTCTCTCATTATATCTTCAATATTTCAGAAGCACAAACTTTGGACAACACTGATTAGATATAATTTGACAAAAACACAAAAGTTAAGAAAAATCCCCAAAATGTCCTTGGTGCGAGTGAACCAATACTCGTGCTAGTCAGGTGACTCGTGCGAGAAAGTTACTCATGCAATAGAGAGAGAGTTACTCGTACGAGTGACTCTTTGTGCAAAACATTACTCGTACGAATGACTGTTTTGGAACTTGAATTTTTTAAGAAAATTTTAAGAAAACTTGTTTTTCTTGGTCATACGAGCGGCTAATTCGTACGAATGGTTGTTCGTACGAGTTGTCCTTCTGCTCGTACGAGTAGCAAGTCAACAAACGGATGTCTTCTTCAATTTTTGTCATTATTTTGTTCGATTTTAGATCTGTAATGTATGAAGAAAGAGTAGATATAGTAAATCTTCAATGGTTGAATCTGGATTTTCAACTGCTGAAACATGTTGTTTGTCCTTAAATCAGGCCTCAAGGCTCTGATACCACTTGTGAGAGGGGATCGGCTCTCCTCCATGAGCACTGGACCGATTTGACTAAGCTAACAGAGGCGGAATTCATTTCAGTGAGTTAGAGAAACAAACAATCAAGTATGCTGCTTAAACGCCTTTACTTCGTATATTAATAAACGTGAAAGTTACAGACGAATAAACAAATGGACAGCGCTTCGACTTAGTCACACACCAACAGCTGATAACACAACACTCAAGCTCCACTATATATAGGCCAACATGGCTCGCACAGGAGTGAGGTTGTTAGCTTGTATGAGTGGTGCCTCATGCGAGTTGTCACACCCTGGTCATAGCGGAAGCACAAGTGTGTGACTATTAGGTAATCATTGCATCCAATCTAGTAAACAATATAATTTAACAATGATGCCATGCCATTAATAACACTCAAGCTCCACTATATATAGGCAACATGGCTCGCACAGGAGTGAGGTTGTTGGCTTGTACCAGTGGTGCCTCGTGCGAGTTGTCACACCCTGGTCATAGCGGAAGCACAAGTGTGTGAATATTAGGTAATCATTGCATCCAATCTAGTAAACAATATAATTTAACAACGATGCCATGCCATTAATAAGTTCCGTTCCATAATTACAACCATCCAAAAGTGATATCATATTGTTATATGTTTCAACTTGTCATCATAAAACATGATTGAAAATACATCATTTCCAAAACAAGACATTGTTTTCATTATAATTGCATAATGAGGTTTTGACTCCTATATACACAGACGAAGTTGGGATATAAAAGGCAAACCCTCCAAAAGATGGTACATCGTTGTCTTGACTTTTTCCCATACCTGAACCATATCACCAGCTCATGCCCTGCATCCTGAAATACATGTAATTTTGAAAAGCAACATAAAGTTGGCGAGTTCATGTAGTTAATGTTTTCGTATAAAAATGTCATTCTTGAAATCCAGTAATGAAATCCGAGTATGTTATTAGCATTTATGGAGTTTAAGGATCTATCAGTGTGTAGCTAGCACCTTGACATATGTACCATAAGTAAGTAACCAACCCGAGACAACTCTTGACATCATTTGGGATCACAAATGCACTTCTAACCGGTTAACACACCAGGAGTGGAGCGTGCTTCAAACTCTATAGATCTGCACCTTAGTCACTAAGTGATTAGTGGTTACTCTTTTCATCATCCTACTTACGTACATTGATTGTGTTATCAACTAACCCCATTGCTAACATACCGTTTGTTATATGACATGTATTTCCCCTCAATAGTTTTTAAAACAAAACTTTGAAATAATTGAAAGGAGGGACATGAACTCACAGTTTTGCTTTCCGTAAGTCGTATTAGTAACGGCCGGTGTCCGTACACGCTTGTAACCTACATGTGTATTAAGTTTATTAGACACCTAGGCCTCAATGGACCTTGTACTCGTTGTTCATCTTGAATTCTTGTTATGTATTTTCTTGTTATGACAGAACAACTTTTAGTGTTACTATAATTTTGGATTCCTCAATATATATATATATATATATATATATATATATTGTTATCATTCTTTGATCATGTGTATCATGTCATTGGGCCTAGGCCATATTATATATGTCTTTTTGGGCTTTGTCCATATATATTATGGAATTGGGCCTACCTCATGCTTTTATAAATTGTGCCTAGTCAAAATTTATTTACAAGAGCCCATTCTTTTATAAGTTTAAACTTATATCATTTTTAACTTTCCGTACTTTTGGTTTCGATAACATATATGTGTTAAATGTCTAAATATATATTTTAGACTCGTCGTCGGCGTCGTTTATTATGCTTTTTCTTGTCGATGATTGCCCGTCGTCGTAATGACTCTTCGTGTCGGCGATTCACCCGTTGGTCGTCGACGCGCCGATGTATTCGTGAACGTTCGCCCATTGTCCGTATTGCTTCGTTTGTCCAATTTTTGTGTCGACGCTTTGTAAGAATATATTTGTTTATGTCCCCAACACTTGGTATTAATTTCAAGTGTTTGTATTTTTGTATATGATTGGGTATTTTATTGTGAATGCCCTAAGCTTTTAAATACATTCACATACAATACACGGATGTATTTATAAAAAATTTTTAGTGACAAAATATGTATGCATAATTTATTTCCCAAGTAACTATATATATATTTATAAAAGTTACTTATTTTTACTTGTAAAAGTATATATATGTACTTGTTAAATACTTGGGTATTTAGGGTTTAACCCTTGTCATTAGAACTTACTTATTGATGATTTAAGTTACTAATCGCGTTTAGTCCCGCTAATCACCCCATTAATCATGTCTTAATCGCGATTAGATTTTTAGAAAATTTCGCCATAGTTTCCCCTAAACTATGTCGTTTTCCACGTTTCAAAAACGTATTTAAAACCTGTTTAAGCTCATAATTAAGATCAACAATCCATCACAAATCTTCCAATTATTTATTTACAACATTAATGTATCATCATCCATGGCTTTTTAGTGTTAAAATTTCTATAAAAACATGATGGTGCTTTCAATATTTATTAGCACTTTTAAATCACCACTTTGTCATCTCATTTAGATCAAGTTCATTTCTTTCAATCTCTTGATTTCTATACTTTTTAAGATGGTTACAACTTAAATAATAATGCTTATTTCTTATAAAAATCATTCATGTGTAGAAAATTATGTTTAGGTTGTAGTAATCTTCATGGATGATGTAGTTGATGATCTTGTTTAGATTTAAACATTATCATGTTTAAATCATCATTTTCATACTTGATCATACAAGATCATCCAACTTTTATACCCTACTTTAACATAAAAAACATCAACATGCTAACTAACTACCATATAAACACATAATCAACACAAAATAAACAATTTTTAGTGATATTATTATGGTGTGAGTTAGGGTTTTTTGTTTATCTTTTCTTTATTTTCATGATGATCAACTTGTACATCATTATTCTAGACACAAAAATAAGCTAGATTATGGAAGAATTTGCCTTACAATGGGTCCACAAGTTTATGATAATCTTAGAAGGAAAATGAAGCTCCAATGAAGACCTAATGATCCTCCACCCTTGCTAGCTTCTTGAATGGTCTTGATGAGGCTTTAAAGTGAGTATGAAGTGGTGGTTTATGATGGCTAAGTGATGGTTATATGGGTGGTGGTGTAGCCGTGAGTTAGAGAGAGAGATGGGTAAGATGGTTGCTTATTTTTGAGGTGAAAATGATAAGGATTCTTGGTGAATTATGAAATATATCTTGCCATCTTTCAAATCCTCATGACATCTGAACACCATGCCTTTAATCTACATTTTTCAACAAAATCAAGTGGTGTGGGACCCACTTGAAACCGTCAAAATGGGAGGGGGTAAAGTGTAAGATTTTTTTATAACACATGTTCATTAGAAAATATTTTGGCCATTAGACTAAGTGTTGTGATTAGGGGTTGAATCTTGCATCCTTGGCACCTAATTAGGGTTTAGGGTGCTATTACATGGTAATTAATCCACTCGATCCTCCAACATAAGTTTCGGATGACGGAAATGTCGTTAGATCGCTCATCGATGCAATAATCGCTAATAAACGAACTTATTTATTTAGCACTGGAAGCTTTCGTTTTCGACCACCACAATGTCATGGTGTCTACTTAGTGCATTTCTGACCTAAAAATAAGCATAACTAGTTCGCTAGACGATTATACGATGAGTTGGGATGGCCAAGATGCATTTCGTTCAATTGTTCGCTCGATATCGCCACTTTTATATTCCGCCGTCGAAATTTCTGAAAATTGTGTTTCCGTGGGCTCATATTAGTTAAATGGATTCCGACTTCCAAATGAGGTTTAACTAGTTCGCTAGGTCCATGAATGAGGCTATTGGCCACTAAAGTGTTCATCGTTTCGACAACCGTCGCTTTCCGGTCGAATTGTGCACTATTTGCCGAATGACCGGAAACGATATCTTTTGTGCATTCTTGCTATTCTCACATTGTCTTAGGGTGATTAACATTGTTTTATTAATACTCTTACCTCCGGAATCCACCGAATTTGTCGTCTTTTTGGTCGAAACGGACAATTTTGCAATTTAGGCGTTGTACCGGAAAGCTATGTATTATTGTAATGGTTGACAATTTTCATTTATATAAGGACTCAGGTATGGCATTAACATGCCGTTATTGCTTGTTCGTTTCATTTTAGCGGATTTACCAACACATTTAGTGTCACCGCTATTAGTGCGCCCATCACTTTCTACCAACACTTTTAGGGCATTGTTTTGGTTTGTTTCCGCATCGTAACGAATTCCCGTATATGTTATGATCAGATTTACTTGCCTAATACTTATTAAACGATGTACGACTCAATTACGAAATTAAACTACGAGAATATGCATGAGATTATAGAATAAATTAGTGATTAAATTGTACGGAATTACCGGTTATTTGCCATTTGTCACACGAGTGACAAGGTATCACTCATACAAGCCACAACAGTTCATTCGTATGAGCCATCTAAAACACATACACCTATGACAAATATAAGCCATATATACACGACTAACATATCCTAGACATAGGTAATAGACATTGCGCACCAACACGTACAACTGCTTATGACGATCAGCACAAGAACCTGCCTCATGATGGAAATCTGTATCAATTTCAATTGCATAAAGGTAGACAACTTACTGAGGTGCAGACAGAGTAGTGGGTCATGTTACATCACTGGATGTACAAAAAAGAAAGACTTCCACTCGTTCTTATTGCACACAACAAATACCGAGAGGGTGTAAGGTAAGCAAGAGAAAGACAAGAAAAACAAGCAGCTGAAGAGGAAGAAGTAGAAGTTGAAGAGGAAGCACCGTTAGTACGCAAATGGAAAGATTAAGGGAAGAAAGCGGTAGAAGGAGAACCCTCGAAGAAGAAAAGCAAGAAAACTCCTCAAACCCAGAGCAGATTATGGGTGACAGCATTCGCGTTGGGTTAACTCAAGAAACAATCGAACAAATGTAAGCCATCATGCAGTCAAAGAAGCCGAGAAAAGAGAAAGATGGCTAAAAAGGAGAGAAATGATTGAGTCAGAAACACTTGTTGTGGTGACATCAGAGCAAGAACAATTGGATCAGTTTCTTGAAAGCTAACCACTGATCTTAGAAGAACTCCAAGCAAACCCTACACACAAGAAGAAAAATCAGAGAGGGATCTCCAAAGACGCATCCCCTAAAACCGACCTCAACCAATACAAATACTGCCACAATAACGTACTACAAGACCCCATCCATCGCAAAGTTTACATCATCATCCAAGAGCATTGGAATTTCTTGCTAAGGAGTTTTTGCTTTTTTTGAAGAATCAGGTTAATGACACAAACGTGCTCAGAGAGAAATAGAAGTTGAAGGAACAAAGAAAGAAAAACAAGGAACTGCACAACTACATGTCTAAGCAAACTTAGTTCATAAAGTTTTAACAAGAGGGAATGGAGAAATTGCACGAGATGGCGCAGGATTTGTACACTTTAGCAAATTGAGAACCAAAATACACAGGTGAAGATATCTTCAATGCTGACATTTTTAGAGAAAGGGAAGAGAAATGCAAGGCTGAGATAGCAGAAAAGAAAAAGAAACGACTCGATTCTGCTATGGATGTAAGTATTGATGGAGATAGTGAAGAGGAAGAGGTTGACCGGATTGAAATCCCAGAAAAATTCCTCAAGTGGGGTTTGGAGGATGTTGTGATGTATGAAACTGACGGAGGAGATGAGTTTGAGCCTCAACATCCTGAGTGGTTCAAGAAGGAAAGAGCAAAATGCCAGATTTCTATCAGGTCATAACGGTTGAGAAAACAGAGGTCACCGACTGAATCATCAGCTGGAAGTACTTCAATCTAACTGGGTGGTTTGTTGTGAAATGAAAAGGAGGTGTAATCAGTACTTTCAAAAAGGAAATGACATGCAAAGTCTACCCACATGGGATATACGAGAGTTGAAAAAGCACGATATGAGAAATCCTACCAACAGTAGCATTGGCGGTGACTTTGAAAGACTAATTCTTAGAGAATGCGTACATGGATTCACGGTCTTTAAAGCACAATGCCCGAGGAGACGCGTATCAAAAACAACTAAAGACCCAATTACCGAAAAAGGTAGAGTGACGTGGGTAATCAATCCAGCCAAATTGGTCACTAAGGTGAAACTTCCTCCAGAATAACCTGTGACTCTCACCAATTTTAAGAAATGTGTAGGTCCCCTAATCCGTATGGATCTTCACAGAATTGTCTACCCAAACTAGAGTGTTAAATCCCCTAAATCAGATTATCACAGAAAACGAATAATATCAAGAACACGAACAAACACTTTCAATCCGTCTTCTATTGATTATCCAATACGAATGTTTAAAAATCAATTCAAGACTCACACTAATTCTCTTTCAACTCTCTTTGAAGTGACTAACTGAGCAAGCTTAACCCTAATGCAAAACTCTCTTTATATAGAGACAAGTTTGCAACTGGGCTAGGGTTTCACCACGTGGGCTGCAAATTGGTCTAGGCCCAATTCGCCTACAACTCATCATAATGTGTCTGGTTTAACCCAATCACTTCTAATCAACTACTAAAATACTAAACCCACTAACTATTCATCGTTTTACTAATTACAAGATATCCAAAGACCAAATATAAGCTGTTAGCACAAATATACACCAACAAACTCCCCCTTGACAATAGCTTCATAAAACAACTTTGTCTTCAGTCATCTTGCAATCTTCAACGTCTTTGGTCTTTGGATAGCTTCAGCTTTAATAGCTTCTGTCAGCAACAGACTCCCCTTAAGCTGATGCATCCAATCACCAAATCTTCTAAATCGTTCGCGTTTGAGTAAACCCTAGTTTAGCACTTGCATAGCAATATTCAAAGCTCGTCAACTTTGTCTGCAATGTAGAAAGGAGGTTCCACCATCCATCCAATCAAACGCATGTTCACCAAACTTTTTAGCAACACACTGCTACAATCTGTATACTATAAAAACATGTTGGTGCATAATGTCTATTGCCTACGTCTAGGATATGTCGGTTATGTATATAGGGCTTAGAATGTCAAATGTTGTATGTTAATATATGATTTATTTTTTTTGTACATGGCTCGTACGAGTGAGCTTAGTGGATCGTACGAGTGACACCTTGTCACTCGTACAAGGCACCACTAGCATGAGTCAAACACATCTCTCTCATGTGCGAGTCATGTTAACCTATAAATAGAGGAGCTTGAGTGTTGTGTTAGATCTGTTGGTTTGTGACTACGGCCCAAAGCCCTGTCAAAGTGTTTACTTGTTTATAACCATTCACGTTGATTAATATTAATCAAGGCGTTTAAGCAGCATATCTTTCTTGTTTGTTTGTCCAACTCGCTAACTATGACTTCTGCCTCTGTTACTGAGTCATGTCAGTCTGGTGCTCATAAGAGTAGAGTCGATCCCCTCTCACTAGTGGTATCAGAGCCTTGAGGCCTGATTTGAAGACAAACATCAAGTTTTAGTAGACAACCAACAGTTCAATAGTTGCAGATCCAGATTCAACCATTGAAGTTTTTCTACATCTATTCTTTTTCACACATATCTCAGATTTAGACGAATTTATGGACAAATTGGACTAGGTTTTTAGCATTACACGTTAAATCAACTCTAACTAATCCCTGAAACTTTCAGCTCTAAAATTAAACTAAATCATGTCAAAAATTGTAAGAATCATTCGTTTGGTGACCTGAGCTGACTCGTACGAGTAGAAAGACAACTCGTATGAACGGCCATCTGTCGAATTAGACACTCGTACGAACAAGTAAACAAATTTCTAAAAATCTACAAGTTAAAAAAATGTCATTCGCACGAGTATGTAATTCGCACGAAGAAGTCACTTGTACGAGTAACCTTTTCATTCACATGAGCATCTCACTCGCATGAATCCTTGATTTGCACGAGTATCTTACTCGCACGGACCATCTAAGTCGCATGAGCAACTGGTCATTTGCACAAAGAACATTTTAAGAAATTGTTCTTAAATTTTGAATCTCTTGTCATTCTAATCAGTGTTTTTCGAAAGTGTATTTCTGAAATTTTGTAGAAAAAATGGAAGAAGAATTTACAATGTATTTGCTGCTTCAGCGGTTACAACCACCGTAGCTCAGAATATGAATCTTGAAAATGAGATGGCACAATGACCAAGCCTCCAAAGCTTATGAACCTTGAAGACTATGATAGCTTGAGTAAAATATTTATGAATTGGGTTCAAGCGAATCATTTCACCTGCCGGTTTGCCATTGAATCGAAATATCAAGCTCAGATTGGAGAGAATGGTCTTGAGAAAACGTTAGTCAACTCTTGGAATTCAGAATTGAACAGTTCATTCACGAGAAGAAGATGATGAACATCATGCAGCAAGCCATCAAGGAAGATATCTTGGCGCTTCTACCGCATGATGATGATGATCAATCTCTATGGAATGCTTTACGGTTAAAATTCCAAGGAAGCGCGCAACTTCGAAAGGGAAATAGAGCGTTATTAAGTATAGAATTCTATATCTTTAATATAATCAATGGAGAAACAGTGAAACAATTGATTGAACGGTACTGTCACTTGGTGGTCCAAATGAAGCGCATAGGAATTGTGAAAACCAATGAAGAATTGGTTGATAAACTAGCAGATTCTCTACCTCAAGGAGAATGGTTTACATACTTGACTATTCTAAAGAATGGCACAAAGTATGGTAATTTCTCAATACAAAGATTTATTGAAAGGTTGGAAGGGCATGTGCTCAAGATACAAAAAATGCCAAAAAGCAAAGGCGCCCAGATACAACAAGATGTAAATCTATATTACAAGGGTAGTCCTGCCGCGCATATACAGAGTCCAAAAATTCAAACTGCCTTCAGCGCCTGCAACACACCAAGTCCACAGTCAAGTTAAACAGTGGATTTCAATCTTTCGCTTTTGTCAATCCAAATACGCCTCCAGTCCCAAAATCATCCCATATCACAAAACAACCAGAACAACCAATCTAATCCCAATCAACGGGTTCTACAATGCAATAGTGCTGTAAATCTCTAAAATGCTCAAGACTTCGACGAGAACAGCGCAAAGCAACACATGTCACTACTTGCCTGGGTACTGGAATCGTACGAAAGTTTAGTAGTAGGAAGAATTGGGAAATCCATAGATGACGAAAGAGGATTACGATAAGATTGATCCGGTTGAAATGGAATTGAGTGACATTAAATGGTGTATGGCTTCCATCATCAGAAGAGCTCAACGTTTCATGGAGATTACCAGAAAAGATAATTTGGGAGGACTTGATGGGAAACTTGGCTTCGATAAGTCCAAGGTTACATGCTTCAAATGCCGAGAGAAGGGGCATTTCAAACGAGAATGTCCAAATAGAGAGGTCAAGGGCAATCAGAACCCTTTTGCTGATGATTATTACAAGAAAGCCATATATCATCGATCTCAACCCAAAACAAGAATGGTGCAAATTGAATATGGACCGTCAAACTCCAAAGACAAAGCTCTCATTGTCACTTAAGAGGATGAAGGGTTCAACTGGAACAAGTACATCACGAAGAACGAAAGTTTGGCATTGGTAGTAGAAATAATTGAAGAACCTAAAGAATATGCAGAGGCATCTTTTAACAAAGCTCCTGAAGAATATTACTACACATCGTCAGAAGAAGAGAATGTTAAATAGTGCATTTAAACATCTCTTGCCTAATGACATTCTTAAACTTTTGTAGGTTATTTTGATTCAAGCCATCAATCGCCTTGTGAAGAAGAGAAGAAGCCTGAAGAAGGAGAAGAAGAGAGGATTGATGTGACGTTGGAAAATCTGACTGACCAGACCAACAAAGCTTTTATGGCAAATGTGAATGAGGTAAATGTCTATGTAAATGAGTCGGTGAAAGAAACACCTTGCATGAAGTGCAAAGAACAATGCAATGAGTGTGATAAAAAAGAAACACGATACAAGGAGCTAAAATGTTATATAGATATTTTGTCAAGTGATTATAATTCACCAAAAGAAGCTTATGACAAGTTAAGCAAAACAATTAAACAATTTGAAAAGGTGATCAGAGAAAATGATAAAACACTTTCAATGCTCAAGGCAACTGTAATGGACACACAAATGGACATTAATATTCATTTAAATACAATTGCCGAGCTAAAAAGTGAACTTGAAAAAATCAAAAAGAAACAGAACAGGTTAACAAGTTATTCAGTTATTCTACACGTTCATACGTCATTGATCACATTCTTCTAAAATTTGAAAACAAGGAAGATAATATAATTGATGAAAACAAAGGTGCAAGTTATGATCGTGTTCCACCACCCATGTGGAATAGCTATGCTAGTAAGAAACCATCGGGGTGGAAAAGGCGCTCAATTTAAAATTGAAAACTGAAAAGACAAACGAGCTGCCTACGAACATTGATGTAACTTACACCAAACCAGAAAATGAATGTGATTCGGATGTGGTTAAAACTGTGGTTGAAAGCGTTTTTAAGAATGAATCTGACAAATCCGAATTGGATGTTGAATTATCAGAAAATAGTTTAATCTATGATCCAAACTTCATCGTATACAAAATGCACGTATCTGATAAGCTATATTCCGATGTGGATTTTCTGAATCAGAATGTCAATCTGGATCATGTTGATAAGTTGTTCAAGCTTGTTGAGGTGAGCCATTCTTATTTAGAAAAACGAGATGCTTCATTTTATTCTAAATTAAAATGTGTCAATAAACCCTACCATCAGAGGAACAGAGACTATCCTGAAAATAAGAGAGCTGAGTTGGGTTTTCAAAAGAAAAGAACATATAACAACTCTCAAAAGCTAAATTTTGCAAAAAAAAAATCAATTTTGTCTATGGGACAACTACCGAAAGAGAAAAGGAGATCATTGGTAAACAATCCAATGATTAATTCAAGAAAGAAAAAGAGAGAAAAAAACAAGATTTGGATTCCTCTGTTAAAAAAGACAGCAGGACGTGCTACAAGTGTAACAATGTTGGGCATATTGCACGACAATGTTCTCAAAGTAATCCAAAACTTGTTTCTAACTCCAACAGATCTACAAAAGATGTGAAACAAAAAGCACCCATGTTTTTACCAAAATAAATTCTGAAAGAAACAATGAATCCAATAAAAAAGGTAAAATCAATGATTCAACTTAATTCTAAATTTGAACTTGGTGAAACTTCCGCCAAGAATCGTCAAAAGGATTCGAAGTTTTATTCTAAAGGGCAATTTTGAAAACACAAACTTGGGTTGCAATGGTCAAACCATCTTTAGTAGAACTGAAACTACCTGTTCCAGCCAAAACAGAGATCAAACAAAGTGTCATTAATAAAGTTCCAAAGTTTGTTATTTCAAGCCAACCTAAGACCAAGCAGGCTTGGGTTTCTCTGTTTAAATAATTTCTTCTGCATGTGTGCAGGGGCTCCCAAGTTCGATCATGCCAAAATGGACTATGGATAGTGGAGCTTCCTGACACATGATTGGGATGCTTGCGTTGTTGCACGACATCAAAGCTATCTGTGGAGGTTACGTTGGTTGTGCTGGAACTCAGGGTGGAAGAAGTGTGGGAGAAGGTAATCTTACGAATGGAGAGGTTTCCTTCGACAAGGTGAACTACATTGCGGAGCTGGAGAACAATCTACTGAGCATTTCGCAAATCTATGACAAAAAGTTCACAACACACTTCAATGACAAAGAATGCTTAACTCTCAAGCCGAGATTCAAAATTCCTAAGGAGTGGATCCTCTTGCGTGCTCCATGAGAAAATGATCTTTATGTTCTAGACATGAGTGTGGCATCCACTACGTCAAAGAAGGTTCAGTGCTTCGTTTCTAAAGCAACCGAAAAGGAGTCAATCTTATGGCATTGGAAGATGGGGCACATTCACCCGAGAAAGATGAGTTATTTGGTGCACAACGACCTAGTGGATGGTGTTCATCTGAAGAATTTTCATTTATCTGATGATTGTCTGAGCTGTAAGAAGGGGAAATAGCATAAGAAATCGTACCCAAGAAAGTTGCTTAACTCTATTAAGCTACCATTAGAAAGGCTTCATATGGATCTCTTTGGGCCAGTAAACGTGAAAAGCATTTCTGAAGATCTATATTGGCTGGTCGTGACAGATGATTTTTCAAGATTCTCATTGGTTTTCTTTCTGAAGAGTAAAGATGAAATGTTTGAAAGTCTTATGATGCTTTTCAGGAAGCTAGAAAACTTATATCACTTGCCTATCAAGAGAATCCGCAATGACAATGGTACTGAGTTCAAAAACAAGAGGATGCTTGAATTCTGCAATGAATAGGGGATTCTTCACAAATTCAGCGCTCGAATTCTGCAATGAATAGGGGATTCTTCACAAATTCAGCGCTCCCTGTACTCCTCAACAAAATGGAGTAGCTGAACGTAAGAATCGCACACTGATGGAGACTGCTAGAACAATGCTCGCTGATTCAAAACTTCCAATTAGTTTCTGGAGCAAAGCAGTCGCATCAGCGTCTTATACCCTCAAGCGTGTGTTGATAGTCAACCCTCACAACAAGACCTATTTTGAGCTGGTTAACCATCGAAAGCCGAACCTCGCATTTTTGGAGCCGTTTGGATCGCCGTGTACTGTTCTGGACCCGGACGGTAAATTTGGAGCCAAATCCTTGGAAGGATTTTTCGTGGGTTATTCTAGTCCACAAAATCGAGTCTTCTTGTCGAGTCTGAACCAAGTTACTCTTGCACAACATGTTGATTGTCAACAATAGACTACGCCAATGCAGAAACCTGGGATCCATGGCTGTTCAACTACGAATGTTTGTGGAATTCATTTGACCTACTGCAAGTACCATCAGAAGAAGAACTTGTTATGCTCTTTCAATAACATCAAATCTCTAATCAAGAGCAAGTTTCTAGACCGTTAGTGATTTCCCCGTCACTTCTTATCTCTAACACTTATGATGTAGGTCCGAGCAATACTCTGTAGGATCAGTCTCTGTACCAATCTTGAACACTACTGAATTATCTACCCATCAACCGATTAATGCCGACTTTGATCGTGAACCAACTTTTGATGATAGAGGAACTAGTCCCGATGAAGGGTCTGAGCATATTGAAAACTTTCAGAATTCCCAGGCTGATCAATCTAATGTCAGAACTGAAGCTACGTCTTCTGAACCGGTTACTGATGATGTAGTCACGAATTTCAAAGTCAAGTAGATGTTCTAAGTGAACTAATGCCAAGGACACTATCTTACCATCCATCGGAGAATATCATTAGCAGCTTACAAATCGGAGTGAAAACTCACAATCAGATCAACAAGGATCTAAGTTGCTTTTATACAAGTGTTTCTCCATTGCAAACCAGACTTTCTTACAGTTGTTTTGTTTCACAGGTTGAAAAGGAAACTGGAAAGACGCATTGAAAGAAGAAAGCTGGGTGGATGTAATGCAGGAAGAGTTGCTTCAGTTTCAGAAACTTGGATTCTGGAAGCTTGTTGACCTACCAGATCATCATAAAAAGACTAATACTCGATGGGTCTTCAAGTGCAAGAGAGATGACAGAGGTATTGTGGTCAGAAACAAAGCTCGGCTCATGGTCCAGGGCTTTCACTAGCAAGAAGGGATAGACTACACTGAAGTCTACGCCCCTGTCACTTGTCTTGAAGCTATTCGCATATTCTTGGCATTTGCTTCTTGGAAAGGTTTCAAGGTGGATCAATTGGATGTCAAATCTGCTTTCCTTTATGGTAAAGTCAAAGAGGAGGTGTATGTCGGCTAACCACCGGGTTTGTCAATCCGATACACAAAGATAAAGTCTACCTTCTGAACAAGGCGTTATATGGTTTACATCAAGTCCCGAGAGCTTGGTATGAAACGCTTTCAAGACATCTTCTAGACAATGGTTTTCTTACAGGAACTGTAGACTGTACCCTCTTAACAAAGGAAGTAGATGGACATCTAATTTTGGTACAAATCTATGTGGATGATATCATCTTCGGATCGACAAATGATAAGCTGTGTAAAGACTTCGAAGAAGTCATGAAGCGCAAATTTGAAATGAGTGCGATCGAGGAGATGAAGTTTTAAAATTTCCAGGTGGTATCTTCATTCATCAGACGAAGTATGTTCATGACGTGTTAGAGAATTTTGACATGTCAGGAATTGTGCAAGCATCAACTCCATTATCCCCAAATCATGACATTTCTCCAGACGCTCATGGAGTCAAAGTCGATGAAACATTATATCGCTCCATGATCAGATCCTTGATGTATCTTACAGCTTCGAGACCTGATATCATGTATCTAACATGCCTATGCACCTATTATCAGTCCAATCCAAGTGATTCGCACTTGTTAGCAGTCAAACGAATCATGGATACTTGAAAGGATGTCCACGCACTGGCTTGTGGTATCCTCGTCGTGACGACTTCAAACTTGCGGGTTACTCGGATTCTGATTTTGGCTGTTGCAAGCTTAATGCCAAATCTACTACGGGTGGTTGCCAGTTCTTAGGAACTCGTTTGGTAACGTGGTAATGCAAGAAACAGACCGCGGTCGCTCTCTCTACATGTGAGGCTGAATGCGTTTTAGCATCCAACTGTTGTTCCCAGATACACTTGATATAACAGCAGATGAGAGACTACGGACTGCAATTTCTTGATACGCCAATTTATGTATATAACAAGTTGGCTATTGATATCACCAAAAATCGTATTCAACACTCACGCACTAAACATATTGAAATTCGACACCACTTTATTCGTGATAGCTAGGAGAAAAAGTTGGTTAGAATTGAAAAAAATCCATATTGATGACCAAAAAGCAAATTTTTACACCAAAGCATTTGATCGATCAAGATTTAAAAATCTTTTAAAATTAAATGGTTTAAGAAATCTGACATCAGGGGATATACATGAAGTTGAATTTGAGGATGACGAGGACTTGACGTGATTCTCACCGGTATGACATGTTTTTCTGTAAATATCTTTTCTTCAAAAACTAAAAACCAAAAATATGTTTTTGATTTTAGGGGGAGAAAAGTTGTGAAAAATTCAAAAAGATTAAAAAGTCAAAAATAGTTTTTTTGTGAAAAAGAGGGAATCATATCATATCAGTAGACTATCTTTATATGATGATGTGCCAATAGGCTTCACTAGTTCAGTAAATTGTTTTTCATGATATAAACCTAAAAGAAAAAAACTGAGTAATTTGTGGGTCGACATCCCTCGGATATATGGACTTAGTACTCCGAAATTTCGTTTGAGAGAATGCTAGACTCTGTTATACTAGGTCTTTATATTTAATCGATATCTGGGGTATTATCTGAGTGCTTCTGATTTTGCATCGACAATGACCTAGAACTTTACGCATTATTCGCCTACAAAATCTGCACAAAAATGAGTATGTCATAAACATTTACGACATCTGCAATTCAAAAGATTCCTTAATGGAACACCACCTAAAGTCAAGCCTTCATCTCTTTCTATATATGGAAATACTAACCTAAGCTCTCAAGGTCTCGCAATTCACCCCATTTATAGATATCAGTTAGATATATTGACCTATGAAATGAAATTCTGGGAATCTCGATGCGGGATTAAATTTTGAGATGGGAAACACAGTTAATTTATGTTCCTTAATGTAACTTAACATATCTTAAAACAATTGAGAAACGTGTAGAAGTTTAAGTGGATAAGTATATTGGCAATCTAGGTAAATTTGTTTAAGAACTTAAATTTACTACC
Source organism: Scalesia atractyloides (assembly GCA_947069175.1). Classification (NCBI taxonomy): domain Eukaryota; kingdom Viridiplantae; phylum Streptophyta; class Magnoliopsida; order Asterales; family Asteraceae; genus Scalesia; species Scalesia atractyloides. Next base: position 58,828,269 of record CAMTDV010000020.1, read on the forward strand.
AAGATCAACGGTACTTGTGATTTGTCTAAATATCTGATATGATCCTCTAAACACAAAACTCACAAATATATGTATGTAAATATGATCCTAAAATAATTTTCAGTTTATTTTTAGCAATCTATCTTATATTTTAGTCTACCTATGATGAAAATACCGTTAGTCCAAGTCAAAGCGACATTTGCTGGAGGAAAGCTGAAGATCATGGGCTGGGAGCTAATCAGAAAAGAAAATATCCTGAAACGTCAAAAAGTTCATTAACTTGAAACTATAAAATTTTAAAATAAACCTTTTTTGGTTAAACATCGGTCAACCAAGGTCATTAACTTGGACTTGGTAGGCAAATCAGATAACTAGGGTCATTAAATTGGACTTGGTTAACTGAGTGGGTTATAAAAACAGATAATATTTCACAGAAAATCAAAGGATAAACAAAGTGCATAGAACTGACTCGTACGAGTTACACAAGGCTTCATTCATGCGAATCATCACTTGTACAAGTGAACCTAAAGGAGTATAAAAGGGCTTATCATTCACACGAGTCACACTGTTGTCTCTGTGCGACTGAGGAGCTTACTCTTTTGTTATTCAGTTCTTATCACTCACTTTCTTGATCTTCGTTACGTATCTATACTTCAGGGGGGTTGGTTAGCACACCTCTTACGATGGGCAAGGTACTACTATAAGTTTTGAGCCGTTATAATGGCGAAATTGGACCAAAAGGACATAAAACGTAGATTTAGGATAATCGGACCGGTAAAATATAAAATTGAACTCAAAATCGTTAAAATCGGCCCTTTTAACCTATAAATCAACCTTTAATTTGTTAAAATCTACACGTTTTAAGTTCGGTTTGATAAGGTGTTATGTGGTGCGTTTTGCAACTCGTACAAATCTGTAAGTCCCGTTAACGGAACAAACAGGTCTCACTGACCTAATCAATAGCGGAAATTATGATTAGGAAGAAGAACAACTTGAATAACTTCAATAATTATAACTTGCATACACCAAAGATGTCAGATACAAGTTTTTGCTATCAACTCTCTAACCCCTACTAAATGACCTAGCCCCTCTATTTATAAACATCATAAAGCCCATACGTACAACCCTAGGCCCATTAGGCACTATGAAGCCCACACTAACCCCAAAAGCCCAAATACACCATAAATGAATTAACCTTTAAAGCTCCAAGCCCAACTTTCTCCCCCTAGGTTTTTCATTTGTCCTTCGGTGCAGCATCCACATCTAAACGTCCAGCAATAATACCAGCATCTGCAGCTGTCAATCTTTAGCACACACCTCGTATAGCTCTGCAATACGTATTTGATGAGAAGCAAGAACTTGTAAATTTTCATCATAAAAGCTAACCAGATCCACCACATTGTTTACCCTAAACGCCTTCTCTTTTGTCACAATACAACATTCCGACTTTTGGATCGTCAACAAAAGTTGAAGTTCTTCAGAATTCCCTTTGGAAGGGTAGGAGCAACTGAGATAACTAACTCTTTCTCCGTTGGCGGCCACATCTCAGATTTGAACCTTTTGCCCGTGTGTGCATCACGAACTCCCTTAGCTGCTCTCAAGTACGGTTTAGCAGTCTTCATACTCTTAGAACCCGCTCCTAACCTCACGTTCAAGCTTCTTAAAGAATTTCCAACCCGGTCCACGCTCTGTAGTGTCGTCATCAGTGTATGGAGCTCTTAAAAGATCAGTCAATGCAACTTTAGTCCAAGTCTCGAACTGCGACTCTTTCGAATAATATTCCCTGGTTCCATGCTGGCGCACGATGATCCACATATTTTTAACATGATCATACATCCAACTCTGCACCCTTGACTTGTTTCCCACTTTACTATAATAACTGGATCCCAACTCCATCACATATCTCTCGGATTGATTGGTTGGATCTTTCAGCTAAAAATTCTTGTCCAAAGGATTGACATTAACATTCTTCATCAACACCATTTGCTTCTTCTTCCTCTGATCTGCAGGACGTTTCTGACTGGTAGTGAACTTTCTGCGTGGATCGCTTAAATAATCATCGAGACCGACTTGACGTTCAGCTGCCAACCTCCTGTTCTTTCAGTTTCTTCTGTCATACGCTGCTGTGCTGCACGATGTCTAGTTTCAACATTCATCGGATCATCGGTAGGATCACTAAACTCCCTACCAAACTTGTTCTCCTGCTTGCCCCTTAAATCAAACACAATAGTCATAAGCATCGTGACATCTCCCTGCAGCTGATCGATAGTTTGATATTGAACATCTAAACAATTTTGCAGAGAGGCAATCTGAGAATCCTTTAAGATAACCTCCTCTTCCAGCACAACTACCCGTTTCTTCAAATCAACTACATCCACCTCTGTATCATCATCATCACTGTCCAATCCCCCAAACTCGAATGCCCTCTTCTCAGACCTATGCACATAATCATCAGCAACATTATCAGAATAACCGACTCCACTACCACCCGCTTCTGAACCACCGGCACCTGACGAACTACCTCCAAATTCCATCGTTGGCAAAGCCGTGTCAGCAGGAATTGATACAACTGTGGACTGTGTAATGATAGGAGTGGTTTGCTGTGCAGAAATAATAGGCGTGTCAACCATCGAGTATGAACAACAGATTCAGCAATAGTAACCTCAGCAACAGTGATCTCAGCAGCAGTAGATGTAATCATATCAGAAGCAGCAACACTAACAAAAACGGGAACTTCAGGTGTACTAGATGAAATGCTCAGTCCAGTTCTTCGCCTCTTGATTAACGGTACCTCATCTTCTTCGTCTTCGTCATCTTATTCAGTCTGAGCGGTTGGTGCAACAATAGGCGGAATGTCAAGTGGGGGATCACCCAGTTTCTCTTGGAAATCCTTGAATTGAGCGATCAAGGCAGCTAGGTTTTCAGACGAGGACTCTGGTAGAATATGAGTCAAGGTGGCATTGAACGCATCAAGATCATCCAAAAAGGCTTGGCCAACATCATCCTCATCATCGGTGACTAAATCTTCTACTTCTATCTCCTTTTCTTTTGCCGGTATATCATGTTCTTCTGCCACGATCGCATTTGCTAGAGGAGAAGGAGGAGGTGGTGGAGCATGCAAACCAACAACTTCAGAAAACTTTCCAAACTTCTTCAGAGGAAAACGACCTACAAACACCGTCTTTGAGGTAGAGCGGTTCTTCTTCATTGTTGCAAAGATAGTAGGCCCCATTGGCTTCATATTCAGTAGATTAGCGTCTGTAGCATCCTTTGCTAAATCTGGATAACGGTCATCAAGTATCCGCTGGATAAAACGTGGGTATAACAGAATCATCCGTTTCTTGGACTGCTCTAGGATTTCTTCATGTTATCGAAGATATAACCAGAATAGTTATACTTCCAGTCCATGACTAATGAAACTATCGCAGATGTTTGTGCCTGATTTGGCTGATCCAGTCCGCCCTTGTTTTCCAACACACACTGCATGAACATGTGTATGAGTAACCTCCAGTATGCCGGAAACATCTTCTTCAACAGTGGCGGATAGGAACCCTCATATCCCATCTCCAGCAGTACCGGCAGCACCTTTTCTTTGACGTAAGTTGTTGGATCACTGAAGGTATCTATCAGCTGTAGCACCTCCCTCACACAAGCTTCGTTCACCACAATCTCCTTCCCTTGAATCTGCGAACGTATAAAAGGTCTACCATCTTCACCCCTCGGCTGAATACGTGCTCTTTTCCAGAATGAGTGGACTAAATCTCTGTATATCGCAGGGTTAGCACGGAGGGCGTGAGCAATTCGACAGGTGTTGAGCCCAACTATCATCGCCTGAAATTCCTGAAAGAACTCAGCTGGCGGGTCTGAGAGATACCCGGCCTGGTTGTGAAACTGTTCCTCAACCAGCATTACCGCATCAAACGCTTTTCCACCATATATGTTAAAAATCAGCAAACTTAAAAACCAACTAACGGAAGTTAACTGAGTTGAACAATATAGCAGTTAAAACTAACTGGATAGGTCAAATAGAAATCAAGGTTCAAATTAATAGTAGTTCAAATTAATTAAGGGGTTCAACAGTTGACAAGGTCCAAAACTTCACTTCCGGATTATTGACAGTTCAAAATGAATCCAGAATGAACCTTTTCATCAATCCGGATTGAAGGAGGTCAAACAACATGATCAAAGATACAATCCGGATTATGTATCTCATATAGATATGCATCCCGGATGAAGATCCAATCCGAAATGATATCTGAGTTCATTATTTCGTATGAATACCAGTCCGGAATGTAATCCGAAATGCTTAGAATTTGAAGATCAATCTGGAATGTAATCCGAAATGTATTAAATATTCATTAATTTCATCCGGAATACATATGTACCTAATCCGGAATGCGTTGTCCAAAATGCTTAATTCGAGAGAGAGAAAGTCAGAGAAGACAATCGTAATTCGGATTTAAGAAAATATGAAATGAGATCAGAGATGCCAATATATATTTCTGAAATGGGCTTGGGCCTTGGATTTTGAATCCGGATTGGGCTTGTGACAGGCCCAATCCGGAACAGTAAGACAGTGGGCCAGTCCAGAAAGATCCAAATGGGCCATTCATGAAAAGCCCAATCCGGAACAGTATTTTGGCCCAAGTGAGCCCAATTCGGAACAGTAACATAATCTTCAGTTTTCAGACTTTAAACCAATTTCATTAGGCTAGCCCAAATCTCAAAGCACACTAAGCCAGTCCAATATCTCTTGACAGAAAAACATCCTACCAAAATTCATCAAGTAAACTAACCAAGCATCCAACCATCTTTTAACATTTCACAAGGAGAACTTATTAAAACAGACAAAAAATTAACACAGCCTTGCTAAGGGATCAAATCGTTTCAAACGCTAACTAAGGAACATTTTTCAGTATGAGTAGGTTCAGTTGGTCTAAGCGATTGTCAATATACTTGTCCACTTAAATCTAAAACTCAATCCTTGTAGTTCAGGCATCATGATACACTTAAGGTAATATTATACTAAGATACTCGTGTGTCCCATACCATGACGTACCCCCGTGATCAAGGTAAGCACAACAGTTCATCGCAGCAGGTGAGTATACCGTGGTCATCCTTTATTGTACAACATCAGGCTATTGGTGAACAGGTCAGTACATCCTTACAGCAGAGAGACCAATATTGACTGACGAGGGTTAGGCAAATACCTTATGAGGTACGTAAGAACTTAGACTGAAACTTTTGTTCTCTTAGGTTTTGGCCTTTCCATTTGGCTCTTTTATAAAGATATCCTGACGGTGCCTAGGTCTGCATATAATCTGGATGCAACAGAAGTGTGGTCAAGATATCCCCGGATGACTCAACAGCATAAAGACCCAAAACCTTAGATGTTGGCTATCTGTCAACGCAAGATTCAAGACCATAAGATCATACGCCTACAGTAAGTGACCCACTGAGAACAAAGTTCGTTATGTTTATATCATTTGACTTTCCCCATCCGGTTGAGTTTTAGACCTACCGACACATCACTTTTGATCCAAATCTTTTCCGCTTCTATACTTTACATGTGTTAGTCAAACATTTTATCACGAATATTCATTTCATTACCCTATCCTTGCAAAACCTTTTTTTTTTAAAGATTTCTCCCCTTAAATTTGTGCATAGATATATGAACAAATTTATGAAGCAATGAAAAGAAAAGAAAAAACAGTAACCAAACACGAAGATAGCAGATGCCTATGTAGAAAACGAATCATCTTGAGAAGATCCACAAGCACTTGAAACACGCGTTGCTAACGGGTTTCATGAACAAATCTGCCACATTTGCATTAGTGTGGATTTGCTCAAGCTTTATGAGCCCCTTTTCATATCAATCGGGGATAAAATGAACTTTAATGTTGATGTGCTTGGTTTTGGAGTGGAAAACAGGGTTTTTAACTATTTGGATTGCGACTCATTATCACAATAAATTGTTGTGCTTAGATACCGTAATCCGCAAGCTGATGTTGCATCCATAAAACCTGGGAGCAGCAAGCAGAAGCTGCAACATATTCTGCCTCTACAGTGGAAAGCGAAACCGTCTGTTGCTTCTTGCATTGCCACGAAAGTAAGCGATCTCCCAGTAATTGGCAACCAGCCGAAGTTGAGCGCATGTCCCTATCTGTACCTCAAAGATTATTGTCAGAGAAAGCAACAGTTCAAATTCAGAATTTTTAGGATACCCGATGCCCAGTGATGGAGCCCTTTTGAGGTACCTAAAAATTCGTTTAACAGCATGTAAATGAGAAAGTTTAGGAGTAGCCTGATAACGAGCACACTGGCAGACGCCAAACATGATGTCTGGCCGACTAGCAGTGAGATACATGAGTGATCCAATCATTGAGCGATACATGGTAGGATTAACAGGCATTCCTTCAGCATCTTCATTTAGCAGAGGCCGTTCTGCAATAGGGGATGCCATAGGCTTGGAATCTGTAAGCTTGAATTTGGCAAGAACGTCGTGTACGTATTTTCCTTGATGAATGAGTATACCCTGTGGGCTCTGAAGAACTTGAAGTCCTAAAAAGATGTTCATCTCCCCCAATGAGCTCATCTCAAATTTCTTCTTCATGATTTCTTCAAATTCACGGCACAAACCATCATTGGTGGAACCAAAAATAATATCATCAACGTAGATTTGGACGAGGATAAGTCCTATCAACGCGTTTGATAAATAGAGTTTGGTCAACGGTTCCCCGTGTGTAGTCATGAGCAAGCAGATGCTCTGTAAGAGTAGCGTATCATGCGCGAGGCACTTGATGCAACCCGTACAAAGCCTTGTCTAGTTTGTAGGCATAATCTGGCTTGTCAGGATCAGTAAAGCCCGGTGGTTGTGGCACGTATATTTCCTCTTTCACCTTTCGGTATAGAAACGCAGTCTTGACATCCATTTGATAGACAGTAAAATCCATGTAAGATGCGTATGCCAAGAAGATACGTATAGCCTCTAAGCGTGCGATAGGTGCATAGACCTCATCATAATCTAAACCTTCAATCTGTCGAAACCCCTGAACCACCAGTCTAGCTTTATTCCGAACGATAACTCCAGTGTCATCATGCTTGTTGCAAAAAACCCAGTGAGTTTCAAGAGTACGCTTTCCCTAAGGCAACTTCACTAATTACCAAACACCAAGTTTTTCAAGTTGATTTAGTTCCTCATGCATGGCATCAACCCAACCTGGTTCCTGCAAGGCAACATCAATACTTTTAGGTCCAATTTGGGAAATAAAGCAAGAGTAGAGACATGTATCGATATCCACAGATTGGCTGCGTGTGCGAATAGCAGCATTGACAGGGCCAATGATATTCTCAATGGGGTGATCACGCTGTAAACGCTGCGTATTGGTGTAGCGGGAACCAAAACATTTGTTTGCAAGTTGGTGACACTAGCTGAAGCAACTCCAGATGTTTCCCCCTCAACAGAGGCAACAGTAGAAGTATGTGGTGAGGAATCCACCGCACAATCGAGGGGAGTAGGCTCGGGAAACAAAGAGGAACCTAAAACATCAGGGATAAGATCTTCATTTGTCGTAGGAGGCTCTGGATCAGAAACCACACCATCAGGATGATTCAATTGAGCAGGCGAAGAGATAGGTAGGTTTTGAGAATGCGAAACTGTGGAGGAAGGTGAGACAGTGTCATTGAATCCAGGAGGATCCACACTTAGCTGCTTTAAAGTCTCATTTAGCACGACAACGTCAGCATCATCTTCAGAGGTAATGGGCACCGTTGGAAGGAGAGAATTCGAACTATTTCCTGTAGGCACATTAGAAGACACATCAAAATGATTAAATAAAGTGGAGTAGTCATACAACCAGTCGGGACCAATTCGTTTGTCCTTAGGATTTTCCTCCAGCCAACCCACATTGTAGGTTTCAATCACCATCTTCTTGATCTTGTTATAAATGCGATATGTCGTATTTTTAGAATAACAAACAAAAATGCAAGGATCCCCGTGTGCTTCAAACTTTCCTTTAGCGTCCATAAGCAGGAGTACACAAGGACATCCAAATTTGCGGAAATGCTTGACCGAAGGTTTGCGACGTTCAACCCCTTCGTAGGGAGTCTTCATGTGGTGTTTGTTGATCAGGGCATGATTCTGAATATAGCAGGCAGTGTTAATTGCTTCAGGCCAGAAGATGAGAGGTAGCTCGGATTCAACCAGTATAGTGCGTGCAGCCTCAATAAGTGTGCAATTTTTGCGTTCTGCAACCCCATTTTGTTGTGGGGTTCTAGCAGCACTGAACTGCCGGTCAATCCCCTTGGAGCAGCAGAAGGAGTTTAAAGTAAGATTCTTAAACTCCGTCCCATTATCACACCGTATAGCCTTCACCATATTATATGTCTGGTTTTCCATAAGCGTGACAAATTGTTTGACTAGCTCAGCAGTTTCACTTTTATGTGTGAGAAAGAAAACCTAGGTGAATCGAGAGTAGTCATCAATAATAACCAGATAGTAAGCCTTCCCTCCAATGCTATGGATGTCTGTTGGACCGAAGAGATCCATATGGAGCAGTTCTAAGACCTGAGAAGTGGAGGGTATGGCTTTGGTTTTGTGCGGCTGACGATGTTGTTTCCCACGCGCACATAATTCACATTTTTCGATCTGCATGAAGTCACGAACTGGTAGATCTCTGACTAAACCACCTTATGCAAGACGATTTAAATTCTTCATGTTGATGTGACCAAGTCTGCAATGCCATAGCATGACGTCATGTTCGGCTGTCGAAGAGAAAAGGCAAGTGAGCTTGCCAGAAGGAGCCTGGTTCATATCGATTACGTACGCGTTTCCTTTTCGTGCAACTTTCAGAAGAATCCAATCATCTGGAATGATTAAACCTGGTTTTAGCAAATAACATCCTTTCTTTGTAAAGAGAACATCCAGATGATTGTCGCAGAGTTGAGACACACTCAACAGACTGTGCTTCTATTCTGGTACATAATTGACATTCATAAAGCTCAGGGCTCCATTGCAAACAGTGCCTCTCATTGTGATTTTCCCTGTTTCTCCACCTGCGAAGGAAACAAACCAGCCATCGAAAAACTGAATGTCATTCAACTGCGAGATGTCTCATGTCATGTGCCTAGAACAGCCGCTATCAATATACCATAATCGAACAAGAGCGTGCCAGAGCTGTTCCTGCACTGTTCAACAGGTTTTAGTTAGAAACGGGAACCCAGGCCATGGAAGATCTGGGTTTGCCATTTACATCAACATAAGTAACCTCATGAAAGATCAAATTAGATGAGGATGAGGTTGATGATGCTTTTGATTTATTAGACAAGGGGTTAGCAGACTGATTTTTGACCACTAATTTAAGCCTCCGGGTTACTGAATCAGACCTCTACACATTCCTAGGAGTGCTAGAGGGATTATGGGAACCTGAAGGTCTCAAGGGTTTAACAGTTTGTTTCTTGGCCAAGTTCCAGTCTTGATCAGAAGACTTAGCCACAAATCAAGCCTCAGGTTGGCGATTAGGCATGGCCTTCTGATGTCTAGAATATGAAATTTTAAAAGAGGTAAAGGTCTTTTGACAATTTCGAGCAATATGCCCGGGAGATCCACAATTGAAACAGGTCTGCCTCTTCTGGAAGAAAATAGTCCGTTCAGCTTGGGAAATTCTGGGCAACTTGTCTGTCAGTTTCTTACTGGCGTTTACTAACGGCTGATGCACGGTCTTGGTCTTGATGGTGTCCTGCGCACAACCATAAGTACACTTGTTAGTTTTGCGATTTGAACTGAAAGATTTTGGATATGGAGATTTTGCCAACATACTGATATCTGTTCAGCTAGTTGCTTAACAGATTCAGTGTGCGACTGCTGGGTTAATTCCTCAGTTTGATGAGAAGACTCAGCAGTTGCCGTTTCAGCTTTTGTAGACACTTGTTTAGTTTTCTTCTTTTTAGATCGGCATGTTCTCCTCCTTTTAGTCTTACTCTCCAAATCACACTTTGTGACAAATTCTGTAGAGGACACGAGTGGCTCTCAAGGGACATCCTGTTCAGAAATTTCAGCAGATAACAATGGAAACTCGCAATTTTGAGAAGTTTGAGGTTTCGATTCAAGATCAGGGTGTAAAATTTTCGTTTGAATCAATTGGAACAATGTGTTTATCTTCTGTTGTTTCAGAATCAGTCCCTTGTGTTGAGTCGCCTAAGTCTTCTAGAATTATGTCACCATCAACGTTGACAGAAACAGTTGGTTGGTCGTCCTTCACACTGTAAACCCTAGGAGACGCATCAACAGATACAGCCTCTGAGGATAAACATTCGGTATCCTTAGATGAAGATGAACCTTCGGTATCCTCAGCTGAAGCTGATGAAGCTGAATCATCTGTTGATGCAGACCCTGTAGCTAAATTCATTTTCTCATCACACATGTTATCACAGTTATTGGCATTGCTCAATACATAAGAATTTGATGAAAAACCGGAACTAAAACTGTATAAATTCTCAACACAACCAACACTGTTTGAGCATGTAAATTGTTCAGCAAGAAATTGATTTAAAATGTCAAAAGCAGGTTTGTAAAATGCATAATCATCAGCTGAATTGTCTGAATGTGTATTCAGACATTCCTCTTCATCACCCTGTGTGATATCCTCAACTAAAATTTCTTCTACACATGAGTTAGACACATTAGTATCGTTCACAAAGTTAGTTTAAGCATCAGAAGATTCTTTTTCATTAGGTTTTGTGGAGGATGTGGATGTTTCTGCCTCAGGCACTTATTTCTCCAATCCAACTGTACTTTCAAATGGATGATTACCAGTCTCACGAGGAAGTGATGTAGAAGCCACAAAAACATCATCCCTCTTGAGTTCAGTGGGTTTGGAGAACTTTGGGTAATAGGGCGTCCATGGTTTGGATAAGTAATCTGACGGTTACCATACATCATTTTTTCAGCATTTTCTATTTCTTCCTCAGATTCAGGCGTTCTAGTATAGTAATGATTATATGATGGAGGCACCCTATTATACCCAAGGCCTTTAGTAAAGTTCTTTTGATAATTAAGCTATAGGTCATATAAATCCTTGAGTAGTTTACTGGAAGTTTCAAATTTTCTAATGTTTATTTCATTTTCGTGAAGCTTCCCTGTCAAGGAATTCAGCTTGGCTAAGGCTGCTTGAAGTTCTACGTCCTTTTCAGCTAGTTTTAGCTTGTAGTCGTAGACCCAACATTGTTGTTGGTTCAAGTCTAGCTTTAGCTGAGCCACATCCTGTTTCTGAGCTTCGACTTTCTCCATAAGAAGCTTGTTCTTATGTTTAAGGGCGATGTTCAGTGAAACATCTTTTTGATATTCAGCCACAAGAGTTGAATTATGGGCGCACATTTGTGATAATTTAAAACGACAACTATCAAAACAAAGTATTCGATTTACCGTTTCAGAAAGATCGGGTGTCTCGATTGTCTACGCCATCATGCAGTGGTTGCTGTTCTTGGATAGATTCAAGCTTTCCATTTTAGCTGCAGCATCTGCCCAGTTTAAACTCTCATGCTGTTGGGCCACCAGCGCTGTAGACTTCCGCCTGAGCTACTTGATGGACTCGTAGTTGACTTGGAAGGAGAGACGGGAACCAGCTGTCTGTCACTGCTCTGTATATCAGCGACCCTGGATGATACATAGCCTGACGGTGGCTTCTTGCATTCCCTAGCGAAATGTCCTGGTTCGTGGCATAGGTAGCATCTAAGTTTGTCCTTTGTGAGACCAGTCTTCAGGTTTGACAATGGTTTCCTTCCATACTTTTTCTGAAACTTGTTGACCCGAAAAAGCAGCCATTGCTAAATTCCAGGAGACATCGATCTCGTCCAGGTCCTCCTTCATGATCTGATCAACTTCTGTTGGAAACATAGATGGAGGGGTCAGATCGCCTACCAGGAAGGCGTTTAAGCTCTTGATCATTGATGCAGCAATAGTCAGTTTCTCTTCGTTTTCCTTAGTGAGAAATGCAGAGTTGGGTGCGAGTTAAGCAGATCCAGGGACTGATGCAGCAGTTTGAAGAATGACGCCTTGTTGCACTGTTTGAGGAGTTGCTGGACTGAAAACCACGTTAGGATACTGAGCATGGTACTGTGTGTGAACTTGAGTAGCTGAAACCGTTGTAGGATTTGGAGATTGAAAACCATACACATACTGAGTGTTCTGAATAGTTATTTTATTTTTATAATAATATATAACTTTTTAATAGTTTATTATTTAGTATTCTAATTTATTATACTAATATATTATTTTTAAATCCTAAATGCCTGCCTTATCTTCTGAAAATCCAGAACAATGATCCAGCCTTTTCTGCAACCGAATTCCGAAATTCAAGGAAGTCAAATACCGCAACAGTAACTCGGATCACAATCCAGAACAGGCAACAGTCAGGGATCAATCCGAAATAGACGATCTCCTTCGTGTTCTTTGGAATCCGGAACAGTAGTAAATCCGAATTATGAGAACCTTCTTCGTGTTCTTCGGAATCCGGAACAGTGTCAGATCTGAAATCTTCACAAATTCTTTGAGTTTTTCGGAATTGTATCCTCCGACGATGAACAGTGATCCGGAATACAAAAAACCGATCCAAACAGCAGCAATACACCTCAAAAACTTCTTCAATCAGCAATACCCGGAGCCTGTATTAGAACAGCATGCTCTGATACCAATTGTAAGTCCCGTTAACGGATCAAACATGTATCAGTAACCTAATCAATAGCGGAAATTAAGATTAGGAAGAAGAACAACTTGAATAGCGGAAATTTTTATAACAAGGGGAGAATGTGACAACTGGCAGTTTCCGGTCCTAATTATGTGCATAACAAACAGTAATATCGTCATAAACAACGTAATTAGACACAAATTAACTCTATCAGGCCTTTGGAAAGCCTAGGCATGTCTACTTGATTCACGTTACGCGATTTGGCGATAATCGAGATCTTTAACGTGAATTTGAACGATAAGCGAACTGATGCCGAACAAATACTAACAACACCTAGAAATAGGAATTTTATACTTGTATTTATCATACAGTTATGATTATGAGAAAAATTTGGATCGTTGAACGTCGCAAAGCGCAACGCGGAAGTTACGCAGAAATTGAGACGCACCGACAACAAAACGGAAGCAACGGACTAGAGTTACGTCTAAATATTAATATAAATGATATATTTGGCTTCGTTTTCAAATTTTGATACTCGCGGTTGGAACCAGAATGAAAAATGGATCAGAAACGACAAACCAGGCAACTATGCGATTTTTAACGCAACTAACGGATTACGCGTCAAAACCCGACCTCCGATAAAATTTTAAGCACTCTCGACTCCGAATAAATAATTTATGAGGTTCAGGAAATGATAACGGGCCTTGGATGCGTATTTGGGCTTGAATACACGCTAACAGGCTTTAGGCCCAACCCGCTTAAAAACCCCAATATAAACACTATCTTAAACCTAAATCTATCATTTCACTCAAACCAAACCCTAGCACACAACTCTTTGCCTCTCTTCTCCCCCTCTTCTCCGATCGCCGGAGTCCGGCGAAGGCACCGGCAGGCGCCGGTCATCTTCTCCGGCCACACACATCACCCCTACACACTCCGACACCTTGTCTCCTTATACACACCCACAACCGCATATAGACAGTAGAGAGAGAGACAGAGCAGTGAGAGGGAGAGAGGGAGATCGGTCGATCGTGAAGGCCGGCGGCGGCAGCCTCCGGGTTTCAGCAGCGCAGCCTTGCTGCGTCGCCGGCGACCCGCAGCGGCGGCTCCGGTTCCGGTTTCGATCGACAGCAGCCGGCTATGGTGCCAATGGTTGTTATCTTGTGGTTGTTTTTGGTTCGCTCACATCTAGGTCAGATTTGGGTGTTACGAGCAGTGAAAACGCGGCGACAGCAGCAATGGCGACGGCGTTATTTCGGGTCTCCGACTCAAACCGGTTCAGTTCACCTTCGGCTCGGGTTCAAGTCGAATCAGTCACAATTCATATCAGTTTTGGTTCAATCAACGGCTCGGGTTCATCTCAGTTCAGTCCGGTTCATGTTTCGGGTTCGACACAGTTCGACCCGGTTCAAGTTCGAAACAGATTTTAATATTTCAGTTTCGTTTCGATTTGGGTTCATATTCGGTTCAGTTTAAACATTGAAGTTTTTTTTCAGGTTCGGTGTTCGGTTCGGTTCGGTCAACAAAAGTCAACGCGGTCAACTGGTCAAACCCAGTCAACACGAGTCAATCAAGTCAAACATGTTCGAAACACGACGGAAAATTTATATATATATTGTTTCTTTGCGTACATTGTAGATTGCGTTTTGATAAATAAATCGACAACTAGTATTGTCAGGATCGTCCGAAAAAAGAGAAAATTTTGCCTGATTTTCATAAAATTATGTGATACCAAACGCGTTATTACAAGGATAAAAGGTCCGATGTTCAAACGATTGTTATAAAATAAATATAGGTGTATATTTATTTGACGACACTATTAAAAAGTTCAAAACTCGAGCCGACAACATTTCAACAAGCACGATTTCAAGATAACGAACATTCGGTAATCGACTACAAGATAAATAATGTTTATTTATGTTTAATTCAAAGTCGAAACTCGAAAACTAGTTTTCAAACCTCGATTAAATTTATTTGAACCACGATATAAAAATAAGTATATTGTTTATATTTATTTCGAACACCAATGTTTCCGAACGCTTTTACAAGACGAATACAAGGCGTGTATTGTTTCAAATGACAGAAATTCGGAGATCGTATAACACAAATATATATATATATATACACGAATGTCGAGACGTCGAATACTTTTATAAAATAAATATTGTTATATTTATTTCAAACGTCGATGATTCGGGAGCTTCAAATGCTATTTGTTATATTCGATTCCAACGCCAAACGAAGTGCGACATGATACCGCAAGACTATCGCACGAAGACGAAATGTATTATCTATACGGATATATTTTCAAGTATATATACATTATATCTTACAAAAACTACATAGAGTCGTACTATTATCCGTCGACGTATATGGCGACTAAATATGATTTCATGAAATATAGTTCTTTTTAGGACTTCAGGTTGACCAGTTGTCTGATGGTATCTTCATCCATCAAACGAAGTATGTACATGACATATTAGAGAAATTTGATATGACAGGAACTAAACCAGTATCTACCCCGTTAGCTCCAAATCACGGCATTTGTCCAGACGCTCATGGAGTCAAAGTTAACGAAACATTATATCGCTCCATGATCGGATCCTTGATGTATCTAACTGCTTCTCGACCTGATATCATGTATCCTACATGCCTGTGCGCCCGTTTTCAGTCTAGTCCAAGAGATTCGCATCTTCTAGCCGTCAAGCGTATCATGAGATATTTGAAAGGATTTCCAAGCAACGGCTTGTGGTATCCTCGACACGACGACTTCAATCTTGCGGGTTACTCAGATTCTGATATCGGCTGCTGCAAACTTAACGCCAAATCTACTACGGCTGGTTGCCAGTTCTTTGGAACCCGTTTGGTAACGTGGCAATGCAAGAAACAGACCGTGGTCGCTCTCTCTACCTGTGAATTTCTTGGCAATGCAAGAGACTTCGGACTGCAATTTCTTGACACGCCCATTTATGTTGATAATCAGGCTGCAATTGATATCACTAAAAACTCATGTCAACACTCACGTACTAAACATATTATTGTGACATCCCGGTTTTTCAGGTATCTTAAACGCACTACTTCACGGTTATTCATTCCTACGCTAAATTGATTCGGAGATTTAATTTACACGCTCGAAATAACTACGCTAACTTGGTGAACTTATCAAATGAATTACGTGCTATATGTATTAGACGTTTATAAGCTTGGTGAGTGATTATGTTATGTTTTGATTTCGTGGTGATTAGTTATAAAAAAATATAGTAAATAGATAGACGAACCGAACCGGGTCGCGAAACGGGTTGACCTCACTCCCTTGCGACTCAAGGAGTTAAGCAAAACTTGAGACTCAAGTTAAAGACCCAAACCGCCCCACCCAAACCCCTTTGCGGCCGCAAGCGCAAATCGCCCAACCCTTTTCCTTTTTCTTTTCTTTATTGCGCTATATAAAGACATATATGCATGTGTTATGTTTCAAAAAAAAAAAAACACACACACACAAACCCTAGCTCCAAAGATCCGACGGCAGCCTTTCCACTCCTCCTCTCGGTCGCGATCCCCTTGATTACCCGAATCGACTCCCATCTCGTTCCCGTTTCGTTAATCTTCATTGTTAAAGGTTAGAGTTTTCCATTGTTTCGCAAATCATGTTAGGGTTTATGAACTATTGATCATGCTTGTATGTAATGGTAGAATCATGGTTTATGAAAGTGTTATGATGTTAGTTCGATTGATTGTGCAAGTTTGGCGATTATGATGATTAGTTGGAATCAAGAATCATTAGGCTGCGTTTTGTGATAAAAACCATATATTATGATTAGGGTTTGCATGAGTATGATGTACATGATGATATATGATTGATAAATCTGTTCTTGATTGTTTATATTTAACGTCTCGATTGTTTAAGCGTGTTATATTGCGATAAAATGTTGAAATCAGGATGCTGAATGGTGTTTACAGCTAACTTCAATTTGCTGTAACTTGGTTATTATTTATCGAAAAACAGATTTTCTGAAGCCTAAAACGTATATTTTTGAAAAACGCTTCTAATGGCGCTGGATTCATATTTTTCTGAGGTCGTTTGATATTTTTAAGTGGCCAATTAAGTGCAGTAACTTGAAAAATTTAGGAATAATTAGTAAAGTGTTAGGACTTGAAAAATTTACATAAAATTCTACAGCTTAGTTGATACCTTCTGTAAAAAAAATTGGAATTTTTGGAACGTTGGAACTATTTTATAAAAATCCTCGAAAACAGCCTAATTATGAGTATACAAGCTAAAACTTGATAACTTGCGATTGTGTGTACCAAAATGTTGTATGGATTGAATTGTGTTCATGATAGGTTGGTTTGATCACTATGTTGATATGATAATACTTCGCATGCATGATTGTGTTTTAGAATTTGTTATTGTGTGTGCCGCATTGTGTGTTAGTTATGTGTAGAGTTTGTATCGGTGTGTCCACACACTAACTTCAAATCAATTGACTTGTTAGGCGCAATTAGCGGTCCCATCATTTGCTACATCTGTGTTACACTAACCGAGCATTTAAAGGTGAGTTCACGGCCCCTAATTTTATCCGGTTTTAAACAACAAGGGGAGAAACATGTATACACTCTACAACTCTATCTCTTTACGTTATACGAAATTAACGTCATTAAACTATTCGGTAACTAAGTTAATGTTAATGTACGTGATGGTCACTAAACAGCTATATCACACAAGTCCTCGATAAACTCTCGGATCGTTAGTATTGGGTTAGATAGCGGGGAAATTATAAGTAGTACTACTGGGCCCGACAAGCCCCACCCGAGCTAGTCGCGCTAGCCGACCGGGTATGGTCAACGGGTGAATAATTTGGCCTAACTTCGCCATGGTCAGTGATAGGCCTGGCAACACGGAGGCACAACAGTCAGCTTCGATCGCGAACACTTACGTTACATAACTTTAGGCTCGCTACCTACATGTTAACATTGAACTTAATTACGAATCAACAATATTATTCCGGGTTAGGGATAATGGAACCAACAACGTTATTATTCCGGGTTAGGAATAATGGAACCATCAGTATTATTCCGGGTTGGGACTAATGGAACTAAATCGTTATCCCGGGTTAGGGATAATGGGGGAAACAAACTTATAACCGAACAAATGAACTTATGAAAACCTGTGAACTCACTCTTCTTTAATGTTGACACTTGTTTCTTTACATGTTTCTCAGGACGCTAGGAGCTCTAGGTGCACTAACTTGCATTGATCAAGACATCTTTTTATCGAGTCTCATTTACGAATATTGTTTGGGTTTTTCTTTAGTTTTGGCGTTTGTGTTGGTGCCCGTTCTTTTACTTTACTTTAATGCTTCCGCCCACCTTTAAAAACTAATGCTTCCGCTAAACATTGAAACGAAGCTAAGACAATATGAAATTAACTATGAACGGTTAAACAAATGATTTTGGAAAACGTATAAACAAATCATATAGAGTCGTTCGATGTTACTAGTGTCTTGGATTCTGGTTTGTTCACACGCTTCGCGGTAAAACTCCGCAAGTGGAAATTGAGGGTGTGACAATTATGATTCGACATCACTTTATCCGTGATTACTATGAGAAAAAGTTGGTTAGAATTGAAAAAATCCACACTGATGACCGAAAAGGTGATTTTTATACCAAAGCATTTCATAGTTCAAGATTTAAAAATATTTTAAAATTAAATGGTTTAAGAAATTTGGTATCAGGGGATATTCATGAGGTTGAGTTTGAGGATGACGAGGACTTGACGTGATTATCATCGGTATGACGTGTTTTCTGTACATACTTTCTTAAATTTCTAAAAATCCAAAAATATGTTTTTTATTTTAGGGGAGAAAGTTTGAGAAAATACAAAAACATATAAAAGTCAAAAAGAGTTTTTGTGAAAAAGGATGATCATATTACATCAATATGACAGTCACAGTATGCTAAAGATATGGAATGTTTATACAAGTAATAAAACAGGTCTTACCGAGGATGTGCCAATAGGCTTCACTCATTCAGTAAATTGTTTTTCAAGATATAAATCTACATGAAAAAACTTAATAACTTGTGGGTTAACATCTCTCGGATATAAGGACTTAATACTCCGAAATTTCGTTTGAGAGAATGCAAGATTTTGCGATACTAGGTCTTTATATTTAATCGATATCTGGGTATTATCCGAGTTCTTCTGATTTTGCATCAGCAATGGCCTAGTACTTGTATAATACTTTACGCATTATTCGCCCATGAAAGCTGCATAAAAATGATTGTGTTATAAACTTTGTGACATCTGCAGTTCAATAGATTCTTTTAAGCAACACCAACTAAAGACGAGCCTTCATCTCTTTGTCTGTACGGTAGTACTAATCTGAGCTCTAAAGGTCTCGCATTGACGCCTTTACAGATATCAATTGGATATATTCACCTGTGAAATGAAATTCTGGGAATCTCGATGCGGGAGTATATTCTGAGATGGGAAACACAGTTATCTCATGTTCCTACATATTATCTAACATATCTTAAAACAATTGAGAAATAAGAAGAGGTTTAAGTGGATAAGTACATTGGCAATCTAGGTAAATCTGTTTTAGAACTTAATGATTCTACCAACAGGTGATTTGTTAAAAACTTGATATGATTCTCTTAACACAAAACTTAAAAAAATACGTAATGTATATACATCTTTACTTGTTATTTCTTTTGGAAAAATCCCAAAACCAAAAAAGGTTTTCAGTTTTCTTAGCATTATAGTTAAATTCTTAGTCTACCAATGATGAAAATACTGATAGTTCAAGTCATGGCGACACTTGCTGAAGGAATGCTGAAGACCACGGGTTGGGAGCTAATCATGAGAAGAAATTACCTGAATGTCAATAAAGTTCATTAATTTGAAATTTTTCATTTTTAAATAATATGTTTTGGTCAAACAAAGGTCAACCAAGGTCATTAACTTGGACTTGGTACACAAATCAGATAACCATGGTCATTAACTTGGACTTGGTTAACTGAGTGGGTTTTAAACAGATAATATTTCATAAAAAAAATCAAAAAGTTTAACAAGTATCAGAACTGACTCGTACGAGCGGCATTGACTCGTACAAGTGACATTTATTTTCATTCGCACGAATCATTGATTCGTACGAGCGATACTGAATTAGTATAAAAGGCTCCTTAAGTCGCACGAGTCAGCCTAATGTCACTGTGCGATTGAGAGAGAACTTTGTGCAAACCAGTTCTATACTTCATTTTTCTTGTCATATTCTACGTACCGAATACATTGGGGAGGTTGATTCGCACACCTCTTACAATGGGAAAGGTACTAATGCTTGTTGTTAGCCGTTATAATGTCGGATTTAGACCAAACGGACATAAAGCGCAGTTTTAGGGAAATTGGACTGGTGAAACATAAAATTGAACTTAAAAACATTAAAATCGGCCCCAATAACCTATAAATCAACATTCAATTTGTTAAAAACAACACATTTTTTGTTCGGTTTAACTTGTTGTTATTTGATACGGCTTACAACTCGTACGAATGTTCACTCGTACTAGCGAAGGTTTTCAAAATATCTTTTTCACTCGTACGAGTAGGATCTTTAAAAGTTAAAAGATAAAATTGTTAAATGTGTATGACTCGTACGAGGCATCGTCCGTACGAAGCAATTTGCTCAAAATCTTTTAAAAAGTCTGCAAGTATTTGGTTACTCATACGAAGTAGTGACTCGTACAATTGAAGATTTGACCTAAACTTTAAAATTGTTCAAGTGTTGAATCGTATTAATGAATGGTTCGTACGAGTGAATCTCAAAGTTTAAATTTTGAAAAATTTTCTTACGGTTTGAAATGTCTATGTGTGCAGGTCAAGAAATCTTCTTTCTCTCCGTTCCACAATGTATGATGTCTTCTTGATGAGTCTATTCTTGAGATTGCTGCCTACCAGGAAGTGTTAGAGTTTTTGGGTTGAATTCCTATTACGAAAGCTCTAACAGATCGCCATGTTGCTTATAGATCACATATAGAGTACTTTTGGAATGCAGCAGAGTTTGATTCTGATGAGAATGCGATTGCCTCAACTGTGAAGATTGGAAATGAAGATATTCAGGTGAAAATCATAGAAGAGTTGATTGGGAAGGTGTTGGACTTTGAAGACCATGAAGATGATCCGATGGGTTTTTCGGAATACACGGTGAAGAGATGTTTCTATCGCATGGGTTACGCCAGGTTTGTGAATGCTGCTCAATTCAAGAAGGGTAGCACCTTTTCGATATATCGCACATTGCGTTATACATGCACTAGGTCACCGAAAAGGAGGTTTTGATGATTTGGTTGACTACAAGATGTGCATGATCACCGCGCTTGTTCTTAATCTTGCATAAAAATTTTCAAAGGTAATTTTCACTCAGATGGTGCAGAATATTCAGAGAGAGAAATTTCTGTAGTACCCATGTTTTGTCCAGATGCTGCTAGATCATCTGCATCCAAATTTGAAGAAAGATAAAAATGATGATGTGTTGAAGTTGGAACACATGGATGTCTCTACTCTGAAGAAGATGAATTTGCATCTTAAGACATTCTCGAATGCGAAGCCTGTGTTTGGCGCAATAATTATGTCTCTCCAACACCAGGAAAGTGGAGAAAGGAAGATAATGGTGACGAGAATGAAGAGATTACAGCACTTGATGGGTTTATTGCAAAACGAAGTGCTTGGTTTATTAAAGATGGGCAAAAGGGAGCAAAGAGGAAACCAATGTCTGCATCTTCTTCTTCTACTCCTCAGAAGAAAATGAAAACAGCTGAAAGTTCTAGACTGATAGATGAACCAGAGATTGAGGAGAATATAGAAGATATTGCTGCTGATATAGAGAGGCAAGCATTTGGTCGTGAAAAAGTGGCTGAAGAAGCGTTGTCTTCTAGCACTAATTCTGAGGATAGAAGAGCTAGAGAAAGGGAGAGGCTAAAGAGATAGAGAAAGAACACTTAGCAGAAAAGAAGAGAAAAGCTGAAGAGAAAAAGCAGAAAACGACAGGAGAGGACGATTCAACTTATATACCTTTGGGTTCTGATTATGATACTCCTGTGCACAAGCGTGCAAAGAAGAAATCTCGACGTCTGAAATGATCAACAGAGCAAAGCACTGATTCTCCTATTGTCAAATCATAAGAAAAAGTGCAAAAACAGACTGTCGAAGAGGTACATGTTGAGCCGACTCCACCAACACCACTATCACCGGCTCGTTATTACTGATATCGTGGTGTATACAATGACAAAGAAGTTTGTTCTGGTAGGAAAGCATAAAGATGTAGATATTGACACGATAGATCTTTCAACAAGACATCGTGAATGGCTACAGAAGAGGAAGTTAGAAAGAGAGATTGAAGCAGCGGTTGAAGAGTTTGATGAGGATCCTGAAAAAGAGGCTGAAGACTTAGATGCTTTTGATGATCTATTTTTTGATGAGTCTGATCATGATAGTGAGGGTGGTGATGATGATATAGGTGGTATGGGTGTCCATGTAACAGAATTTGTTTTAAACGAAGATATTGATTATTCTGCTAGCTTGGATGACACTGCGAACAGGTAAGTGAAAATAGATATCAGGGAAGATCAGAATGAGCTAAAGGTGCTCAGCAGGCAACAATCGTCATTATAACCCATACATCTACCGTTTTGTCGTGCCAAAGCCGAAGATTTTATATCTTGAGCACGATGTTGAAGAGGGAGAATATGTCCATAGCTATACTAAGAGAGAGATTGCTAAAATGTTAGGCGTGGACGAAGAAAATTTGGAGTTTGACTTTGAAGACGAGCTGAATGATATTAGCGCTTTCGAGCCAGTTGGCTATGTCTTCGAGCATGTTGAAGATGCGAACGATTATCATAGAGTTGTCATGGAGGATGATTCCGATGACGTTACTAATCTTGTCGATCAGGGTACAGATGACTCCCCAACTTTTAGTGAGTTGTTTGCAGCTGAAAATGCCGATGTTCTGAAAAATAAAGTTGAAAAGGCTGCTAAACACGGTACCATTCCTCAACAGTTGAATAGAGCTGAAATTGCATAAATGAGGAAGAAGTGGTTCAAAGTTTCACCAGCTGAGCGAAGGTTCAAACGTCCTCTAGCATTCTTTACACGTGATGCAGATATTTCTCTAGGGGACAAAATTAGCTGGGGATGGATCGAGGAACTTAATGTTTACGCTATCAAGAGGGAGTTTGGGATCCAGTACTTCAGATACTTGAGCGACATTAAATCCTTGCCGTATTGGGATATTAAAGAGCTTGTGCAAACGAAGATGATAAATCTGAAGATGAAATTTCACGACCAATGGCTATGGAAGTTGATTAAGCTTGAAGCTTCGCATGGATTTATACACTAGAAACCTCATTTTCCAAAGCATATTACAAAGATTGATCCGATTACTAAAGAAAAAGATGTTACGCTCATCATGAAGAGGCCAAAGGTAATGAAGAATATGCCTTTGATTCAGATGGAGCCAGACTTTAACAAAATCTTCAAGTGGTGGCACTATGATTCTAATACAAGAGAATCTGTTATTTGTGTGCACCCTGATGATGATTCGTGGAAGATAACAGAGGAGCTTACCGAAGTCGTCATAGCACACAAACGAATATATGGGTTGTGGTGTGGCATTCGAGTACTAGACCCGATGTGGCTAGTAAATTGTTCGAAGAAAGATATAGATTGTTTGTTCTTGTCACACCCCGACCCGCAGCGGAAAAGGTGATCGGGGCATGATTGGGTTATCATCAAAGCTCATGACATTTATTATAATGTTTCATATTTATCATTTCAATTTAAAAGAGATCATACAATCATATCAAACAAATACAACATGTTCTATTCATCCTTCTAAACTTCATTATTTTTCTTCTAAGGCAATTTCCTATGTTTTCCTTGCTTCATCATGTTCACCTGTATCATATGTAAAAATGGTTTTGGGATCAACAAAAAGTTGGCGAGTGAACCTTGTTAGAAAACATTTATTATTTATTTCTGGTTGTATTTAATATGGAAAAATTGTGCAATATTCATATATGAACAAACGTAAATAAACATACAATAACAACAATTAGCTTACAATAACATACAACAACAAACAATAACATACATTAACAAACCAACAGCATACAATAACATATCAACTTGCTTAAATATATAACATAAATGAAACTGTGCGATCAAGGCTCAATCAAACGGAGCCGATCGTATTGCATGTACTGAATATGAAAAATGTCTGTGCGATCAAGGCTCAATCAAACGGAGCCGATCGTATTGCATGTACTGAATATGAAAAATGTCTGTGCGATCAAGGCTCAATCAAACGGAGCCGATCGTATTGCATGTACTGAAAATAAAAATGTCTGTGTGATCAAGGCTCAATCAAACGGAGCCGATCGTATGTTGGCACACCAGGTTCACGCTCATAATGTAATGGGGAACATTCTCAACGCTCATAATGTAATGGGGAGCGGCGGCCTATGAAATTGCATGTACTGAAAATAATAAATTAAATCTACGCAATAATCACACAAACAGTTTACACAGGCAGGATACACATTTATTCATGATATGATGTATGCACAATGATTTAAATATAATAAATAGTATGACACATGATACACCCCCAAAACGTGATTTAAACGGGGAATTTGTAGAGATTCACTCACAGTGGGTGCGTTCGGTGAATGATGATGAATGCGCACGAGTTTAGAGGATTGATCGTCGAGGAATAACTAACCTAATTAATAAAGAAAAGTAAGGTAAATAAATGGATTTTATTAACAACTTTAATAGGATTTTTTGATATATTTTTGTGAGTTTTAGGCTATTTTCTAAGTTTAAAAATGTTATTTTTAAGTATTTTAATTGATTTTTAAATAAAATAAATAAATAAAAATAATAAAACATGTTGACTTTTTGACCGTTGACTTGTTGACCGTTGACCGGTTAGGTCGGTTATATGTGTGCGCTGGGTGAGACTCGAACCGGTGACCTCCCGTTCGCGTGCACGCAACTTTACCAACTGAGCTACGTGTCTAACCTGAAATAATTCTGTTTTTAATTATATTTATATACTAATTAAATTAATCCGAAAATCATTTATTTTAAAAAGATTTTAATGTAGCGACTCGGTGCACTCCACAGGTCTCGAACCCGGGACCTGTGGTTTAGTTTGGCACACAGTCCACCGCTGGACTGTGTGTCTAACTTGGTAAATATTCTAGTTTTTATTATACTTAACATATTACTGAATTAACCCGGTTCAGTCTCTAAAAATGAGGCATTTTATTTCGGTGAAGGTGCGTGTGTCAAGAATCAAACTCGGGACGTTATGCATATTGTTTGCACACAGTCCACCACTGGACTGTGTGTCTAACCCGTTCATAAAACTGTTTTTAATTAATCTTATATCATATCTGAACTCGTCTTATTCGTTCAAAACACAGACATCGGTCAAAGCAACTGATACTTGATTAATTCGGTTAATGAACAAGATGAACAATTAGAAAGTATTGAATCGAAGAGTTTGGGGAAAGAAAATACCGAACAAATCGTCTTTTACAGAAAATCCGGCGAAGCTCGTCGGCTCTGTTCTGGTGACCCTCGGCTATTAGAGTGAATTAGCAGTTTGGAGGGATTAGATGAGAAATTGAACTAATGAGTAATGATTATAAGTAGATTACATGATCATACCGGTTATCAGCGTGATTCTAAAACTTTCAGAAATTTTCCGACGAAAACAGAAATATCCGGCAATGACGTCTGTGGTTGATTATGAGCGATGAAATGGTGTTAGAATTCGTCTTATAATGGAATGAAACAGAAACATTGAGGTAATTACCGTGTAGATGAAAGTCCCGGTTTTCCGGCGACCTGCAGAGAATTCCGGCGAGTGAATTTTCTTGCGACAGAGATTCTTAGAGGTTTAAGGTGAGTGGGAGTGATGTCAATATGAGTCCTATGATCTTATTTTTGGGTAAAAAGAAAGGATTTGAATTCGGTTTTCTGGCGAAACTTTCCGGTAATTTTTCAGAGAATTCCGGTGACTTCCGGCGAAGTTTTCTGAGCGAAATGATGAGTGTGTTTGATATAATTCGCGAGCTCACTGAATGAAGAAAGTATAACTCCCGGATTTGAGTTGTATTTTTCGGTTTTGAATTGAAATGAATGAAATTGATGGATTCCTTCGGTTATAACCGATCTTAGTGTTAATGTATACGTTATGACTAAAAAGGAACGGCCAAATTTGACGAAATTGTCGGGATTTCCGACGTGAACGGATTTGGGCGCGTTTGAGTAACTGGGTTTTGATTTCCAGATTGATTTATGTATTAATTGTTTCAATATGTTAACAAACAGCACAAGTGGCGGAGTGGTTGAGTGCGTGAGAGTTAAGGCTGCTTTGACCCGGGTTGACTTGGCTGACCCGGGTTCGAATCCCGGCTTCAGCATGTTATTTTTAACTCACTATTTTTAATACATTTTCAAAAATAAATTTTATATTCTAATATACTTATTAGTTATGTATCGTTTAAAATTAATTTGGGCATTAAATACGCAACGAAATTTTTAACTGGTTGTTCGGTTAATAAACGAAGCGGGTTTGGTAAATCCGGTTTTTGGCGGATGTTACGGTTCTATAGCAAAATCAGCTATGAAGAGAAAGACAAAGAACAAGCACTCCAGTTTCAGAAGATTCTTAATGTCTGTTTCACCAATGATATACATTCTGGATTGACATGGAACACTTCATGGAGGAAACTGGAGGAGACAGAGCAAAGGAAGAAAGATAAGAAGGAAGAGAGGATTGCAGAGCGAGTTCATATAGTGTCGCTGAGAAGTTTTCGGTTTGGGAATACAGTTAACCAACCTCCTCCAATAGATCAAACGCCTATAACTTTTGAGGAGCGTCGCAATCCATCGAAGAACTTCTTTGATCGATGAACGTTAAATCTTATGAAGTTTTTTGAAGGCTATCCAAGACTGTGGCAACATCCAAGGAGGAGTTTCTTGGTGCATAATGTATATTTCCTACGTCTAGGATATGTTGATTTTGTATATAAGGCTTGCAACGTCAGTTTGTAAAAGTTATTGTATAGATTATATGTTTTGTAGTTGGCTCGTACAAACGAGGCAGCCTATCGAATGAGTCACACTCTCTGCTACACACTCTCCTGTGTGAGTCATGTTGACCTATAAATAGAGGAGTATTGTTGTCACAACCTCAATTTCCACTTGCGGAGTTTTACCGCGAGGCGTGTGAACAAACCAGAATCCGAGACACTAGTAACATCGAACGACTCTATATGATTTGTTTATACGTTTTCCAAAATCATTTGTTTAACCATTCATAGTTATTTTTAAATTGTCTTAGTTTGGTTTCAATGTTTAGCGGAAGCATTGGTTTTAAAGTTGAGCAAAAGCATTAAAGTGAAGTAAAGGAACGGGCGCCAACACAAACGCCAAAACTAAAGAAAAACCCAAACAATATTCGTAAATAAGACTCGATAAAAAGATGTCTTGATCAATGCAAGTGAGTGCACCTAGAGCTCCTAGCGTCCTGAGAAACATGTAAAGACACAAGTGTCAACATTAAAGAAGAGTGAGTTCACAGGTTTTTATAAGTTCATTAGTTCGGTTATAAGTTTGTTTCCCCCGTTATCCCTATCCCGGAATAACGATATAGTCCCATTATTCCTAACCCGGAATAATAATGATGTTGGTTCCATTATTCCTAACCCGGAATAATATTGTTGTTTCGTAATTAAGTTCAATGTTAACATGTAGGTAGCGAGCCTAAAGTTATGTCACATAAGTGTTCGCGATCGAAGCTGACTGTTGTTCCTCTGTGTTGCCAGGCCTATCACTGACCATGGTGAAAGTTAGGCCAAATTATTCACCCGTTGACCATACCCGGTCGGCTAGCGCGACTAGCTCGGGTGGGGCTTGTCGGGCCCAGTAGTACTACTTATAATTTCCCCGCTATCTAACCCAATACTAACGATCCGAGAGTTTGTCGAGGACTTCCGTGATATAGCTACTTAGTGACCATAACGTACATTAACATTAACTTAGTTACCGAATAGTTTAACGACGTTAACTTCGTATAACGTAAAGAGAAGTAGCAAATGATGGGACCGCTAAAATAGAGTTGTAGAGTGTATACATGTTTCTCCCCCTGTTGTTTAAAACCGGATAAAATAGGGGCCGTGAACTCACCTTTGATTGCTCGGTTAGTGTAACACAGAAGTAGCAAATGATGGGACCGCTAATTGCGTCCTAACATGTCAATCGATTTAAAGTTAGTGTGTGAACACTGTGATACAAACCCTACGCATAACTTACACACAGTGCGGCACGCATAATAACAATTTGAAAACACAGTCATACATGCAAAGTATCATCATATCAAAATAGTGATCAAACCAACTTGTCGTAAACACATATCAATTCATACAACACTTTGGTACACAAACGCAAGTTATCATATTTCATCTTGTATACTCCTAACTAGGCTGTTTTTGAGGATTTTTATAAAATAGTTCCAACGTTCCAAAAATTCCAATTTTTTTACAGAAGGTGTCAACTAAACTGTAGAATTTTATGTAAAATTTTCAAGTCCTAACACTGTACCAATTATTCATAAACATTTATATACTAGGCTGCAGTCAGATTCATCGCTTTCTGACTGCAGTCCACGGGAAAAATTATTTAAAAATCATCGTTCATTCAATTAACAAAATTCCAGTGGGAGTTTCCCGGAAATTTCCATCTGCAGTTTCTGTACAAATTTTGTGACCAAACCCTCTACATATTTTGAGATTCGACTCGATAAACAACTAACAAATTTTCAAAATTTACACAGCTTCAGTTACTGCACTTAAACGACCACTTAAAAATATCAAACGACCTCAGAAAAATATGAGTCTAGCGCCATTAGAAGCGTTTTTCAAAAATATACCTTTTAGGCTTCAGAAAATCCGCTTTTCAATAAATAATAACCAAGTTACAGCCAATTGAAGTTGGCTGTAAACACCATTCAGCATCTTGTTTTCGACTTTTATCGCAATAGAACACGCTTAAACAATCGAGACGTTAAATATAAATGATCAAGAACAGATTTATTAGTCACATATCATCATGTACATCATACTCATGTAAACCCTAATCATATTATATGATTTTTATCACAAAACGCAGTCTATGATTCTTGTATCCAACTAAACATCATAATTGCAAAACTTGCACAATTAATCGAACTAAACATCATAACACTTTCATAACAATGATTCTACCATTACATACAAGCATGATCAAGAGTTCATAAACCCTAATGTGATTTTGCAAAACAATGAAAAACCCTAACCTTGCAAAGGTGAAGATTAACGAACCGGGAACTAGATTGGAGTCACTTCGGGTTTTGGAGGGAGTTGCGATCGAGAGAGAGAGAGAGAGAGAGGCTGCCGTCGGCTCTTTCTTGGAGCTAGGGTTTCTTTTTTTTTTGTTAACACAACTCTCATGCATACATGTCTATATATAGCCCAAAAAAGAGAAAGGGAAAAGGGTTGGGGTGATTTGCGGCCGCACAAGGGGGGGGGGGTTTGGGTCTCTAACTTGAGCCTCAAGTTTTGATTAGTTCCTTGAGCCGCAAGGAAGTGAGGTCGACATGTTTCGCGGCTTGGTTCGGTTCGGCTATCTATTTACTATATATTTTTTTATAAACTAATAATCACGAAATCAAAACATGACATAATAACTCACCAAACTTATAAACGTCTAATAACACATAGCACGTAATTCACTCGACAAGTTCACAAAGTTAGCGTAGTTATTTCGAGCATGTAATTTAATTCTCCGAATCAAATTAGCGTAGGAATGAATAACCGTGAAGTAGTGCGTTTAAGATACTTGAAAAACCGGGATATCACAGTTGTGTTAGAGCTAGTTAGTGTTAGTTCAGTTGGTGTGGCGAAGCCCTGCTGAATTGTTTACTTGCGTTGTACTTTTTCACGTCAATCAATATATTCAAAGTAGTTAAACAGTAGATCTCCTTGTTCGTTTGTCAACCTCACTAACAATGAATTCCGCCTCTGTTAGTTGAGTTAGATCAGTCCCTTTGCTCATCGGAGGAGTCAATCCCCCATTCACAAAAAGGAAAGGCTAAACAGACCTTTGTGCCTGTTGAAACATTTGTTACCAAAGCACTGAACAAAATCTCTGCTCCCAGAGAGGTATAGGTAACAGATGCTCCACCTGCCAACCAGTACCCAATAGGATATGGCCAACCAAGTTACCAAAAGGTACCTCTTAGTTATGAGGGTTACAAAAAACTGTTAAAACTAAAAGTGAATAGGCATCCTCATGGATACTATGATCTAACAAGAGATGGGCCTCAACAGATGTTACAAAGATCTGTTCAAACCTCTGCTCATTCTCCCAAATTTGAGATTGAAGTGTTTGAGACCCCTTCCAAAGCCATTTGGCTTTGGAAACTTACATGAACTAATTATTTACCATTGTGTAGGGAGCTTCTACTTGCCTTGATAGTTTATGGTTTGTAGACAGTGGAGACTTCATGCATATGACAGGATGTAGAGCCCTTCCCAAAGACTTTATGGCTCATGGAGGGGGTGATATATCCTTTGGTAATAATTCAAAAGGAAAGGTACTTGGGTTTGGAACAGTTCAGGCTGGGAGCTCAAATTTGAACATGTCAATCTTATCGACAATCTGAAATTTAACCTTCTTAGTGTTTCACAAATGAGTGACAGAGACTACGGGTCATCTTCACTAAGAAAACTTGTAAGATTGTCGGGCCAGAAGTGGTTAAAAGGATTGATCAAATCATAGCTGAGAGCAAAGCACAACTTGTTGCTCATAGGAGTGGCAATGTGTTTGTGGTTGATATGTTGAAAGATAATCCAATGACTGATGTTTGTTTGTTCTTAGCTGCCTCTGACAAAGAGACAGAACTATGGCACAGAAGACTTGGACACACAGATCTGACAACTATCACCACACTCTAAAAATGGCCTTGTAAGAGGCTTACCACAAAAAAATTCACAAAAGAAGAACACTGTGTTTATTGTTTAAAAGAAAAACATCACAAAAGTTCTTAAGCCAACTGGTGAGTCCAAAACAAGTCTATGTCTAGAATTGTTACACATGGACTTGTTGATGATTTTTGAAGGTATACATGGACTTACTTTTTGCACTCTAAGGATGAAACTGCAGGAATCTTGCAAGGATTTGTAAAACAAGTTGAAAAGCAATTTGACATGCCAGTAAAAGTCTTCAGGAGTGACAATGGCACAGAGTTTAGAAATAAGGAGCTGGATGAGTTATGTTTGCAAAAGGAACTGTAAGGCAATACAGCATTCCAAGAACACCAGAACAAAATGGGGTGGTTCAAAGAAAAAAACATGACTTTAATTGAAACTGCTAGAACTATGCTTGCAGACTCTAGTTTACCCTTGTCCTTTTGGGACATAGGTTGTAAACACTTCTTACTATGTTCAAAACAGAGTTTTAATCAACCCCAGACATCAATCCACTGCTTATGAAACTCTGTATATGATGAAACCACTGATCTCCTATTTCAAAATCTTTGGTTGCCCATGTTTTATTTTGAACATAAAAGATTCCATTTCAAAATTCCCAGCCAAAGTAGACAATGGGTTATTTTCTGGGATACTCAACCACTACCAAAGCTTGTAGAGTTTTTAAATCTATGACTAGGTGTGTGGAAGAGACTTTGAATGTAAAGATGAATGACCTTTCTTCATTAAAAATCCCGGCAAATCCTGCTGAACTTTTTTATTTAGAAAATTTACTTTTGAATCTGTTTCTGTTAAGACTGATTATGCAGGTGCACCATAGTCTCCACATCATGATTTTGGATATGGCATTGTGATTCCACAGTATAAAGCCATATCCACCATCAGAGGAACAGATGTTGTCAACACCTGTGAAAACTCTGCCACTAGTGATCCTCAATCATCTACCATTTCAACCATAACCTATGTTGATAAAAGTCCAACCATTGTGGACAAAATCATCATGGTTTCACACGTATTTCACCAATTACTCCACCTCCACTTCAAAAAGATGTTGGTTCTTCAAAACTTCCAACAAATGTTAGCTCAGAAGATTCACATCTGCAACCTTCATCTCATAATGCCATAATTCCATACAAGGGAGATTTAATCTACCTTAAAAACCATCCATCAGACCTTATTATTGGCAACATAAATGAAGGGGTGCTCACCAGAAGCCAATCCCAAAAATATTTGTCTTTATACAGGCTTTCTATCTCTCACACAACATGTCAAGTATCAAGAGGCACTGAAAGACAACAGTTGGGTAGAAGCCGTGCAGGAAGAGCTCCTCCAGTTTAAAAGACAAGTATGGGAACTTGTACCATTGCCAAAGGATGTATATCCAATTGGCACAAAAAAGGTTCTTCAAGAACAAAATAGATGAGAGGGGTATTGTTGTCAAGAATAAAGCTAGGCTTGTGGTTTAAGGCTACAGACCAGAAGAAGGCATTGATTATGATGAAACCTTTGCTACAGTAGCAAGATTAGAAGCCATCAGATTGTTCTTAGCTTTTGCTGCCAACCAAAACATCAAGGTGTTTCAGATAAATATAAAAAGTGCATTCTTGAATGGCAAAATCAAAGAAGAGGTCTATGTTTGTCAACCTCCTGGCTTTGAAGATGAATTTTATCCTGATCATGTCTACAAGCTTAACAAAGCTTTGTATGGATTGAAACAAGCACCTAGAATATGGTATGAAACTCTTTCCATGTTTCTCTTGTCCATTGGTTTTTCAAGGGGTAAAATTGAAAAAACCTTATTTTTAAATGGAAAGGAAAGAATTTGATGCTTGTCCACATGCACTACCATGTGTGAAGAGTTTCAAAAACTCATGGCAGCAGAGTTTGAAATGAGTGCAATGGGTGAGCTTCAATGTTTTCTTTGTCTATAAGTAAAACAGTTGCAAAATGGTACATTCATTCATCAAAGTAAGTAGGTCAAAGAACTGCTTAAAAATTTGATATGAATGATTGTGAACCATGTAGCACACCCATGGCAACTTCAAAGCTTTTCACTGTTGAAGAAAATGATGACTTGGTTGATCAAACTCTTTATAGAAGCTTGATAGGTTCACTATTTACCTAACTGCATCAAGGCAATACATCATGTTTGCAACTTGTGTTTGTGGCAGATCCAAGTCAGCACCTAGAAAGTTCAACCTCATTGTTGTAAAAAGGACACTCAGAAACATAAAAGGTGCTCCCACACTTAGTATCTGGTATCCAGCTAATGGTAATATTAAGCTTTCATGTTTCTCAGACCGTGATTTTGTTGGATGTAAAACCACAAGGAAGTCCACTTCAGGAGGCTGCCAATTCCTAGGTAACTGCTTAGTGTCTTGGCAGAGCAAAATGAAGGCTGCACTATCAACATCCACAGTAGAGGCTGACTATATTGTTGCTGCAAGCTGCACTGCTCAACTCCTGTGGCTTCAGAATCAGTTATTGGATTTTGGTGTAACTGCTTTAAAGACTCCTCTTATGCTAGATAGTCAAGCAGCTGAAAACATCATTAAAAATCTAGTATCTCATTCTACCACCAAACAAATTGATATCATACATCACTTTATGAGAGATTGCTATGAAAAAGGTTTTATTTCTCTTCATCATGTCCCAACTAAAGATCAACTGGCTGATTTTCTAACAAAAGCATTAGATACATCTACCTTTGAAAGTTTGATCTCTAGGTTGGGAATACTAAACATGGAATAAAAACAAATTTTTGGGATTCCATGTGTAAAAAGCATTAAAATGTGTTCTGAAAATTCAACTTTCATCCTTAAAAATAGCTACAATTGAATTTTTCAATAAATCTCAAAAGTCTGTTGACAACTACTGTTTCTCAAAACCACTGCTTGGCATAACGTTGCTCATAGTGTATCCTCTGTTCCTACTCATAATCTATCCTTTGCTAGTGCAAAATCACCATTGAGCATCCCACTATTTAGAACCACTGTTGGTCTCCAGCAGAGATTACCAAACAACTGTCATCTATTACTCAATAGAGCTTACACGTGCATAGATGATAGCCATCAGATCTTTTGGAATCTACTGCCACGTCAACATTCACTTTTTTCCTTTATAAACCCTGTTTCATCTAAACAGAGTTTCCACGTACCGTTTATATTATGAATACACAAATCTCTCAAAAATTTCTCTGCTACTTTTCTTCTTCTCAAAACCCTAATAACTCGCCCTCTCACCATGAATCTCATCCTAAAAACTCTCCATAACTACCTTCCAATTTTTGAAAAAACCAACAATAATACCGCATTTCACTCCGTGATCGATGTTCTACAAACATCATCATACAAAGATGTGTTACTTCCCAAAGCCCCCATCTACATCGAAACCCTCCGGTAGTTTTGGGCAAACGCTGAACTTCAAGTTCAGAACAAAAATCCCTTTGCCATCACATGCAAGATTGGACAGTCATTGGTCCAAATCTCTCCTTCCACCATCTCCACCACTTTTGGTCTCAATGACCTTGACGCCCCCACAAATTTTTACTAGACTCTCAACACAAAAACCTAGGGTGTTGAAAACAAAAGCAACGGTGACTGAGCACATTTTGACATCTGTTACAGCCACTACTCTTACATCGGTTGCTGAGCCCACTGCTACTGGTAACCACAGTACTTACAATTAGTGCTATGGAATCCACACCAGCCATCCCCAAAAAGAAACCCACAAAAACCACCAAGCCCTCCAAACGCCCAAAACGGTAGCTCTGGAAGATGAGATCCAGATGTCTTACTGGTGACACCACAAAAGTCACTAACAACCACTGCTGTTACTTCCTCACAGCAGTTGGTTCAAAGATCTCCACCAGCTCAAACTCCTCTTGTTTCTTACTAAAGGAACAAGTTGTACACACAGGGACACTACAATATGAGGTAGATGATTCAATTGAACATTTGTTCTCCAGCCCCTCTCCCAGGGCTATGCCTCTTACCACTCCCTTACCTACTTCTCCAATAGCACCTACTTTCATTCCATTGTTTAAGGCCATAGAGAAAACTTAGACACTAAGGAGTCCCTCTCAATCACCCATTACTGAGAGTCAACTTCTACACATGACTGCGTCTGCGACAAATCTATCTACTAGCCCACAAATAATTGAGGAGGCTACACCCAAGGAGTTACTTGTAACTCTTGGCGGTAATTCAAGTGAGGCAGGTACTACAACTGTAGTCACAACTGTGGCTCAGTTGGACAGTTATTACATCAGTCAGACTTCCTTGAAGGCAACAACTGCTGAGGCTACAATAGTAACTTCTGAGCCAGTTGGAAGTCCCTAGTACCAGGAACAAGGGGCATTTGGTGCTGATTTCCTTGAGACTCCTCAAGATGATGCACCAAATACAACTATATCATGTAGGAATTTAGATGATCCCATTAACTTAGGTGACAAATTAAAATATCAAGAATTGATGGAGAGGATCTCTACCATGGAATCATCTATTGTTGATAGCAAATCCATGATGACCCAACTGCTACAACATTCTCAAAGCCAACCTTCTTCATCTGTCTTTGCTACTGAGATATGGAATGTCATGCAACCAATATTTATTGCTCAAAGGCAATTGTTTCATATACACACTAGAACAATATGGAATTGATGAGGAATATGGCCGATGCTCATTATATGGATACAAAGGCTGATATTTGAGCTATCAAAGACCATTTAGTGTAGGATACTAGTTCTGCCCCGGTTGCCATTCTCATAGAAGATGACGCCAAAAGGGGGGAGAGAGATTCATTGCAAGTTGCAGCCTGATCTAGATTTTAAATCTAAGGTGCAACAATAGCCAAGTAATGCTGCAAGCTCTGCTGAGGCATCCAAAGCTCCTACTGGAAAAGAGATTGATGGGACTCTAAATTTGGAAGCTGAAAGGATTGATCTTGAAAAGCAGAAGCGATAAGATACATTGGAACAAAAGCTCTTATGCTTATTGAAGAAGAAAAGGCTAAGCAGCATGAAAAAGAAGATGTTGGCACTTCAAAAAGAAGGAAATCTACAAGAAAAGTTAGATAGTCAACTTCCACTCCTTCTACAACAACTGAGCAGCCACTACTTATCTATCCTCTGTCACCACTATACAGCAGAGGTTGCTGCCACTGGTAAGAAGACAGATGTTGGGACACCAACTGTTCGATTAGCAGAGATTATCCAAACCACGGCTATGATCACTTTTCCAACTACAATAGAACCATTACCCACACGATCTCGTATTCCCATACATCCAGCTTCACCCAAACTTAAATTCCAATGTAAAAGAAAAACTTTTGTAGTTGATGATGATGAAGAATACCAATCACCACTCCCCATTTCTTCACAACCTATATCACAACCATCCTCATCACCTCCATCCCCTGAACCCCTATTTCCATCATTTCCCGTCATGCATATCTCTTCTTCTTTTCTTCCTATGGGTGCATTATACACACTTGAACTTTTCTCAGTAAAAGGTGAGATTGAAGCTTTCTTAAAAATAGAAGATCCAGCTAAAAGAGACTTCCCTTCCTTGCTGGGATACCGAAAGCTTAGGAATCTTGATGAATATCTCCATCTAAAGGCTAGGCAGGCTGTGTACATAGCTAAAGACAAATCTAAAGACAAATATGACAGGGCTTTACAGCTATCTTTACAGTATTAACTAAGCAAAGTCAGATGTCTTGAAGAATTTGCCAAGGAGCTAAGTAAATCTGTGTCTGAACAACCAACCACTGATGATCCAGAGCTTAAAGAAGTTTATCTATATCACATCATGAAGCATAAGCCTTATAAAGCAACAAGGGCATAATTTAAAGGCTGGTCGGCTAATGAGCTTAAAGAAGAAATTGACAGGATTCATTCCATGATCAAAGATTAGTCAAAGAAGCCTACTCTTCCTATCTGGAAGAAGGCCAAAGTAGATAGCCAAGACCATGCTCTAAAGTTTAAAAGAATGAAGGCCGAACTTGTTGATGTTTTGTATGGAACAAGGAGGCAAATTGCTCGATGGTCTGAATCTAAAGTGGTGGATACCTACAGGAGGTTGGAAGAATTAAGGAAAAGGGATCCTTCTGTTCTGAGAAAGCCAATCAATGACCAAACTAACTTTGCTCTTAACCAGACCCTTGCTCTAAAAAGATCAATTTCGACCATCAGCTTGTCCACCATTGTCCTGAATCAAGCAAAAAGGCAAAAGCAGGTAGAAGAAGAAGATCAGACGAGACATGAAGAATTAAGAAAAGAGGGAATAAAAAATCAACTTTAGTTTCATACAGATGCTACAAGTGATAAACTCAGAGCCTCACTCTCAACACTTTTACGCAGACCAACATCACCAAACTCATAAAAAATAACCCTACTCCCAAGTAAACCATCTGACTAAAAAATTCTAAAATGGAAATCAAACAAAGACAACCATGAATTGACATTGCTCAAGTTAGATGGTAGATTTCAAAAGATAAAGATGGAGGATGCATATGGTCTGGATGCAGCTGATCTCCAAGACTTGCTGAATCTTGAACTTAAAAGGGATGTAGAAGACATGATTGCCCAGGATTTTGAACTTCAATTCAAAGGCCAAATAAGGGAATCATTGGTGAGAAATAAAGAATATAAATAAAGTTTAGTTTTGGCATCATCTGTTCTAGGGGGAGATTGTTGGAATTGAACCCTACAAAATAACAGATGATAGAAAGCCAAAATATACTACAACCTCTGATCCAAAGAATAATATAACATATGCCCATGTAAAGCTCTGCAGAAGACTAATGTTCAAGGTCTGCCATAGCTATACTCTGTTGAAGACAAGCTCTGTTAAAGAGTAAAGCTAGAAGGTCTGCCAAGACAAGCTCTGCTGAAGATCAAATCTAAAAATCTTTTAAGGCAAAGCTCTACTGAAGATCAACAGAGGATGTGTCATCAGTGTTTTCTATCAATCCTTGTAATGTTTAGTGTATAGCAATGGTTAGCTTAGCAGATGTTATTAGTTTGTTATTTCTTGTTAAATGTCACTTTCATGCTAACATCACAATAAGATGCTTAGTGGTTAGGATAGTAGTATAAATAGAACAGTGCCTGTACTGTTTTATTTGATCACATCATCTATTATCAATCAAATCTATCTTTCTTACATTAGGTATGAACAAATCAGTGATCTTAGGCTGAGGGGGAGATTGTGAGTCATATGCAAGTAATCATAATTACCAAAAGCATGACAATGATAACAATCTCTCAATTGTTGTGAATCAAAGTTCTTCTATTCCGCTGCAAGTTCATCTGATTTATTTTCTTTTATTTACCACTTTTAGAACGTTCACAAACAGTTTTAAAACTCAGATCCTAACATAAACGACCAAATTCGATGAGAAATATGTCGTTAATGAAGATGGAACAAAATTTTCACGTAGAATTTAGATGGTGGCATTATGATCTGCAAACTGGAGAGGCAGTTACTTTTTTTTTCTAAAAATGGATTTGGATAACTATCAAGGTTTATGAACTATTGTGGATTGTGAATATGTCATAGAAGGATATTGATATTTTATCCTACAACAAGATCTTCTATGCTACTATTGATAAAGTTTAAGCGATGTAAAGTGGTTAAAGTATGTTATGCTTATGATATATACTCTAGTCATATGTGGGATACTAAGAGGAGGTCGATAGAAAAGAAAGAAGATATTAAAGAAAAAGAACGAGCAGAGGATTGACGGAAACCAACTAAAAGCTTCAATCAAGAGATATCAATATATGAAGTGGGCTCCAAAGAGAGATCTAACACTGACAGAATGTTTTGAGAGAAGACGACAGAAGTATCGGAATAATTTCTTTGGAAGCAAGGGTTGATGACTGAGCAGGACTGCGACAACATCCAAGGGGGAGTCTGTTAGTACATATGTATATTGCCTACGTCTTTATATCATCCTAATTTATTTATAGGATAGCATAACTTGTATTAGGGAAATGTTTTTATTTTGTTAAAAGACACATCCAAACGAATGAGTCACATCCGTTCAGATGAGGACTCATTTGTACAGATAAGTCATTCACCGAAATGGTGATCCGCCCCAAACTAAATGTTTATATATATATGATGTTTGGGGCGCAAAACCACATAACTTGGGATTTCACACTTATGCTTAGATCTTGTCAAATCATCACTATTATGCTATCTAAATGAATGAAAATTGAGAAATTATGGAATTCTCACTTGTTCTACTTCGTTTCTTTGGATTCCACATATATATTTGAATCCTAGATATTTCAGCACGTATTGTCAATTCAACTTAAAACGATCCTACACTTTTGTTTCATAAGCTTAAAGCGGGATTAGGTGGAACTGCGACTTTTTAGTTTAAGACCCTAGGTTGACTAACTGCATTTAAAATAAATGGGTTATTTACATACATCCCCCTACTAAGTGACTTTATTACAAAATTACCCAAACTTTAAAATCAATTACATATTTCCCATTTATTATGAAATTAATTATTTACCCTAATTTCAAATTTCTTTCTTAAATTCAATTGCAATATACCAATATTTCCTCGTCTTAAAACCCTTCTTCCCTAGACAACTTTTAGTTTTATTAGCTTGAAGAGAAAAAAAACTATTACAAAGAAACAAATTATATAGCAGACAACTTTCATGTCTGCTATATAATTCCTACCATCTAATTTGAGTATAATTCAAACTCTACCCAATCGAATCATGAGGATAATTTCAAAATAAATTTAAACAGTCAACAAACTCCTTTTTCCCTTTTAATACCCAAAACACCATCTGGCTTCTGCGATTTGTACCAGACCTAACATCAGGATTAAACTCCAACACGCACAGGTGGTAGCGGGTCTATGTTGTACGAATCAAGCATCTATTCGGTGGTTAGGCCACCTAAAAAAACGAGATGGCGACGCATGTAAGATTTTTCACTTATGATGATCGGGAAATGTAATTCAAGGGCATAGCTGGACTGTGGTGGGGTGCCCTAGTTTAATCGGGTTTGCAACGATTGGTTTTTGGTTGTTGTGGTGGCTACCGGAAATTCAAGGGTGGTTGTTTTTTAAGCTGATGGTGGCGGGAAAGGTGACCTAGGATTGAGATGAAGGTATGAGTGTGTGTCTGGTAGTTCTAAGGCGGTTCGATGGTTCAATAGAGGTGGTTTTGTGTTTCGTAATGTGTTTGCAGGTTGTAAAAGTCAATCTTACAAATAATTGATTTTACTTTTTGTCATTAATGGTAGTATAAAATAAATATAAAGGGTAAAATAGTAATTTAATAAGAGTAATTTTAATAATATGAAAAATACGTAATATACATAGTTCTAGATGGGTAAATATGTAATATATATGGTTTAAGAAGGGAAAATATGTAATTAATTTTAAAAGTTGGGTAAATATGTTATAATTGATCTTAGAAAGGGAATATATGTAAAAGACCCAAATTAAATAAACATGATTTAGGGGCTTAGAACTAGTGTTGGGTTTAAATGGATCGTATACCTGCAATCGCGATTAACACAGGAGTAAATTTACAATTAAGTAATTAATGTTTTTTTCAGGGACGAAAAAGGAGTAAGTGTGGGGATATTTGATTTATCGCAAAATACATATGTTTTCCATGTATAATTTGCATAGTTTTTATTAGTTTTTAGTTTTGTTTTTAGTCAGAATGAGGTTACAGTTGATCGATTTGTGATTTCAGGTCTTGGGAGTGAAGAATAGCTAGAAGGTCGAAAACGATTCATATTTTTAAAAAAACAAAGCACTGGATCGAGTTCAGGTTTACAAGAGATGAAACGACATAGAAATCAAGGAATTTCACCTGGCCACGTCGCGCGACTAGGACTAGGACTTCTCCCCGCACGACGCGAGGAGATATTATTGGTCAACTAAATTTTTAACACGCCACGTCGTGCGTTCTATTAGTACATGCTCTCTGTGCGACGTGGGGAGATCTTCTTTGTATAAAGTTTTGATCAGTTGTTGGGTTTGAGATGATTATTAGTGTATAAACATCATTAACTTACAAGAACTCAAACACTACGAATTGGAGAGCAGCTTAGATGAATTTTGGAGTTCAAGAAGCTAGGCTTGAAGGTTTCAAAGTTATTGGTTGAAGATTTGAAAGACAGAGATTGAGTGGCTCGAGTTTAAGCATTCGAGTTTCATCATTGTTCTTCTCTGTTTGATTTGAACTATGTTTTCCTTTTATTCTTTGATCTTTGCTTGTTCATTCATGATGTATCTTGGCTAAACTTATGAAACTACCTAGACTAGGATGAATTCATAACATAGTTTGGATTCTTATTGGATTTGACTATTATTTATGGTTTGCTAATTAAGTAGAAAACTTGATAATATTGATTTGATGTGTATGACTATTTAGACTTGTTTGATTTCACATTTATTGTCTTCACACGTATCTTGATGAATGTCGTTCATATAATAGGTTTGTGTTAGATTATATTCCTTCATGTTTATTCTCTTTATGGTTAATTGGCGAATACACCAAGGATGTAATTTGGTGAATCAAGTAAGTCTAGGTGGTTAACTAATCTTAAAATCTGTAAGGTGAGAGATTCCGTTTGTCTAGGTTGTTTGATCGCTAAAGTTAGGATCTTTGTAAAAATACCAATTTAGTTAACCTCACAATTCTTGCTAACGGAGTCAAACCAATCTAGTTAGTATTTAATTTAATTGCAATTTTAGGATTTTAGAAAACCACCCTTAAAACATAAAAACATTTAGTTGTGTTAGTTGATAGGTCTAGTGAGTCTAGTGTACGTAATTAAAAGAGTATTGTAGGTTCGATTTCCAGACTTACTTAGCTTTACTAAAGTCGATTGGTTCGCTTGCCGGTTAGTAGTTTATTTATGTTTTTAAGAGTCTAGGGTATAACTTAGTGTCTAGATTAGGTTAATTTAGTTAATAATTAATAACTACTTTTAGCACATTAGATAACAAGCCTACTAATGATACATAGGCGTCTATAGATAAACTGTATAACGATTTGCTGTATGCCAGCATTTGCTTAAGTAATGTGATAAAAGGCATAGTGAGGAATGGAACCATAATCAGATTCTAGTTTGATTTTTGGTTGTTTGAAAACCCATTAAACGTTGTTTATCCAAATTTGTTTAAAAAGGAGATAGAGAAATATTGTAAGGTGGCGGATATATCTATTAATGTAGATGGCGTTAGGCCCCTAAATTGGAAATGGAAATCAATGATTGTTGATCCAAGGGAGTCAGCTAAATTGTTTAGTCTTATTATGGATCTGTTTCTGGTTAACATTCACTCTTGTTGGGACAGGTAGTTTTGGAAAACTGAACGTGGCGTCGGTTAAAAAGCTTATCTGAAATCCAAACTCGAGTAACATTAATGTTTCGTTTAGATGGACAAAATGGGTTCTTATTATTGTTAACCTGTTCGAATGGAGAGTGACCTTGGGTAGACTTCCTATGCTGGTTGTTCTTATAAAGAAGATAATCGTGACCGACCCTAAATTAATGGGTGACATGTTTGTATCTTTTGTATAGGTTTGAAATAGGATGAATAAGTGGGAACTTGATTGGTTAAGTGGAAGATTTTTTTTTGTAAATGTTGTTTGTTTGTAGTTATGTATTTTTACAAGCCCTGCTAGCAAGACCTGCTAGCTTCTCGTTGGTAATGGTTGTGGCTTTGTTTTGTTGTGTAATGAAAGTCGCAATTCCAATTTTTTTTGTATAAGTCACATTAGCTTTATGTACAATTAACTAATACACAATTCAGTTCCCTCTTTGATTTATTGGTCCATATAGTCATTGCTTTATATGTTTCTACTTTTACCAACTTTTGGTTTATGAGTAAGACTTGTAATTCAGATCTTTTTTTTACATTTTTCACCATATAATTTTTTTTGTCTTTTACAATTATTGCACATAAATTTCTAATTTTTTTTACATGAATACTTTTCCAGTTTCAACTTCTGTCCCATATACTTTTCATCTTTCACAAATTTATTGTTTTATCCTTCAACACGCCT
Source organism: Scalesia atractyloides (assembly GCA_947069175.1). Lineage (NCBI taxonomy): Eukaryota > Viridiplantae > Streptophyta > Magnoliopsida > Asterales > Asteraceae > Scalesia > Scalesia atractyloides. The sequence goes on from CAMTDV010000020.1 coordinate 58,871,085, forward strand.
GTGTAGTTCAAAGTTTTTATGCAATTGTTAGGCTCTGATAGATTTATGCATTAGTCATTAAGTTAGTTTGGATACACTTATATTTTATGGGCTTGGGAAAGGCTTTTCGGCCTAGGTTTAGGGTAATGGAGCACTAACCTCTTACTATAAATATTAAATGATGTATTAGGGTTAGTGGCTTTTTGGTGGTTTTCTCTCATACTTGTATTAGACAAATTATCACATTTATTTACAAGTTAAATCTTTCAACTTCATCTTATTTCTTCTATCTTGATTCTTAGCTTGTGTAATATCATGAGATCCGGTTTCTCGGGACTTATATTTGGTATCAGAGCCTGCCTGAACCTATTTCTAGGCTCATATCTGATATCACACTGTTTGGGACTGCATCTACTACTGTCTCAGAGTTTCTGTTGAGTTTCAGTTGCATCTGGGATCATCTGTTTGAAGATTCGAACCCATCTCGGATAGAACACTTGCATTACGAACTCATCTCGGATCACCTTCAAGGGATCTCAGATCATTATCATAGTATATCGGATCATCATCAAGGCATCTCGGATCATCATCTATGCATCTCGGATAATATACTTGAATCTCGAACCCATCTCGGATCATCTTCATAGCATCTCGGATCAACCACTATTCCGAATTCGAATACTTTTTTGAATTCGAATATTGTTCCGGATTGCACACTATTTCGAGTTGACCTTTCTGTTGACCATCTTCGATTGGATTTGTCACCTTTAATTGAAAAATAAAATATAATTAATTTCTATTTGGTATAACTAAAAATGATGAACCCGAATGGTGTTTAGACTACTTCGGATCTCGCCAATGCTACCTTAGCAACTATCAAGTCACAGACTTTGGCATTGCTTCAAGAACTATATCAGATTATCGGAACGTCTACCAAAATCCCGAGGTTGTTGTATGGAGACGAATATATTGAGTGGACCTAGCGTTTTGAACAGCACTGCAAAGCTAAGGGGCCTGGAGTCTGGAGGTGTATTCGTGATGGTCCTCATACCATTATGTAAGCAACTGAAGACGATCCCCGTACTCAGATTCCGAAACCTGAGAATCTGTGGACGGACGATGATCGAAGAATCAAAGGCGAAGATGATAAGGTGATGGCGAATCTTACTGTGGTCCTGGTGGCGGCGGTTTCAGACGGACGCTTTGGCGAATGATAGTACCGATTCGGCAGAACGATATAACAAGAGAGTAGGAAAAGAATCAGCGGAAGCATTCATTACATTCATACCGAAAGAGTATACATCTTGTCTGGCTGGCGGAGTTCCTAGAGAGAATCCGCCTGCGTTTCCCCTCAGGGAACTTCCAAAACTTACAAACAATGAACACACAACACCTACATATAGACGTGACCAGCTAGTGCGAATGGTTGCTCGTACGAGTGACAAGATGTCAATCGTACCAACCACGTAAGCTCACTCATACGAGTGTTATGTTCATCACTTGTACGAGGCACATTGTCACTCGTACGAGTGACATTTTCACTCGTACGAGCAAGTTCTTTTCACACTTGTGTCGTGTGTTCGTATCAAATCTATACAATATTCAATACACACTCTTTCTAGAATATTCGCACAGTGACGGACATAAAGTGCATCAACAGTTTCCCCCTTGTAAGTCATTGTTGAAGCTTGAACTTGATCTTGAAATCTGAGAGCTGTGTTTGAATATTCGGCAACTTCGATTAGGTATTTGTTGACGTCGTAGAATGCGTCAACAAATTCCCCTTTGATTGATGATCCGGGGTTGCATTATCTACTTTAAACAACATTCCCCTTAAATAATTTTCTCTAGAAATTAATCTTCAGGTTGTTGTTTGCACGGTTCAAGACCTCCTCTGATTTACTAAATCTACAAATTTTCTTGAATAATCACCAACTTGACATTAAACAATGCAGCTTCTCTGTTTTGACGTTAACCACATCCGTGTTTGGTTTAGCGCACTCCTCTGATGCCCGATCCTTTGATCTTCAAAACCCAACTTGCAATTGATAGAAACTTCTAATTACCACAACGAAAATCTTCAAATCAATGAATATCTGCAAAAACTCAAATTCCGATTTCTGTAATCACGATTGGTGAGCAAATCAGTAATCTTCTCAATCAACAAATCATCGTCGGAATGATACTATCTGGTAACACATCGAATCTGAGAAACATTCTTCGGCAATCAGAATCACATTCTTCCTTTTTAGTCACAGTAACAGATGTATAGCTATCTCCCCTAGAATAGGGCAACTGAAACTACAAGACATTCTTGTTTCCTAGCGGTTAGGCCAAAAAACAATTCATTTGTCTTGCAGAGTTAAAGATAAGCAGTCGTACGTGCTTCCAATTCCACATCAGTGATCAGGTAGTTTCCCTTTGAGCATCAATCTTTATCATGATCTGAAAATTTTGAAGATCCTTTGATCACACATTCTGCCACAGTCTGAATCACATTCATCCTTTTTTTAGTCACAAAAACAGATGTATAGCTATCTCCGCTGGACTGGGGCAACTGAAACTACAAGACATCCTTGTTTCCTGGCGTTTAGTCCGAAAAACAATTCATTTACCTTGCAAGGTTAAAGATAAGCAGTCGTATATGCTTCCGCTTCCACATCGGGGATTAGGCATTTAACCCTTGAGCATCAATCTGTATCACGATCGGAAAATTCTGAACATCTTTTGATCACGACATTCCAAATAATGAATCTTCGATCCTCTGTGTTTCCCAGATAATCTACAGTCGGAACCACCCGGATATCGTTTGCATGGTCACGAATTTCAAAAATGCCAGAATTTTAACATATACGTGAAAATTTTTATTCCCCCTAATTTTTGCAAATTCTGACGTCTTGAGATCTTATGGGGATGAAGATTATGGCGCGACTGCAGCATATGGTACTCAAAATTTGCGGAAAATTTACCAAAATTGCAGTTTTGATCAAATGCTGATTTAATGTTAGGGCCCATTAATAGTCACTACACCAGATGATCAACTTTTTGAGGAGGTATCAGTGACTACCCCAAAATATTCATATATTTGTGACCATATCGTAAAAAATATACTCTGAAGCTTTAGATGGTGTCCCGAACAGCCCGAATTAGACGTTAAAATATCGAAAAAAATTGTAATCACCAAATTTTTTCTGGACACTCGCCTCTTCAATACGATCAAAAAATGCCTTTTTTTGTCAGCACTTCGTACGAGTTGCGCTTCGTACGAGTGTTTTGTTCGAACGAGTGATGCTTCCTACGAGTGACAAAGTGTTCCTCGTACGAGCTAAAGAGGCTCGCTCGTACGAAGGAAACTGATTACGTCTTTTCGATCCAGAATCTTCATTTCTTCAAATTTCAACATGATTTTTGCACAGATCTGATCGAAAATCAGTTTCTAACAATCCTATGGTTTCAGTTTTACATTATGTCCGTGGATTATCCGATTATTTGATGTTTTACGTCTAAAACCCCTCATACGTCCAATATTCATGAGCGTAGGTGATTCATCAACTGTTAGATTGTATGAATCGGTACCGTAGCTCTGATACCAGTTATGGTCCCGGTGACGGCGGTTTCAGACAGAAGCTTGTGCTAATGATAGTACCGATTCGATAGAACGATATAACAAGTAGGAACATAATCAGCGGAAGCATTCATTTCATTCATACCAAAAGAGTATACATCTTGTCTGGCTGGCGGAGTTCCTAGAGAGAATCCGCCTGCATTTCTCCTCAGGGAATTTCTAAAACTTACAAACAATGAACACACAACACCTATATATAGACGTGACCAGCTCATGCGAATGGTTGCTCTTACGAGTGACAAGATGTCACTCGTACGAACCACATAAACTCACTCGTACGAGTGAGATGTTCATCAGTCGTACGAGGCACATTGTCACTCGTACGAGTGACATTTTCACTCATACAAGCCAGTTGTTTTCGCACTTGTGTCGTGTGTTCGTATCTAATCTATACAATATTCAATACACACTCTTTCTAGCCTATTCGCATAGTGATGGACATAAAGTGCATCAACACTTACTATGGCTCTTGGTCCAGATATCTCAAATCAGAAATTGCACAAATGGGAAAGAGGTCTGGGATGTGCTAACAAATTGTATGAAGGAAATACTGAAATGCAGGCTAGCACGGTATATATGTTGAACCAACAATTCATTTCATTCAATCACATTTATGGGGACACTGTGGAAAGCCAAATAAGGAGGTCGTCAAACTAGTCTCACAGATGATCAGTGCTGGCATCACTATTACTAATAGTGGGATGAATTGCCAACTTTTGAACTCGCTGCCGAAAAGTTGGGATGCTGATGTCTCATGATTAAATGTACAACAAACATGAATGAAGTCACACTCCCTGAACTAATTGCTACCATCAAATCATGTGAACTTGACAATCAGCAGAGAGAGCTAAATCACAAGAACTCCATGATTGCTGTAGGGATGACCAGCTCTAACATTGCCTTGATGTCTCAAAGTCATCCTAACCTTATTTTCAACTCTTTGAAGAATAGTAATCCGAATGTTGTTTTCAGCCTGATAACTCAAGCACAACTACAAGCTTAAAAGACAAACTATGTTTATAGAATGTCTCTTCCAATCAACTCAGTTGCACCTGTTACTACTCAGCAATATCCTCAACATGCAAACGTGGCTTATAGTCCAGTGAACTCTCCATCCTCTCAGAATTTCCCATCTACAACCTCTGTTGAAAACCTTGCTTTCCTAACCAAACAAAATGAAGAAAAGTTGCCTATCGCAGCATCCATGCTCAATAGTCTGCATGCTTTTCTTGCAGGTGATCTCTTGCCTCCATCCATTCTGGCCACAGAGATAAAGCAGCTTGTCAAAGAAGACATTGAAGAATTGGATGCGTCATGAAATCTGGGTATGGCAGCATTCCGAGGAGAGAAGTTTCAAAGAGATATGGTCATCATCCCACGTCAAATATCCGTACTTGTTCTATAAAATATAAGTTGAGGTTCAACAAATGCCATGAACCATGACACTTTGCAAGAGATTGCAAGAAGACGGATATGAAGCAACTCAAGCTGTTGTTGCTAGGAACTCAGAGAGATCCATGGTTTTGGTAACTCTAGCTCACACGTCAACTTCAACTTCATCTAGCCAAGGAGCTCTGGAGCAGGAAAGGTGCTGATGGTACATGAGCAACATGGATTCAGCTGGATGGGTGATGCAACTCAAGTGGAATCTCTGAAGATCTTGGAAGTTGGAGAAAATCGTCTCAAATGCTTGATGGCGCAAACTGAGGAAACCAAAACTCTCTCCGAAACGGAAAACTCTTTTTTGTGTTCGAAACACTATAGAAATAAGATTGCACATATGAGAGCACATATTTCGCTCTAATTAGTGATTACAATAGTGCCATGTCTAAGTGCATCGGTCTTCCAGAGAACAATAAAATTCTCTATATAATGATTGACGCACTAAAGAATGTCATAATTCACCTCCACTTGGATGTCAATCAATAGAAATGTTGTGTCGATGATTACAAAAACATACTAAATTTAAAAATAATGGAGCGCGACTCCTTGAGAGCTGAACTTGAACTTCTCACTCGAAAGTATCAACAAAATGAGTTAAACATTAAGAAATATGATACTTCTAGTTACATTGTTCGTAATCTATGAAATGTAAAGCTTGCATTCAAAGAAAACAAGGGCAAAGGGTTGGGTTATACACAAGTTCCTCCACCATATAATCATAATTATTCAAGAATGCCTGTTACTGAGCAAGTATTGGAAAATTATGATAAAATGATGAATGGCAAACCAAGTGACTACATTCCTTGCGAAACTTTCAAACCAAAGAACGTCAGACTCACAAATTTTCAAAAGACAATGTGTTTTGTTAAAGATATTAACAAAGAATGCTCAAATGACTCAGTTGAAAATTTAAAACATTAAAAAGAGTCGATAAAAACTCCATCCGAGGAACCACAAGATAGGCATCAACATCTGATTCTGTAAATAATATTAACTGTTTTAGGGTATGTGAAGAGTCAGTGATAGTAGAGGAGCGGTCGGAAGTGGATGACGAACCACATCCAATTGATGCTGATTATTCGGATGTTTCTCTGTGTGATAAACATGATAATTACGTTTGGAACTTTGTTCAGTCCATGGTTTTTGAGACTTAGGGTTTTTCTGGAGTTGTTAAAACTGAAACTTTGAATGATGTGGTCTTTGACTCTGATTGTGATTTAACCGTTTTATTAGAGGAGTCTGAGGCATCTATTTGGAGTGATTGAGAAAACTATTCTAGTTTCCCTGAAACCTCAACCAATACTTCGGATCTCTCTGAAAATTGTGAAGATGACATATTATTGTGGATTGTATGAATGAAAAGGGTTGAAGATCAGGAGTTGTCTAATAAATTTGAGGATCAAAGTAAAGATTCCAACTCATCAGATAATGAGCAAAGTGGTTGTGAGGGTTAAATTATTGATGAAAATTGCTCATCATCTGGTAATCAAGATCCGGCTGTTCCTAAAAGCTTGGTGTCTAATGAAATGGCTTCCAAAGAAACTAATACAGTCATCACAAAAAGCTCAGTTCTGAAGAAATGGTTTCAAATGAAACTAAGTCTACATGATCCACTCCTACAAAAAAAAGGCGATCTCGAAAAGTAAGAAAACGATGCAAAATGAAAACTCAAGAGGAAATCTCCTAAGATGCTATTAATCCATATAAAAAGTAAAACCCATCTCAAAAGCTAACATAACCTAAGTTGAAGGGTAAAGTTATTGATACTCACTTTTGTACTGATGATGGTGAGCAGGTTTCATCAAAGAGTAAATATACACACAAGAAATTAGAACCTGGTGGAAAGAAGAGACCAAATCAGCTCCCTAGAATAACACAAGCAGAATTAAGAGACTTTTTCTTGAAAAGACAAACCTATTTTAATTGTGGAATTCCAGAGCACATAGCTAGAAATTGTGTTCATCATCCTCTTGTATCTTACCATTAAAGGAACACATATCATCAGACGGCTTCGCACTATCGATATCATGGACATAAATTCCCTCAAGCCAAGCCTTCTGATGGAGACTGGAATCTAGCAAAGAAAATCAGTCAAAAGTTTTCAAACTCAAATGGTTTCCAAAAACAGTCCAAGATATTAAAGGCAACATCTACTAAATTTATTCCGACAAACAAAGATTTAAAAATCTTGAACCCAAAATCCTTGCTAGATCTCAGTCTCAGTGTTCTCAAACATCATACTCTACATCCTTTTCCTCTTGAAGCTCAAATACTATGAAAAGTCATATGATCTTTAATGAGGTTTCGCGAATGAAAAGTGATGGTTAACCCGGATCGAATATGGTATGGGTTATAGTTTCTCACTAATCCCGTTATGTGTGGAGGAACGACTATGGAGGGTTGTCGTTAGACTTTATTTATCGAGAGTGGTTGTTCCATACACATGACAAGGGATATCTCTCAGTTGAACGACATCAAAATCTTCGACGACAGATCTGTCACCTTTGTAGTGGAGAAACTGGAAGAATTACTATGAAAGGCACGATAAAGAACGGGGTCCTCAGCTTCTCTGAGGTCAATAATGTTCCTAAACTCAAATACCATCTTCTTAGTGTATCCCAATTGTGCGAAAATGGATTAGAAGTTCTCTTCACAAAGGCTGTTGTGTGGTTTTAAAGCCCAGAATTGTCATACCCAAAGATTGGTAGTTGATTGAAGCTGAGCGTCGGGAAATGCTTACATGATTGAAATGAATAAAGCCCCCACTCATCAATTCACTTGTTTGTTTTCTGAAATTTCCAAACATGATGTTATGTTATGGCATCGTCGGCTTGGCCATCTGAACATGAATATCTTAATCAACTGGCAAAAGGAGGTCTAGTCAGAAACTTACCAACCAGAGATTTTATGCAGATTGAGAAATGTGAATCATGTGCTCGTTGGAAGCAGCATCGTAAGCCTCACAAACCCAAGCTCGTGCACACGACATCTAAAGTTCTAGAACTGCTTCACATAGATCTTTTTGGTCCTGTAAATGTGCTAAGTATTAGGGAAAGGCTTATTACTTGGTCATCACTGATGATTTTTCTCACTTCACTTGGGTATTTTTCTTGGAACAAAAGAGTGAAAGTGCATGTCTGATAAAGAAATATGGCACACTTATTAAGAACCACGAAAATGAGCGACTGAAAATTATTCATTGCGACAATGGGACGGAGGTCAAGAATGTTGAGCTAAATAATTTATGTGCTTTAAAGGGTATTGATCGTCAATATAGTGCAACTCGAACTCCTCAACAAAATGGAGTTGCTGAAAGACGCAATCGGACTCTCATTGAAGCTGCTCGCACAATGCTCATAGATTTTGGCCTTCCACTGATATTTTGGGCAGAAGCAGTGAACACTGCCTACTATGTTCAAAATCATGCGCTAATCAACAAAGGTCACATTACAAAATTGTTGAAGGACATAAACCCTCTTTACAACATTTCCGCACTTTTGGTTGTCCTTGTGTTCCCCTAACCATGGATGCCAAAGGTAAATTTGAAGCAAGGGGCGTTCCATGCTATTTCATCGGCTATGCTAAAAACACCACCTGTCGAGTATACAACAAAATCAAGAAGCAGATCGTGGAGACGTACTACGTGGATTGGCTGGAAGAAAATCCCAAAGACGCACGAATTAGACCTGATTAGTTACATGATTATTCATCCTTGTGTAAGTCATTTAATATTCTATCTAATGTAATTGTTACTATAGATGTCTGAAGAACAGTGATACCTATTCCCATCATGGCTGAAGATGATGTTGTACCTATTCAAGATGCTTTCAAGAAGCTTATTGTGGATCCATCAGGATTTCATGAAGCCCCCTATTACATCGCATCCTTCTTCACCAGTTTAGGAGCCGGTCTTGAACCAGCAACAATTTCTCCTGATGATGCATTTCACAACAATGACTCTTCCACAGCAAACTATTGCTGGTCCTTCAAGTGTAAACAACCAAGGAACTTCATTGTTTTCGGAGCCTATTATGTCACACTGTACTGTAGATCCACCAGTGATCAACACTTCTGCTGCATCAAATGAGGGGGGGGGGGGGATCTGGGATAATGTTTGGAAGTTTTTCTAATCCACAATCAAACTTGCAGGCACCTCTGTAGCAATCCCACAGTGTGGTCAGAGAAGCCATCCTATTACAAACGTTATTGGTCCTGTAACTTCTAGTGTGCAGACCTACAGTAACTCAGGATCCACTAACACATGTTTATATTCGTGCTTCATTTCAAAGATTGAGCCTTATAGCATTGATGTTACTTAGTAGGAACCTTGATGGTTGTTGCAATGCATGAAGAGCTCAATCAATTTGAAAAACTAGGAGTATGGAAGTTAGTGAAGCTTCCAGAAGGTAAACGCACTCTTGGAACACGCTGGGTGTATAGAAATAAACAAGAGGATACTGTTGTAATTTTGATAAACAAAGCCCGGTTGGTGGTCCAGGGATTCAAGAAAATTGAATGCCTTGATTATGATGAGGTGTACCCACCAATAGCTCGTATGGAAGCCATACGCATCTTCTTGGCATATGCATCCTATATGGCATTTATTGTTTATTAGATGGATGTCAAGACGGTGTTTCCATACGGGAAGGTCAAGGAGGAAATTTATGTCGCTCAACCCCCTGGGTTTGTTGATTCAAAGAAGCAAGGCTATGCCTACAAGTTAGATAAATCTCTTTATGGACTGCACCTCGTGCATGGTATGCAACCTTAACAGAGCATCAGCTTACACATGGGTATACCCGAGGGAAGATAGATCAAACGCTATTCATTAAATGCCTTGGCAAGGATCTATATTGACGATATCATTTTCGGGTCAACCAACGAAGATCTATGCAGGGAGTTCGAGGAGGTGATGAAGAAGAAATTCAAAATGAGCTTACTGGGAGAAATGACTATGTTCCTAGGCTTTCAAGTTCATCAAAATAGTGAAGGGATCTTGATTCATCAAGGTAAACACGTTAAGAACGTTCTTGCAAAATTTGACATGACAGATTCTAACCCTATGGACTCTCCCATTGTAGAACGACCCTTACTGAATGAGGATGCTGAAGGAAACTTGGTCAATCTAGAAAATGTACCGATCTATGATTGGCTCATTGATGTACTTGACTGCGAGTCGGCTAGACATTATGTTTGTCGTTTGCCAATGTGCTCGATATCAGGCTAATCCTAAACTTTCTCATCTTCCACTACCGTTATATGAATCTTTAGATACCTCAAGGGAGCTCCAAAACGGGACTCTAGTATCCTAGAGATTCAAACTTTGATTTGTTTGCTTTAACTGACAGTACCCCTGGAGGGATGGACATGGATATGAAGTCTAAATCGGCTGGATGTCAATACTTGGGAGACAGACTCATCGCATGGTAGTGCAAGAAGCAACAAACAGTGTCTCTATCAACTGCGGAAGTAGTTAATGTTGCAGCATCTACTTGCTGCTCCCAGGTTATTGGATGCAACATCATTTCTAGGATTACAATTTGACTTATCTTAACACTACTATTTACTGTGGTAATGATGCCATTTTCCAAATCATCAAAAACCCTATTTTTCACTCAAAACCAAACGCATTGATATCAAAGTTCATCTCATTCGAGATTGCTATGATAGAGGTTTGATCAAATTTGAATAGATCCATACTGATGCTAATATAATGGATCTTTTTACAAAACCTATCAGCAACTCGAGATTCAAGGTGCTTGTGGATCTTTTAAAAATGATGCGGTACAACGACTAAGCAACTATTTAAAAAACCCGGGTTTTTGTGAAAATGACTAATAAATAAATTTGCGCATAAAGTATTCTACTTTTGCACAAATTTAGGGGGAGAAATATTTATTTGTAGGGGAGATGCATACATATCGGGAAGTGAAATAAATTTCTGTACTAATGAATTTGATTAACACATGTAAGGTATCGATGCTGAAAAAGGCGATGATTTACTACGATGTGTTGATAGGCTTATCGCTTAAAGGGCAAAAAGATACTAAGTGACAAAAACTCTACATGCCAGACATAATGTGGGTAACATATCATCGGCATATGATTTCATGATCTTAAGTCATACGTTGATAGATAGCCAACGTCTGAGGTTCCGGGTCGGTATACTTGTGAGTCATCCAAGGATATCAGGAATGCCTTTCTGTTGCATCTGGATACATGCAGACCTAGGCACAGTCAGGATATTAAAAAAGCCAAAATTGAATGCCAAAACCTTAAAAGGAAGAAAATCTCATCACGAGAATAATCCATGTGCTTGAAAAGACGAATATACCATATAAGGTATAAATCCTAGCCTGCGTCAGACATTGTTTGGTCACTTTATGGTACGATGTACTGACCTGCTCACCAACAAGTCTGACGTTGTAAAAATCAAAGGATGATCTTAGTATACTCACTTGTTACGATGAAGTGTTATGCTTACCTTGATCGTGGGGGTATACCTTGACATGCGACACACAGATGTCATAGTAGATATTTATCTATTTAAGTCACGAGGATGAAAATTGAAGGGTAATGTGATAAGTTTAAGATGACAAACATATCAACAATCGCATGGACCAGTCTGACTAAGCTTGTGCCGAAAAATGCTCCTTAATCGGTTCATAATGGTTTAATTCCATGGCAATTCTCTCCTTTTATTATTATCATTATTATTTTTATTATTATTAATTTATTATACACACACACACACACATATATATATTAGATGTAAAAAGGTTGCTCAGTTCTCGCGGATGACAAAGGGTGTTTTTGTTCAGAACTAGGAAACATACGGGCCACCAGCTTTTTTAATAAATAAATAAATTACTATTTCTGATGGGCCCCACCCATCTCGGATGGGCCCACTCATCTCGATTCGAATTGGGCCACCATTTCAGACTGGCCCATCATCCGGATGGGTTATTGTTCCGAAATGGGCCAGTGTCACACCCTCAATTTCCACTTGCGGAGTTTTACCGCGAGGCGTGTGAACAAACCAGAATCTGAAACACTAGTACGTCGAACGACTCTATATGATTTGATAATACGTTTTCAAAAATCATTTGTCGTAGATTTTATATTGTCTTAATTAATTACCAATGTTTAGCGGAAGCATTAGTTTTTAAAGTTGAGCGGAAGCATAAAGTAAAGTAAAGGAACGGGCGCCAACATAAACGCCAAAACCAAAGAAAACCCAAAACAATGTTTGTAAATGAGACTCGATAAAAGATGTCTTGATCAATGCAAGTGAGTGCACCTAGAGCTCCTAGCGTCCTGAGAAACATGTAAAGAAACAAGTGTCAACATTAAAGATGAGTGAGTTCACAGGTTTTCATAAATTCGTTTGTTCGGTTATGAGTTTGTTTCCCCCGTTATCCCTAACCCAGGATAACGATTTAGTTCCATTATTCCCAACCCGGAATAATACCGATAGTTCCATTATTCCTTAACCGGAATAATAATGATGTTGGTTCCATTATTCCAAACCCGGAATAATAAAGTTGTTGTTCCATTATCCCTAACCCGGGATAATATAGTTGTTGTTTCCATTATCCCCAACCCGGGATAATATAGTTGATTCGTAATTAAGTTTAATGTTAACATATATAGGTAGCTAGCCTAAAGTTATGTCACGTAAGTGTTCGCGATCGAAGTTGACTGTTGTGCCTCCGTGTTGCCAGGCCTATAACTGACCATGGCGAAGTTAGGCCAAATTATTCACCCGTTGACCATACCCGGTCGGCTAGCGCGACTAGCTCGGATGGGGCTTGTCGGGCCCAGTAGTACTACTTATAATTTCCCCGCTATTTAAACCCAATACTAACATCCGAGAGATTGTCGAGGACTTATGTGATATAGCTGCTTAGTGACCATAACGTTACATTAACATTAACTTAGTTACCGAATAGTTATGTGACGTTAAATTCGTATAACGTAAAGAGATTGAGTTTGAAGAGTGTATACATGTTTCTCCCCCTGTTGTTTAAAACCGGATAAAATTAGGGGCCGTGAACTCACCTTTAGTTGCTCAGTTAGTGTAGCAAAGAAGTCTTAAAGGATGGGACCGCTAATTGCGTCCTAACAAACCAATTGATTTCAAGTCAGTGTGTGAACACACCAATACAAAATTCTACACATAATTTACGCACAAAGTGATTCACACAATCAAAATTCCTAACACTCAATCATGCATGCAAGTATCCTCATGTGAACATAGTAATCAAAACAATTTATCATGAACATAATCCAATCCATACAACACTTTGGTGCACACATTCACAAGTTATCAAGTTTCAGCTTACATACTCATAATTCGACTGTTTTCTAGGATTTTTATAAAATAGTTCCAACGTTCCAAAAATTCCAATATTCTACAGCAGGTGAAAATTATACTGTAGAAATTTATATAAATTTTTCAAGTCCTAATACTTTACCAATTAACCATAAATATTAATATACTAGGCTGCAGTCAGATTCGTCGCTTTCTGACTGCAGTCCACCGAAGAATTTATTTAAAAATCACCGATCGTCCAATTAACAAAATTCCAGTGGGAGTTGCCCGGAAATTTCCATACCTAGTTTCTGTACAAATTTCATGATTCGACTCCCTACAGATTATAAAATCCAACTCGATAAACAACTAACAAAATTTCAGGATTTCCACAGTTTTAGTTACTGAACTTAATTGGCCACTTAAAAGTATCAAACAGACTTCAGAAAAATATGAATCCAGCGCCATTAGATTCGTTATTCAAATCTCTACGTTTTAAACTTCAGAAAATCCGTTTTTCGACAACTAATGACCGAGTTACAGCCAGTTGAAGTCGGCTGTAACTATCACTCAGCAACCTGTTTCAGCATTTTATCACCACTAATTCGCATAAACAGTCGATATAATGAACCTAGGCGATCAAGAACTGATTTTTCCAATCATAGATCAATACATATATCATATCCATGCAAACCCTAATCAATATCTCTAGTTTTTATAAACAAAACACACTTGCAAACTATGAGTTCCGAAAACAATCATACATGCAAACTATGATAAATCAGCCGATTAACAACATAATCACTACATTCAAACACATATATCCGAATATGATCTTGTAACAAAAGATAAATCCTAACCTTTAATGACAAGGTAAATAAGCCGAGACTTGGACGGGACTGATTCGGATGTTCAAGCTAGATCACGACCGAAAGAATGAAAGGGATAAGCTGCTGTCGCGACCGAGAGATGATGTAGGGCTGATCAGATCGAGATGATGAAGGAAGAGGCTGCCGTCGGCTGATTGCTATTAGGTTTTTTTTGTGTTTTTGTTTTTGTGAAGAAAGACCCATGCATGTGTGTGTATATATAGCGCAAAAAGATCAAGAAAATGGGAATAGGTTTGCGGTTTGGGTTTGTTCTCGCGGCCGAAGGGACTTGGGTGGGTCGGTTTGGGTTGTTTGCTCGCGACCGAATGGGTTGAGTTTAAGGTTTGGGTTAAAACTTGATCCCCAAGTTTAGTTCCTTGAGTCGCAAGAAAAGAGGCCGGCTCGGGTCGCGGTTCGGTTCGGTTCGTGTACATATTTATTATATATATATTTCGTAACTAAAACAATTCACGTAATCGAACATCACATATTCACCAACTCACAAACGTTCATACACATAGCACGTAATTAGTTTGACAAGTTCACTAAATTATCTTACTATTTCGAGCGTGCAAATTCAAGTCTCCGAATTAATAACCGTGAAGTAGTGCGTTTAAGTTATCCGAAAAACCGGGATGTCACATTATCCCCATGTTGAAAGAATTTTCGTCCCGAAAATTGAGTAAACGCGGTTTGGAATGCAGCGTACATGTTTAGAGTGCCACGCACAAAGATTTAGTTCGTTAACGATGGTATGCGAAGTTACAAGAAGTTCCCAAGTGCCATGCACAAAGATTCCTAGGTGCCATGCACAAGAATTTAGTTAACAATGGTACGGGAAAGTATGAGAAATTTCCAGGTTGTCACATCATCCCCATGTTGAAAGAATTTTCATCCCGAAAATTTAGTTGTTGGTATCGTTAGTTTGCTGCTCAGCTGCAAAGAGGTGTGGGTATTTGCTTTTCATTTGGTCCTCTCTTTCCCACGTGAACTCCGGTCCACGCTTAGAGTCCCAACGAACCTTAACGATCGGAATCTTGCTGTGCCTTCGAGTCTTGATCTCACGATCCATGATCTCGATAGGCTGTTCCACAAAGTGCAGTTGTTCATCCACTTGAATCTCATCCAATGGAATAACTAGAGTTTCATCTGATAGACACTTCTTCAGATTTGACACGTGAAACACGTTGTGAACTCAACTGAGTTCGGCAGGAGGTCTAATTGATAAGCTACCGGGTCCAATACGTTTCAAGATTACAAACGGGCCTACGTACCGTGGGTTTAGTTTGCCCTGTTTTCCAAAGGGGATTACACCCTTCCAGGGTGACACCTTCAGTAGGACGCGGTCGCCTACTTGAAATTCGAGCGGTTTGCGTCGTTGATCAGCGTAGCTTTTCTGTTGATCTCGTGCCGCCGCCATGCGGTTTCTGATTTGTACAATCTTTTCAGTAGCCTCAAGTATCAACTCAGGGCCTGTAAGTTGGGTATCACCGATTTCTGCCCAACAGACTGGTGATCTACATTTACGACCGTATAATGCCTCAAACGGTGCTGCCGAAATACTCGTATGATAACTGTTGTTATATGAGAATTCCACTAAAGGCAGGTGGATTTCCCAACTATTTCTGAAGTCTACTACGCATGCCCTAAGCATGTCTTCCAACGTCTGTATGGTCCTTTCGCTTTGACCATCAGTCTGAGGGTGATAGGCTGTGCTCATATCTAAGCGTGTTCCCAACGCTTTCTGAAGTGACTGCCAAAAGTTGGACGTGAAGCGAGCATCTCTGTCTGAGATGATGGACGTTGGCACTCCGTGCCGAGAAACTACTTCCTTAATGTAGATGCGAGTTAACTTCTCCATCTTATCGGTTTCTTTAATAGCTAGGAAGTGTGCGGACTTAGTTAAACGATCCACAATCACC
The DNA here is from genome assembly GCA_947069175.1 of Scalesia atractyloides. Lineage (NCBI taxonomy): Eukaryota > Viridiplantae > Streptophyta > Magnoliopsida > Asterales > Asteraceae > Scalesia > Scalesia atractyloides. Next base: position 58,887,237 of record CAMTDV010000020.1, read on the forward strand.
CAGATGGTATCACAACCACCCAAAGTTCGCGGGAGTTTAGTGATGAAGTCCATCGAGATCTGATCCCATTTCCATACTGGGATCTCAGGTTGTTGGAGTAGCCCCGATGGCTTTTGATACTCTACCTTGACTTTTGCACAAGTCAAACACTTACTCACGTAGGTGGCTATATCAGCTTTCATGTTGGGCCACCAATACGCAGCTTTAAGGTCTTGATACATCTTATCCGAACCCGGATGAACAGAGTATCGGGATTTGTGAGCTTCATCCATGACTAGCTCTCTGAGATTTCCGTAGAGAGGTACCCATATGCGATTCATGAAATACCGGGCTCCATTGGGTTTTACTTCCCAATCGCGTTCCATTTTTCCCACCGGTTCGGCCTTGATATTTTCTTCCTTAACTGCTTCTAACTGCGCGTCGCGTATCTGTTCGGGTAACCCCGAATGAATGGTGAGCTGTAATGCTCGTACCCGACGAGGTTTCAAGTGTTCCTTCCTACTGAGGGCATCAGCTACCACGTTAGCTTTACCCGGGTGATACCGAATGGGACACTCATAATCGTTCAAGAGTTCGACCCAGCGACGCTGTCGCATGTTCAACTCCTTCTGATCAAAGATGTGTTGGAGGCTCTTGTGGTCTGTAAAGATTGTGCACTTCGTTCCATAGAGGTAGTGTCTCCAAATCTTAAGTGCAAACACTACTGCTCCCAATTCCAGGTCATGCGTCGTGTAGTTTTTCTCGTGAACCTTCAATTGTCGCGACGCATACGCGATGACCTTATCGCGTTGCATGAGTACGCATCCCAACCCCTGAATGGAAGCATCACAATATACTACAAAGTCATCTGTCCCTTCCGGCAAGGACAGAATGGGTGCACTGCAAAGTTTCTATTTCAGCAATTGAAATGCCGCTTCCTGCTTGTCACCCCAAGCATACTTGATGCCTTTCTGGGTGAGGGTAGTAAGCGGTTGTGCGATCTTTGAAAATCCCTCGATGAAACGTCTGTAGTAACCAGCCAAGCCCAAAAATTGGCGGATCTCCGTCGGTGTCCTGGGTGCTTCCCAGTTTTTGATAGCTTCTATCTTGGCAGGGTCGACATGGATACCCTTTTCATTTACGATATGCCCGAGAAACTGAACTTCCCGAATCCAGAAATCACACTTCGAAAGCTTGGCATATAGTTTCTCCTGTTGAAGTAATCCTAGCAGTAATCGTAGATGTTCAGCATGTTCTTCTTCACCTTTAGAGTAGATGAGTATGTCATCGATGAATACAATGACAAACTTGTCGAGGTATGGTTTACACACACGGTTCATGAGGTCCATGAACACCGCGGGTATGTTGGTGAGACCGAAGGGCATGACCAAGAACTCATAATGGCCATACCGAGTACGAAATGCCGTCTTAGCGATATCCTCCTCCCTGACGCGTAGCTGGTGGTAACCGGACCGTAGATCAATCTTGGAGTAGTAGCTTGACCCTTGCAGTTGGTCGAAGAGATCGTCGATGCGAGGTAACGGGTATCGGTTCTTGACAGTAACCTTGTTGAGTTCCCTGTAGTCGATGCACATGCGGAAGGTCCCGTCCTTCTTTTTGACAAAAAGGACTGGAGCTCCCCAAGGCGAAGCGCTTGGTCGGATAAATCCCTTTTCTAACAGCTCCTGAAGTTGGGTAGACAGCTCCTGCAGCTCGGCTGGAGCTAGGCGGTATGGAGCCTTGGCGATAGGATTTGCATGGTTCGCCAATTCGATTTCAAACTCCAATTGTTGATGGGGTGGAAGACCAGGTAATTCCTCTGGGAATACATCGGAAAAATCACGGACGACAGGGATGTCTTCTATACGTTTCTCGTCCTTAGGTTGTTCGGTAACCAGTGCGAGTAAAGCGAAGGAGTTCTTTCTCCGAAGATACTTCTGCGCTTGCATGTAAGAGATGATGTTAGTGACGGCGCTTGCCTTCTTGCCTTGCACCGTCAAGATTTCGTCGTTAGAGAGTGGAATACGGATAGATTTTTCGAAGCAGAGAACTTCAGCCCGGACGTCGGATAGCCAGTCCATTCCGACTACCACGTCAAAACTACCCAGGGTAGTTGTCATCAGATCAATGGTAAAGGTGTGACCCGCGAGTTTGAGTTGACAGCCAGATACTATATGGGTCACGTCCACAGATTTACCATCGGCTAGTTCTATGATATAAGGGGTCTCTAAGGGTTTAGGCGTGAGATTTAGGTTCTTCCTAAAAGACTCAGATATAAAGCTCCTATCCGCACCCGTATCAAAAAGCACAGTAGCAAAATGTTCATTAAGGGGAAACTTACCGGTGACCACGTTCGAGTCGTTTCTGGCCTCTCCGCGGCCCAATGTAAATGCGCGACCTTTGGCACCTCCTGTGCCACCATTTCCATTATTGTTGTTGTTATTGTTGTTGTTGTGGTTATTGTGGTTGTGGTTGTTCCCACCATTGTTGTTGTTGCTACGCAGCTGTGGGCAGTCTCTTTTGAAGTGGGCAGTGCTACCACACTGATAGCATCCCCGGTTAACACCCTGTTGTGGGCCTTGGGGTTGATTTTGGTTCTGTCGGGACATGATTTCCCCACGACAATCCTTTGCCGCATGTCCCATCTTGCCACATCGTTGGCAGCGATTCCCGGCACAAGGGCCGTGATGATGAAGATTACAACGGGTGCACTTCGGCTTTCGACCTACATAGCCGCTTGCGTTCTGGTTGTTGTTGTTGTTGTTGTTGGCGGGCTGATTTTGGTGACCCCGGTGGCTGTTGTAATGATTGAACCGTTTCTGGTTCCCCTGTTGCGGCTGGGATGACGAAGACTGTCGAGCAGACGAGTCTTCAAACTCTCTTTTATTGTCAGGGGCAACTTCAGTCGTACCCCGAGCTGGCAACTTCTTTTGTTCCACCGCCTTATCGGTGAGTTTGTGCGCCAACCTGATTGCTTGATGTTCAGTTGCAGGGTTGCTAGCCATCACCATACCCTGAATCTCCGGGACCAGACCCCCAAGATAGAACTCGAGTCTTTTCTCCACAGTGTTGGCCAGATCGGGACACAGAAATACCAGGTCGTGATGTTTCGCTGTGTATGCTTCGATTTCAGATCCCACCATCTTGTGGTTCCATAATGTTTGCTCCAACTGTTGGACTCTGTCTCGCGGACAGTACTCTTCTTTGATTAGGGCCTTAAACTCGGCCCAGGCCATTGCATTTGCAGCAATAAGTCCACGCGTTTGGACTTGTGCATTCCACCAAGTTAGTGTCCCATCTTCCAGTGTTGAGGCTGCGTACTTGACCTTGTTGGCCTCTAGACAGTTGCACATTTCAAATACTGATTCAGATTTTTCGATCCAGCGGACCAGTCCTATGGGTCCTTCTGCCCCCGAGAATTTGCTTGGTTTCGCGTCGAGGAACATCTTGTAGGGTTTAAAACCCCCTCCTGCTGACAGAGAACAGGTAGTCAGCGAGGAATTCTACTTGCCCAACTATTAGATTTTCTCCTGAAAATTTAATAATGGTTACCTGCCGGTTGGTTCTGAACACCCGCTAGAGCTGCGTTCACGTGCTCTTGGATCATGGCAGCTAGTTCTTCGGGCGTCATGTTAAGGATTCCACGTCGTCCAGTTGGCATTTAGATCTTCTAAAAACAACATAAACACACCCCGATAAGTCTATATATCCAATATAGTTATCCTACTTCGTACTTAAATAATTATCAAGTTATGTCAACTAAAATATATTAAATAGTCAAAAGAAATACTTGATTAAATGAAATTTCAACGTCTTACAAAGTGCCAACCAAACATATGAATTCACTATAAAGTCTCAAGTTTAAACACAAGTGGGAAAATAAATAGACTGAAGGAAAGTAAATAAAATAAGCGAGACGTGTCAGTCGTCTACGTCTCCATCCCCCAGATCACTATCGTTGCCATCATCCTGCTCGGCATTCCCGGCTTCTACAGCTGGGTCCTCCTCCGGATCCTCCTCTGGATCCTCCTCTGGGTCCTTTTCTGGATCCTCTTCCGGATCCTCTTCCGGATCCTCCTCTACCGGCACTGGAGGGGCCGGTGCTGGTGCAGGTGCTTGATTTTGCTCTAGCTCCTGAATCCTCCAACTATTTTCCAGGACTCTGTCTTCGAGCCAGTCGGCTCTTATCTGCTCAGCACGCAGATCTCTGGCTAAGGTGTTACGAGCTATCTTACTCGTATGTTGCTCTTCCTCGAGCGAGTCGGTTTTACCTGTCAGTTGTCGGATCATCCATCCCTGTGCTAGGATGGTTTCCTGCATTCTTTCTAATTGTTCTTGTTGTTTCTGTATCATGTTTCTAAGTAGGTCATTTCCTACTTCTATAGAGTTAACCGGTTTGACCGGCACAGCGATGGTTGGGCGTGATGACGACTCCTCCCCCAGAGCGAGCATTTTCCTCGCAGCTGAGCGTGTCTCCACGCCATAAGATGGTAAGGGTTCCACCATAGGTGCCTTTCCTGGTGCTCTTGGTGGCGTAAGTTTGTCGGATGATGATGATGATGATGACATTGCCTGTTAGGTCGTGTAGTTAGTTACGAGTTGTTTTCATTTCTTATTATGAAGTCATAATCTACATAACACAGTTGTGGTACATCGCATAACAAGATATAACAGTTCGGTGCCAAACTACGTCTAGTGTCGTGTATTCAGCTATAGTTTAGGTCTACTTCTAATGCAAACCTGGTTCTCTATAGCTAGTGGCTCTGATACCAATCTGTCACACCCTCAATTTCCACTTGCAAAGTTTTACCGTGAGGCGTGTGAACAAACCAGAATCTGAAACACTAGTACGTCGAACGACTCTATATGATTTGATAATACGTTTTCAAAAATCATTTGTCGTAGATTTTATATCGTCTTAATTAGTTACCAATGTTTAGCGGAAGCATTAGTTTTTAAAGTTGAGCGGAAGCATAAAGTAAAGTAAAGGAACGGGCGCCAACATAAACGCCAAAACCAAAGAAAACCCAAAACAATGTTTGTAAATGAGACTCGATAAAAGATGTCTTGATCAATGCAAGTGAGTGCACCTAGAGCTCCTAGCGTCCTGAGAAACACGTAAAGAAACAAGTGTCAACATTAAAGATGAGTGAGTTCACAGGTTTTCATAAATTCGTTTGTTCGGTTATGAGTTTGTTTCCCCCGTTATCCCTAACCCGGGATAACGATTTAGTTCCATTATTCCCAACCCGGAATAATACCGATAGTTCCATTATTCCTTAACCGGAATAATAATGATGTTGGTTCCATTATTCCAAACCCGGAATAATAAAGTTGTTGTTTCCATTATCCCTAACCCGGGATAATATAGTTGTTGTTTCCATTATCCCCAACCCGGGATAATATAGTTGATTCGTAATTAAGTTCAATGTTAACATATATAGGTAGCTAGCCTAAAGTTATGTCACGTAAGTGTTCGCGATCGAAGCTGACTGTTGTGCCTCCGTGTTGCCAGGCCTATCACTGACCATGGCGAAGTTAGGCCAAATTATTCACCCGTTGACCATACCCGGTCGGCTAGCGCGACTAGCTCGGATGGGGCTTGTCGGGCCCAGTAGTACTACTTATAATTTCCCCGCTATTTAAACCCAATACTAACGATCCGAGAGATTGTCGAGGACTTATGTGATATAGCTGCTTAGTGACCATAACGTTACATTAACATTAACTTAGTTACCGAATAGTTATGTGACGTTATATTCGTATAACGTAAAGAGATTGAGTTTGAAGAGTGTATTCATGTTTCTCCCCCTGTTGTTTAAAACCGGATAAAATTAGGGGCCGTGAACTCACCTTTAGTTGCTGGGTTAGTGTAGCAAAGAAGTCGTAAAGGATGGGACCGCTAATTGCGTCCTAACAAACCAATTGATTTCAAGTCAGTGTGTGAACACACCAATACAAAATTCTACACATAATTTACGCACAAAGTGATTCACACAATCAAAATTCCTAACACTCAAACATGCATGCAAGTATCATCATGTGAACATAGTAATCAAAACAATTTATCATGAACATAATCCAATCCATACAACACTTTGGTGCACACATTCACAAGTTATCAAGTTTCAGCTTACATACTCATAATTCAGCTGTTTTCTAGGATTTTTATAAAATAGTTCCAACGTTCCAAAAATTCCAATTATTTTACAGCAGGTGACAATTATACTGTAGAAATTTATATAAATTTTTCAAGTCCTAATACTTTACCAATTAACCATAAATATTAATATACTAGGCTGCAGTCAGATTCGTCGCTTTCTGACTGCAGTCCACGGAAGAATTTATTTAAAAATCACCGATCTTCCAATTAACAAAATTCTAGTGGGAGTTGCCTGGAAATTTCTATACCTAGTTGCTGTACAAATTTCATGATTCGACTCCCTACAGATTATAAAATCCAACTCGATAAACAACTAACAAAATTTTAGGATTTCCACAGTTTTAGTTACTGAACTTAATTAGCCACTTAAAAATATCAAACGACTTCATAAAAATATGAATCCAGCGCCATTAGATTCTTTATTCAAATCTCTACGTTTTAAACTTCAGAAAATCCGTTTTTCGACAACTAATGACCGAGTTACAGCCAGTTGAAGTCGGCTGTAACTATCACTCAGCAACCTGTTTCAGCATTTTATCACCACTAATTCGCATAAACCGTCGATATAATGAACCTAGGCGATCAAGAACTGATTTTTCCAATCATAGATCAATATATCATATCCATGCAAACCCTAATCAATATCTCTAGTTTTTATAAACAAAACACACTTGCAAACTATGAGTTCCGAAAACAATCATACATGCAAACTATGATAAATCAGCCGATTAACAACATAATCACTACATTCAAACACATATATCCGAATATGATCTTGTAACAAAAGATAAATCCTAACCTTTAATGACAAGGTAAATAAGCCAAGACTTGGACGGGACTGATTCGGATGTTCAAGCTAGATCACGACCGAAAGAATGAAAGGGATAAGCTGCTGTCGCGACCGAGAGATGATGTAGGGCTGATCAGATCGAGATGATGAAGGAAGAGGCTGCCGTCGGCTGATTGCTATTAGGGTTTTTTTTGTGTTTTTGTTTTTGTGAAGAAAGACCCATGCATGTGTGTGTATATATAGCGCAAAAAGATCAAGAAAAGGGGAATAGGTTTGCGGTTTGGGTTTGTTCTCGCGGCCGAAGGGACTTGGGTGGGTCGGTTTGGGTTGTTTGCTCGCGACCGAATGGGTTGAGTTTAAGGTTTGGGTTAAAACTTGATCCCCAAGTTTAGTTCCTTGAGTCGCAAGAAAAGAGGCCGGCTCGTGTCGCGGTTCGGTTCGGTTATGTTGCATCTAAGCACATGATGGGCGACTTACGGCTCCTATATGATGTGAAAAGTATAAGGGGTGGTTATGTTGCTTTTGCTGGTGACAAAGGTGGATACATCACTGGAGAAGGAATGGTCTTCAATGGTGTTGTGAGCTTCGACAAGATCAATTATGTGCGGCAAATTGATCACAATCTTATTAGCGTTTCTCAAATCTGCGACAAGAAGTTCGCGTTACATTTTGATGATGCCAGATGTTATGTGCTGAAGCCTGGATTCAAGATCCCCAAGGAATGGATTCTCCTGTGGGCTCAAAGAATTAATGATTTGTATATTCTTGATATGAGCCAAGCTATTACAACATGTGCACAAGTCACATGTTTTGTCTCTAAAGCCACCGAGAAGGAATCAATCTCCTGGCACAGACGTATGGGACACATTCACCTGAGAAAAATGAACTATTTGGTGAAGAACAATCTAGTGAATGGTGTACCAGTGAAGAACTTTCATCTTCAAGACATTTGCGTATCATGCCAGAAAGGGAAGCAAGCGAGAAAGTCACATCCCATAAAGAAGATCAACATTGTGAATATGCCACTGGAACGTCTTCATATGGACCTCTTTGGACCTATCAAACACAAGACAACCTTTGGTGATTCTTATTGTCCGGTAGTTACTGATGACTATTCAAGATTCTCATGGGTAAACATGCTGGCACACAAGAGTGAAGTTCCTACTATCCTCAAGAATCTCCTGACTCTGCTAGAAAATTTGTACAATCTTAAAGTAAGGAGAATCAGAAGCGACAATGGCACGGAATTCAAGAATCAAGTTATGGATGAGTACTGTTCCTCAAAGGGTATTCTGCGTGCGTACAGTTCTCGATACACTCCACAACAAAATGGCATCACTAAGAGGAAAAATAGAACTCTTATTGAAACTGCAAGAACCATGTTAGTAGAATCAGAACTTCACGTTCAATTTTGGGGAGAAGCTGTTGCTAATGCATGCTACACGATGAATAGAGTTCTGACGGTGAAGAGACATGGGAAGACATGCTTTGAGTTGTTACATAAACGGAAACCAGATATTTCTTTCTTAGAACCTTTTGGAGCTCCATGCACTATGATCGACCCACATGGAAAGTTTGGTCCCAAGGCTATCGAAGGTTTCTTTCTTGGATATGCTACTCCAAATTTCCGGGTGTGAAATTTTTCTTCGAAGAAGATTGAAGAATGGGTTGAAGTCAAGGTTCTGAGATATACAGAAGCTACAAGAGCTCCGGGTGCTCCTTGGATGTTTGACTATAATGGGCTGTTTGACTCCTTTAATCTGCCAACTTTTGATGATGCAACAACTGATGCTCAGATGTTATTGGAAAGTGATACTGCAGTAGACTCGTCATTAGTTTGACCAATTATTGTTAACCCTCATGTGTCGACTTCGGTTAACAATCTTGTTCAAAATGAGGAATTCGAAGACGCTGCGGATTATAATGTTTCATCAGAAGATGATGAGTTTCATGATGCAAAAGAAGTTGCCTCTGGTGCGGTTCCTGGATTTTCAGATGGTACGTCATTTCGCCTGAATACCTAGTCTCGATCGTGATTTAACTGTTGATCTGAATATCAACAATTTGGATATCAATTCTTGAGTTCCTGATGTGCCAGAAACTCGTATTCATAATATCCATCCTCATCATAATATTATTGGAGATGTCCAGAGTGGTGTGCAGACTCGTAATCAGCTTCGAAACAACCAGAATGCTGGATTGTCAGAATCAGGGAATCTGGTGGTCTGAATGATTGGTCTTTTGCCTACAATGTGTGCCAAGTAGAACCAAAATCTTGGAAGGAGGCAATGAAAGAAGACTCGTGGGTTGAAGCCATGCAGGTAGAACTTCAGCAGTTTCAGAAGTTAGGTGTCTAGAAATTGGTTGACAGACCTGATGGCTACAAGAAGATGGGTACACGATGGGTGTACAAATGCAAGAAGGATGACTGAGGTGTTGTTGTGAGAAACAAAGCGTGATTGGTTGTTCAAGGTTTAATCAGGTCGAAGGCATTGATTACAATGAAGTTTATGCACAGGTTGCACGACTTGAGGCCATAAGAATCTTTTTTGCTTATGCGTCCTTCAAGAAGTTCACCGTTTATCAGATGGATGTGAAGAGTGCATTTCTTCATGGTGTGGTAGAAGAGGAAGTATATGTTGAGCAACCGCCGGGTTTTGAAGATCCTCTCCATCCTGACAAGGTTTGGCTTCTCAACAAGGCGTTATATGGTCTTCATCAAGCTCCAAGGGCTTGGTATGAAACGTTGTCTACCTATCTATTGAAGAATGGTTTTCGACGAGGCCTGATCGATTGTACTCTCTTCATCAAGGAACAGGACAATGATTTGCTGTTAGTACAGGTTTATGTTGATGATATTATACTTGGGTCTACTAACACTCCAATGTGAAAAGAATTCGAACATGTTATGCAGGAGAGGTTCGAGATGAGCGCAATGGGAGAAATGACTTTCTTTTTAGGTTTGCAGGTTCAGCAATCTAAGGAAGAGATTTTTATCCATCAAACCAAGTACGTCGGAGATATTCTCAAATGATTTCAGATGGAGGACTCAAGGCCTTTGGGAACTCCATTAGCTCAAAATCATGGGATTACTCCAGACGGAATGAGTGAACATGTAGAACCATCTCTCTATCATGCTATGATCGGATCTCTCATGTATCTTACTGCTTCAAGACCCGACATAATGTACCCAACATGCCTTCTGGTGCTCTATCAGTTTAGTCCGAAAGTTTCTCATTTGATGGTTGTGTAAAGGATCTTTCGTTATCTAAAGGGTCGCCCTGACATTGGTCTATGGTACCCTAAGGAGGATAACTTTGATCTGACTGCATTGAGTGATGCTGATCATGGAGGATGCAAAATCGATGCAAAGTCAACAACAGCAGGATGTCAGTTCTTGGGAAATCGCCTAGTCACGTGGCAATGCAAAAAGCAGACTTGTGTAGCTACATCAACATGTGAGGCTGAGTATATTTCAGCTTCTAGTTGCTGCTCTCAAGTTCTATGGATTCAACAGCAAATGCGCGACTACGGTTTTGAATTTCTTACAACTCTTATGTTTGTTGATAATGAAGCTGCTTTACATATCACTCGGAATCTTGTACAACATTCAAAAACAAAACACATTAAGATTAAGTATCATTTCATACGAGATTGTTATGAAAAGAGACTTATCGATGTTGTTAAAATCCACACTGATCACCAACGTGCCGACCTTTTTACCAAAGCCTTTGATAAATCAAGTTTTGAATATCTACTTTTGGTCAATGGCATCAAGGTGAAACCCGAGTAACTCAACCATGGCGAACTATTTTTGTATATTCTTTTCTAAAAATCTAAAACTTCAAAAAGATTTTCAGTTTTATATTTTAGGGGGAGTAAATTTCAAGAAAATACAAAAAATATGTCTTTTATTTACATTCTTTGTTTAAGGGGGAGAAAATTCAGAAAAAATACAAAAACATTAGAAGAATAAAAAATGAGTTTCTTGGATAAGTTGAAGATGATGAAATTCACCGGTAAATCTATCATAAATGGTTAAAAGCATTGAAAGAAGATTGATAAGTAGCTTTTACTTATGATGTATCGGTAGGCTCACAATCAGACTAGACTGTGCAGGTTGATATAAACCTAATAGACCGAACGCCAGGTGGGAACCATTCATTGGAATATGGTCTTAGTACTGAAATTTCGTTTGATAGAGTGCTGAGGTTCTGAGATATACGGTCTTTATGCTGGCTTATCATCTGGGTATCATCGTTGAATCTTTTGCCGAAAAATAACGGTGGCGCAAGTCTATAACTTCCATGATATCATACATACGTGTACATACTGCATACGACCATCAAATAAGTGATAAAAATATCACACCCCCAAAATAAGTGATAAAATATCACAGCTTTATGCGGGAGCTAAGTTCGTCTCTTTGTCCGTACGATGGTACTAACCTGTTCACAGACTTACTCCTGCGCCCTGCATGCCTATGAAAATCAAGTTCCTCATCAATAAGTGATTAAATCACAAAGGGCTTGTTTTCAATCAAAAATAAGTGAGTATCTTACATCATTCATATACGTCAAAACAGATGATAAAGCAGCATACTCACCGGTAAGATTTTCTCTCGTGCATATCTTGATACGGGAATGTGTCGTGATGTGGTTAAACACCTGCTAGTAAGTATAAATCTATACCTTAATCATATCTCCTAATCATGATTACATCTGATAAGTCTGAGCTTACGTGGACAACAATACCGATAATCATAGTTAAATACTTATCTGTTTAATTTTGAAAACCTAATACCGTTTTTGACAAAGATTAAAATGCTGGAATGATTCCTTTACCTTGAAACTCGAAAAAGATTGTTCAATAGATATATAGTTTATCTGTATATTTTTATTTTATGTCTAGCTTACTTAGTTGCTTATGTAATTACTTTTTTAAAGTTAGCCAAAGTTGATACTCGAAAGTTTTCTACCAAGAAACGCCAGAAAACCATCTGTTTGATATCGCAACTTCATAAAAGTAATATCTTGCAATAAGTAATCCATCAAAAGAAATCCAACACCAGAAATTCATTTGAGTGTGTGTATCTCATACGGATGAACCTAGTCATTTGTTTGACTTGGTTACTTGTTTTTCTCAAATCAGCTGCTGGAATTCATACGAGTGTGTGTATCTTGTTTAGGGAATATAATCATACGAAGAATTAATGATAAGTCTCTCGTGTGTATTCCCTGAGAAATTCGTGTTCTAATTATATTTGTCTACTGAGTACAGATTGATACAAAAGAACATGAACAAAGACCAACAACGAAGAAATCTGACAAGTCAGAAGAGGAAACAAGAAAGATTTGAAGTTTCTTAGAAGCTCGAAGACCTGATGCTCTAATCATTAGATAGCAGATCTATCAATGAATAGCAGATCTTCAGGGGGAGTTTGTTGATACTCCAAACCATTCTATGTGAAGACCAAAGTCTAAAGACAAAAGACCGAAGACCGAATACCAAGCAACATCCAAGGGGAGTTTGTTGATATAGTTTTGTGTCTGTCACTTGTTCTTAATTACAGTGGTAATTGTACGGTCTTTGCTCAAGTGTCTGTTAGGTTTAGTCGTGTCGAATAGATCGAGATATCCTTCTATCTTGATCTAGTATGACATTATAGCTTGCCTGTGCTAATCAGTTGCATGTGTGCATACTGATAAGTCTTGGAAACATCAAGTCTACACACGTTCCAATAAAGAGGATTCTGTGCGAGTCAGAGAATTCGTACGAAACAGAGGTTTCGTGCGAATCACTGAGTGGTTTTGTACGAAACATGTATTTCGTATGAAACACTGACTCGTACCAATTCTGGAGTTCTGTCTCGTGTGAAATATTGTGTTCAGTACGTCTAGATTAGTGTTTCGTACGAAATCTAGACAGACACTATATAAGCTGACATGCACTTCTCAGTCAGGGGGACTTGCGCGTGAAAGTTAACTAGCTCACCAGACTGACCAGAGATATTGTTATCTCTAAAGACGAAGACAGAAGAACACAACAAGTTTGTTTGAGTCATACGAGCATTGTGTGTATATGTTTGTATTTGTTCTCATTCATTAATCAAGATAGTGAATCTTTGGTTACCCCGTGTTCTTTACTTTGCTTTAGTTGCATGCACACTTGGATTTCGCACTTGTGTGTGGTGTCATATGAACAAGGAACTGGTTTAACACCATCTGTAGGTGGACCTTCAGGTTCATACGAAGGTCAGTCATTCGCATTAATCTCTTATTCGTACGAAGAACAAACTTGATCTGTTTTTCGTGTTTCAAAACCTTGTAATTTTCAAATTGTGAACTTTAAATGGAGACTGTTATTTCAAAAATTACATTTTAAACCTTTTAATTTTCATAACCAAGAAACATAATGAGTAATAATCCTTGGGATTGGGAGAGTAGTTCAAGCACAAATCAAGACTCATAACAAAACTCCGCAACCTCATGGGTTAGATCATTAATTCCTCAACATACAACCATGATTACCGCAAATCAATGGGCATGTGTTGCAAACCAAAATCAGAGCATTCAGACTCTTCTTATAAGTGAGAGTGAAACTGGGAGTAATAACCGTCCACCAAAACTGAACCATATGAACGACTATCTTCGTGGAAAAGTTGTTTCCATACATATGTTCTCGGGCAAAATACAGAATTATGGACATGTTTTACTACACCATATAAAGAATCTCTCGAAGAAGCAGGATCAAATCCAAGTTCCTTAGCCAATCTAGGTGAAAGCGATAAAAAGACTTATGATTTAGAGAAAAAAGGTGTTTGCTATCCTTACAAAAGCACTTCATAAAGATATTTATCATCAGTTTGTGTACTGTACAACCACCAAATATCTGTAGGACCTTGGAAGCAATAGGAGAAGGAAATGTTACTACAAGAAAAATACGACATGATCTGCTGAAGAAGGAGTTTGGAGGTTTCATGTTTATGGAGAATGAAACATTGAGCGACATGACAACATGTTTCTACAACCTGCTCAATGAATGTATTCCAACAAAGTGTTGGCATCTCCATAGGAAATCGTGATGCGTTTTGCTGACGCCATACCACCAAAGTGGGGTCAATTTATTGACTTACTAAGGCATACAGGTGTTTTGGATGTCATCAGTATCTATGAATTTGTTCACAAAACTGGAGAACAAAAATGAAGAAGATATCCGGAAAGCAAAAAGGGTTTCTGTTCCACAAAACCCTGAGTGTACTTTCGAGGAATTAACACAGATGTCAATACAATTCAGCAACCGAAACTTCAAACCGCATTTGTATCGAATGTTAACCCCTTGTTACCACCACCAGTTCAAACATATCAATCTGCCGGCTCAAGTACTCAAACCTATGGTCAAGTATTTGATCCTAAAGCCTTTCTACCACAACCCCAAGTTTTTACAACTCAATCTCCACAACAAGCTTCTCAACTAGCTTTCTGCAGTAACAACTTTCAACCTGCAAATCCTAATACAGTCAGACTTGACACGTCACATCTTTCCAAGGTCAGTGTAGAAGTTGCTCAGGAACATATGGAACTTCTAAATACCATGGTGAGTACTTATTGTGGATTAGTCGCTGGTCAAATTGGAAATATCAATTTGACTAATGAAGACCACCAACAAATAGACACAGATGAGATGGAACTAATGGATATCAAATGGGCATTTTTAAGTGTGGTCAGAAGAGCTAAGGATTATATGAGTAGAACTGGAAGAACGAGTTTGGAAAGCAAGAAAGATACAAAATATGGTTTTGATAAATATGCTGTTACTTGCTTCAACTGTGCTGAAAGAGGTCACTTCAAGCGTGAATGTACTCGACCCAGCAAATAAGGAAATCACAACCCTTTCTAAAATCAATCACAACCATCCAACACAAGTGAACTGGAAGAACGAGTTTTGAAAGCAAGAAAGATACGAAAATATGGTTTTGATAAAGATGTTGTTACTTGCTTCAACTGTGGTGAAAAAGGTCACTTCAAGCGTTAATGTACTCGACCCAGCAAACAAGGAAATCACAACCCTTTCCGAAATCAATCACAACCATCCAACACAGCTCATGTCAACAATGAACGGAGAATAGTAGCTGTTAAAAACCCAAACAACACCAACCAGTCTGGACCTTCAAACAACACAAACAGAGCTCTAGTAGTTCAAGCAGATGAACGATGCCATTGGTCAGTACAATTGGATAACGAGAATCAAGGAGGAACTGCATGTTATGCCAAGATTATCAATTGAATTAAACATGTTCACAGCATTGACAATTCTGATGATGATGACGATAGTTCAGGGTATAATGGTGGTTCTGATGAAGAATGCTCGAGTACAGGTGGTTATGGATCTGATTCAGATATCATGGAAGGAAGTGATACTAAGGTCAGTAATTTACTAAAAGAAGAAGAGGAGCTGAAAAGTCAGAAGGCTGGTTTGATGAAGAAAGCAGAAGCTGCATCGAAGGAAACAGAAAGTTTCTTTACAAATAGTGCATCGTTCCCTCATCATACTGCCTTCATGGCAAATGTTGCTGGTTCGACAAGTCAAGTAAATTCTGACTCTCCTAAAATATGCAGTGACTGTGCTGAATTAAAAATAAAATTTGAATAGAAACTCTGTAATTGAGGCAAATCTGGCGTTTACTTGATACGAAAAAGAATTCAAATCTGTAATAGAAACCCTTAAGAAAAGCGATTCTGAATTAACAAAGACAGTTTTGAACAAGCAAACAAGAATTAATAACTACATTAATATCCTTTAAGAAACAAAGAAAGAGTTAGCCATTGCCAAATGCGAACATGATGCGATCAAGGTAAAATTGGAGAGTTACTCTAACTCCCTAATGTGCTTGATAATATCATTGATGTTCAAAAGCTGAAAGGAGATGTCAAATGAATTGGGTATAATTCGTGTCCACCTCCGTTGAAACACAATTATACCAAATTTCCTGATGAAGAGGAAATGCCACGCTTTAAACCTTCTGTACCTCTTAATCCTAAAGAGTTTGCAGCAGGATTAGGGTTTAAGCTGAACAATTCCTCAGTTGAATCAAGAAAATCAAACAACTCATCATATGTAGTTTATTAGAATCCTTCTACAAAAAAGGAGGATGATTCATCAGATGATGAGTCCAAGAATATTGATCAGGATCAATCTCTTGATGAAGAAAAAAGGATATAAATTTCGCTACTTCCAATGTCAAAACTGTTGAAAATCAAGAGAATGATCCTATGAAATCTGTCAAGACAACTAAGTCTACAACCGAAAATGATAATGTGTTGTATACTTTTATTGGGGAAAGAAAGTTTATTCAAACAAAGACTTTCTGATAAAAAATGTAAATCCAACTTCTATTGATCAAGTTTTTGAAAATTCAACAACCAAGTTTTTGGAAAAGAAAAATCCGGTCAAGTCATAGCCATTATCCATTTCAAAAGAAAAACAACAAGAAAAGCAAGCTGAAAAACCTAAGGTATCACAACCAAAGGTTGAAGCTAAAGGCGCTCGCTACAAGAAGAAATTAAAGAATGTTAAATTTGTGGTTTCAACTGGTATAGATAAAATAGAGACTTTTGAAAGCATGACTAATGTTGATTTTGTAAAACAAGTCGAGATTTTAAAGAGTAACAGTCATAACAATTACACCCAACATACAAATGGATGTGAAGAAGAACCAAGTACCTCCAGATCCACAAGTTCAACATCAAGTCATAAAATAGGATCTCCTAAATTAGTTGAAATGAGAACATGTTTTAAATGTGGAGAGTTTGGCCACATAATAAAAAATTGTACCAACCCAGCAAAACCCATATTTGTTGAGAAAGACCCTTCTGAACCAACTTGCCAACATCGATCTGTATCACCAAAACAAGATAAACGTATTGTTAAAGAACAAGAAGAAAAGCTAAGACGTAAACAAGTAAAAATAATTGATAAAGCATTAAAACCGGATGCTTTAGAGAAGAAACCAAGTTCTTCAAGTTTGTTAAAACCAGAAATTTTTAAAACTGTAAATAATATTAATTCTGGTAAATTTCAACAATCTTGGAAACCTAAAACCGGTAACGCTTCAGGGGGAGGCACAAAGTTTCCAAATCATCAAGAAATAGAAATCACATTTCTTAATGACAAGGGTCGACCCAAGACCACTAAGGCTTGGTCCCATCTCAAACTGATTAGGTAGTGAAATGTGCAGGGTGTTGGAGGAGGAACTGTGAATAGTCATTGGATTGTTGACAATGGAGCATGGAGGCACATGACAGGCGACTTAAGGCTCCTTTATGATGTGAAAAGCATTCGAGGAGGCTTTGTTGCTTTTGTTGGAGACAAGAGTGGATACATCACTAGAGAAGGAATGGTATCTAATGGTGTTTTTAGTTTTGATAAGATCAAGTATGTTTGACAAATTGATCACAATCTTCTAAGTGTTTCTCTAATCTGCGACAAGAAGTTCATGGTTCATTTTGATGATGCCGATGTTATGTGCTGAACCTGGTTTCAAGATTCCCAAAGAATGGATTCTCCTATCGGCTCCAAGAATTAATGAGTTATATATTCTTGACATGAGCCAAGCTATTAACACGTCTGCACAAGTCACATATTTTGTCTCAAAAGCCACCGAAAAGGAATCAATCTCTTGGCACATGTGAATGGGAAGATTTCACTTGAGGAAAATGAACTATTTAGTGAAAAACAATCTTGTGAGTGGTGTACCAGTGAAGAACTTTCATTTACAAGACGCTGTGTATACTGCCAAAAAGGAAAGCAAGCTAGAAAATCTAATCCTGTGAAGAAGATTAACACGGTAATTATGCCTCTGGAACGTCTTCATATAGACCTCTTTGGACCTATGAAACCCAAGACTAACTTTGGTGATCCCTATTGCTTAGTAGTTACTAATGACTACTCAAGATTTTCATGGTTGAATATGTTGGCACACAAGAGTGAAGTTCCTGAAATCCTCAAGAATCTCCTGACGCTACTCGAAAATTTGTACAATTTGAAGATAAGGAGAATAAGAAGCGACAATGGCACCGAATTCAAGAATCATGTTATGGATGAGTCCTGTTCTTCCAAAGGCATTTTGCATGAGTACAGTTCTCCTTACACTCCACAACAAAATGTGTCACTGAGAGGAAAAATAGAACTCTGATTGAAACTGCGAGAACAATGTTAGTAGAATCAGAACTTCCATTTCAATTCTGGGGGAGGCTGTGGCTACTGCATGTTACACGATGAATAGAGTTCTTACGGTGAAAAGGCATGGGAAAACATGTTTCGAATTGCTATATAAAAGGAAACGGATGTTTATTTCTTAGAACCTTTTGGAGCTCCTTGCACTATGATTGATCCACATGAAAAGTTTGGACGAAAGGCTATCGAAGGTTTCTTTCTTCGATATGCTACTCCTAATTTCAGAGTGTGGAATTTGTCCTTGAAAAAGATTGAAGAATAGGGTGAGTTAAGGTTCAAAGATACATTGAGTCAATAAGAGCTCGGGTGCTCCTTGGATGTTTGACTATGATGGGCAGTTTAACTCCTTTAATCTGCTAACTTTTGATGATGCTTCTGCAGCTACACAAATGTTGCTGGAAAGTGATACTGCAGTTGACTCGTCATTAGTACGACTAATTATTGTTAACCCTCAAGTGTCTACGTCGGTTAACAATCTTGTTAAGAATGAGGGATTCGAAGATGCTGCTGATTATAATGTTTTGTCAGAAGATGATGAGTTCCATGATGCAAATGAAGCTATTTCTAGTGCAGTTCCTGGAATTTCAGATGTCACGTCAAATGTACAAAATCAAGGGATGGCTGAAGGTCATGCCTCTACATCTTCGTCAAATCCAGCAAACGAATTAGTTGTTGATCTGAATATCAACAACTTGGGTATAAATTCTCGAGTTTCTGATATTCCTGAAACTCAAATTCATAATACCCATCCTCAGCAGAATATAATAGGAGATGTCCTAAGTGGTGTGCAGACTAGTAATCAGCTAAGGAATAATTAGAATGCTGGTTTGTATTTGGTTATTAGAGAATATGGGGAACATAATTATTGGTCTTTTGCCTGCTATGTCTACCAAGTAGAACCAAAATCTTTGAAGGAGGCGATGAAAGAAGACTCATGGGTTAAAGCAATGCAAGAAGAACTTCAGCAATTTCAGAAGTTAGGTGTGTGGAAATTGGTTGACAGGCCTAACAACTACAAGAAGATTGGAATAAGAGTTTACAAGTGTAAGAAGGATGACCGAGGTGTTGTTGTGAGAAGCAAAGCAAGATTGGTTTTCCAGGGCTTTAATCAGGTAGAAGGCATTGATTACAATGAAGTTTATGCACCGATAGCACGCCTTGAGGCCATAAGAATCTTCTTGGCTTATGCGTCCTACAAGAAGTTTACCGATAATCAGATGGATGTGAAGAGTGCATTTCTTCATGGTGTGGTTGAAGAAGAAGTATATGTTGAGCAACCGCCGGGTTTTGAAGATCCAATCCATCCTGACAAGGTTTGGCTTCTCAATAAGGCGCGGTATGGTCTTCATTAGGCTCCTCGGGCTTGGTATAAAACGTTGTCTTCCTATCTTCTGAAGAATGGTTTTCGACGTGGATTGATCAATTGTACTCTCTTCATCAAGGAAGAAAATGAGGACTTATTGCTGGTACAAGTATATGTTGATGACATTATTTTTGGGTCTACAAACGAGAAATTGTGCAAAGAATTTGAACAGGTGATGCAAGAGAAGTTCGAGATGAGCGCAATAGGCGAAATGACTTTCTTTTTAGGTGTGTAGGTTCATCAATCTAAGGAAGGGATTTACGTCCATCAAACCAAGTACGTCAGTGATATTCTCAAACGATTTCAGATGGAAGACTCAAAGCCTTTGGGAATAAGCTCAAAATCATGGGATTGCTCCTGATGGAATCGGTGAACATGTGGAACCATCTCTTTATCGTGCTATGATCGGATCTCTTATGTATCTTACTGCTTCAAGACCCGATATAATACACCCAACATGTCTTCTAGCTCGCTACCAATCAAGTCCAAAGGTTCCTCATTTGATGGTTGTGAAAAGAATCTTTCGTTATATGAAAGGTCGGCCGGACACTGGTCACTGGTATCCTAAGGATGATAAGTTTGATTTGACAGTATTCAGTGATTCTAATCATGGTGGCTGCAAGATCGACGCAAAATCAACATCAGTAGGATGTCAGTACTTGGGAAATCGCCTAGTTTTATATTTTAGGGGGATAATATTTCAAGAAAATACAAAAACATGAGAAAATAAAAAATACAAAAATATGTCTTTTATTTATTTATGTTTTCATTTATTTACCTTCTCTATTTAAAAAGAAATTTTTTAGAAAAATACAAAAACAATAGAAAATCCAAAAATGATTAGTTTCTTGGAAAGATAAGAGGAGATGATGATACACACCGGTGATCTGTCAAAAACAATCAAAAGCGTAAAACGAGAATTGATAAGTAGCTTTACTAATGATGTATCGGGAGGCTCACAATCAGATTAAAATGTGAAGGTTGATATAAACATAACGGACTGCAATGCAGGTGGGAACCTTTCTTTGGTATATGGTCTTGGTACCGAAATTTCGTTTGATAGGATGTCGAGGTTCTGAGATATGCGGTTTTTATGCTGACTTATCATCTGGGTATCATGGTTGAATCTTTTACCGCAATATAACGGTGACGCAAGTCTAGAACTTCCATGATACCATACATACGTGTAAATACTGCATCCGACCGTCAATAAGTGATAAAAATATCACATTCACCCAAAAATAAGTGATAATATATCACAGCTTTATGCGGGAGCTATGTTCGTCTCTTTGCGGTACGATGGTACTAACCTGTTGACGAACTTACTCCTGTGCCCTGCATGCATCTAAAAATCAAGTTCCTCATCAATAAGTGATTTAATTGCATAGGGCTTGTTTTCAATCAAAATAAGTGAGTATCTCACATCATAAATGTCAAAAACAGATGATAAGCAGTATACTAACCGGTAAGATTTTCTCTCGTGTATATCTTGATAAGGGAATGTGTCGTGAAGTGGTTAATCACCGGCTAGTAAGTATAAATCATACATTAATCATATCTCCTAATCATGATTACATCTGATAAGCTGAGCTTACATGGATAACAATACCGACAATCATAGTAGAATGCTTATTTATTTAATTTGATGTTTTAAACAAAACTCATTTTTGACAAGATTAAAAGCTGGTATGATTCTCTTACCTTGAAACTTTGAAAAAGGTTGCCTAGTAAATATATAGTTTATTCTTATTTGTTGGTTGACATTTTAGTTTTAATTTACCCTGTTGATAAAAATAAGTTCTTTTTGATTTAGCCAAAGAAGGAAACTCATTTTTTAAGAACAAAATCTGTTTAACGAGCACTTTTCCTAACTTAGCCCGTGATTAGTGTGGATATGTGCAAAATTCTAAACAGGTCAACGAAAAACCTTAGGTCCTCGAAGAACTTGAAGTCCAGTTTTGAAAAACTTGAACTCGTACAAATCAGAGATCACTCGTACGAGCCATTGTGCCTCGTACGAATGACCACTGGGGTCTTGTACGAATGAAGTTCTTCGAACGAGCTAAAGTATTTCGCACGAGTGTCTTGATGTGGTATAAAAGGTGATGATGTTCTTTGGTGGGACTTTACTTTCACCTTGCTCATGTCATTTTTCACCTCTCCTTAAGTTGTTTTTGATATTTTTAAGGTATACTTGACAATGTTGGCATACTTTGAAGATGAACTACTTGAACATTATCTGACCATGTGACATTGACTGACTTGAACAACAACTTTAAGCGAAGAATCTTTAACAAAATACAAGTTCCTCAAGAATAATTCTCTTGAAGTTTTTTGTACGAATAATATATGTACGAGTGAAATATCACTCGCATGAGTAACATAACACTCGTACGAGCCAGTTACTCGTATGAGTGAATCACTTGTTTGAATAAGTCTGTTGTTCGTAATAAAAAGTTGTTCTTCGTACGAATAAATTGCTATTCGTATGAGTCAATAGTTCTTCGTCAAGGGAATAAATACATACAAAAAGTTTGAAATTAAACTTTTTGTGTATATTCCCTAATGAATTTGTGTGCTTATCTTTGTTGTCTTATTTGTAAAGAATGGAACAAAAAGAACACAAAAGAAAACCCGCAACGAAGAGAACTTACAAGTCAGAAGTGGAAATTAGGTTAGAACCAAGATATAACATGGTGGCCAACTTAGATCCGTAAGACAAATTTGTTGAGTACAATGGAATAATGAAGTTTTTGCGCAACTCAAGGATACATTATGCTATCACGCACAAGACTACAGTATACAAGACATTGATCAAGGAATTTTGGGATCCGTCTAAAGTTAATGAAGTGAATGGGCAGGAACTTATCCACGGAAAGTAAATGACTTGAACGTAGATGTTTCTGTTGAAATCGTTAACTCGGTATTACAGCTTGGCGATGATTCTGAAGCTCCTTTCTCAGTACCGTTGAAGTGTCAACGTGGATGTTTGCTTAGAATGAAATGTGTTGGAGATTTTCTCGTGGGACAACTAAACAAAGCATGGTTGCCACTCCGATACAAGTTCTTTCTACATGTTTTAATTTAGTCTCTGAGTAACAGATGAAGTAGTTATGACATGGCGAATAACGACTTGGTTGGAATGATGATAGCTTTGACAATGATCAAACCATTTAGTGTTTCAAGGTATATTTTTGCAAACATGAAGGAAAACCTGAGAAGAATTGGATATAGTGGAAACAAGTTTTGGATGTATCCTCGTTTTTCTCCAAATGATCTTAAATGTGCAACATCCGAATCTTCCGAAGAACGACAACGATGTTCTAAAAGTTTAGATCATGATGGAACATTCGTTGAAGATCTTTAGAGGTGTAGCAGCAACACGTTACAAGGAAAGCACACCTCCTCGTAAATTGATTGGTTTTCTGGAAAATGATGAATATGTTGCACCAGAAAACGATAAGTGGCGCCATAATGACAGTGAGTCAGATAATGAAGAACCAATTTTGAAAAAGATAATCGAAGGTAAGTTTGGTCGTCAAAAGGGAAAAGTTGATGATGATGATGGTGATAATGGTGGTGCAAGTGATGTAGGTGCTACAGGTGGTGATGAGTGAAGAAAGAAAGAAAGCAGAAAGCCTATGGGAACATCATCAGCACAACCTGAAATCACATAACCGACAACCTCACATCAAGAAACTGTACTGGAACAAGTTGCAGAAGTCCAGTCTACCTTTACAACGGAGGAGACCGAACCTGTAATGACGTAACCCAATACAACCTCTGAACCACAACCATCAAAAACCACAGCAGCTGAAACACCTTCGGCTGAAGATACTCCAGTTTAATCACAACCTACTACCTCATCAGCTCAACAATCCCAGTCCACAACTCATCAACAAAATACAAAACAAAGCAGTCGTTTAGTTTCTGAATGGAAAAGGATGAGAAAGTGGATTTTCTGTTCTCTCAGTTGCAAGTTGTAGTAATTCAGATTAACAAGCATTCGGAGTTTATGTCTTCAAATCAGAACACAGTTGTCAAACAACAGTTGGAGATAAATTCTTTGAAAGAGACTGTTAGAAAACAAGAGTCTGAAATTGCACAGTTAAGAAAAGAAAATGAGCTACTGAAGGCTGTAGATGCCGAAAGGGCAACACAACTACAACAGATGAGAGCAGCTGATAAGTCTCGGGGAATTCAGATAAATAGGCCGAAATAATGTAGTGTGGCTGTTCAACATCTACCGAAACATTAACTGCAAAGCATAGCGACTTAAGAGAATGGTATCATTCTCGTAATACTACACTGGTTGAAGGCTTTAATGATATTAAAGACGTGTTTGAAACGTGCAGAAAGCATGTGAACATTCTAAGGAATAAAATATGTAGAGCACATGAGATCAAACGTAAACGTGATTAGGATAGTGAAGACCCTAGCAATCCTGATGCTTCAGCCTCATCCTCGTAACCAAAAGGTTATGCTTCAACTCAAGTAGTTGAGTCTAATGTACAATAGATCATGACCAATCCAGTTACCTCTAGTGACACTCAAGAGGAAACAGACAGGTTTGATGTTTCTGGAATGTTTTGAAGACCTGATTATCAATCAACGTTGGATTGAAGATTTTCAGGGGAGTTTGTTGATACACAGGCAATTCGAATGAAGACCGAAGACCAAGCAATAACCAAGGGGGAGTTTGTTGATACACTTTTGTGTCTGTCACTTGTTCTTAGTTACGTCTGTAATTGTACGGTCTTTGTTTAATGTGTTTGTATAGTTTGGTCGTGTTGACCAAATCAAGATATCCTCCTATCTTGGTTAAGTACGATGATTAATTTATATGTATAAAATAGTTGCATATGTGCATACTATTAAGTCTTGTGTACGTCATGTCTGTTGACACGTTCTCCAAAGAACACATCCAAGTACGATTGAGAGATGCTTCGTACGAGCAAGATTTGCTCGTACGAGTCACATTCCATTCGTACGAGTGGCTCATGTAACCAGTACCTTTCCTAATTCGTACGAGCCAAACATGTTCGTACGAGCCACTGGTCATTCGTACGAGCATCTTTTGGAGAAGTTTCTTCGTGTCTTGTGGTGTTTCGTATGACCAGCAACATTCTTCGTACTGTTGCTAGGTGTGGGCACTATATAAACAGACATGCACTTCTTAGTGTGTGTGTGAGAGACGTTAGACATCAGTGAACAAGCCAAAGAGAGAGACACAAGAACACAGAAAGTATTTCATGAGTCTGTATGAACATTGTTTGTATGTGTTTATGCTAGTTCTCTTATGTTAATCAAGATATTGAATCTTTGGTTATCCCGTGTTTCTTACTTTGATTTGGTTTGCATACTTACGGGGATTCCGCACTCGTATTTGTGTTGTATCTTGATCCTCCAAGTGGACCTTCAAGTAGTTGTGGTTACGTTGATGCCTGAGTCTTCGTACAAGCCGGTTGCACACACGACTGCTTAGTGGTACAAAGTATCTAATTTAACTCCGCAAGGCAAATGAACTATTTTCTGGACTAACCGCTAGAAAATAAGGATGCTTTGTGGTTTCAGTTGTTACCGGGACTAAAAAGGAAGGTTATATACATGCAATTCATAACTAAAGAAGATGCTATAATAAATCTTTAAGACAAAAAATGTGTACCACTGCTCACAAAATAAACAATACATTTGGAGTTTCATGATCAAAGGATGTTCAGAATTTTCAGATCATGATACAGATTAATGCTTAAGGGTTAAAAACCTAATCTTTGATGTGGAAGTGGATGCACATACGACTGCTTATCTTTAACTCTGCAAGGCAAATGAACTATTTTCAGGAGTAACCGTCAGGAAATGAGGATATTGTTGGTGGATAATGTCTATTGCCTACGTCTAGGATATGTTGTTTATGTATATAGGGCTTAGAACGTCAGTTTGTAAATGTTAATATATGTTTTAAACTTTTAGTAAATGACTCGTACGAGTGAGTCTTATGACTCGTACGAGGCAACCACTCGCACGAGTCATACTCAGTTACAGACTCTTCTGCGCGAGTCATGTCGACTTATAAATAGAGGAGTGTTGTGTCTGAAACCAAGAACTCTGTTGGTGTGGTGAAGCCCTGCTGAACTGTTACTTGCTCTGTACTTGTTCACATTTATCAATACGATCTAAGGCATTTAAGTAGTAGATCTCACTTGTTTGTTTGTCAAGCTCACTAACAATAAATTCCGCCTCTTTTAGTTGAGTCAGATTGGTTAGGTGCTCATCGGAGGAGAGTCGTTCCCCCCTCACAAGTGGTATCAGAGCCTTGAGGCCTGATCTGCTGACAAACATCAAGTTTCTGCATACTACCAATAGTTTCAGATTCAGATTCACCATGGAGTTTTCTACTTCTACACTTTCTCATACAGATCTCAGAATTGGATGAATTCATGGACAAAATTGACTAGGATTTTAGGATATCACGTTAAAATCAATTCTAATCAATCCTTGACAATTTCAGATTTAAAATCGAACTTAATCATGTCAAAATTGGTAAAATTCATCCGTTTGGCGACCTGAGTTCTTTCGTACAAGTAGAGAGAGAACTCGTACGAACGGCTATCCGTACAAATAAGTCATTCATACGAACAAACAAACAAGTTTTTCTAAAAACTTACATGTTTAAAAACAAGTGATTCGCGAGAAGCAATGATTCGAACAAGTTAGTCGTTCTCACGAACCAGTCACTCGCACGAGTAACATTTCACTCGCCCGAATATTTCATTCGTACGAATCTCAGATCGCACAAATAGATCACTCGCACGAGTATTTTTGTCTTCCGCACAAATCGTTCTAATCAGTTTTCGGAAGTGTGTTTCTAAAACTTTTTCAGAATGATGGAAGAAGAGTTTTATAACGTATTTGCTGCCTCAGCGGTCACAACTACTGCAGCTGAAAACATGAACCTCGAGAATGAGATGTGTACGATGATGAAGCCACCAAAGTTGATGAACCTTGAAGACTTTGACAGTTGCAATGAACGTTTTATGAATTGGGTTCAAGCAAATCATTTTACATGCTGGTTTGCCATTGAAGAAAAATATCAAGCTCCGGTTGGAGAAAACGGTCTGGAAAAAACGTTAGCTCAGCTTTCAGATTTTCAATGGGAGAAGTTCATAAACAAGAAAAAGGTGATGAACATCTTACAACAAGCCATCAAGGAAGACATATTGGCACTATTACAACATGATGATGATGCACAATCATTATTGAATGATCTTCGATTGATATTCCAAGGAAGCGCACAGTTGCGAAAAGGGAAGCGAGCGTTGTTAAGTAAAGAATTTGATATCTTTACTTTGATCAAAGGAGAGATAGTGAAACAACTGATTGAAAAATACCTTCACTTGGTTATGCAAATGAAGCTAATGGGAATTGTAAAGACAAATGAAGAATAAGTTGATAAACTGGCGGATTCCTTACCACAAGGCGAATGGTCTACCTACTTGACTATTCTGAAGAATGGAACCAAATATGGTAGTTTCACATTACCACGTTTCATTGAGAGATTGGAAGGACATGAACTCGAGATGCCGAAAATGGCGAAAAACAAAGGCGCCCAGATGCAACAAGACGTTAATTTGTATTACAAAGGAAGTTTTGCCGCTCAGATACAGTCTCCAAAAATCCGAACGGCCTTCAGCGCTTACAACACACCAAGCCCACCATAAAATCAACACAGTGGTTTCCAATCCTTTGCTTTGGTCAACCCGAACACGTCTCCAAGCCCGCAGTCATCACATGGTTCAAGAAATCCCAGATCAACTAGAACAGTCAATCTCATCCTACTCAAAGAATTTTACAATGTAATATCACTGTTGATTTCCGAAATGCGCAAAACTTTGACGAGAAGACAGCAAATCAACATATGTCATTATTACCTTCGGTTATCGAATCATACGACAATTTAGTCGCAGGAAAAATTGGAAACTCAGAGATAACAAGAGAGGATTATGATCAAATTGATCCGGTCGAGATGGAGTTGATCGGCATCAAATGGTGTATGGCATCTATCGTTAGACGAGCACAACGTTTCATGGAAATCACCGGGAAAGAGAATTTGGGTGGATTAGATGGAAAACTTAGCTTCGACAAGTCCAAAGTTACATGTTTCAAGTGTCGTGAGAAGGGACATTTTAAACGAGAATGTCCGAATAGAGAAGTTCAGGGCAATCAGAACCCGTTTACCGATGACTACTATGAGAAAGCCATCTATCATCGTCCTAAACCAAGAACAAGAATGGTGTAAATCGAAGATAGATAGTCAGAATCCAAAGACAAAGCGCTTGTCGTGACTCAAGAAGACGAAGGTTTTAACTGGAACAAGTACATCTCCAAGAATGAGAGTTTGGCGTTGGTCGCAGAAATCATCAAAGAACCTGAAGAATATTCAGAAGCATCTTTTGACGAGTCTCCCGAAGATTATTATCACACATCATCAGAAGAAGAGGAATTGTTAAACAATGCTTTTAAACATCTCCTGCCTAATGATATTCTTAAAACTTTTGCAGGTTATTTTGAGCCAAGCCATCGATCATCTTTTGAAGAAAAGAAGAAGGCAGAAGTTGAAGCAAAAAGAGTTGATCAGGTGTTGGAAAAAGCAATTGATTAGACCAACAAAGCTTGTATTGCAAATATGAATGAGGTAAATGTGTCAGAAAGTGGGTCTGTGATAGAAAAACCGTGTTTAAAATGCAACGAGCCATGCAGTGAATGTGCTGTAAAAGAAACCCGTTACAATGAGCTAAAATGTCAAACAGATAATTTGTCATGTGACTATAAATCAACAAAAGAAGCTTATGAAAAATTAAGCAAATCTGTTAAACAATATGAAAATGTGCCCAGAGAAAATGACGGAACACTTTCAATGCTTAAAGTGACTGTAATGGACAAACAAATGGCCATCAACATTCATTTAAACACAATAGCTGAGCTAAAAAGTGAACTTGAGAAAATGAAACTAGAAACTGAACGGGTTAACAAATTGTTAATCAGTTACTCTACAAGTTTATACATCATTGATCACATTCTACCAAAGATCAAAAACAAAGAAGAAACTAAAAATTATGAAAACAAAAGTGCAAATTATGATCGTGTTCAACCACCCATGTGGAATAGCTATGCTACTAAGAAACCAACAGGGGTGGAAAAGGCGCTCAACCTAAAATTGAAAACTGAAAAGACAAATGAGCTGCCTGTGAACATTGATATAACTTACACCAAACCAGAAAATGAATGTGAGTCTGATGTGGTTAAAACCGTGGTTGAAAGTGTTTTGAAGAGTGAGTCTGAGAAATCTGAATCAGATGTTGAAACATCATAAAATAGTTAAACACTGATCTAAACGTTATTGTTTACAAAATGCATAGAACTGATAAACTATATTCTAATGAAGATTTTCAATCCAGAATGTCAATCTGATTGTTTCGAAAAGTTGTTCAAGCTTGTTGAGGTGAGCCATTCTGATTTAGAGAAACACGATGTAACATTTTATTCTAAATCAAAATGTGTTAATAAACCCTAACATCAAAGAAACAGAGACTATCCTGATAACAGGAGGGCTGAGTTGGGTTTTCAAAATAAAAGAACAAACAAAAAGTTTCAAAAGTTTAATTTTACAAAGAAAGTTAACTTTGTTTTTGGAACAACTGCCGAAAAAGAAAAGGAGATCATTGGTACACAATCCAATGATTAGTTCAACAAAGAAAAACACAGTAGAAAACAAGTTTTGGATCCCTCTGTTCGAAAGGACAGTAGGACGTGCTACAAGTGTAAAAATGTTAGGCATATTGCACGACATTGTTCACAAAAATATCCAAAATCTGTTTCTAACTCCATCAAATCTACCAAAG
Organism: Scalesia atractyloides; assembly: GCA_947069175.1. NCBI lineage: Eukaryota > Viridiplantae > Streptophyta > Magnoliopsida > Asterales > Asteraceae > Scalesia > Scalesia atractyloides. The sequence continues at coordinate 58,916,666 of CAMTDV010000020.1, forward strand.
ATGTAAAAACAAAAGGCACGCATGGTTGTACCAAAACAGATTTTGAAAAGAAACATTGAATTAGATAAAAATGTTAAATCAACGTTTCGGTTTAATTCTAAATTTGAAATAGGTGAAACATCCACCAAGAATCGTCAAATGGATTCAAAGTTTTATTCAAAAAGGGCGAATTTGAAAACAAAATCTTGGGTTGCAATAATAAAACCATCTAAAGTAGATCTGAAACCACATGTTCCTACCAAAACAAAGCGTAAACAGAATGTTAAAACCGAAGTTGGTCCAAAATTTGATATTCCGAACCCATCCAAGACCAAGCAGGCTTGGGTTTCTTTGTTTAAATAGTTTCTTCCTCATGTGTGCAGGGGCTCCTGAGATCGATCATGTCTAAATGGATTATGGATAGTGGAGCTTCACAACACATGACTGGGATGCTTGCGTTGTTACACGACGTCAAAGCTATCCGAGGAGGTTACATAGGTTTTGCTGGAACACAAGGTGGAAGAATCGTTGGAAACGGTATTCTTACGAATGGAGTGGTTTCGTTTGACAAGGTGAACTACATTGCGGAGCTAGAGAACAGTCTTCTGAGTATTTCACAAATTTGTGACAAAAAGTTTACAACACACTTCAACAACAAAGAATGCTTGATTCTAAAGTCGGGATTCAAGATTCCTGAGGAATGGATTCTTATGCATGCTCCAAGAGAGAATGATCTTTATGTTCTTGACATGAGTGTCGCATCTACAACTTTAACGAAGGTTCAATGTTTTGTATCTAAAGCGACTGAGAAGGAGTCTATCTTATGGCATAGGAAGATGGGGCACATTCATCTGAGAAAGATGAATTACCTAGTATACAACGACCTAGTGAGGGTGTTAATCTTTTTTCAGTTATTTGATGATTGTCTGAGCTGTAAGAAGGGGAAACAACACAAGAAATCACACCCAAAAAAGCTTCTAAATTCTATCAAGCTACCACTAGAGAGGCTACATATGGATCTTTTTGGGCCAGTAAACGTCAAAAGTATTTATGGAGATCTATAATGCCTGGTCGTTACAGATGATTTCTCAATATTCTCATTGGTTTTCTTTCTGGAGAGCAAAGATGAAACATTTGAAAGTATAATGATTATCTTTAGGAAACTTGAAAACCTGTATCACTTGCCTATCAAGAGAATCCATAGTGCAATTGTATCGAATTCAAGAACAAAAGGATGCTCGAATTTTGCAATGAAGAGGGGATTCTTCATGAATTCAGCGCCTCCTATACTCCTCAACAAAATGGAGTTACTGAGCATAAGAATCGCACATTGATCGAGACTGCCAGAACCATGGTTGCTGATTCAAAACTGCCAATTAGTTTCTGGAGCGAAGCAGTTGCATCGGCGTGTTACACCCTCAATCGTGTGTTAACAGTCAAGCCTCACAACAAGACTTGTTTTGAGTTGCTAAACCAACAGAAGCCTGACCTAGCATTTCTGGAGCCTTTTGGATCAACGTGTACTGTATTGGACCCGGATGGTAAATTCGGAGCCAAACCTTGGAAGGATTTTTCGTCGGTTATGCTACTCCACAAAAGTGTGTCTTCTTGACAAGTCTGAACCAGGTTATTCTTGCACGGCATGTTGATTGTCAACATTATACTACGCCTGCATAGAAACCTGGGGATCCATGGTTGTTCAACTAAAAAGGTTTGTGGAATTCATTTGACCTACCAGACGTACCATCTGACGAAGAACTTGTTATGCTCTTTCAACAGCATCAAATCTCTAATCAAGAGCATGTTTCTAGACCGTTGGTGATTTCCCCGTCACTTCCTGTCAATACTTCTAATGTAGGTTCGAGCACTACTCTTCAAGAATCCATATCTGTTCCAATTCTGAACACTGCTGAATCATCTTCCCAATAACCACCTAATACTGACTCTGATTTTGATGATGGAGGATCTAGTTCCGATGAAGGATCTAAACATATTCAAAGCTTCTTGAATACTCAAGCTGATCAATCAAACGTTAGGAATGAAGCTACATCTTTTGCACCAGTTGTGGATGAAGTGATTACGAATTTGCGAACTCATTTGGATGTTTCGAGTGAAGTAACACCGAGGACACATTCTTATCATTCATCGGAGAATATCATCAGAAGCTTACAAACTGGAGTGCAAACTCGCAATCAGATTAATAAGTATCTAAGCTGTTTTTATACCCGTATTGCTCCATTACAAACCTGACTTTCATACAATTGTTTTGTTTCACAGGTTGAACCCGGGAACTAGAAAGACGCGTTAAAAGAAGAAAGCTGGGTGGAAGCAATGCAGGAGGAATTGCTTCAATTCTAGAAGCTAGGAGTCTGGAAGCTTGTTGACCTACCAGATCATCACAAGAAGATAAATACTAGATGGGTCTTCAAGTGTAAGCATGATGACAGAGGGAGAGTGGTCTGAAACAAAGCTCGAATCGTGGTACAGGGCTTTTACCAGCAAGAAGGGATAGACTACACTGAAGTATATGCCCTAGTCGCTCGTCTCGAAGCTATCTGCATATTCTTAGACTTTGCTTCTTGGAAAGGTTTAAAGGCGTACCAGTTGGATGTCAAATCTGTTTTCCTTTACGAAAAAGTCAAAGAGGAGGTGTTTGTCGACCAACCACCGGGGTTTGCTGATCGTATACACAAGGATAAAGTCTAACTTCTGAACAAAGCCTTATATGGTCTACACCAAGCCCTGAGAGCTTGGTATGAAATGCTTTCAAGACATCTTCTTGACAATGGCTTTCTCAGACGAACTGTAGATTCTACCCTTTTTACCAAGGAAGTAGATGGACAGCTAATTATCGTGCAAATATGTGTGGATGATATTATCTTTTGATCGACAAATGATATGCTGTGTAAAGACTTCGAAGAAGTCATGAAAAAGAAATTTGAAATGAGTGCGATGGGGGAGATGAAGTTCTTTTTAGGACTTCAGATTGATCAATTGCCTGATGGTATCTTCATCCATCAGACGAAGTATGTTCATGATATATTAGAGAAATTTTATATGTCAGGAACTAAACCAGCCTCTACCTCATTAGCTCCAAATAACAGCATTTATCCAGACGTTCATGGAGTCAAAGTTGATGAAACATTATATCGCTCCATGATCGGATCCTTGATGTACCTAACAGCTTCCCGACGTGATATCATGTATCCTACATGCCTATGCGCCCGTTTGCAGTCCAGTCCAAGAGATTCGCACATGCTAGTCGTCAAACGTATCATGCGATATTTGAAAGGATGTCCAAGCACCGGCTTGTAGTATCCTCGTCACGATGACTTCAATCTTGTGGGTTAGACGGATTCTGATTTTGATTGCTGCAAGCTTAATGCCTAATCTACTACGGCTGGTTGCCATTTCTTCGGAACCCATTTGGTAACGTGGCAATGCAAGTAACAGACCTCGGTCGCTCTCTCTATGTGTGAAGCTGAATACGTTTCAGCATCCAACTATTGTTCCTAGATACTCTGGATACAACAGTATATGAGAGACTTTGGACTGTAATTTCTTGACACGTCCATATATGTAGATAATGAGGCTGCTATTAATATCACTAAAACCTCATGTCAACAATCACGTACTAAACATATTGAGATTTGACACCACTTTATCTGTGACTGCTACGAGAAAAAAGTTGGCTAGAACTAAAAAAATCCACACTGATGACCAATAAGTATATTTTTATACCAAAGCATTTGATCGTTCAAGACTTAAAAATCTTTTAAAATTAAATAGTTTAAGAAATCTGGCATCAGGGGATATATATGAAGTTGAATTTCAGGATGACGAGGACTTGACGTGATTCTCATTGGTATGACATGTTTTCTGTAAATATCTTTTCTTAAAATCCAAAAATATGTTTTTCATTTTAGGTGGAGAAAGTTTGGGAAAATACAAAAACATTATAAAAGTCAAAAAGAGTTTTTGTGAAAAAGGGAGATCATATTACATCAATATGACAATCACAGTATGCTAAAGATATGGAATGATTAAACAAGTAATTAAACAGGTCATACTGAGGATGTGCCAATAGGCTTCACTCGTTCAGTAAATTGTTTTTCAATATATAAACCTAAAAGAAAAAGTAAGTAACTTGTGGGTCAACATCTCTCGGATATATGGAATTAGTACTCCGAAATTTCGTTTGAGAGAATGCCAGATTCTGCGATACAAGGTCTTTAATCAATATCTAGGGTATTATCCGAGTTCTTCCCATTTTGCGTCAGCAATGGCCAAGATCAACGGTACTTATGATTTATCTAAATACTTGATATGATCCTTTAAACACAAAACTTACAAATAAAAAATAAAAAATATGTTTGTATATACATCTTTACTTATTATTTCTTTTTAGAAAAATCCCAAAAAGATTTTCAGCTTCTCACAATTTATCTTAGGTTTTAAGTCTACCGATGAGGAAAATACTGTTAGTCCAAGTCAAAGCGACGATTGCTGGAGGAAAGCTGAAGTCCTCCGGTTGGGAGCTAATCATGAAAAGAAGAGATTTCCTGAACGTGAACAAAGTTCATTAATTTGAAACTTCACATTTTTCAATAAATCTGTTTTGGTCAAATAATGGTCATCCAAGGTCATTAACTTGGACTTGGTTAACTGAGTGGGTTATAAAACAAATAAAAATTTCATAAAAAATCAAAAAGTTAATCAAAGTGTTAGAAATGACTCGTACGAGTGACACTAACTCGTACGAGGGACACTGACTCGTACGAGGGACACTGACTTGTACGAGGGACACTGACTCGTACGAGTAACAAAAGTCTTCATTCGCAAGAGCCATCGCTCGTACGAGTGACTACTGAATGAGTATAAAAGGAGGACTCATTTGCACGAGTCAGACTACTGACTCTATGCGATTGAGAGCGAATTTTGTGTGAACCAGTTCTATTCACTTCATTTCTTTATCTATCGTTTGTATCTAGACGTTGAGGAGATTGATTTGCACACCTCTCACAATGGGAAAGGTACTTATGCTCGTTTTAAGCGGTTATAATGCCAAAATTGGACCAAATGGACATAATACGTAGATTTTGGAAAATTGGACCGGTAAAACATAAAATTGAACTTAAAAACGTTAAAATCGGCCCTATTAACCTATTAATCAACCTTCAAATTGTTAAAATCATCACTCATACGAACACTTTTCAAACTTTGTTTATCATTTTAACTCGTACGACTGAGTATTCATACGAGTAGATCCTTAAATGTTTAAGTCTTGATGACTCGTACGAGGCATCATTCGTACAAAGAAGTTCTGGTAAAATTTTGGAATTCAATGACGACGAAGATGACCCTACATGATTTCCCGAATATATGGTGAAAGGGTGTTTTTATAGAATGGGTTATGCCGGGTATGTTAATGCTGCTCCATTTAAGAAGGCTAACTTGAGTGCACCATTCAGATATATCACACATTGCGTCATACACGCACTCAGTCATCGCAAAGGAGGATTTGATGATTTAGTTGATTACCAGATGTGCATGATCACTACATTTGTTCTGAATTTTCCGTATAACTTCTCGAAGGTGATCTTTTCCCAAATGGTCCAAAACACGCAGTGAGAGAAGTTTTTGCAGTATCCACATTTTATCCAAATGATGTTTGACCATTTGCATCCTAACTTGAAGAAAAAGAAAGACGAGTTGAAATTGGAGCATATGGATGTCTTGACATTAAAGAAAATGAACTGACATCTCAAGACCTTCCGGAATGCAAAGCAAATTTTTAGAGCAATTGTCGAGAAAGATTATATCGATCCATCACAGGGGAAGTGGAGAAAAGAAGATAGCGGTGACGAAGATGAAGAACTTGCAGCGCTAGATGGTTTCATCGCAAAGAGAAGCACATGGTTTGTGAAAGAAGAGAAAAAGGGGTTAAGGGGACCAAAAGAAAACCAACGTCCACATCTTCCTCCACTACTCCTCAGAAGAAGTAGAAAGCATCTGAAATCTCTAGATTGATTGATGAATCTGAGCCAGAAGAGAACGTTGAAGCTATGGCTGCAGAAATCGAAAGACAAGATTTTGGTGTTCGTAAAGGAGAAGTTGAAGAAGCATCATCTAGAATGCTGACTCTTAAGATAGAATAGCAGGTGAAAAAGAAAGAGCGAAAGAACGTGAACTTGAACGACATCCTAAGCTCAAACGAAAAGCCGATGAGAGGAAACGAAAAGCGTTAGGTGAAGATAACACGACATATGTACCTTCACATTCAGATAGTGACACTCCTGTACGAAAGACTCTAAAGAAATCTTCTCGACGACTTAAAAGACTGGCAGTCAGAAGCTCGGATTCTCCGATAGACAAATCAAAGAGAAAGATACAAAAGATGAGTATGGAGGAAGAGTATGTTGAGCCGACTCCACCGATACCACCATCTCCACCACGTTAGCAAACACCACAACCACCACCATAACTAACATCGCAGCCGACGCCATAACCCTCACAATCCCAACCCCAGTTTTACTTTGATTTTGAGTTTGGTGATATTCGTGGGGGGGGATTTTTCTGCTGACATGTTTAATGACGCACATGTTGAAGAATTGGAGAAGCAGGTTATGTTAAACACTATCAAGATTGCTGAACTTCAGGAACAGTTCAACGGGTTAAATGCAGAAAAGCAGCAGCTTGAAGATATGTTGGCTAGTATAGTATTTGAGAATGAGCGTTTAAGAATTCGCATGGCTGAATACGAAGAAGAACGTCTCAGGAGCCAAAGAAATGTGAATCTATTTGAAAAGATACTTACAGAGAAGCTTGGTATTAATATGGCTGCTGAAATTGATGAAATTGAGAGAGCTGAAGCAAGAGAACGGGTTGTTGAGCGCGAACATCTTGCGAAAGAACTATCTGATGCTCAGGGAAAAGGCAAAGCTAAGGTGGTTGAGGATCCTGTAACTGTTACAACTGAGCTAGAAGCTGTATTTACGCCAGTAATTTCTGATATAGTGGTGTATTCGGTCTCAAAGAAGTTTGTATTGGTGGGTAAGCCAAAAGATGTTGATATTGACATGTCAAATCTTTCAGTAAATCATCGTGAATGGCTAAACAAGAGGAAGTTAGAGAGAGAGATCGAAGCTGAGGTTGATGAGTTTGTTGAAGAACCTGAGAAAGAAGCTGATGATGTATTTTCTGATAAGTCGGATGACGATAGTGATGGAGGTGATGATGATTTAGGTGGAACGGGTGTCCTTGTAATAAGGTCTAATTTAAATGATGATATTGACTTTTCTGTGTACTTGGATGACTCAACAAATCAAATGAACGAAGGTAGTGATCCAGGAAGATCTGAAGGCTCTACTGATGCTCAGCAGGCAGGAATTTTCATGGTAACCGAGATATCTACCGTTCCTGTCATGCCAAAACCAATGATATTATATTTATAGCATGATGTAGAGGAAAGGGAGTTTGTTCACAGCTATTCTAAAGAAGAAATTGCTAAGATGCTGGGCGTGGACAAAAAAAATTTTAAGTTTGATTTTGAAGAAGAGCTCAACAATATTAGTGCTTTTGAGCCAGCTGATTATGTCTTTGAACATGTGTCTGATGCACATGACTATGATCAAGTTGTCGTAGAGGATGATTCTGAGGATGATGATACAGATATTGCCAATCAGGGTACAAATGACTCTCCAAATTTTAGCGATTTGTTTGTAGCTGAAAGTGAGGATCTTTTGAAACGTAAGTTGAAGAAGCTGTTAAACACGGGACCGTTCGTCAACAATCATCTGCTGAAGAAATTGCTGAGATGAGGAAACAGTGGTTCAAAGTTGCACCAGCTGAGCCAAAGTTTAAAAGTCCCTTAGCGTTCTTTACGCGTGATACAAATATTTCTTTAGGAGACATTATTAGCTGGGGCTGGATCGAGGAGCTAAATGTTTATGCTATTAAAAGGGAGTATGGGATTTAGTATTTTAGATACTTGAGCGATATCAAGACCCTGCCGTATTGGGATATTAAAGAGCTTGTGCAAACGAAGATGATAAATCTTAAGATGAGATTTCATAACCAACGACTGTGGAAAATGATAAAGCTTGAGGCTGCGCATGGTTTTACACACTAGAAGCCGAATTTCGCTAAGCGAATTACTAAGGTCGATCCAGTAACACAAGAGAAAGACATGACTTTAATCGTAAACAGGCTGAAAGTGATGAAGAATATGCCTCTTATAAAAATGGAACAAGACTTCTACAAGATCTTCAAATGGCGGCACTACGTATATACAGGCTGTGGCGTGCCATTCGAGTAATAGACCCGATGTGGCTAGTCAACTGTTCAAAGAAAGATATTGAATGCTTGTTTAATAGCAAATCAACTGTTCAAAGAAAGAACAAGCACTCCAGTTTCAGAAGATAGTTATTCTCTGTTTTGCCAATGATGTACATTCAGGTACGGCATGGAACACTTCGTGGAGGAAACTGGAGGAGATTGAGCAAAGGAAGAAAGACAAGAAGGAAGAAAGAATTGTTGAGTGAGCATTAATTGCTTCGCTACAGATTTTTCGGTTTGGCAATACAACTAACCGACCTCCTCCTACAGATCAGACGCCAATCACTTCTAAGGAGCGTCGCAAGCCGCCGAAACATTTCTTTGGTCGATAAATGTCAGATTTTTTGAAGATTTTGTTTTAGGACTATCCAAGACTACGGCAACATCCAAGGGGGAGTTTGTTGGTGCATAATGTCTACTGCCTACGTCTAGGATATGTTGTTTATGTATATAGGGCTTAGAACGTCAGTTTGTAAGTGTTAATATATGTTTTATTCGTTTAGTACATGAATCTTTCGAGTGAGTCTTATGACTCATACGAGTGACACTCTTTCACTGGTACGAGGCAACCACTCGCATAAGTCATACTCAGTTACACGCTCTCCTGTGCGAGTCATGTCGACCTATAAATAGAGGAGTGTTGTGTCAGAAACTAAGAACTCTGTTGGTGTGGCAAAGGCCTGCTGAACTGTTTACTTGCTCTGTACTTGTTCACGTTTATCAATACAATCTAAGGCATTTAAGTAGTAGATCTCACTTGTTTGTTTGTGAAGCTCTCTAACAATGAATTCCGCCTCTGTTGGTTGAGTTAGATCGGTCCGGTGCTCATCGGAGGAGAGCCGATCCCCCCTCACAGATATTTTGTAGTTTCAGTTGCGCCATTTCATTGGAGGTAGCTATACATTTGTTATTGTGAGTAAAAAGGAAGAATGTGATTCTGATTGCCGAAGAATGTTTCTCAGATTCGATGTGTTACCAGATTATTTGATTCCGATGATGTTTTGCTAATTTAGAAGATTACTGATTTGCTGACTAATCATGATTACGGAAATCGGGATTTCAGATTCACGCGGATATTTATTGATTTGAAGTTTATTGTTGTGGTAATCCATAGTTTCTATCAATTGCCGGTTAGGTTTTTGAAGATCAGAGGATCGAGCATTGGAGGAGTGCGCTAAACCAAACGCAGATGTGGTTAAAGTTGAAATGAAGAAGCTTTATTGATTAATTTCAAGTTGGTGATTATTCGAGAAAATTTATAGATTAAGCAAATCAGAGGAGGTATTGAACCATGCAAACAAAGACCTGAAGATTAATTTCTGGATAAAATTATTTCAGGGGAATGTTGCTTAAAGACGATAATGCAAACCTAGATCATCAATCAAGGGGGAATCTGTTGACATTCTACGACATTGACAAATACCTGATAGAAGTTGCAGAGTATTCAAACACGGCTCTCAGATTTCAAGATCAAGATCAAGCTTCGACATTAACGTCAAAGGGGGAATTTGTTGATGCGCTTTATGTCTGTCACTGCGCGAATAGGCTAGAAAGAGTGTGTATTGAATATTGTAAAGATTAGATACGAACACATGACCCAAGTGCGAAAGAGAACTGGCTCGTACGAGTGACAATGTGACTCGTACGAGTGACAATGTGACTCGTACGAGTGATAAAAAGCTCTACTCGTACAAAGGACACTTTGTACGAAGCCAACCTGCTCGCTTTGCACGAGCTGCTCATGTCTATATATATGTGTTTTGTGTTCATTGTTTAAGAGAGTTTTGAAGATTCCTAAGGGGAAATGCTGGTGGATTCTCTCCAGGAATCCCGCCAGACAGACAAGATGTATACTCTTTCGGTATGAATGAATGAATGCTTCCGCTGATTCTGTTTCTACTTCTTTTTATAATATTCTATCCAGTCGGTACTTTCATATACCCAAACTTCCGTCTAGAACCGCCATTTCCAGGATTTCACAAAAATTGCTTCGGAATTGTTCAATGACTAAAGTAATAAATGTCACATAAATAGATCAGAACATAGCAAATCTCTTTTTAGTAACTACAAACACGTGAGGATCTGCTATTCCGAATGAGCTGAAGTCTAATATGATGAAGCTAGTCCATAACTTGCGGAATTCATTTTAGATTAGGTGACATTAACAAGATTTACTCTTCAATTTATTGTTTCATTAAACTTTAACAGTTAAAATTCTTGAAACAATTCGATAGGGCTTCGCCATATCGTTCGCAAACAGTTACAGACTCACTTACCATACATAGACATCTATCTTCGTGCGGACATAAGCCTACCTTCGTACGAACTAAGAAACACCATCTTCGTACTATGTGAACATACAAACAAAATCTAACATTTAAGCCTATTACAGACACTGACACGACTCGTAGACGCAGGCAGTAGACATATGTATCAACAAAGTCCCCCTTGGATGTTGCCATAGTCTTGATCCATCTTCAGTCTTCAAAAAAGTTTTTAACATTAACTTTAACGCCAAAAGAAATTCTTTCTTGGCTTCCGTCGCTCTTCACTAGGAATATTCGTTTGGTCTGTTGGCGGAGCCCACTTCATAAACTGAAATCTTCGAATAGATGCTTTCTTTATCGTCTCAGTAATTCGATCTTCCCTTTTCAGTTCCTTTCGAAACTCCTTTCCTTCCAACTCTCTCAACTTTGACTTCCACATCTTTCCCGAATTTATACCATGTGCATAGCAAATATTGATGACACCTTGATATTGCATTGCTTCCACTTTCTCTTTTGCGTCATAACATATCTTGTTGTAGAATAAACATTTAATATCCTTCTCAAAACAATTCACTAACCACATTGGATCTAAAATCCCTATGGTTCTCCACAATCCATCTGACTTCAAAACAATGACAGATTCACTAGTTTCGATATCTTATTGCACCACTTGAAAATTTACTGAAATCCTACTCAACTTTCATCAGCGGCATATTTTTCATTGTATGTGGCCGCTTTACAATCAATGTCACATCTTTCTCATTCATAACTAGATTGATCTTTACAATCTTCTTCGGATAATGCAGCTTCCAGTTGAGAAAACCATGTGTAGCTTCAAATCTAATAAGCTTCCATAACTTTTGATCATGAAATTTCATTTGATAGTTAATGCACTTTGTTTGAAACAACTCTTTTACCTCCCACCACGGCAGAGTTTGTATATCAGATAAGTATCAGAAGTACGATAAGTATCAGAAGTACTGAACTCTCTTTTAACAGCATAAACATTCAACTCTTTTCCCCAACTCGGAATAATTCCCAACGACTTGTCTTGATCTCTCGTGAAAAATGCTAACGATCGTCGGAATTTTCTTTCTTTAGGCATTTCTTTGAACCATGTCTTCCTGGCTTCCCCATAATTCCTTCTTTACTAAGTCGCCTAGGAAGATATCCATCTTTTACAGTCTCTTCAACCTTTCTCTTCAGCAAATCATTTGTTTTTTCGCTAAACATCTCTTGAAATGTTTGGAAGTAATTTGTTCCTTTACCATAATATTACACTGTTTCATCATTAGAATTATCCTCCACAACAACATTATCATAATCATCAGCTTCCTTAACATATCGATAAACATAATCATCAGGCTTTGCACTATAGATAATGTTTAGCTCTTCCTCAAAGTCAAACACAAACGAACTTTCGTCTACACCTATCATCTAAGCAATCTCTTCTTTCGTGTAGTTATGAACAAACTCACCCTCTTCCACACCATGCTCCAGATAAATAATCTTATGTTGTATTACAGGAACAACCGTTAGTGGGATAACATGAGTAAGAATTCCTAAATACTCTTCTTCATTAATAGAATCCTTCTTCTCCCCCTCTCTTTGAGAATTATCTTCTAGATTAGCATCGTCATTTAGAAAATCATCATAGTTGAATGAACCAGTCATCTTGGCCTCATACACCACCAACCTTATACCTCCTTGAGTATAGTTGGTGCACAATGTCTATTGCCTACGTCTAAAATATGTCGCTCGTGTAAATAAGGCTTATAATTGTCAAATGTTTAGTTTGTTAGATAACTCGTATGAGTGAGTCTTTGTGTGGCTCGTACAAGTGACGCTTTGTCACTCATACGAAGCACCACTCGTACGAATCAGCAACACCACTCCTTGTGCGAGCCATGTTGGCCTATATATAATGGTGCTTCGGTGTTGTGTCGATAGTTGTTGGTGTGTGACTGAGGCGAAGCCCTGTCCGTTTGTTTAGTCACCCATAACTTTCCACATTTATTAATATAAGAAATAACAACGTTTAAGCAACAAACTTTATTGTTCGTTTGTCAAACTCTCTAGCAATGAATTTCGCCTCTGTTAGTTGAGTTTAGTCGGTCTGGTGCTCACAGAGGAGAGCTGATCCCCTCTCACAAGTTGTATGAGAGCCTTGAGGCCTGATTTGAGGACAAACAACAAGTTTCATCAATTGATAATCAGGATTCAACCATTGAAGATTTCTATATCACTCTTTCTTCATACATTCTTCAGATCTAGAGGATTTCATGGACTAATTGGACTAGGATTTTAGTATAACACGTTAAAATCAATATTAACAAATCCTTGAAACTTACAGATCTAAAATCAAACAAAATCATGACGAAAATTGAAGAAAACATCTGTTTCTCGACCTGAGCTACTCGTACGTGCAGAAGGACAACTTGTACGAATAGCCATCCATACGAATAGCCACTCGTATAACATGTCACTCCCAAGAAAACCCATTTTTCTTTAAACCTTTAATTTCTAAAACAACTATTCATACGAGTAGTGATTCATACAAAAAGTCACTCGCACGAGTAACTTTCTCTCTCGCACGGAGCCTTGCTCGCATGAGGCACCTGACACGCATGAGTATTAGTTCACTCGCACGAAGGACTTTATAAGGAGTTCCTTAACTATCGTGTTTTGGTCAAATTATCTCTAATCAGCGTTGTCGAAAGTTTGTGTTTCTGAAAAATTGCATATATAATGGAAGAAGATTTTTTTAACGCGTTTGCTACTTCAGTTGTTACCAGTGTGAGTCCCGGAAACAACGGTTCTAGATGGAAGTTTGGGCGTATGATAGTACCCATTCGGTAGAACGTTATGAAAAGGAAGTAGAAACAGAATCAGCGGAAGCATTCATTCATTCATACCGAAAGAGTATACATCTTATCTGGCTGGTGGAATTCCTATAGAGAATCCGCCAGCATTTCCCCTTAGGGAACTTCCAAAACTCTCTTAAACAATGAACACACAACACATATATATAGACATGAGCAACTCGTGCGAAGAGAGTAGGTTGGCTTCATACAAAGTGTCCTTCTTACGAGTAGAGCTGTTTACACACGTACAAGTCACATTGTCACTCGTACGAGTCACATTGTCAGACTTACGAGCCAGTTCTCGTTCGCACTTGGGTCGTGTGTTCGTATACAATCTTTACAATATTCAATACACACTCTTTCTAACCTATTCGCATAGTGACGTACATAAAGTGCATCAACAACCACTACCGTAGCACAAAATATGAATCTGGAGAATGAAATGGGAACAATGACGAAGCCTCCAAAGCTTATGAATCTAGAAGATTACGATAGCTGGAGCGAAAGGTTCATGAACTGGGTTCAAGCTAACCACTTCACTTGTTTGTTTGCTATTGAGTCTAAATATCAGGCTCCTACTGGAGCAACTGGTTTTGAGAAAACGCTAGCTCAACTCTTAGAGCTCGAAAGAGAAAAGTTCATTAATGAAAAGAAGATGATGAATATCTTGCAGCAAGCCATAAAAGAAGATATCTTGGCACTATTACAGCATGATGACGATGCTTAGTCTTTATGGAATGCCTTACATTTAAAATTCCAAGGAAGTTCGCAACTGCGAAAGCTAAAGAGAATGCTACTGAGTAAAAATTCGATATTTTTACTCTTATTAAGGGAGAGACAATGAAACTGTTGATTGAAAGGTACTGTCACCCAGTGGTACAACGAAGCCTATGGGAATTGTAAAAACAAATGAAGAAGTGGTCGATAAACATGCAGATTCTCTACCTAAAGGACAATGGTCCACTTATTTGACTATTCTAAAGAATGGCGCTGAGTATGGTAATTTCTCATTACCTAGATTTGAATCTGGTAAAGAGCAAAGGAGGCAGAAGATGGCAAAGAGCAAAGGTGCTCAGATACAACAAGATTTGAATCTATACTACAAGGGTAGTCCTGCCACAAACATACAGAGACCCAAAATTCAAACTGCCTTTAGTGCCATCAACACACCATGTCCATAGTCAAGCTAAACCAGTGGATTTCAATCTTTTGCTTCCTTTAATCCAAATACAACTCTAGGACCACAATTATCCCAAAGCTCAAGCAATCCACAGAGCAGCCAATACAATCATTCTAATCCCAATTAATGAATCCTACAATGCAATATCGCAGTAAACCTCCAAAATGCTCAAGATTTTGATGAAAATGCCTCAAAGCAATACATGACCCTACTTGCCTCAGTACTAGAATTGTACAAATGTTTGGTGGCTGGAAGAATTGGGAATCTAGAAATGACAAAAGAAGATTACGATCAGATTGATCTGGTTGAAATGAAATTGATCGATATTAAGTGGTGTGTGACTTCTTGTCACACCCTCAATTTCCACTTGCGGAGTTTTACCGCGAGGCGTGTGAACAAACCAGAATCTGAAACACTAGAACGTCGAACGACTCTATATGATTTGATAATACGTTTTCCAAAAATCATTTGATTAACCAATTGTCGTAGATTTTAGATTGTCTTAGTTAATTACTAAAGTTTAGCGGAAGCATTAGTTTAAGTGGTTGAGCGGAAGCATAAAATAAATAGTGAAGCGGGCACCAACACAAACGCCAAAACAAATGAAAAACCCAAAACAATATTAATAATTAAGACTCGATAAAAGATGTCTTGTTCAATGCATGTGAGTGCACCTAGAGCTCCTAGCGTCCTGAGAAACATGTAAAGAAACAAGTGTCAACATTAAAGATGAATGAGTTCACAGGTTTTCATAAATTCGTTTGTTCGGTTATGAGTTTGTTTTCCCCCGTTATCCCTAACCCGGGATAACGATTTAGTTCCATTATTCCCATCCTGGAATAATAATAATGATGTTGGTTTCATTATTCCAAACCCGGAATAACAAGTTGTTGTTTCCATTATCCCCAACCCGGGATAATATAGTTGTTTTGTAATTAAGTTCAATGTTAACATATATAGGTAGCTAGCCTAAAGTTATGTCACGTAAGAGTTCGCGATCGAAGCTGACTGTTGTGCCTCCGTGTTGCCAGGCCTATCACTGACCATGGCGAAGTTAGGCCGAATTATTCACCCGTTGACCATACCCGGTCGGCTAGCGCGACTAGCTCGGATGGGGCTTGTCGGGCCCAGTAGTACTACTTATAACTCCCCCGCTATTAAACCCAATACTAACGATCTGAGAGATTGACGAGGACTTAAGTGATATAGCTACTTAGTGACCATAACATTACATTAACATTAACTTAGTTACCGAATAGTTATGTGACGTTAAATTCGTATAACGTAAAGAGATTGAGTTTGAAGAGTGTATACATGTTTCTCCCCCTGTTGTTTAAAAACCGGATAAAGTTAGGGGCCGTGAACTCACCTTTATTTGCTCGGTTAGTGTAGCAAAGAAGTTGTAAAGGATGGGACCGCTAATTGCGTCCTAACAAACCAATTGATTTCAAGTCAGTGTGTGATCACACCAATACAAATTCTACACTTAATTTACGCACAAAGTGATACACACAAACAACATATCTAACACTCAAACATGCATGCAAGTATCCTCATGTGAACCTAGTGATCAAAACAACTTATCATAAACATAAACCAATCCATGCCACAATTTGGTGCACACAATCACAAGTTATCAAACTTCAGCTTAATACTCATAATTCAGCTGTTTTTCTAGGATTTTTATAAAATAGTTCTAACGTTCCAAAAATTCCAATAGTTTTACAGCAGGTGCCATTTATACTGTAGAAATTTATATAAATTTTCCAAGTCCTCAATCTTTACCATTTAACCATAAATATTAATATACTAGGCTGCAGTCAGATTTATCACTTTCTGACTGCAGTCCACGGAAGAATTTATTTAAAAATCACCGATCGTCCAATTAACAAAATTCCAGTTGGAGTTGCCCGGAAATTTCCATACCTAGTTGCTGTACAAAATTCATGACTCAACTCCCTACTGATTTTAAAATCCAACTCGATAAACAACTAACAAAATTTCAGGATTTTCACAGCTTTAGTTACTGAACTTATTTGGTCCTTTAAAAATATCAAATGACTTCAGAAAATTATGAATCCAGCGCCCTTAGATTCGTTATTCAAATCTCTACGTTCTAGACATCAGAAAATCCGTTTTTCGACAACTAATTGCCGAGTTACAGCCAGATGAAGTCGGCTGTAACTATTACTCAGCAACCTGTTTCAGCATATTATTATTATAAGCCGTCCATATTATTAACCGAGGCGATCATGAACCGCTTTCCTAGTCATAGATCAATACTAATAACATATCCATGCAAACCCTAGTTCATACTTCTAGTTTTTACAAACAAACTCAGCCTATACTTATCAAATTTCAAACAAACATTACTTGCAACCTAGCCTTAAAAATCCGAAAACAACACAACCGTTTCATTCAATCATACAAATCCGAAAACAACAAAATCAAAATACATGTATCCGAATATTATCTTGTACCATATGACAAATTTTAATCTTTTAATGACAAGGTAAACGAACCGTGAGTAAGATAAGGGACCGGTGATCAAAGATTGCTTGCGACCGAGGATGAAGATGGCGAGGGCTGCTGCTGCGACCGGAAGAAAAGAAAAGGAAAAGCTGTTGCGACCGAGACTTGAAAGCAACAAGCTGTTAGCGACCGAGAAAGTGAACAAGGCTGATTAGATCGAGATGATGAAGGAAAGGAGCTGTTCGCGATCAAAAGGGACGAGAGTGGCTGCCGACGGCAGTTTTTCTTTTAGGGTTTTGGAGTTGAGAAAGATCATGCATGAGTGTGTGTATATATAGCGCAAGATGAAGGGTTACGGTTTGGGTTTGGTCTTGCGGCCGAGATATGTTTGGGTTGGTTCGGTTTGGGTTGTACGCAATGGGTTTGGGGTTTGGTTTGCACACGGGTTGGTTTGGTTTGGTTTGCACTTGGCCGAGAATGGCTTAAGGTTTAAGGTTTCCTAGAGTCACAAGGAGTTCGGTTTGTGTTTGATCTTGCGGCCGATTAGTTTGAGCTTAAGGTTTGGGTTAGAACTCGGTTCACTCCTAGAGCCACAAGGAGTTTACGGTTGGTTCATGTCGCGGTTCGGTTCGTGTACATGTTTATTATATATATGTATATTTTGTAACTAACACAATCACATAATCGCACATCATGTATTCACTAACTCGTACATGTTTAACACATAGCATATAATTCACTCGACAAGTATTACGTTTAAGTTATCCGAAAAACCCGGGATGTCACATTATCCCCATGTTGAAAGAATTTTCGTCCCGAAAATTGAGTAAACGCGGTTTAGAATGTAGCATACATGTTTAGAGTGCCACGCATAAAGAGTTAGTTCGTTTATGATGGTACACGAAGTTACAAGAAGTTCCCAAGTGCCATGCACAAAGATTCCCAAGTGCCATGCACAAGGACTTAGTTAACAATAGTACGCAAAAGTATGAGAAATTTCCAGGTTGTCACATCATCCCCATGTTGAAAGAATTTTCGTCCCAAAAATTTAGTTACTGGTATCGTTAGTTTGCTGCTCAGTTGTGAAGAGGTGTGGGTATTTGTTTTTCATTTGATCCTCTCTTTCCCTCGTGAACTCCGGTCCACGCTTAGAGT
Organism: Scalesia atractyloides; assembly: GCA_947069175.1. Taxonomy (NCBI): domain Eukaryota; kingdom Viridiplantae; phylum Streptophyta; class Magnoliopsida; order Asterales; family Asteraceae; genus Scalesia; species Scalesia atractyloides. Next base: position 58,934,920 of record CAMTDV010000020.1, read on the forward strand.
CCCAATGAACCTTCACGATCGGAATTTTGCTGTGCCTTCGAGTCTTGATCTCATGATCCATGATCTCGATAGGCTGTTCCACGAAGTGTAGTTGTTCATCCACTTGGATCTCATCCAATGGAATGACTAGAGTTTCATCTGATAGACACTTCTTCAGATTTGATACGTGAAAAACGTTGTGAACTCCACTAAGTTCGGCAGGAAGGTCTAATTGATAAGCTACGGGTCCGATACGTTTCAAGATTACAAACGGGCCTACGTAAACGTGGGTTTAGTTTGCCCCATTTTCCAAAGCGGATTACACCCTTCCAGGGTAACACCTTTAGTAGGACACGGTCGCCTACTTGAAATTCGAGCGGTTTGCGTCTTTGATCAGCGTAGCTTTTCTGTCGATCTTGTGCTGCCGCCATGCGGTTTCTGATTTGTACAATCTTTTCAGTAGCCTCAAGTATTAACTCAGGGCCTGTGAGTTGACTGTCACCGACTTCTGCCCAACAGACCGGTGATCTACATTTACGACCGTATAGTGCCTCAAACGGTGCTGCCGAAATACTCGTATGATAACTGTTGTTATATGAGAACTCCACTAAAGGCAGGTGAATTTACTATTTCCGAAGTCTACTACGCATGCTCTAAGCATGTCTTCCAAGGTCTGTATGGTCCTTTCGCTTTGACCATCAGTCTGAGGGTGATAGGCTGTGCTCATATCTAAGCGTGTTCCCAACGCTTTCTGGAGTGACTGCCAGAAGTTTGACGTGAAGCGAGCATCTCTGTCTGAGATGATGGACGTTGGCACTCCGTGCCGAGAAACTACTTCCTTAATGTAGATGCGAGTCAACTTCTCCATCTTATCTGTTTCTTTAATAGCTAGGAAGGGTGCGGACTTAGTTAAACGATCCACGATCACCCAGATGGTATCGCAACCACCCAAGGTTCGCGGGAGTTTAGTGATGAAATCCATCGAGATCTGATCCCATTTCCACACTGGGATCTCAGGTTGTTGGAGTAGCCCCGATGGCTTTTGATACTCCACCTTGACTTTTGCACAAGTCAAACATTTACTCACGTAGGTGGCTATATCGGTTTTCATGTTGGGCCACCAATACGCAGCTTTAAGGTCTTGATACATCTTATCCGAACCCGGATGGACAGAGTATCGGGATTTGTGAGCTTCATCCATGACTAGCTCTCTGAGGTTTCCGTAGAGAGGTACCCATATGCGATTCATGAAATACCAGGCTCCATTGGGCTTTACTTCCCAATCGCGTTCCATTTTTCCCACCGATTCGGCTTTGATGTTTTCCTCCTTAACTGCTTCTAACTCGGCGTCGCGTATTTGTTCGGGTAGCCCTGAATGAATAGTGAGTTGTAATGCTCGTACACGACGTGGTTTCAAGTGTTCCTTCCTACTGAGGGCATCAGCTACCACGTTAGCTTTACCCGGGTGATACCGAATGGCACACTCATAATCGTTCAAGAGTTCGACCCAGCGACGCTGTCGCATGTTCAACTCCTTCTGATCGAAGATGTGTTGGAGGTTCTTGTGGTCCGTAAAGATTGTGCACTTCGTTCCATAGAGGTAGTGTCTCCAAATCTTAAGTGCAAACACTACTGCTCCCAATTCCAGGTCATGCGTCGTGTAGTTTTTCTCGTGAACCTTCAGTTGTCGCGACGCAAACGCGATGACTTTATCGCGTTGCATGAGTACGCATCCCAATCCCTGAATGGAAGCATCACAATATACTACAAAGTCTTCTGTCCCTTCCGGCAAGGACAGAATAGGTGCACTGCAAAGTTTCTGCTTTAGCAATTGAAATGCTGCTTCTTGCTTGTCACCCCAAGCATACTTGATACCTTTCTGGGTGAGGGTAGTAAGCGGTTGTGCGATCTTTGAAAATCCCTCGATGAAACGTCTGTAGTAACCAGCCAATCCCAAAAATTGGCGGATCTCCGTCGGTGTCTTGGGTGCTTCCCAGTTTTTGATGGCTTCAATCTTGGCAGGGTCCACGTGGATACCCCTTTCATTCACGATATGCCCGAGAAACTGAACTTCCCGAATCCAGAAATCACACTTCGAAAGCTTGGCATATAGCTTTTCCTGTTGGAGTAATCCTAACAGTAATCGTAGATGTTCAGCATGCTCTTCTTCACTTTTGGAGTAGATGAGTATGTCATCGATGAACACAATGACAAATTCGTCGAGATATGGTTTACACACGCGGTTCATGAGGTCCATGAACATCGCAGGTGCGTTGGTGAGACCGAAGGGCATGACCAAGAACTCATAATGGCCATATCGAGTACGAAATGCCGTCTTAGCGATGTCCTCTTCCCTGACGCGTAGCTGGTGGTAACCGGACCGTAAATCAATCTTAGAGTAGTAACTTGACCCTTGAAGTTGGTCGAAGAGATCGTCGATGCGAGGTAATGGGTATCGGTTCTTGATAGTAACCTTGTTGAGTTCCCTGTAGTCGATGCACATGCGGAAAGTCCCGTCCTTCTTCTTGACAAAAAGGACTGGAGCTCCCCATGGCGAAACGCTTGGTCGGATAAATCCTTTTTCTAATAGCTCCTGAAGTTTGGTAGACAGCTCCTGCAGCTCGGCTGGAGCTAGGCGGTATGGAGCCTTGGCGATAGGAGTTGCATTGTTCGCCAATTCGATTTCAAACTCCAATTGTCGATCGGGTGGAAGACCAGGTAGTTCCTCTGGGAATACATCTGAAAAATCACGGACGACAGGGATGTCTTCTATGCGTTTCTCGTCCTTAGGTTGTTCGGTAATCAGTGCGAGTAAAGCGAAGGAGTTCTTCCTCCGAAGATACTTCTGCGCTTGCATGTAAGAGATGATGTTGGTGACGGCGCTTGTCTTATCGCCTTGTACCGTCAGGATTTCGTCGTTAGAGAGCGGAATACGAATAGATTTTTCGAAGCAGAGAACTTCAGCCCGGACGTCGGATAGCCAGTCCATTCCGACTACCACGTCAAAACTACCCAGAGTAGTTGTCATCAGTTCAATGGTAAAGGTGTGGCCCGCGAGTTTGAGTTGACAGCCGGATACTATTTGGGTCACATCTACAGATTTACCATCGGCTAATTCTATAACATAAGGGGTCTCTAATGGTTTAAACGTGAGATTTAGGTTCTTCCTAAAAGACTCAGATATAAAGCTCCTATCCGCACCCGTATCAAAAAGCACAGTAGCAAAATGTTCATTAAGGGGAAACTTACCGGTGACCACGTTCGAGTCGTTTCTGGCCTCTCTGCGGCCCAATGTGAAGGCGCGACCTTTGGCAACTCCTGTGCCACCGTTTCCATTATTGTTGTTGTTATTATTGTTGTTGAGGTTATTGTGGTTGTGGTTGTTCCCACCATTGTTGTTGTTGTTACGCAGCTGTGGGCAGTCTCTTTTGAAGTGAGCAGTGCTACCACACTGATAGCATCCCCGGTTAATACCCTGCTGCTGACCCTGGGGTTGATTTTGATTCTGTCGGGACATGATTTCCCCACGACAATCCTTTGCCGCATGTCCCATCTTGCCACATCGTTGGCAGCGATTTCCGGCACAGGGGCCGTTATGGTGGAGATTACAGCGGTTGCACTGCGGCTTTCGACCTGCATAGCCGCTTGCGTTCTGGTTGTTGTTGTTGTTGTTGTTGTTGGCGGGCTGATTTTGGTGACCCGGTGGCTGTTGTAATGATTGAACCATTTCTGGTTCCCCTGTTGTGGCTGGGATGACGAAGACTGTCGAGCGGACGAGTCTTCAAACTTTCTTTTGTTATCAGGGGCAACTTCAGTTGTACCCCGTGCTGGCAACTTCTTTTGTTCCACCGCTTTATCGGTGAGTTTATGCGCCAATCGGATTGCTTGATGTTCAGTTACAGGGTTACTAGCCATTACCATACCCTGAATCTCCGGAACCAGACCCCCAAGATAGAACTCGAGTCTTTTCTCCACAGTGTTGGCCAAATCAGGACATAGAAATACCAAGTCATGGTGTTTTGCGGTGTAAGCTTCAATTTCCGATCCCACCATCTTGTGGTTCCATAAGGCTTGGTCCAACTGTTGCACTCTGTCTCGTGGACAGTACTCCTCTTTGATTAGGGCCTTGAACTCGGCCCAGGCCATTGCATTGGCAGCAATAAGTCCACGCGTTTGGACCTGTGCATTCCACCATGTCAGTGCCCCATCTTCCAGTGTTGAGGCTGCATATTTGACCTTGTTGGCCTCTAGACAGTTGCACATTTCAAATACGGATTCAGATTTTTCGATCCAGCGGACCAGTCCAATGGGTCCTTCCGCCCCTGAGAATTTGCTTGGTTTCGCGTCAAGGAACATCTTGTAGGGGTTAAAACCCCCTCCTGCTGACAGAGAACAGGAAGTCAGCAAGGAATTTTACTAGCCTCACTATTAGATTTTCACACGAAAATTTAATAATGGTTACCTGCAGGTTGGTTCTGAACACCCGCTAAAGCTGCGTTCACGTTCTCTTGAATCATGGCAGCTAGCTCTTCGGGCGTCAAGTTAAGGTTTCCACGTCGTCCAGTTGCCATTTAGATCTTCGAAATACAACACAAACACACCCCGATAAGTCTATATATCCAATATAGTTATCCTACTTTGTACTTTAATAATTATCAAGTTATGTCAACTTAATATATTAAATAGTCAAAAGAAATACTTGATTAACTGAAATTTTCAACGTCTTACAAAGTGCAAATCAAACATAGGAATTCACTATAAAGTCTCAAATTTAAACACAAGTGGGAAAATAAATAGACTGGAGGAAAGTAAATAAAATAAGCGAGACGTGTCAGTCGTCTACGTCTCCATCCCCCAAATCACTGTCGTTGCCGTCATCCTGCGCGGCATTTCCAGCTTCTACAGCTGGATCCTCCTCCGGATCCTCCTCTGGATCCTCCTCTGGATCCTCTTCAGGGTCCTCCTCTGGATCCTCTTCCGGATCCTCCTCCACCGGCACTGGAGGGGCCGGTGCTGGGGCAGGTGCTTGATTTTGCTGTAGCTCCTGAATGTTCCAACTATTTTCCAGGACTCTGTCCTCGAGCCAGTTCGGCTCTTATATGCTCAGCACGCAGATCTCTGGCTATGGTGTTACGAGCTATCTTACTCGTATGATGCTCTTCTTCGAGCGAGTCGGTCTTACCTGTCAGTTGTCGTATCATCCATCCTTGTGCTAGGATGGTTTCCTGCATTCTTTCTCTCTGTGCTTGTTGTTTATGTATCATGATTCTAAGTAGGTCAATTCCTACTTCTACAGGGTTAACCGGTTCAACCGGCACAGCAATGGTTGGGCGTCACGACGACTCCTCCCCCAGAGCGAGCCTTTTCCTCGCAGCTGAGCGTGTCTCCACGCCATAAGATGGTAAGGGTTCCACCATAGGTGCCTTTCCTGGCGCTCTTGGTAGCGTAGGTCTGTCGGATGATGATGACGATGATGATGATGACATTGCCTGTTAGGTCGTGTAGTTAGTTACGAGTTGTTTTCATTTCTTATTATTAAGTCATAATTCACATAACACAGTTGTGGTACATCGCATAACAAGATATAATAGTTCGGTGCCAAACTAAGTCTAGTGTCGTGAAATCAGCTATAGTTTAGGTCTACTTCTAATGCAAACCTGGTTCTCTATAGCTAGTGGCTCTGATACCAATCTGTCACACCCTCAATTTCCACTTGCGGAGTTTTACCGCGAGGTGTGTGAACAAACCAGAATCTGAAACACTAGTACGTCGAACGACTCTATATGATTTGATAATACGTTTTCAAAAAATCATTTGATTAACCAATTGTCGTAGATTTTAGATTGTCTTAGTTAATTACTAAAGTTTAGCGGAAGCATTAGTTTAAGTGGTTGAGCGGAAGCATAAAATAAATAGTGAAGCGGGCGCCAACACAAACGCCAAAACAAATGAAAAACCCCAAAACAATATTAGTAATTGAGACTCGATAAAAGATGTCTTGTTCAATGCATGTGAGTGCACCTAGAGCTCATAGCGTCCTGAGAAACATGTAAAGAAACAAGTGTCAACATTAAAGATGAGTGAGTTCACAGGTTTTCATAAATTCGTTTGTTCGGTTATGAGTTTGTTTTCCCCCGTTATCCCTAACCCGGGAAACGATTTAGTTCCATTATTCCCATCCTAGAATAATAATAATGATGTTGGTTCCATTATTCCAAACCCGGAATAACAAGTTGTTGTTTCCTTTATCCCCAACCCGGGATAATATAGTTGTTTCGTAATTAAGTTCAATGTTAACATATATAGGTAGCTAGCCTAAAGTTATGTCACGTAAGAGTTCGCGATCGAAGCTGACTGTTGTGCCTCCGTGTTGCCAGGCCTATCACTGACCATGGCGAAGTTAGGCCGAATTATTCACCCGTTGACCATACCCGGTCGGCTAGCGCGACTAGCTCGGATGGGGCTCGTCGGGCCCAGTAGTCCTACTTATAACTCCCCCGCTATTAAACCCAATACTAACGATCCGAGAGATTGACGAGGACTTAAGTGATATAGCTACTTAGTGACCATAACATTACATTAACATTAACTTAGTTACCGAATAGTTATGTGACGTTAAATTCGTATAACGTAAAGAGATTGAGTTTGAAGAGTGTATACATGTTTCTCCCCCTGTTGTTTAAAAACCGGATAAAGTTAGGGGCCGTGAACTCACCTTTATTTGCTCGGTTAGTGTAGCAAAGAAGTTGTAAAGGATGGGACCGCTAATTGCGTCCTAACAAACCAATTGATTTCAAGTCAGTGTGTGATCCCACCAATACAAATTCTACACTTAATTTACGCACAAAGTGATACACACAAACAACATATCTAACACTCAAACATGCATGCAAGTATCCTCATGTGAACCTAGTGATCAAAACAACTTATCATAAACATAAACCAATCCATGCCACAATTTGGTGCACACAATCACAAGTTATCAAACTTCAGCTTAATACTCATAATTCAGCTGTTTTTCTAGGATTTTTATAAAATAGTTCTAACGTTCCAAAAATTCCAATAGTTTTACAGCAGGTGCCATTTATACTGTAGAAATTTATATAAATTTTCCAAGTCCTCAATCTTTACCATTTAACCATAAATATTAATATACTAGGCTGCAGTCAGATTTATCACTTTCTGACTGCAGTCCACGGAAGAATTTATTTAAAAATCACCGATCGTCCAATTAACAAAATTCCAGTTGGAGTTGCCCGGAAATTTCCATACCTAGTTGCTGTACAAAATTCATGACTCAACTCCCTACTGATTTTAAAATCCAACTCGATAAACAACTAACAAAATTTCAGGATTTTCACAGCTTTAGTTACTGAACTTATTTGGTCCTTTAAAAATATCAAATGACTTCAGAAAATTATGAATCCAGCGCCCTTAGATTCGTTATTCAAATCTCTACGTTCTAGACATCAGAAAATCCGTTTTTCGACAACTAATGGCCGAGTTACAGCCAGATGAAGTCGGCTGTAACTATTACTCAGCAACCTGTTTCAGCATATTATTATTATAAGCCGTCCATATTATTAACCGAGGCGATCATGAACCGCTTTCCTAGTCATAGATCAATACTAATAACATATCCATGCAAACCCTAGTTCATACTTCTAGTTTTTACAAACAAACTCAGCCTATACTTATCAGATTTCAAACAAACATTACTTGCAACCTAGCCTTAAAAATCCGAAAACAACACAACCGTTTCATTCAATCATACAAATCCGAAAACAACAAAATCAAAATACATGTATCCGAATATTATCTTGTAGCATATGACAAATTTTAATCTTTTAATGACAAGGTAAACGAACCGTGAGTAAGATAAGGGACCGGTGATCAAAGATTGCTTGCGACCGAGGATGAAGATGGCGAGGGCTGCTGCTGCGACCGGAAGAAAAGAAAAGGAAAAGCTGTTGCGACCGAGACTTGAAAGCAACAAGCTGTTAGCGACCGAGAAAGTGAACAAGGCTGACCAGATCAAGATGATGAAGGAAAGGAGCTGTTCGCGATCAAAAGGGACGAGAGTGGTTGCCGACGGCAGTTTTTCTTTTAGGGTTTTGGAGTTGAGAAAGATCATGCATGAGTGTGTGTATATATAGCGCAAGATGAAGGGTTACGGTTTGGGTTTGGTCTTGCGGCCGAGATATGTTTGGGTTGGTTCGGTTTGGGTTGTACGCAATGGGTTTGGGGTTTGGTTTGCACACGGGTTGGTTTGGTTTGGTTTGCACTTGGCCGAGAATGGCTTAAGGTTTAAGGTTTCCTAGAGTCACAAGGAGTTCGGTTTGTGTTTGATCTTGCGGCCGATTAGTTTGAGCTTAAGGTTTGGGTTAGAACTCGGTTCACTCCTAGAGCCACAAGGAGTTTACGGTTGGTTCGTGTCGCGGTTCGGTTCGTGTACATGTTTATTATATATATGTATATTTTGTAACTAACACAATCACATAATCGCACATCACGTATTCACTAACTCGTACATGTTTAACACATAGCATGTAATTCACTCGACAAGTATTACGTTTAAGTTATCCGAAAAACCCGGGATGTCACACTTCTATTGTCCAAAGAGCTCAACGCTTTATGAAAATTACTAGAAGAGATAATTTGGGAGGATTTGACGGCAAACTAGGTTTTGATAAGTCCATGGTTACGTGCTTTAAATGACGTGAAAAGGGGCATTTCAAAAGAGAATGTCTAAATCGAGAGGTCAAGGGCAATCGGAACCCTTTTGCTAATGATTACTACAAAAAGGCCATATATCATATACCTCAACCCCAAACAAGAGTGGTGTAGATTGAAGACGGTCCGTCAAACTCAAAAGATAAAGCACTCGTTGTCACTCAAGAAGACTAAGGTATTAACTAGAACAAGTACATCACAAAGAGTGAAAGTCTGGCATTAGTAGATGAAATTATTGAAGAACCTGAATATGCTGAAGAATATGCAAAGGCATCCTTTGATGAGGCACCCGAAGAATTTTATGGAACTTCATCTGAGGAAGAAGAACTTCTAAACAGTGCTTTTAAACATCTTTTGCGTATTGATATTCTTAAATCTTTTGTAGGGTATTTCAATACAAGCCATCAACCAACATGTGGGGAAGAACGGAAGTCAAAAGTTGTCGAATTGATTGTTGTGACCAAGGAGATGCCCATCGAAACTCTGACTGATATTGCTGACAAGGCTTTAATGGAAAATTTGAACGAGGTAGTTACTGAGCACGCCCAGGTAGAAAGTGTTGAATTAGTAAATGATTCGGTCAGTGAAACTGTGAAAAAGAATGAGGATACTCATTATGTCGAATTGGAAATTCCATGCTTAAAATACAAATTGCCATGCAAGGAGTGTGTTGAAAAAGAAAAAAAATATAATGAACTCAAAACACATGTTGATCATTTTCCATATGATTATGTCACAACAAAAGAAGCATATGACAAATTAAGCAAAATCATTCAACAATATGAGAAAGCAATCAAAGAAATTGAAAATTGAAACTGAATAGGTTAACAAATTGTTAATCACTTATTCTACCAGTTCATATGTCATTGATCACATTCTTCCGAAAATCAAGGTTAAAAAAGAAAAGAAAGTTGTTAATAACCAAGGTAAAGGTTACGATCGTGTTCCACCACCCATGTGGAACGACTATGCAAAGAAAAAGCCAGATGGGGTGGAAAAGGCGCTAAACTTAAATTTGTATACTAAAAAGGGTAATGAGCTGCCAGAGAAAATTGATGTACTTATACTGAAATAGAAAAAGATTGCGAATCTGATGTGGTAACCAAAGTGGTCGAAAATGTTTTAAAAAATGAGTCTAACAGCACAGTTTATGAAAGTGCAGAGTTAAGCAATGAGAAGTCTGAGTCAAGTTCACATTCTAGAAGTGAGAAAAGTTTTTAGGAGAACTTCATTTCAGCATCAGAGAATGGTTTAAATAATGATCCTAATGTAGTCGTCTACAAAGTGAAAGGATCAGATAAACTATTCTCTGATGAGGAATTTCCAATCCAAAATGTAAAATTAGACCGAGTTGACAAGCCTTTTAAGCTGGCTAAAGTCAACACCTCTGATCTTGATAAGCAAGATGCTGCTCTTTACTCAAAACCAAAGGGTCTCACAAAGACAAATATCCGAGTGGTAGAAGCTATCCTGAGTACAAAAGGGCTGGGATAGGGTTTGAAAGAAGAAAAACAAAAAAATCCAAAAGCAAATTGTTACCAAGAAATTTGACTTTGTTTATGGAACCAACACTGTTAATGAAAAGGAAATCATTGGTAAACAATCAAACAAAGAATTTGGCAAGAAAGAAAACTTCGTGAACAAGTTTCAAAGCCTCTGTTGGAAACAACTATAGGACATGTTACAAATGTAACAAAGTTGGGCACTTGCACGTCAATGTAAACCAAACAAAACGAAACCTGCTCATGAAGTTAGAAAATGCACAGAAGATGTTAAACAGAAAGGTCCCGAGTTTGTGACAAAACAAATTTTGAAATAAAATGCTGAGTCAAACTTAAATGTGAAACCAATCATTGAAAATTTTTCAAATGAACAAAGGAATCCTAAGTTCGACAAAGAAAGCTTTTTCAACTGCATAAACCTGGGTTGTTAAGAACAAATCATCTTCTGTTGCTGTAAACACCACCACTATTTCAACTAAACCTAAAACAGAAAAAGGATCTGAGGTTGAACAATGGGTGGAGGTAAAGAAAGAGGTTAAGAAAAATGTCGAGGCAAAATGTGATATCCCAAACTCACCCAAGACCAAAATAGCATGCATTTCTCTGTTTAAGTAATTTCTTTTTCACATGTGTGTAGGGGCTCCCGAGGTCAATTATTTCAAAGTGGATTATGGACAGTGGAGCTTCTCAACATGACAGGGATGCTTGCGTTATTATACGACGTAAAAGCTATCCGAGGAGGATATGTTGGGTTTACCGGAACACAAGGAGGCATGATCGTGGGTGAAGGAATTCTCACCAACGGAGTGGTGTCATTCGACAAGGTGAACTATATCGCTAAGCTTGAGAACAACTAACTTAGCATCTCGCAAATTTGTGAAAAGAAATTCACTACCCACTTCAACGACAAGGAATGCTTAATTCTTAAACCGGGATTCAAAATTCTCGAGGAGTGGATCCTCATGCGCACTCCACGAGAAAATGATCTTTATGTCCTAGACATGAGCGTCGCATCCACTACTTCAAGGAATGTTCAATGTTTTGTATCTAAAGATACCGAGAAAGAGTCAATTCAACGGCATCATAAGATGGGGCACATTCACCTAAGAAAGATGAACCATTTGATGCATAACGACCTAGTGGAGGGTGTTAATCTCAAGAATTTTCACTTATCAGATGATTGTCTTAGCTGCAAAAAGGGGAAACAGCACACAAGAAATCACACCCGAGAAAGCTGCTTAACTCCATCAAGCTTCCACTAGAAAGGCTTCATATGGATCTCTTTGGACCAGTAAATGTGAAAGTATCTCTGGAGATCTATATTTCCTAGTCGTGATAGATGACTATCAAGATTCTCGTGGGTTTTCTTTCTAGAGAGTAAGGATGAAACATTTGAAAATCTTATCATTCTCTTAAGAAAGCTGGAAAACCTATATCACTTACCAATCAAGAGAAAACGAAGGAATAACGGTACTGAGTTTAAGAATAGGAAAATGCTCGAATTCTGCACTGCTAAGGGTATTCTTCACGAATTCTGTGCCCCCTATACTCCAACAAAATGGAGTAGCTGAACGTAAGAATCGCACGATGATAAAGACCGCAAGAAAAATGCTCGCTGATTCAAAACTTCCTATTAGTTTTTGGAGCGAAGCCGTCGCGTTTGCGTGTTACACCCTTAACCGTGTTTTGATAGTGAAGCCTCAGAACAAGACATGTTTTGAACTACTGAACAATCAAAATCCGATCTAGCGTTTTTGGAACCATTTGGATCGCCGTGTACTGTTCTAGACCCGAACGGTAAATTTGGGGCAAGATCCTTGGAAGGATTTTTCGTAGGTTATGCTAGTCCGCAAAAGAGAGTCTTCTTGCTGAACCTAAACCAGGTTATTGTAGCACAACATGTTGATTGCTAGAGATATACATCGCCTACGCAGAAACCTTATGATCCTTGGCTGTTCAATTACAACGGGTTGTGGAACTCATTTGACCTACCAGAAGTACCTTTAGTAGAAAAACTTGTCATGCTATATCAATAATATCAAATCTCCAATCAGGAACAAGTTTCAAGACCGTTGGTGATTTCCCCATCGCTACGTGTCTCAAACTTGAATGCTGCTAAACCCTCTTCCCATCAGCCAGTTGATGCTGACTCTGATCGAGAACCTACTTTTGACGATGGAGGAACCAATTCCGATGAAGGATCAGAACAGATTCAAAGCTTTCTGAACAATCAAGCTGAAGAATCCAATAATAGAAATGAAGCTATGTCCTCAGAACAGGTTGCTGATGAAGTTGTCACAAATCTGCAAAGTCAAGTAGACTTTCCAAGCGAAGTAATGCCAAAGACACTCTCTTACCACCCATTAGAAAAATTTATTGGCGACTTACAACTGGAGTGAAAACTCAAAATCAGATCAATAAGGATCTTAGTTGCTTTGATACAAAAGTTGCTCCACTACAAACCAGATTTTCTTATAGTTGTTTTGTTTCTCAGGTGGAACCAGGATCCTAGAAAGACGCTATCAAGGAAGAAAGTTGGGTGGATGCAATGCAAGAAGAATTGTTGCAATTCCAGAATCTTGGAGTCTGGAAGCTTGTTGACCTACCTGACAATCACAAGAAGATTAATACTCGTTGGGTCTTCAAGTAGAACAAAAGACGATAGAGGTATCGTGGTTTGTAACAAAGCTTGGCTCATAGTACAAGGCTTCCATCAGCAAGAAGGGATAGATTACAACGAGGTCTATGCCCCTGTAGCACATCTTGAAGCTATTCGCATTTTCTTGGCCTTTGCATTGTGGAAAGGTTTCAAGGTGTACCAGTTGGATGTGAAGTCTGCATTCCTTTACGGAAAGGTAAATGAGGAGGTGTACGTCGGCTAACCACCAGGGTTTGTCGATCCGATATATAAGGATAAGGTCTATCTGCTAGACAATGCGTTATACGGACTACACTAGGCCCCGAGAGGCCTGGTACGAGACGCTCTCCAAACATCTTCTGGGTTATGGCTTCTCCAGTGGAAAGTAGACAGTACTCTCTTTACCAAGGAAGTCGACGAACATCTTATCATCGAACAAATATATGTGGACGATATCATCTTTGGATCGACAAATGAGAAGCTGTGTAAGGCCTTTGAAGAATTCATGAAAAGGAAGTTTGAAATGAGTTCTATGGGGGAGATGAAGTTTTTCTTAGGACTTGAGGTCGAACAGTTGCCTGATGGCATCTTCATTCACCAAACAAAGTATGTTCATGATGTGTTAGAGAAATTTGACATGACAGGAACTAAGCCAGCATCAAGTCCATTAGCCACCAACCATGACATTTGTCCATACGCTCATGGAGTCAAAGTTGATGAAATATTATATCACCATGATCGGATCCTTGATGTACCTCATAGCTTCAAGTCCCGATATCAGTCAAATCCAACAGATTCACACTTGTTAGCCGTCAAAAGGATCATGCGCTACCTGAAAGGATGCCCAAGCACCGGCTTGTGGTATCCTCGACATGATAACTTCAATCTCGCGGGTTAGTTAGATTCTGATTTTGGTTGATGCAAGCTCAATGCCAAATCTATAGCGGTTGGCCGCCAGTTTTTCGAAACCTGTTTAGTAACGTGGTAGTGCAAGAAATAGATCGCGGTCGCTCTCTCTATGTGTGAAGCTGAATACCTTTAGCATCCAGTTGTTGTTCCTAGGCACTATGGATACAACAGCAGATGAGAGACATCAGACTGCAATTTCTTGACACACCCATATATGTAGATAACAAGGCGGCCATTGATATCACTACAAACCTGGTTCAACACTCACGCACTAAACACATTGAAATTCGACACCACTTTCTCCGTGACTGTTACGAGAAAAAGTTGGATCGAATTGAGAAAATCCACACTGATTACCAAAAAGCAGATTTTTACACCAAAGCTTTTGATAGATCAAGATTTAAAGATCTTTTGAAATTAAATGGTTTAGAAATCTGACATCAGGGGATGAAAGTGAGGTTGAATTCGAGGATGACGAGGACCTAATGTGATTCTCATTGGTATGACACATGTTTTCATGTAAATACTTTTCTTGCTTTCTTAAAAAACAAAAAAACAACAAAAATATGTTTTTGATTTTAGGGGGAGAAAAGTTGTGAAAAATACAAAAACATTAAAAAGGACAAAAAGAGTTATGTGAAAAAGAGGTAATCATATTTCATCAATGGAGTCTCAGAGTATGCTAAGAAAATGGAATGTTTTAAATAGGTATTACAAATGATGTGCCAGTAGGCTTCACACGTTCAGTAAATTGTTTTTCAAGATATGAAATTAAAAGAAAAACTGAGTAATTTGTGAGTCGATATCTGTTGGATATATGGAGTTAGTACTCCAAAATTTCGTTTGAGAGAATGCAAGATTCTGTGATACTAGGTCTTTATATTTAGTTGATGTCTGGATTATTATCCGACTTCTTCTAATTTTGTGTCACCAATGACCTAGAACGTGTATAATACGTTGCGCATTATTCACCCCCAAAAGCTGCATAATAAATGAGTATATGTCATAAAAAGATACGACATCAACTAGTATGGAACACCACCTAAAGTCGAGCCTTCATCTCTTTCTTATACGGAAGTACTAACCTAAGCTCTCAAGTCCTCACATTCACCTCATTTACATATATCTGTTAGATATATTCACCTGTGAGATGAAATTCTGAGATGGGAAACACAGTTACTTCATGTTCCTTAAAATTACCTAACATATCTTGAAACAATTAAGAAATGTGTAGAGGTTTAAGTGGAAAAATATATTAGCAATCTAAGTAAATCTGTTTAGGACCTTAAAGTTTACCAAGATCAACGGTACTAGTGATTTATCTCAATAACTGATGTGATCCTCTAACACAAAGTCATAAAAATATGTCTGTAAATACATCTTTACTTACTTTATTTTCTCTTTTCAGAAAAATCCAAAACGATTTTCAGTTTATTTTTAGCAAAACACTAAAAAATACAAAAAGATTTGATTTCTATCTTAGTTCTTCGTCTATCGATGATGGAAATACCGTTTGTCCAAGTCAGAGCGAAAGTTGCTAAAGGATAGCTGAAAGATTATCGGCTAGGAGCTAATTGGAAATAGAGAATACTGAAACGCTACAAAGTTCATTAACTTGAAACTTAAAATTTTTCGTAAAACATATGTTTTGGTCAAACTGCGGTCCACCAAGGTGATTAACTTGGACTTTGTAGGCAAGTCGGTTAACCAGGGTCATTAGCTTGGACTCGGTCAGCTGAGTGGGTCGTTAAAAAAGATAAATATACAAAAGATTTAAAAGAATCCAAGAGTAAAGAACTAGCTCGTACAAGTGACTATCTGACTCGTACGAGTGATAAAAACCCTTACTCATACAAATGACGACTCCTACGAGTGACTTGGTGGATATAAAAGGGACACTCACTCGCACGAGTCACATAAGTGACTCTATGCGACTGAAGAAACTCTTTGTGCGATCAAGTTCTTTCATCTCACTTTTAACCAAATCTTGTATCTTTGAAACTTCCGGGAGATTGATTAGCACAACTCATTCGAATGGAAAGGTACTAATCTAAGATTTGAGCCGTTATAATGCCAAAATCGGACCTTAAGGACATAAAACGTAGATTTAGGCAAATTGAACTGGTAAAATGTAAAATTGAACACGCAATCGTACAAATCGGCTCTTTTAGCTCCTAAATCATCATTCAATTTGTTAAAATTTACATGTTTTAAGTTCGGCTTAAGGTGCTATTTTGTGCGACTCTGACCTGTATGAATAGTCGCTCGTACGAGTAGGTTCTTTATGTCGATTAATTCTCATCACTCGTACGAGTAAGACCTTCATGTTATTTAGTTCTTTGACTCATACGAGGAGTCACTCGTACGAGCGGGTTTGTTCAAACTTGATTTTTTTGCCTAAATGTCAATCTGACTCGTACGAATGATGACTCGTACGAGTGTAAAATTTTTGGAAAAAGTTTGAAATATTTTGTAACTGTTGGAATTTTTTTTTGTATGCGCAGGTCAAGAGGTCTTCGTTTTCTCTGCTCCACAATATTTGTTGTTTATTAGACGAGAATATTACAGAGATTGCCGCATACAGATAAGTGCTTGAATTTTTGGGTCGTCTACCAATTACAAGGCATTAACCGATAAACATACGGCGTACAGATCGCACGTTGAATACTTCTGGGATGCCGCTGAGTACAATGAAGAAGAAAACACTATCTTTTCTGCGGTAAGGATCAATAATGAAGATGTTCAAGTTAAAATTGCTGAAGATTTGATCTTGGAAAGTGTTAGAGTTTAAAGACCGTGCGGAAGGTCCAACTGGTTATCCTGAATATATGGTTAAGGGGTGCTTTTACAGGATGGGATATCTAGGGTATTTTAACGTAGCAACGTTCAAGAAGAAAAATCGGATTGCACCCTCTATATATATTGCACATTGCATCATACGTGCTCTTAGTCACCGAAAGGGAGGGTTTGATGACATGGTTGACTACCAAATGTGCATGATAGCAGCACTGATCCTCAATCTGCCATGCAACTTCTCCAAGCTTATCTTCATGCAGATGGTCAGAATATACACAGAGAAATTTCTTGGGTACCCGAGGTTCGTTCAGATGTTGCTGGACCATCTTCACAAGATTTTTGAAGAAAAAGAAAGAAGATATTCTAAAGCTCGAACATATGGATGTATTACATTGAAGAAGATGAATCTACACTTAAAGACTAAGTCGGTTTTTGGAGCAATCACTGATAAAGAGTATGTGGCGCCTTTAGAAAGGAAATGGAGAAAAAATTCAAGTGGAGATGAAAATGATGAACTTTAAGCGTTAGATGGTTTTGTATCAAAGAGAAGTGCTTGGTTTACTAAGGAAGACAAAAAGGGGAGCAAGGGTACAAAGAGAAAAAAAGCTACCACATCCTCATCCTCTACTCCTCAACAAAAAAGCATGCTTCTATTAGAACAAGTCTGATTGATAAACTGGAAAGTGAAGATATACAAATCGAAGAACCAGCTAAGACTGAAGAAAATGTTGAAACAGTTGCTACAGACATTGAGCAACCGACTTTTGGAAGAACAAAAGGAGAAATTGGAGGAGATGAAGGGGCGTCCTCCTTGAGTACAAACATTGAGGATAGGATTGTTGGGCAAAGGGAAAGAGAAAAAGAGAAGGAATTGGAGCGTTTGGAAGAGGAACGTCGTAAAAGAAAGAGAAAAGAGACAGGAGATGATGATATAAGATACATTCCATCAGATTCTGAGAATGATACTCATTTTGTTAAGCATGTTAAGAGGCCAGCTGCCAAGTGCTTAGAAAGACCAGCAACGAGGAAAATTGATTCTCCAACAGCTCGTTCAAAGCACAAGCTGAAGAAGAAGGCTGCTAAAGCATCAAGTGTTACATTGAGTTTTGAGCCAACTCCACAACCACCTCCATCACCACCTCCACAACCTTCACCACAACCAACTCCTCAACCACATCTAACTCAATCTCCTTTCCAGTTTTCAAAAGGCTCGAGGTTGGAAGATTTGTTTGATTTTGACTTTGGAGATATTCCAGGGGAGAATTTATAGCTGACATATTCAACGACTCAAGGCTGAAAAAATTGTAAAACCAAATCATGTTGAACAATGTAAAGATTGCTGAGCTCCAAGATCTTATAAAGAATCTGGAAGAAGATTGAAAGAATCTAGAGGATATATTAGCATGTTTTGTGTCGGAAAATGAAAGGATTCGAAAGCGTATCATAGAATATGATGAAGAACACATGAGAAATCAAAGATAAATGAATATATTCCTGAAGATTCTTATCAAAAGGCTTAGCATTAATCTTGCAGCAGAGATAGATGAGATTGAAAAGGAGGAAGCGAGAGAGAAAACGGTGGCTGAGTGTGAAAGAATTGCCAAAGCGTTATTTGATGCTAAGGGAAAAGGTTGGAGAGGATCCCTTGAAAAAAAATATGCACCAAAAGCTGAATTTGTGCCAGTATCTACTGATATGGTTGTGTATGTGCCACCGATGAACTTCTTTGTGATAGGGAAACCGAAAGATGTGGAAATCGATACGTCAAATCTTTCTGAGAAGCATCGGGAGTTTTTGAATAAAAGGAATATGTTAAAGGACATTGATGAGGAGATTGATTCTTTTGACGAAGATTTTGAGGAGGATGATGAAGATATAGACGAAGCTGGTGATACATCTAAGAAGAAACCTGATAGTGGTAGGAAGGATGATGATAGTGATCAGGGTGGATCGGGCATTCTTGTAACAGATTCTGGAGTTAATGATAATATCGATATTTTTGTGTACTTAGATGACTCAGCATACCAACTTGATTCCGACCAAGTTCATGAGGAGTCTTATGATGCTTCGAAGGATACTCAACAAGCTGGAATCTTCATAGTGACTACTATGTCGACTGTTCCTGCTGTGCCAAAACCAAGGATTTTTTACTTGGAATATGATGTGGAGGAAGGAGAATACGTCCACAATTATACGAAAGAAGAAATTGCCAAGATGTTAGGAGTGGATGAAGAATCGTTTGATTTTGACTTTGAAGATGAGCTTAACGACATCAGTGCTATTCAGCCTAAAGATTATCACTTCAAACATATCTCCGAAGCCAATGATTATGATAAGGTTTTTGTGGAGGATGATTCCGATGATGATGATACTTCCAAATACGCTGGTGATGGTACGGATGACTTCCCAACCTTCGATGAAATGTTTTCTGCCGCTAACGATGATGCGTTGAAACAAAAAGTGGAAGAGGCTTTGAAACATGGAAGTGTGTCTAAACGTTTATCAAAAGAGGAGATTTCTGAGATGTGAAAATTATGGTTTAAAGAGTTACCCGAAGAACCTAAATTCAAACGTCCCCTAGCATTCTTTACACGCGATGCTGATGTTTCTCCTTGGGACATTATCCGTTGGGGCTGGATTGCAGAATTGGACGTATATGCTATAAAAAGGGAATATGGGCTCTAGTACTTTAGATACCTAAGCGACTTAAAGACCTTGCCGTTCTGGGATATCAAAGAACTTGTGAAGACAGAGATGATCAATCTAAAGATGAAATATCATGACCAGCGGTTATGGAAGTTGATAAAGTTCGAAGCTACACATGGATTTAATCGCTCGAAGCCGTACATTCCTAAAAGAATTACAATATCAATCTAGTAACTTAGGAAAAGGATATTACTTTGATTGTGAAAAGGCCACGGGTGATTAAGAATATGCCTTTGATCAAAATGGAGCAAGATTTTCACAAGATCTTCAAATGGTGCACCTCGACGCTAGTACAGGTGAAGTAGTAATATGTGTCCAACCAGATGAAGACTCTTGGAAAATCATAGAAGCATTAACTGAATCCATCATTGCGCATAACAGATTTATGGTTTATGGCGTGGTATTTGAGTACAAGACTCGATGTGGCTAGTAAACTTCTTTAAGAAGGATATTGAATGTTTATTCTACATTAAGATCAGTTATGAAGAGAGAGATAAAGAGCAGGCATTGCAGTTCCATAAGATTGTTAATGCTTGTTTTGCTAATGATATACATTCAGGCAATGCATGGACACTACTTGGAGAATGATTGAAGAAAAGGAGCAATGGAAAAAAGAGAAGAATATTGCAAGGATTGTTGAGAGATCAAGAATCGCATCCCTGCGATGTTTTCGTTTTGGCAACACTTACAATCTACCTCCTCCTACAGATCAAACGCCGATACCATCCGAGGTGCGTCGTAAGCCGCCAAAACATTTCTTTACACGCTAAACGTCAAAAGTTTTTGAAGATTTTTGATGAAACTATTGAAGACTATCCAAGACTGTGGCAACATCCAAGGAGGAGTTTGTTGGTGCACAATGTCTATTGCCTACGTCTAGGATATGTCAGTCGTGTAAATAGGGCTTATAATTGTCAAATGTTTAGTTTGTTAGATGGCTAGTACGAGTGAGCCTTTGTGTGGCTCGTACGAGTGACACTTTGTCAATCGTATGAAGCACCACTCATACGAGTCAGCAACACCACTCCTTGTGCGAGCCATGTGGCCTATATATAGTGGAGCTTGGGTGTTGTGTTGATAGCTGTTGATATGTGAGTGAGGCGAATCACTGTCCGTTTATTTACTCATTTGTTACTTTCCACGTTTATTAATATAAGAAGTAACGATGTTTAAGCAGCATACTTGATTGTTCATATTTCAAAGTCTCTAGCAATGAATCCCGCCTCTATTGTTTGATCTAAGTCGGTCTGGTGCTCAGGGAGGAGAGCTGATCCCCTCTCACACGTATTGTCATCATCATCACTCTTATCATCATCATCATCATTATTATCATCCCATCAACATCCACTTTCTCATCATCCTCTTTCTCTTCCTCCTCAGTCTCTTTGTTAACTTCTCGTTCCTTTTTCGTTTTTTCTTTCTATCGAAAGGATACGGAATATCAATCATGTCACTGATAAGCACATAATTCACCAAAGGTTCTAGTTCTTTTTCTGGCTCTGGATTAGGAGTTACAATCGAAATATCATCAATTTTCTCTTTTCCTTTGCTTGCCAATGCAGCTTCGGCTTTAGCCCTTCAAGCCCTTTCAGCCGCTCTCTCCATGGCTTCATCAATCTCGATCAGATCAAATTCAGCTTCGAAATGTTGGTGCATAATGTATATTGCCTACATCTTAGGGTTGTGTCTGTATTTTGTAATAGGGCAAAAATGTTAGATTTTATGATGTTTTTATTTAACTTCACACGAAGGTAGAGTCTACCTTTGCATGAAGGTAAACTACCTTCGTGTGAAGATAAACTACCCTTGCACGAAGGTAGCATGTCTATATATAGCTAGTGTGAGTTGTTAGTGCGTTGAACATTTTTGACACAGACGACGAAGCTCTATCGGATTTCCTGATCATTTGTAATTGTTAAACATTGAATGAAATCAGTTAATTGATGAAACAATCTTGTTAACTGTCACTAATTCATATGAATTCCGCGCGTATGGACTAGATACTCAAACTAGGACCTTTGCTATTGGACAAAACGATCCTACAAGCGGTATTAGAGCTCAGGGAGCCTGATTTGAAGACAAATGTTCAAGATTCAACCTAGAAGACTTCTTATTCTACTAATTCTTCCCTTTTTAAAATGAATCCATAATCAAAATGAACTAATTTTCAAGTATAATACGTAAAAACATGTTTAGATAAACCCATGAGAAAATCAAAGTTGAAAACAAATGAATTCATGTTGAAAATTGCAAAAACAAAATTTCAAGTTTTGAACCTACCTTCGCACAAAGGTGAACCTATCTTCCCATGAACATAATTTTACCTTTGCACGATGCTAATTTCATCTTCGCATGAAAATAAAAATTTGTAAAGGTTTAAAATTATTAACCTTCACACAAAGATAAATCAAGTTTTCACATTTTTACTTCACTCGAACCGAAATCTTAATCGTTCTAGCATTCAACGTTGTTTCAGGTTGATAATGTTGGTGCATAATGTCTATTGTCTACATCTAGGATATGTTGGTTATGTATACAGGGCTTAAAATGACAGATATTGTATTTTAATATATGATATATGTGTTTTGTACATGGCTCGTATGAGTGAGATTAGTGACTCGTACGAGTGACACCTTGTCACTCGTATGAGGCTCCACTCGCACGAGTCACACACACATCTCTCCTGTACGAGTCATGTTGACCTATAAATAGAGGAGCTTGAGTGTTGTGTTAGACATCTGTTGGTGTGTGACTACGGCGAAGCCCTGTCAAACTGTTTACTCGTTCTGTAACCGTTCACGTTTATCAATACAAATCAAGGCGTTTAAGCAGTATATCTTTCTTGTTTGTTTGTCTAACTCTCTAACAATGAATTCCGCCTCTGTTAGTTAAGTCAGATCAGTCCGGTGCTCATAAGAGGAGAGCCTATCCCCTCTCACAGATAAAATGGAGAATGAATTTTATAACACGTTTGTCATGTCAACTGTTAATGTATCAGCTGCAGCCGCACAAAATATGAATTTGGAGAACGTAATGGGGACAATGGTGAAACCCCCATAGTTGATGAATTTGGAGGATTATGGCAGCTGGAGCGAGCGGAGAAAAATATACCACACTTATTGGGGAAATTGAATTGGAGAAGACGTTGACTCAGTTCACAGCGGCAGAAAAAGAAAAATTCATCCATAAGAAGATGTTGGTCCTGAAAAACCTGATCTAATTGATATCACACAAACAAAGAACTTACAAAAAGATGAAGATGAAAGGATTCAACTAGCATACAAATTGGAATTTGTCTAATACAAGTGAAATTGCAATCCAATAGCCACTAAACCCTAATACATCATTAGCAATATATACAAGAAGGTTAGTGCTCTAAAACCCTAATCTCTTAGCCCTAAGGCCCTTCCCCAATCCCATTACAATAAAAACAAATCAATCATTAATCCAAACAAATACATAAACCTATTAATGTCCCTACAATCTCGCCCTAGGTTTACTTCATTAGAACTGGCCTTACGCTTCAGAATATTCAATCATGTGCAAATAATTTGTTTTGAATTACTGTCACCACCGCAATCGTCCAGGATTTCACACATTCTTCATATTTGTTACTTGCTTGAATTTGATGTGCACCCAACATTAGAATGTCCTCCTCGTGAAAGCTGGTTAAATCCAAAGTATCAGCCAAACAAAATGCCTTTTCTTTTGAAACAATGAAAGCATCAGCCATTCTTAGATCATAGGTCCAATAAAAAAGATTCTATAACACACTTTTCGAAACTTAGGAGTAGCTAGAATGACCTTGTCTTTGTCAGTCAGTGGCCAAATAACATTTTGAAGTCGCTTGTGAGTATGAGGATCTCGAATTCCTGGGCTTTTCTTTAGATATGATTCAGCAGTTTTCATCGTTGGAAGTTATGAGATACTTCATGTTCAAGCTTTGAGTGAAATGCCCAACCAAGACCTTGTTGATTCGTATCTGAGTCAAAGTAGTGGGCTCTTAACAGACTTTTCAGATCTATCTTAGTCCAGGATTCAAATTGTGTCTATTTCGAATAGTATTCTCTATGTCCGCTCTCCCTCGTGACTATCCATTGTAGGTCCCTATCCTTATGGATCTTGACAAAATCGTCTATCTAATCTAGAGTGTGAAATCCCCTAGATCAGATTTCACAGAAACAACAAGAACACAAACACGAACAATTTCCTTCAAACAGTCTTCTATTTATTATCTAACACAAAGTGTTTACAACCAATTCAAGACTCTTTCACAATCTCTCTCTGAACAACTAAAATAGCAA
The DNA here is from genome assembly GCA_947069175.1 of Scalesia atractyloides. Taxonomy (NCBI): domain Eukaryota; kingdom Viridiplantae; phylum Streptophyta; class Magnoliopsida; order Asterales; family Asteraceae; genus Scalesia; species Scalesia atractyloides. The sequence goes on from CAMTDV010000020.1 coordinate 58,958,487, forward strand.
CACATCAATAGAACCAGTAACCTAAACCCTAATGCAAACCTCCCTTTATATAGAGATAGGTTATGCAACTGGGCTAGGTTTTCCTACATGGACTGCTAATGGGTTTAAAGCCCAATTCGCCTACCATGCACTATTTTGTGTCTAGTTCAGCCCAATTACTTCTAATTCACTAATACAAAACTAAACCCGCTAACCGTTTATCATTTTACTAATTAAAAGATTTCCAAAGACAAAATCTAAGTTGTTGTCACAAATATGCACCAACAAACTCCCCTTGACTATAGCTTCATAAAATAACTTAGTCTTCAGTCTTCTTGCAATCTTCAACATCTTTGAAAAGCGTTGGTCTTTGGATAGCTTCAGCTTTAATAGCTTCTATCAGCAATAGACTCCCCCTAAGCTGATGTATCCAATCTCCAAATCTTCTAAATTGTTAACGTTTGAGTAAACTCCAGTTTAATCCTTGCATAGCAATCTTCAAAACTCTTCAACTTTGTCTGCAATGTAGAAAGGAGGTTCTACCATGCATCCAAGCAAACTCCTCTTCACCAAACCTCTCAGCAACATACTACTACAATCTGTATACTATAAAACAAACATCTCGAGAAACCATAAGAATTTTTAAACACAAGTTAAACAAATTATTACTATTCAAGACATAGTAAAATTGTATCACAGATTAAGCACTTCTCAACTCAAACCATATGCTCAAAATTTTAAGCACGCATAACCTGCAAGATCGTAGAAAATTTTTTAACTCAGCTTCTAACATTGTCTCCCCCTATCGGTAACAACTCCTCCATAAACAACCATATTCCATACATTAAGAATTTACAAGAAAATGAAATATTTTTGGATTTTTATATTTTCTGAAAGCAAATAAGTAACAAAATAATACACACTCTATTTTTGTGAGTATCACCACTTAAGAAGATCATATCAGCAACATCAAATGGTTTTTACACTATTTGATAATTCTTTATACCATATTCATTAAAAGCAGTTCAAGACGATTACCAGTATTGTTTATCCACTTAAACAAATTACATGAATATTTCAAGTACCATTACCTTATGATAAATTTAGATAATTTATACTAAATACTAGTATCATCTCCGTCTAGGTTAGGGAATTAACCGTCTATGTGACATCTCGGTTTTTCGGATAACTTAAACGCACTACTTCACGGTTACTAATTCGGAGACTTGAATTTGCACGCTCGAAATAGTTACGATAATTTAGTGAACTTGTCAAATGAAGTATGTGCTATGTGTATTAAACGTTTATGAGTTGGTGAATATGTGATGTTCGATTACGTGATTGTTTTAGTTATAAAATATTTATGGTAAATATGTACACGAACCGAACCGAACCGCGACACGAACCAACCTCGATTCCTTGTGACTCTAGGAGTGAACCAAGTTTTAAACCCAAACCCCTCGGCCGCGAATGAACCCAAACCTTAAACCCAAGTCCCTTGTGGCCGCGATCAACCCAAACCTTGAACCCATCTCTTTGCCCTATATATACACACACATGCATGATCCTTCTTCACAAATCAAAAACAAAACACAAACCCTAATATCTAAACAGCCGACGGCAGCCTTCTCCTTCATCATCTCGATCGTGATCAGCCCCTACATCTCTTCTCGGTCGCAAACAAGCCTCCCTTCTCGGTTGCGATCTACCTTCAAGCCGAATCCATTCCCATCCAAGTTTCGGCTCATTTACCTTGTTATTAAAGGTTAGGATTTATCATTGTCACAAGATCATATTCGGATATATGTGTTTGAATGTAGTGATTGTGTTGTTTTCGGATTGATTATGCTAGTTTGAAAGTTTGATGTTTTCGGAAATCATGTAACATAGGCTGCGTTTTGATCGATAAAAACTGGAGATTATGATTAGGGTTTGCATGGATATGATATATATAATGATATATGATTGGAAAAATCTGTTCTTGATCGCATATGTTCAATATATAAACGGTTTAAGCGAGTTAGTTTGTGATAAAGTGCTGAATCAGGCTGCTGAATGATGGTTACAGCCGACTTCAACTGGCTGTAACTCGGTCATTAGTTGTCGAAAAACGGATTTTCTGAAGTCTAAAACGTAGAGTTTTAAATAAAGAATCTAATGGCACTGGATTCATATTTTTCTGAAGTCGTTTGATATTTTTAAGTGGCCAATTAAGTTCAGTAGCTAAAGCTGTGAAAATCCTGAAATTTTGTTAGTTGTTTATCGAGTTGGATTTAATAATCTGTAGGGAGTCGAATCATGAAATTTGGACAGCAACTAGGTATGGAAATTTCCGGGTCCAAATTTCATGATTCGACTCCCTACAGATAATTAAATCCAACTCCCACTGGAATTTTGTTAATTGGACGAACAATGATTTTTAAATAAATTCTTCCGTGGACTGCAGTCAGAAAGTGATGAATCTGACTGCAGCCTAGTATATTAATATTTATGGATAATTGGTAAAGTATTAGGACTTGAAAAATTTATATAAATTTCTACAGTATAGTTGTCACCTTCTGTAAAATAATTTGAATTTTTGGAACGTTGGAACTATTATATAAAAATCCTAGAAAACAGCCGAATTATGAGTATGTAAGCTGAAACTTGATAACTTGTGAATGTGTGCACCAAAGTGTTGCATGGATTGGATTATGTTCCTGATAAATTGTTTTGATTACTATGTTCACATGAGGATACTTGCATGCATGTTTGAGTGTTAGGAATTTTGATTGTGTGTATCACTTTGTGCGTAAATTATGTGTAGAATTTGTATTGGTGTGTTCACACACTGACTTGAAATCAGTTGGTTTATTAGGACGCAATTAGCGGTCCCATCATTTGCAACTTCTGTGTTACACTAACCGAGCAACTAAAGGTGAGTTCACGGCCCCTAATTTTATCCGGTTTTAAACAACAGGGGAGAAACATGTATACACTCTTCAACTCAATCTCTTTACGTTATACGAAATCAACGTCACATAACTATTCGGTAACTAAGTTAATGTTAATGTAACGTTATGGTCACTAAGCAGCTATATCACATAAGTCCTCGACAATCTCTCGGATCGTTAGTATTGGGTTTAAATAGCGGGGAAATTATAAGTAGTACTACTGGGCCCGACAAGCCCCATCCGAGCTAGTCGCGCTAGCCGACCGGGTATGGTCAACGGGTGAATAATTTGGCCTAACTTCGCCATGGTCAGTTATAGGCCTGGCAACACGGAGGCACAACAGTCAGCTTCGATCGCGAACACTTACGTGACATAACTTTAGGCTAGCTACCTATATATGTTAACATTGAACTTAATTACGAATCAACTATATTATCCCGGGTTAGGGATAATGGAAACAATCAACTATATTATCCCGGGTTGGGGATAATGGAAACAACAACTATATTATCCCGGGTTAGGGATAATGGAAACAACAACTATATTATCCCGGGTTAGGGATAATGGAAACAACAACTTTATTATTCCGGGTTTGGAATAATGGAACATCATTATTATTCCGGGTAAGGAATAATGGAACCATCAGTATTATTCCGGGTTGGGAATAATGGAACCAAATCGTTATCCCGGGTAAGGGATAACGGGGAAAACAAACTTGTAACCGAACAAATGAACTTTTGAAAACCTGTGAACTCACTCATCTTTAATGTTGACACTTGTTTCTTTACATGTTTCTCAGGACGCTAGGAGCTCTAGGTGCACTCACTTGCATTGATCAAGACACCTTTTATCGAGTCTCATTTACAAACATTGTTTTGGGTTTTTCATTTGTTTTGGCGTTTGTGTTGGCGCCCGTTTCTCTACTTATTTTTATGCTTCCGCTCAACCATAACAACTAATGCTTCCGCTAAACATTAGAAACTAACTAAGGCGATATAAAATCTACAACGAATGGTTAAAAAATGATTTTGGAAAACGTATTATTAAATCATATAGAGTCGTTCAACGTACTAGTGTCTCAGATTCTGGTTTGTTCACATGCCTCGCGGTAAAACTCCGCAAGTGGAAATTGAGGCTGTGACAGATTGGTATCAGAGCCACTAGCTATAGAGAACCAGGTTTGCATTAAAAGTAGACATAAACTATAGCTGATTACACGACACTAGACGTAGTTTGGCACCGAACTGTTATATCTTGTTATGTGATGTACCACAACTGTGTTATGTAGAATATGAATGCATAGTAAGAAATGAATGCAACTCGTAACTAACTACACAACCTAAAGGCAAGGTCATCATCATCATCATCATCATCCGACAAACTTACGCAACCAAGGGCGCAAGGAAAGGCACCTATGGTGGAACCCTTACCATCTTATGGTGTGGAGACACGTTCAGCTGCGAGAAAAAGGCTCGCTCTGGGGAGGAGTCGTCATCACGCCCAACCATCGCTGTGCCGGTTGAACCGGTTAACTCGGTAGAAGTAGGGAAACGACCTACTTAGAGATATGATAAGAACGCAACAAGAACAACTAGAAAGAATGCATGAAACCATCCTAGCGCAGGGATGGATGATACGACAACTGACAGGTAAAACTGAGTCGCTCGAGGAAGAGCAGCATACGAGTAAGATAGCTCGTAACACCTTAGCCAGAGATCTACGTGCTGAGCAGATAAGAGTCGACTGGCTCGAAGACAGAGTCCTGGAATCTAGTTGGAGAATTCAGGAGCTAGAGCAAAATAAAGCACCTGCACCAGCACCGGCCCTTCCAGTGCCGGTAGAGGAGGATCCGGAAGAGGATCCAGAGGAGGATCCTGAAGAGGATCCAGAGGAGGATCCAGAAGAGGATCCAGAGGAGGATCCTGAAGAGGATCCAGAGGAGGATCCAGAAGAGGATCCAGAAGAGGATCCAGAGGAGGATCCGGAGGAGGACCCAGCTGCAGAAGCCGGGAATGCCGCGCAGGATGACGGCAACGATAGTGATTTGGGGGATGGAGACGTAGAAGACTGACACGTCTCGCTTATTTTATTTACTTTCCTTCAGTCTATTTATTTTCTACTTAGATCTAAAATGGCAACTGGACGTCGCGGAAATCTCAACATGACGCCTTAAGAATTAGCCGCAATGATCCAAGAACACGTGAATGCTGCTCTGGCAGGTGTGTTCAAAACCCACTAGCAGCAGGAGGGGTCTTAACCCCTACAAGATGTTCCTCGATGCGAAACCAAGCAAATTCTCGGGGCAGAAGGACCCATAGGACTTGTCCGCTGGATCGAAAAATCTGAATCGGTATTTGAAATGTGCAACTGTCTGGAGGCCAACAAGGTCAAGTATGCAGCCTGAACACTGGAAGATGGGGCACTAACTTGGTGGAATGCACAAGTCCAAACGCGTGGACTTATTGCTTCAAATGCAATGGCCTGGGCCGAGTTTAAGGCCCTAATCAAAGAAGAGTACTGTCCGCGAGACAGAGTTCAACAATTGGAGCAGACATTATGGAACCACAAGATGGTGGGATCTGAAATCGAAGCATACACAGCAAAACATCACGACTTGGTATTTCTATGTCCCGATCTGGCCAACACTGTGGAGAAACGACTCGAGTTCTACCTTGGGGGTCTGGTCCCGGAGATTCAGGGTATGGTGATGGCTAGCAACCCTGCAACTGAACATCAAGCAATCAGGTTGGCGCACAAACTCACCGATAAGGCGGTGGAACAAAAGAAGTTGCCAGCTCGGGGTATGACTGAAGTTGCCCCTGATAATAAAAGAAAGTTTGAAGACTCGTCTGCTCGACAGTCTTCGTCATCCCAGCCACAACAGGGGAACCAGAAACGGTTCAATAATTACAACAGCCACCGGGTCACCAAAATCAGCCCGCCAACAACAACAACAACCAAAATGCAAGCGGCTATGTAGGTCGAAAGCCGCAGTGCAATCGCTGTAATCTTCATCATCACGGCCCTTGTGCCGGAAATCGCTGCCAACGATGTGGCAAGGTGGGACATGCGGCAAAGGATTGTCGTGGGGAAATCATGTCCCGACAGAACCAAAATCAACCCCAAGGCCCACAGCAGGGTGTTAACCGGGGATGCTATCAGTGTGGTAGCACTGCTCACTTCAAAAGAGACTGCCCACAGCTGCGTAACAACAACAACAATGGTGGGAACAACCACAACCACAATAACCACAACAACAATAATAACAAAAATAATGGAAATGGTGGCACAGGAGGTACCAAAGGTCGCGCATTTACATTGGGCCGCGGAGAGGCCAAAAACGACTCGAACGTGGTCACCGGTAAGTTTCCCCTTAATGAACATTTTGCTACTGTGCATTTTGATACGGGTGCGGATAGGAGTTTTATATCTGAGTTTTTTAGGAAGAACCTAAATATCACGCCCAAACCCCTAGAGGCCCCTTACGTCATAGAACTAGCCGATGGTAAATCTGTAGATGTGACCCATATAGTATCCGGCTGTCAACTCAAACTCGCGGGTCACACTTTTACCATTGATCTGATGACAACTACCCTGGGTAGTTTTGACGTGGTAGTCGGAATGGACTGGTTATCCGACGTCCGAGCTGAAGTTCTCTGCTTCGAAAAATCCATCCGTATTCCGCTCTCTAACGACGAAATCTTGACGGTGCAAGGCGAGAAGGCAGGCGCCGTCACAAACATCATCTCTTACATGCAAGCGCAGAAATATCTTCGGAGAAAGAACTCCTTCGCTTTACTCGCACTGGTTACCGAACAGCCTAAGGACGAGAAACGTATAGAAGACATCCCTGTCGTCCGTGATTTTTCCGATGTATTCCCAGAGGAATTACCTGGTCTTCCACCCCATCGACAATTGGAGTTTAAAATCGAATTGGCGAACCATGCAACTCCTATCGCCAAGGCTCCATACCGCCTAGCTCCAGCCGAGCTGCAGGAGCTGTCTACCCAACTTCAGGAGCTGTTAGAAAAAGGACTTATCCGACCAAGCGCTTCGCCATGGGGAGCTCCAGTCCTTTTTGTCAAGAAGAAGGACGGGACCTTCCGCATGTGCATCGACTACAGGGAACTCAACAAGGTTACTGTCAAGAACCGATACCCGTTACCTCGCATCGACGATCTCTTCGACCAACTTCAAGGGTCAAGCTACTATTCCAAGATTGATCTACGGTCCGGTTACCATCAGCTACGCGTCAGGGAGGAGGATATCGCTAAGACGGCATTTCGTACTCGGTATGGCCATTATGAGTTCTTGGTCATGCCCTTCGGTCTCACCAACGCACCCGCGGTGTTCATGGACCTCATGAACCGTGTGTGTAAACCATACCTCGACAAGTTTGTCATTGTATTCATCGATGACATACTCATCTACTCTAAAAGTGAAGAAGAACATGCTGAACATCTACGATTACTGCTGGGATTACTTCAACAGGAGAAACTATATGCCAAGCTTTCGAAGTGTGATTTCTGGATTCGGGAAGTTCAGTTCCTCGGGCATATCGTAAATGAAAAGGGTATCCACGTCGACCCTGCCAAGATTGAAGCTATCAAAAACTGGGAAGCACCCAGGACACCGACGGAGATCCGCCAATTTTTGGGTTTGGCTGGTTACTACAGACGTTTCATCGAGGGATTTTCAAAGATCGCACAACCGCTTACTACCCCCACCCAGAAAGGCATCAAGTATGCGTGGGGAGACAAGCAGGAAGCAGCATTTCAATTGCTAAAGCAGAAACTTTGCAGTGCACCCATTCTGTCCTTGCCGGAAGGGACAGATGATTTTGTAGTATATTGTGATGCTTCCATTCAGGGATTGGGATGCGTACCCATGCAGCGCGACAAGGTCATTGCGTATGCGTCCCGACAACTGAAGGTTCACGAGAAAAACTACACAACACATGACCTGGAATTGGGAGCAGTAGTGTTTGCACTTAAGATTTGGAGACACTACCTATATGGAACGAAGTGCACAATCTTTACAGACCACAAGAGCCTCCAACACATCATTGATCAGAAGGAGTTGAACATACGACAGCGTCGCTGGGTCGAACTCTTGAACGATTATGAGTGTGCCATTCGGTATCACCCGGGTAAAGCTAACGTGGTAGCTGATGCCCTCAGTAGGAAGGAACACTTAAAACCTCGTCGAGTACGAGCACTACAGCTCACTATTCATTCGGGGTTACCCGAACAGATACGCGACACGCAGTTAGAAGCAGTTAAGGAAGAAAACATCAAGGCCGAATCGGTGGGAAAAATGGAACGCGATTGGGAAGTAAAACCCAATGGAGCCCGGTGTTTCATGAATCGCATATGGGTACCTCTCTACGGAAACCTCAGAGAGCTAGTCATGGACGAAGCTCACAAATCCCGATACTCTGTCCATCCTGGTTCGGATAAGATGTATCAAGACCTTAAAGCTGCGTATTGGTGGCCCAACATGAAAGCTGATATAGCCACCTACGTGAGTAAGTGTTTGACTTGTGCAAAAGTCAAGGTAGAGTATCAAAAGCCATCGGGGCTACTCCAACAACCTGAGATCCCAGTGTGGAAATAGGAACAGATCTCGATGGACTTCATCACTAAACTCCCGCGAACTTTGGGTGGTTGCGATACCATCTGGGTGATTGTGGATCGTTTAACTAAGTCCGCACACTTCCTAGCTATTAAAGAAACAATAAGATGGAGAAGTTGACTCGCATCTACATTAAGGAAGTAGTTTCTCGGCACGGAGTGCCAACGTCCATCATCTCAGACAGAGATGCTCGCTTCACGTCCAACTTTTGGCAGTCACTTCAGAAAGCGTTGGGAACACGCTTAGATATGAGCACAGCCTATCACCCTCAGACTGATGGTCAAAGCGAAAGGACATACAGACCTTGGAAGACATGCTTAGGGCATGCGTAGTAGACTTTGGAAATAGTTGGGAAATTCACTTGCCTTTAGTGGAATTCTCATATAACAACAGTTACCATACAAGTATATCGGCAGCACCGTTTGAGGCATTATACGGTCGTAAATGTAGATCACCGGTCTGTTGGGCAGAAGTCGGTGACAGCCAACTTACAGGCCCTGAGTTGATACTTGAGGCTACTGAAAAGATTGTACAAATCAGAAACCGCATGTCGGCGGCATGAGATCGACAGAAAAGCTACGCTGATCAACGACGCAAACCGCTCGAATTTCAAGTAGGCGACCGCGTCCTACTATAGGTGTCACCCTGGAAGGGTGTAATCCGCTTTGGAAAACGAGGCAAACTAAACCCACGGTACGTAGGTCCGTTTGTGATCTTGAAACGTATTGGACCCGTAGCTTATCAATTAGACCTTCCTGCCGAACTCAGTGGAGTTCACAACGTGTTCCACGTGTCAAATCTGAAGAAGTGTCTATCAGATGAAACTCTAGTCATTCCATTGGATGAGATTCAAGTGGATGAACAACTGCACTTTGTGGAACAGCCTATCGAGATCATGGATCATGAGATCAAGACTCGAAGACACAGCAAGACTTCCAATCGTTAAGGTTCGTTGGGATTCTAAGCGTGGACCGGAGTTCACGTGGGAAAGAGAGGACCAAATGAAAAGCAAATACCCACACCTCTTCGCAACTGAGCAGCAAACTAACGATACCAGTAACTAAATTTTCGGGACAAAATTCTTTTAACATGGGGATGATGTGACAACCTGGAAATTTCTCATACTTTCGCGTACCATTGTTAACTAAATCCTTGTGCATGGCACTTGGGAATCTTTGTGCATGGCACTTGGGAACTTCTTGTAACTTCGCGTACCATCGTTAACGAACTAACTCTTTGTGCGTGGCACTCTAAACATGTACGCTGCATTCTAAACCGCGTTTACTCAATTTTCGGGACGAAAATTCTTTCAACATGCGGATAATGTGACATCTCGGTTTTTCGGATAACTTAAACGCACTACTTCACGGTTATTAATTCGGAGACTTGAATTTGCACGCTCGAAATAGTTACGATAATTTAGTGAACTTGTCAAATGAAGTATGTGCTATGTGTATTAAACGTTTATGAGTTGGTGAATATGTGATGTTCGATTACGTGATTGTTTTAGTTATAAAATATTTATGGTAAATATGTACACGAACCGAACCGAACCGCGACACGAACCAACCTCGATTCCTTGTGACTCTAGGAGTGAACCAAGTTTTAAACCCAAACCTTAAACCCAAACCCCTCGGCCGTGAATGAACCCAAACCTTAAACCCAAGTCCCTTGTGGCCGCGATCAACCCAAACCTTGAACCCATCTCTTTGCGCTATGTATACACACACATGCATGATCCTTCTTCACAAATCAAAAACAAAACACAAACCCTAATATCTAAACAGCCAACGGCAGCCTTCTCCTTCTCATCATCCGATCGTGATCAGCCCCTACATCTCTTCTCGGTCGCAAACAAGCCTCCCTTCTCGGTTGCGATCTACCTTCAAGCCGAATCCATTCCCATCCAAGTCTCGGCTCATTTACCTTGTCATTAAAGGTTAGGATTTATCGTTACAAGATCATATTCGGATATATGTGTTTAAATGTAGTGATTGTGTTGTTTTCGGATTGATTATGCTAGTTTGAAAGTTTGATGTTTTCGGAAATCATGTAACATAGGCTGCGTTTTGATCGATAAAAACTAGAGATTATGATTAGGGTTTGCATGGATATGATATATATAATGATATATGATTGGAAAAATCTGTTCTTGATCGCATATGTTCAATATATAAACGGTTTAAGCGAGTTAGTTTGTGATAAAGTGCTGAATCAGGCTGCTGAATGATGGTTACAGCCGACTTCAACTGGCTGTAACTCGGTCATTAGTTGTCGAAAAACGGATTTTCTGAAGTCTAAAACGTAGAGTTTTAAATAAAGAATCTAATGGCACTGGATTCATATTTTTCTGAAGTCGTTTGATATTTTTAAGTGACCAATTAAGTTCAGTAACTAAAGCTGTGAAAATCCTGATATTTTGTTAGTTGTTTATCGAGTTGGATTTAATAATCTGTAGGGAGTCGAATCATGAAATTTGGACAGCAACTAGGTATGGAAATTTCCGGGCAACTCCCACTGGAATTTTGTTAACTGGACGAACAGTGATTTTTAAATAAATTCTTCCGTGGACTGCAGTCAGAAAGTGACGAATCTGACTGCAGCCTAGTATATTAATATTTATGGATAATTGGTAAAGTATTAGGACTTGAAAAATTTATATAAATTTCTACAGTATAGTTGTCACCTGCTGTAAAATAATTGGAATTTTTGGAACGTTGGAACTATTATATAAAAATCCTAGAAAACAGCCGAATTATGAGTATGTAAGCTGAAACTTGATAACTTGTGAATGTGTGCACCAAAGTGTTGCATGGATTGGATTATGTTCATGATAAATTGTTTTGATTACTATGTTCACATGAGGATACTTGCATGCATGTTTGAGTGTTAGGAATTTTGATTGTGTGTATCACTTTGTGCGTAAATTATGTGTAGAATTTGTATTGGTGTGTTCACACACTGACTTGAAATCAATTGTTTTATTAGGACGCAATTAGCGGTCCCATCATTTGCAACTTCTGTGTTACACTAACCGAGCAACTAAAGGTGAGTTCACGGCCCCTAATTTTATCCGGTTTTAAACAACAGGGGGAGAAACATGTATACACTCTTCAACTCAATCTCTTTACGTTATACGAAATCAACGTCACATAACTATTCGGTAACTAAGTTAATGTTAATGTAACGTTATGGTCACTAAGCAGCTATATCACATAAGTCCTCGACAATCTCTCGGATCGTTAGTATTGGGTTTAAATGGCGGGGAAATTATAAGTAGTACTACTGGGCCCGACAAGCCCCATCCGAGCTAGTCGCGCTAGCCGACCGGGTATGGTCAACGGGTGAATAATTTGGCCTAACTTCGCCATGGTCAGTGATAGGCCTGGCAACACGGAGGCACAACAGTCAGCTTCGATCGCGAACACTTACGTGACATAACTTTAGGCTAGCTACCTATATATGTTAACAGTGAACTTAATTACGAATCAACTATATTATCCCGGGTTAGGGATAATGGTAACAATCAACTATATTATCCCGGGTTAGGGATAATGGAAACAACAACTATATTATCCGGGGTTAGGGATAATGGAAACAACAACTATATTATCCCGGATTAGGGATAATGGAAACAACAACTTTATTATTCCGGGTTTGGAATAATGGAACATCATTATTATTCCGGGTAAGGAATAATGGAACCATCAGTATTATTCCGGGTTGGGAATAATGGAACCAAATCGTTATCCCGGGTAAAGGATAACGGGGAAAACAAACTTGTAACCGAACAAATGAACTTTTGAAAACCTGTGAACTCACTCATCTTTAATGTTGACACTTGTTTCTTTACATGTTTCTCAGGACGCTAGGAGCTCTAGGTGCACTCACTTGCATTGATCAAGACACCTTTTATCGAGTCTCATTTACAAACATTGTTTTGGGTTTTTCATTTGTTTTGGCGTTTGTGTTGGCGCCCGTTTCTCTACTTATTTTTATGCTTCCGCTCAACCATAACAACTAATGCTTCCGCTAAACATTAGAAACTAACTAAGGCAATATAAAATCTACAATGAATGGTTAAACAAATGATTTTGGAAAACGTATTATTAAATCATATAGAGTCGTTCAACGTACTAGTGTCTCAGATTCTGGTTTGTTCACACGCCTCGCGGTAAAACTCCGCAAGTGGAAATTGAGGGTGTGACAGTCTAGCATCATCTCCACAAAGCGTGGATACAGCAGGAAATTCACTTTGTTGATATTTGTTTTCATCTGCTCAAAGATGACTCTTGTAAAGTAGTATGGCAGATTTAAACTCAGAGCCGCAAATCATACACATTTGCTAATCCAAAAGTACGTCAGAACCTCCTTTTCTATGGCTTAACGCATGTATCACTGATGCACAATGAATTTGTATGGCCTGGCTAGATAAGCTTTGTTGAAGTTTGATTCATTCATATGCCCTTTATACCTCATATGATAAAACATCCATTGACCATCTGTTTTGAATAGGCTATCGAATCACTATCTTTATCTTTAAAATCTAAAACTTGCCTAATCAACGCCTCTTTTTAATCAGAACTTCATTATCTTTGTTTCTGATCCTTACAAAAGATTGTATCACTTGTGGACTTAGAATAAACTTAGCATGATCCCAAAACCACTTAATGTGTGATCTATAAGCCTTGTGTTGATCAATAAGTGCCTTCTTGATCGGTAGACGACCCATAAATACCAGAATTTCTTCAAAAGGCTTATTTTGGGTATCAACTATTCAGTACACAGCAGATGTTGTGTTTTGGTTCAAACGTCATTGATTTCTCTACAAAACACAATAAAATCAACACTTAGATGAAAATTTCAAAATTACCAAATATTTAGTTTGGAGATAGATATATACAAAGATAACACTTGTTAACTTTGTACGAAGATAGGTATAAACATTTTTAAACAAAACATTTCTTACTTCATACGAAGATAAAAACATTATTAAAATTCAGTTATCTTCATGCACGGATAGGATTCTATCTTCGTACGAAGGTAATCTTCTTCGTACATAACAGTTGAGATCAAAACATGAATTTACAATGATTTTGATAAAATTGAAGGTTGAATCATGTACTAACAATGTCGAGTTACATGTTTATTTGTTCAATTTTAAGTTTCACCAGTTTAAATGGTCCAGATCTAAGTTTTAAGTTCAAATAGCTGAAATGTTTATTTTTACGGTCCAAACTTGTTCAAACTACCTTAACCATTGTATGTGGTGTGTCAATCAACCACCACAATGTAGATTTGGGTAGCACTTCATCGTATAATTGCAAATTCTCTCAAAATACTTAGTTCATGCGAAGAAGAATTAGAACAATAATGATTTCTTCGTGCGAAGTGAGCTTTATATAGGATTAAGTTTAATCTTCGTACGAGGGTAGATATCTATCTTCGTGCGAAGATATGACATCTATCTTCGTGCGAAGATGTTACTTCGTGCGAAGATTACCCTAACTTTTCAAATCTTTCAATTTTTCGAGCATTGTACCAGTTTTAATGACCCACTCAGTTGACCAAGTCCTAGTTAATGACCCTTGTTAACTGATTTGTCTACCAAGTCCAAGTTAATTACCTTGATTGAACACTAGGTGAACAAAGTGATACTTTCAGACAATTGCAAGTTTCAAAATAATGTACTTTTGATCATTTCAAAACATTTTCTCATTTCTGATAAGCTCCCAACCTGTTGTCCTCGAGATTTCATTCAGCAATCAGCAACTTTGGATTTTGAAGATTAGTTTTCCATCATCGGCAATCGAAACTAAGATACAACAAAACTTTTTGATTTTCCAAAGTTTATGCTAAAACACACCAAAACTATTTTTGGGTTTTTCTGAAATAAAATAACTAGGTACAATCATATTTAGAGACATTTTTTGTGAGTTTGTGTAAGAGGATCATATCAGTTTTTGAGACTTATCCCCAGTACCGTTGATCTTGATTAAACTTTAAGTTCTAAACAGATTCACTTAGATTGTCAGTATACTGGTCCACTTAAACCTCTACACATTTCTACTGTTTCAAGATATGTTAATTAGATGTCTTAGAACTTGATTTAATAGTGTTTCCCACTTATAATATACTCATGTATCAGGATTCCCTAGATTTCATCTCACAAGTGAATATATCTAACTAATATATGTATATCTGGGTTGTGCGAGACCTTGAGAGCTTAGGTTAGTACCACCGTACAGACAAAGAGATGCAGGCTTGACTTAAAAGTGGTGTTCTAACTTTTGGAATCTTTTGACTGCAATTGTCAGATCATTAAATACTTTCAATTTAATGCAGTTTTAAGGTTTTAAAGCAAAAGTATTCTACAAGTTCTAGGCCATTGCTTACACAAAATTTGAAGAACTTGTATAATACCCAGATATAAATTATCTATAAAGACCTAGTATCTCAGAATCCAACAATCTCTCAAACGAAATTTCAGTGAAGTAAGACCATATATCCGAGAGATGTCAAACCACTAATTAATAGTCTTTCTTTATGTTTATATCTCGAAAACAATTTACTGAATCTGCAAAGTCTACTGGCACATCATTAGTGAGATCTGTTTAAACACTTTTTAATACTGGTTTTCTTTGGCATACTGTGATAGCCCACAGATATACTTTTCCTCTTTTTTACACAAAAACTCTTTTAGTCTTGAGTAAACTACCATTTTGGTTCCTGAGGTTTTGTCACTTTTGCCACTTTAGTCCAAAGCTCAAACCTTTTGCATCTGGGTCCCTGTGTTTTCATTTTTATTGCCATTTTAGTTCAAAAGTGAAATCAGCTCATATTTGTCTTATAAAATCTTACTATTTTATCCTTTTCCTCAGGGGCAAAATGGTTATTTTAAGCATTAATATGTGTGTACAATATATATGTATACGTATATATATAAGTATACATATATATACATATATATATATATACATAAAATAAAAAAACCTCAAAACAACAATCATCTCAGCTGCCTTCTCTTTCTATCTACGTTTTCACCAGCAGCCAACAAGCACCACCACCACCCAACCTCCGGCAGCTAGGGGCATCAACACATCTTCCATCAACTCAAACCCAGCAAACCGCCACATTTAACCCACCACCACCACCATCGCGATTGTGGAAACGCCGTTAACTGCCATATAACCATCGTCTTCAACTCAAACAACAGAAGCATCTCCACCACTGACCACCGTTTTCAACTCAAACTACAAACCACCACTACCACTACACACCTCTACAACCACCAGTATACTCCGCAGCACTATTACCACGAAACCAATCACCCATGTCCACCACCGGAACAAACACCCTTGAACCACCTTTGTCCACCACAAACCACCGAACACCTAAAACCAGCGTCGTAGTGCCACCATTCTGACACACCAACACCCACCACCCTTCATTCGTTTTATCATAAAAGAGAGGTCGTCAAAGCCTAATATCCTAGAGACATGAGATGCAAAGCAAAGAGGTCGTAAGAGCCCAATATCTTATCCAACCACCATGACCCGTTACGCCTCCGAACCCACACGATGGTCCCAACACCGGACTCAACCATGCCCCTGATTCTGCTTCCATAATCTCTATTTCTACTTTATCTCTAGCTGATTTAGCTACTAAACTAAGTTCATTCTCCACATTGAATTGAATGGGGGTTGTATTCTAGGCTAGGGTTAGGGCTCACATTCAGATTGGGGGAAATTCATATCTGGAGATTGGTGAGAAAGAGGTGGTGGTGGCGGCTGTGGTGAGGAGGTAGTGGTGGCGGTGGTGAGAACGGGGGAGGAGGTGGCGGTGGTGTTAGAGAGAGGAAAGAGGGAGAGAGAGAAAGAGAAGTGAGCTGAGATGTTTATTTGTTTTGAGGTTATATATTATTGTTTATATATATATATATATATATATATATATATATATATATATATATACTAATTCTTAAAATAACCATTTTGCCACTGAAGAAAAGGACAAAAAGCAGGATTTTGTAAGACAAATATGACCTAATTTCACTTTTGGACCAAAATGGCAATAAAACTGAAACCATAGGGACCAAGATGCAAAAGGTTTGAGTTTTGGACAAAAGTGCCAAAAGTGACTAAACCTCAGGGACCAAAATGGAGTTTACTCTTTAGTCTTTTTCATGTTTTTGTACATTTTCAAATTTTTATATCTTTTTGTATTTTCCACAACATATCTCTCCCCCTAAAATCAAAAACATATTTTTGCATTTAAAAAAAAAGAAAGAAATTTTAAAACTAGAAACTTACAAAATGATGAGGATTAAGTTAAATCGTCATCCATCTATGTTTCAACCTCGGTGTCCCCCGTGATATAAGATCTTTCTTCCTGTTTAATTTTAGAAGATATTTAAATTTTGCTATGTCAAACAGTTTTGTATAAATGTCTGCTTTCTGTTCATAAGTGTTGATCTTTTCAATACGAATAAACTTTTTCTCGTAGCAGTCATAGATAAAGTGATGTCGTATTTCAATGTGTTTAGTTTTAGAGTGTTGAATCAGATTTTTGTTATGTTAATGGTAGTCTCATTAACTACATATACAGGGGTATCAATAAACTGCAATCCATAGTCTCTCATCTATTTTTGTATCCACAAAATTTGGGAACAACAACTAGAAGCTGAAATGTATTCTGCTTCACAAGTAGACAGAGCAACTATGGTTTGCTTCTTGCATTGCCACGTTACTAATCGTGTGCCAAAGAACTGGCAACCGGTAGTTTTAAATTTAGCATTTAATTTTCAACACCCAAAGCCAGAGTCGGAGTATCCTGTGAGATTGGAGTCGTCAGCACATGGATACCACAAGCCGGTTCTTGGGCAACCTCGTAGATATCAAAGGATCCTTTCGACGATCAACAAATGCGACACTCTTGGACTTGACTGGTAGCATGCGTAGAAGCATGTTGGATATATGATATCATGGCATTATGCTATTATATACATTAAAGAGCCAATCATCGAATGTACAAAGTTTCATCAATCTTCACTCCAGTTGTATCTAGTCCGATGCCATGATTCAGAGCTATGGGGTTGACACAGGTGATGATTCGAATATTTTAAATTTCTCCAAAACGTCGTTCACATACTTCGTCTGATGTATAAAGATTTCATCAGGCAATTGATCGACCTAAAGTCCCTGAAAGAATTTCATCTCCCCATAGAACTCATCCGAATTTCTTCTTCAGGACTCTTTTGAAATCTTTGGATAACATATCGTTGGTCGAATCAAATATGATGTTATCCACATAAATTTGTACAATCAAGATGTGTCCTGCTGCTTCCTGTGTGAAGAAGGTACTGTCTATTGTTCCTCTTGTAAAATCATTGTCTAGAAGAAGTTGAAAAAGTGTCTCATACTAGGCTATCGGGGCCTGGTGTAAGCCTTATAATGCTTTATCCAGTAGAAAAACCTTGTCTTTGTGTATCGGATCGACAAACCCCGGTGTTTTGCCGACATGCACCTCCTCTTTCACCTTTCCATACAGGAATGCAAAATTCACATCCAATTGGTCCACTTTGAATCCCTTCCTTGATGCGAAAGAGAGGAAGATACGGATTGTTTCGAATCTTGCCACAGGAGCATACCCTAAAATGTAGTCTATTCCCTCTTGCTCATAAATTCTTGAACAACAACTTGAGCTTTGTTTTGGAACAATTACTCCTTTATCAACTCTTTTGCACTTGAAGACCCACTTTGTATTTATCTTTTTGTAGTCATCTGGTAGATCAACAAGTTTCCACACACTGAGTTTTTCAAACAACAATAGCTCTTCCTTCATTGCGTTCACCCAACTTTCTTCTGTCAGAGCTTCCTTATATGTTTTTGGATCAATCTGCGAAATAAAACATCTATATGAGACCAGGTTTTGTAAAGGTGCAACATTAGTATAAAAAGAACTAAAATCCTTATTGATCTAATTTCGCATTTTGACACTAGTCTGCAACTCTATAATGATATTTTCTAATGGATGGTAAGACAATGTCCTCGGCATCACTTCGTTCAGAACGCTCACTTCATGTTCTAGGTTTGTAATATTTTGATCAGCATTTTCATTAAATGTAGATGCTTCATTCTAAACACTTAAACTCATAGCTTGATTGTTTAGCAAACTTTCAATTTGATCTACACCATCATCGGAAGTAGATCAAACCTCTCAGCAAAATACTACTACAATCTATATACTATAAAACAAACATCTCGAGAAACCATAAGAATTTTTAAACACAAGTTTAACAAATTATTACTATTCAAGAGATAGTAAACCTGTATCATAGATTAAGCACTTCTCAACTCATACCATATACTCAAAATTTTAAGCACGCATAACCGGCAAAATCGTAGAAAAATCTTGAACTCAGCTTCTAATATCGTCTCCCCCTATCGGTAACAACTCCTCCATAAACAATCATATTCCATACATTAAGAATTTACAAGAAAATGAAATATTTTTGGATTTTTATATTTTCTGAGAGAAAATAAGTAACGAAATAATAAACACTCTATTTTTGTGAGTATCACCGTTTAAGAAGATCATATCAGCAACATCAAACGGTTTTCACACTATTTGATAATTCTTTATACCATATTCATGAAAAGCAGTTCAAGACGATTACCAGTATTGTTTATCCACTTAAGCAAATTACATGAACATTTCAAGTACCATTACCTTGTGATAAATTTAGATAACTTATACTAAATACTAGTATTATCTCCGTCTAGGTTAGGGAATTAACCGTCTAGCATCATCTCCACAAAGCATGGATACAGCAGGAAATTCTCTTTGTTGATATTTGTTTTCATCTGCTCAAAGATGACTCTTGTAAAGTAGTTTGGCAGATTTAAACTCAGAGCCGCAAATCATATACATTTGCCAATCCAAAAGTACGTCAGAACTTCCTTTTCTATGGCTTAACGCATGTATCACTGATGCACAATGAATTTGTATGGCCTGGCTAGATAAGCTTTGTTGAAGTTTGATATGCCTTTTATACCTCATATGATAAAAACATACATTGACCATCTGTTTTGAATAGGCTATCGAATCACTATCTTTATCTTTAAAATCTAAAACTTGCCTTACCAACGCCTCTTTAATCAGAACTTCATTATCTTTGTTTCTGATCCTTACAAAATATTGTATCACTTGTGGACTTAGAATAAACTTAGCATGATCCCAAAACCTCTTAATGTGTGATCTATAAGCCTTGTGTTGATCAATAAGTGCCTTCTTTATCGGTAGACGACCCATAAATACCAGAATTTCTTCAAAAGGCTTATTTTGGGTATCAACTATTCAGTAAACAGCAGATGTTGTGTTTTGGTTCAAACGTCATTGATTTCTCTACAAAACACAATAAAATCAACACTTAGATGAAAATTTCAAAATTACCAAACATTTAGTTTGGAGATAGATATATACAAAGATAACACTTGTTAACTTCATACAAAGATAGGTATAAACATTTTTTAATCAAAACATTTCTTACTTCATACGAAGACAAAAACATTATTAAAACTCAGTTATCTTCGTGCAAGGATAGGATTCTATCTTCGTACGAATTTAATCTTTTTCGTATATAACAGTTGAGATCAAAACATGAATTTATGATGATTTTGATAAAAATGAAGGTTGAATCATGTACTAACAATGCGAGTTACATGTTTATTTGTTCAATTTTAAGTTTCACTAGTTTAAATGGTCCAGAGCTAAGTTTTAAGTTCAAACAGCCGAAATGATTATTTTTACGGTCCAAACTTGTTCAAACTACCTTAACCATTGCATGTGGTGTGTTAACCAACCACTACAATGTAGATTTGGGCAGCACTTCATCGTATAATTGCAAATTCTCTCAAAATACTTAGTTCATGCGAAGAAGAATTAGAACAATAATGATTTCTTCGTGCGAAGTGAGCTTTATATAGGATTAAGTTTTATCTTCGTACGAGGGTAGATATCTATCTTCGTGCGAAGATGTTACTTCGTGCGAAGATTACCCTAACTTTTCAAATCTTTCAATTTCTCGAGCATTGTACCAGTTTTGATGACCCACTCAGTTGACCAAGTCCTAGTTAATGACCCTGGTTAACTGATTTGTCTACCAAGTCCAAGTTAATTACCTTGGTTGAACACTATGTGAACAAAGTGATATTTTTAGACAATTGCATGTTTCAAAATAATGTACTTTTGATCATTTCAAAACATTTTCTCATTTCAGATAAGCTCCCAACCTGTTGTCCTCGAGATTTCATTCAGCAATCAGCAACTTCGGATTTTGAAGATCAGTTTTCCATCATCAGCAATCGAAACTAAGATACAACACTTTTTGATTTTTCCAAAGTTTTTACTAAAACACACCGAAACTATTTTTGGGTTTTTCTGAAATAAAATAACTAGGTACAAACATATTTAGAGACATTTTTTGTGAGTTTGTGTAAGAGGATCATATCAGTTTTTGAGACTTATCACCAGTACCGTTGATCTTGATTAAACTTTAAATTCTAAATAGATTCACTTAGATTGTCAGTATACTGGTCCACTTAAACCTCTACACATTTTTCAATTGTTTCAAGATACATTAATTAGATGTCTTAGAACTTGATTTAATAGTGTTTCCCACCTTATAATATACTCCCGTATCAGGATTCCCTAGATTTCATCTCACAGGTGAATATATCTAACTAATATATGTATATCTGGGTTGTGCGAGACCTTAAGAGCTTAGGTTAGTACCACGATACAAACAAAGAGATGAAGGCTCGACTTAAAAGTGGTGTTCTAACTTTTGGAATCTTTTGACTGCAATTGTCAGATCATTCAATACTTTCAATTTAATGTAGTTTAAGGTTTTAAAGCAAAAGTATTCTACAAGTTCTAGGCCATTTCTTACATAAAATTTGAAGAACTGGTATAGTACCCAGATATAGATTATCTATAAAGACCTAGTGTCTTAGAATCAAACAATCTATCAAACAAAATTTCGGTGAAGTAAGACCATATATCCGAGAGATGTCAAACCACTAATTAATAGTCTTTCTTTATGTTTATATCTCGAAAACAATTTACTGAATGTGCAAAGTCTACTGGCACATCATTAGTGAGATCTGTTTAAACACTTTTTAATACTGCTTTTCTTTGGCATACTGTGATCGCCCACTTATATACTTTTCCTCTTTTTTACACAAAAACTCTTTTAGTCTTGAGTAAACTACCATTTTGGTTCCTGAGTTTTTGTCACTTTTTCCACTTTAGTCCAAAGCTCAAACCTTTTGCATCTGGGTCCCTGTGTTTTCATTTTTATTGCCATTTTAGTTCAAAAGTGAAATCAGCTCATATTTGTCTTATAAAATCTTACTATTTTATCCTTTTCCTCAGGGGCAAAATGGTTATTTTAAGCATTAATATATGTGTGTATATATATATATATATATATTATATATATATATGGCGGAGGATGTTGCTGGGTTTGAGTTGATGGAGGATGTGTTGATGCTCCAAGCTGCCTATATATATATACATACATATACATATATATACATATATACATATGTATGTATATGTATATGTATGTATATATATATATAGGCAGCTTGGAGCATCAACACATCCTCCATCAACTCAAACCCAGCAACATCCTCCGCCACATTGAACCCACCACCACCACCATCACGGTTGTGGAAACGCCGTTAACTGCCATATAACCATCGTCTTCAACTCAAACAACAGAAGCATCTCCCCCACTAACCACCGTTTTCAACTCAAACTACAAACCACCACCACCACTACACACTTCTACCACCACCACTATACTCTGCTGCACTACTACCACGAAACCCATCACCCGTGTCCACAACCGGAACAAACACCATTGAAACACCTTTGTCCACCACAAATCACCGAACACCTAAAACCAACGTCGCACTGCCACCATTCTGACACACCAACACCCACCACCCTTCATTCGTTTTATCATAAAAGAGAGGTCGTCAAAGCCTAATATCATGGTGACATGAGATGCGAAGCAAAGAGGTCGTAAGAGCCCAATATCTTATCCAACCACCATCACCCGTTACGCCTCCGAACCCACAGGATGGTCCCAACACCAGACTCAACCATTCCCCTGATTCTGCCTCCATATTTTCTATTTCTACATTCTCTCTAGCTGATTTAGTTACTAAACTATGTTCATTCTCCACATTGAATTGAATGGGGGTTGTGTTCTAGGCTAGGGTTAGGGCTCACATTCAGATTGGGGGAAATTCATATATGGAGATTGGTGAGAAAGAGGTGATGGTGGCGGCTGTGGTGAGGAGGTAGTGGTGGCGGTGGTGAGGACGAGGGAGGAGGTGGCGGTGGTGTTAGAGAGAGGAAAGAGGGAAAGAGTAAGAGAAGTGAGCGGAGATGATTATTTGTTTTGAGGTTTTATAATATTGTTTATATATATATATATATATATATATATATATATATATATATATATATATATATATATACATAATAATGCTTAAAATGGCCATTTTGCCCCTGAAGAAAAGGACAAATAGCAGGATTTTGTAAGACAAATATGACCTAATTTCACTTTTAGACCAAAATGGCAATAAAACTGAAACCATAGGGACCCAGATGCAAAAGGTTTGAGTTTTGGACTAAAGTGCCAAAAGTGACTAAACCTCAAGGACCAAAATAGAGTTTACTCTTAGTCTTTTTCATGTTTTTGTACATTTTCAAATTTTTATATCTTTTTGTATTTTCCACAACATATCTCTCCCCCTAAAATCTAAAACATATTTTTGCATTTTTTTTAAAGAAAGAAATTTTAAAAATAGAAACTTACAAAATGATGAGGACTAAGTTAAATCGTCATCCATCTCTGTTTCAGCCTTGGTGTCCCCCCGAGATATAAGATCTTTCTTACTGTTTAATTTCAAAAGATATTTAAATTTTGCTCGGTCAAACAGTTTTGTATAAATGTCTGCTTTCTGTTCATAAGTGTGGATCTTTTCAATACGAATAAACTTTTTCTCGTTGCAGTCACAGATAAAGTGATGTCGTATTTCAATGTGTTTAGTTTTAGAGTGTTGAATCAGATTTTTGTTATGTTAATGGTAGCCTCATTAACTACATATATAGGTGTATCAATAAACTGCAATCCATAGTCCCTCATCTATTTTTGTATCCACAAAATTTGGGAACAACAACTGGAAGCTGAAATGTATTCTGCTTCACAAGTAGAGAGAGCAACTATGGTTTGCTTCTTGCATCGCCATGTTACTTATCGTGTGCCAAAGGACTAGCAACCAACAGTTTTAAATTTAGCATTTAAATTTCAACACCCAAAGCTAGAGTCGGAGTATCCTGTGAGATTGGAGTCGTTAGCACATGGATACCACAAGCTGGTTCTTGGGTAACCTCTTAGATATCGAAGGATCCTTTCGACGATCAACAAATGCGACACTCTTAGAGTTGACTGGTAGCATGCGTAGAAGCATGTTGGATACATGATATCATGGCATTATGCTATTATATACATTAAAGAGCCAATCATCGAACGATACAAAGTTTCATCAATCTTCACTCCAATTGTATCTGGTCTGATGCCATGATTCAGAGCTATGGGGTTGACATGGGTAATGATTTGAACATTTTGAATTTCTCCAAAATGTCGTTCACATACTTCGTCTGATGTATAAAGATTTCATAAGGCAATTGATCAACCTAAAGTCCCTGAAAGAATTTCATGTCCCCCATAGAACTAATCTCGAATTTCTTCTTCAGGACTCTTTTGAAATCTTTGCATAACATATCGTTGGTCGAATCAAATATGATGTTATCCACATAAATATGTACAATCAAGATGTTTCCTTCTGCTTCCTGTGTGAAGAAGGCACTGTCTATTGTTCCTCTTGTAAAACTGTTGTCTAGAAGAAGTTGAAAAAGCATCTAATACTAGGCTATCGGGGCCTGGTGTAAGCCTTATAATGCTTTATCCAGTAGAAAAACCTTGTCTTTGTGTATCGGATCGATAAACCCTGGTGGTTGGCCGACATGCACCTCCTTTTTCACCTTTCCATACAGGAACGCAAAATTGACATCCAATTGGTCCACTTTGAATCCCTTCCTTGATGAGAAAGAGAGGAAGATACGGATTGTTTTAAAATCTTGCCACAGGAGCATAGACTTTAGTGTAGTCTATTCCCTCTTGTTGATAAATCCTTGAACAACAACTTGAGCTTTGTTTGGAACAATTATTCCTTTATCAACTCTTTTGCACTTGAACACCCACTTTGAATTTAACTTTTTGTAGTCATCTGGTAGATCAACAAGTTTCCACACACTGAGTTTTTCAAACAACAATTGCTCCTCCTTCATTGCGTTTACCCAACTTTCTTCTGTCAGAGCTTCCTTATACATTTTTGGCTCAATCTGCGAAATAAAACATCTATATGAGACCAGGTTTTGTAAAGGTGCAACATTAGTATAAAAACACCTAAAATCCTGATTGATCTAATTTCGCGTTTTGACACTAGTCTGCAACTCTCTAATGATATTTTCTAATGGATGGTAAGACAATGTCCTCGGCATTACTTCGTTCAGAACACTCACTTCATGTTCTAGGTTTGTAATATTTTGATCAGCATTTTCATTAACTGTAGATGCTTCATTCTAAACACTTAAACCTATAGCTTGATTGTTTAGCAAACTGTCAATTTGATCTACACCATCATCGGAAGTAGATCCGTCATTGTCATATGTCGGTTCAGTACCAGATTTAGAATCATCAGATTGATCAAACGTGGGAGCAGGTTCATTAATCTCTTGATTAGCTGTGGCATCACTTATGCTACCAGTCTATAATTCTGGATGTTGAAAACTAGGGCCTGCTTCAGCATCATGAGTACCAACAGGTGTTTGAGTAATCACAATTGGTCGGGAACTTGTTCTTGTGATAAAGGTTGTTGTTGCTTAAAAAGAATCAAAAGTTCCTCTTTTGTCGGTTCAGCTGGCAGCTCGAAGAAATCCCATAGACTTTCGTAATTGAGCAACCAAGGATCTCCTAGTTTTTGTGTTGGAGATGTGTACCGTTGACAATCTACGTTCTGAGCTTCAATAACCCCGTTTATGCTAGGATGATAGACTCTTATTAGTGGACTAGCATATCCCACGAAGAAACCTTCCATAGACTTGGCTCCAAATTTGCCATTTGCATAGATTACCATGCATAGTGACCCAAATGATTCTAAATACTTCAAGTTTGGCTTTTGCTGGCTGAGTAGCTCAGAACACATTTTCTTGTGAGGCTTGACGGTCAACACTCTGTTCAATGTGTAGCATGCAGAGGCCATGGCTTCGCTCCACAAACTAACTAGAAGTTTTGAATCGGTGAGCATGGTTCTTGTTATCTCTATAAGGAATCTGTTTTTTGCCTTCAGCTACACGGTTTTGCTATGGGGTGTATGGTGCACTGAATTCATGCAAAATTCCCTTCGCATTGCCAAACTCTAACATCCGATTATTCTTGAATTCTGTACCATTGTCACTTCTAATTCGACGAATTGGTAAGTGATACAGATTCTCTAATTTCTGAAATAAGATCATCAGACTCTCAAAAGTTTCAACGTTGTTTTCAAAGAACATTGTTGGTCCTAGATGGAAATATGTTATTTTTACTTAATATGGCAATTGATTACAACAGATATGAAAATAGTGTGTGGAAATAGAAATTGAATTTTCAAGAAACAACAACTATAGAATTTTCAAGTTTATATCAATTTGAAATAAAATGGTTTACAAGGTGATTGTGATATTAATGACTAGTACAAACGAATACTTGTATAATTCTATGGTGAAAGGGTAATGGAGTTTTTGTAGTATGTATTAAGTACTTGGCTTGACTCCTCCCCTTTCGGTGGTTTAACTCTCAATTTATAGAGAGTTCTTAGCATGAATAAACAAATTGTTTATTCATGCACTTGCTCTGCATAAAGTGGCTTCTTGACATATTCATTGAATCCACTAGGGTCAACTTGCTACTTTAGGAAATAGCAGAGCCTTATTTTTAAGACAAGTTGGTGTCTCAAAATTCTTGATATCCATCTCATCAGAAAATTTGATGAATAGACTTTACAAGAAACTGATGATATTCATCAGAAATATCATCAGACCCATAAGAATGGTGTTTTCTGATTCTCTTTACTTATTCTTGATCTATATCTAATAAATGTAGAATATGTGTTGTCCTTTTTCTTCTATCCAACCTCATCTCTTCGTTCTGTTTGACCTTCATGTCTTTATCTTCATCAGTTGATCAGATAGATCACGTTTTTCTTCAATACTTACATAAAAGTTTCCTAACACTTTCCCCCTAAGTATTGTAAGAAAAACAACAACTCATATCAAGGAATATTTCAAAAAGAACTTTGAAAACATCAAAATCCAAATAACAGACAAAAACATTGTTCAGAACAACACAAAGTAATAGAAATGTTCTCAAATATTCTCCAATCCACTCTCTTAGATATCTCCTTTGTTTAGTTGCTTCTTGCATTCAATTAGCTTGTGACAAACCTTGTACATATCCTTGTACCAACCTCTTGTTGTGATCCATTCGTTTATGATGTCTTCTATTTCATTCCTTAGCTTCCCTTATTCTTTCCTATAGCCTTGAGTTGTTCCTGTTTCTTATTCATGTAGTCTTTGATGTAGTTAAGTGTTTAGTTTGAGTACCTCCATATTTCATTTACTCTGAACAGAGCCTTTTGGTCTTCAAAATCCCTGAACACAACAGACAAGGTTTTTCAAATGTGACTCCTATTCTAGCTTTAGGTTCAAGTTTAGCTAGAATAGATGTGTCAGGTGGAGGTGTTTGCACTTTCTTGCAGTGATAAAAAGAAATGCAAAGGTCAAAATCCGCTTGAGCCATCCTTGAGTACATTTTTTGTCCTACTTCTGTGAAGCTGTAGATAGTCCTTCTGTTGACTTTTGTATCTCCCTTTTCCTTATCAAAAAGCTGCTTCAACTTTGTTAAGTCTATGGGATGAAGTTCTTCTCCAAGATTTTCATCTAAAATTGTTGTTACACTACCATTTTTTCTAATCAGACTGCACTTGTTTTGCTCATGAGTTCCCATTATCTTCCCTTCAAAGGACTGAGTGTTCACCTTGTGTACATTCACCACTGGATTTGCGAGAGCAGCATGAAAATTGTTCTTTCCTCTTTTTAGCTTCTCTTCCTTTATCCTTGTGCTTATTGGACTGAGAGGCCTGTCAAGCTTATCTTCTTGACTGTTCCAGTAGTAATTTCTTAAATGATATTTAGGGAACATCATACTCTCCTGATCAATTTGTTGTACCAGAATTTCTTTTTCTTTTCCTTGTGGATCTTTTCTGAATTCAACTCTTGATCTCTTTGAAGAAGTGACTTAATCTTGCCATTTCCTTTTCTCTGTCTGTTTTAGCTGTTCACTAAATGCCATTTCCCCAGATGAGGTTATTTTTGGTTGATCTTGTAGTGTACTTCTTGAAGAAACACTACTTGGCTTAGGAATTATCATAGGAGTACATTCTAATCTCTTCAGTAGTTCTAACTTTGACACAGAAGTAGAAGGCCCCATTGGTGCAAGCCTAGATGGACTGAGTGGTGTTGTTTGCTTTGTTTGAGTCTGTTGGGTGGCTTCTGGCTCTTTCTGGTGTGATGTCTCTTTAGGAATGGGGGTTCTAAGTTCATGAACATTGGTGTTTGCCAATCTAGCAACATTTAATTGTAGCCTTTTTATAAGTGAATGCACGTCACCTAGTAGTTGAGCATTTCTTCTTTCTTCATCATGTATCTTCTTGAACTCCTCCATATTTTGGTTTTGATGTGTGGCCCATTCACTCACCAATTTGTCAAGACATCCGTCAGACTATTGTTACTGGCTCTTAGAGTATGAATTTCTTCCAGAATTTTTCTTAGACGCTTGCGGTTTCTCTTGTTTCCACAGCTTTAGTCACCTTTGTCCTTCATTTCTTTAAACATTTTCTCAAAGTCTGCTGCAAATTTGCTATTGTCTAACGTCTTATGAATCTGTTGCAAGTTCTTCAGAGCTTTAGTATTTTCTTCTGATTACTTTCTGATGGTTTCTACTGATTCTGACTGAACATTCATGTCAGACTTCTTAATTCTGATTTCTTCTATTAGCACAATTAGGTTTGTTTCAACAGGGGATTTTTCTTCACAGACGTTGACAATACTTTCTAACATATGTTCAAGTTATTCTGATGATATGATTGGTTCAATGGGTAAAGTTGGAGGAACAACAGATGTTCCATCTCTCATACCAGCAGAAGACACACTTGCTGCTATTGTAAAGGGATTAGGTTGGTCAAAAGGCCAATTGTGCACACCTTTACCAGAACTGTGAAACTTATTCATATCCTAGATTTCTTCACTTCCTTGAACCATTCCTGAGAATGATTCTCAGTGGATTATTGAGAAACCCTTATCTTTCACACCCAGGTTTCCTTTGTAAAGCCTCGCTTTTTTGTATTTTCCTTAATTAGAAAGTGTATTCGTATTTCTATTTAGGGAAACTTGTATTCGTATCGCATTCGTATTTCATTTCCAACCTTGTAATCTAAGACTTTGATCATAATAAAATTCATACCTAATACATACTTGTCTTACATGCATACGATCATTAAATACATGTTTACATACAAACTAGTACTTATTATACGTGCAAATACTCATACATACATATTCGATATTCATAATATACTTAGATATATAATATATATATATATAACTAAGACTTATACATAACCAAACTCTTGACAATGATCATATGGTTACTTGTCCTAACATAAAGTTATATTATCTAGAACTTAACCTCCTCTTTACGATTTTAATGGGCATGACCCATTAAACAACAACCACCCTACGGGGTTTATAGTGTCAAAAACAAGTGTTAACGTCTAGATAAATACTTGAAAGAATACATACTTTTGCATACCTTAAACTCCTAATCCGAATCCTACATTATCATTCTGAGTCTCCACACACCTACATTTCCTCGTATAGGGTAACTCGGTGTTCCGTTCTCCAACCAATCAAACGCGTCACGAGATGTAATAAAGGAAGCTTTGCAAAACCGTGAGTACACGCGAATACTCTTTTTATGCTTTGCACATTTGGGTGAAATATGTTAACCTATCAAAAATACACGCAATCACACTCATACTTTTGTGCAAATACACAAACAATCCATCCCTACATGCTAAAGATACGTGATACATGATTTGTATACTTGGAACAATCTTATGTGATGCGACATGTCATTAACTTCTTACGAGCCTCCCCTTAACATGTATAGCGCTATAGGAGTAACGTACCGCCCATATTCTTGTGGTCATGTTAAGTTTATCCTCTTTTGCGGTGACACTTGAGGATTGACTTGTAAATCGCATGCCTTGTTTACATTAGTCTAGTATACTATTTTAACATGTACATTCGTTTAAACTATTTCATACTTATGTTATATCGAACTTGTGTACTCGTCAATACTTATGTGTTGAACTATACTTTTAATATAGGATGACGCCTTTGATGAAACTTAGTAGGGACTTCCTAGAAACACAGTTAGAAACTTCTAGACTTTATGTTGCTTATTGTTAATCATGTTGTACTTGAATTTCTTAAATGTTGTACTTCCAAATTTCTTATGTTGTACTTGACGAATTTGAATAGAAATGAAATGTTTGAATTTAATATTGTCACAAATAGTGTTATGATGTCTCGAGCAATCTATTTCGCCTCACTCTGATATTTCCACCATCGGTTGGGGTGTGATTGATTGGTATCAGAGCCATAACTATTGAGAATTAGGTAAAATTGGTATGTTTGGCCTAGTCTATAGATCAAGTGACCATCTTCAAACATTCTAGATACATGCTTAAAATATTAATTCTTCATACTTTGCTTCTTTCTACTCCTTTTGTCTTAATATATACAATATGTCTTTCCTAAGACATTTACTCAATTAGACACACTTGAAGACTTGAAGACACTCGTATTACAAACGAGACAACTTCACCAAAATAGCCGTGAAACCCACACTTTGGTAAATGACTCTCAATCCGCGTATTCGATTTTTCACGAAATTACCTTGATGGAAAATTTCCATCTCAAACTCTAGTGGACCCTTACCAACAAGTCGAAATTCAATCCTCGTTTGGTAAGTACCAACCACACTTTGGGTACAATGTTGTCAAGTTAGGGGTGAAACCCGCACCTTGTAACTAGTCCCACTCCTCGATTTTCAATCTCGCCAATGTTTTAATTTTTCGATCAATTAGAGATGTGTAGTAACTAGAAGGGTAAAATGTCGTTAATCGCTTCTCAACTAGAGCATTTTACCTATAGGACAAAGCACGTTTCTCTTATTTGAAAGGATCTTCGATTCACTTTGGAATAGTCGATGTTTCTCAACCAGAAACACTCCAATGTCTTACTAAGCCTATCTTTTTTGTTATCTCAAAGGTGGAAGCACTAAGTCGACGTTTACTTTGAATCCCGGACATCGTCAGCAAAATCCAACCCCACCAAACACTGACTCACCCCATGCCTCTGTTGTAACATCCGTCAAAAACGGATTTACCAAACCCGCTCCGTTTATCAAACGAACAGTCAGTCAAAAATTTCGTTGCGAATTAAATCCCCAAAATATTTTTAAACGATACGTAATCAATTATTGTACAAGAATATATAATTAGTTTTTGAAAAACTGTCAAAAATCGCAAAATAAAAATATTATACCTCTGCCAGGTTTCGAACCCGGGTCTGTACCGATCCGGAACATGTCTTAACACACACACACAAACCACTGCGCCACTTGTTCTGTTTGGTAAATAATAGAATCATTTAATTCATAAAGTGACATTACGAATTCAAAATCGGCGCCCCTTTAGTTCAGTCGTCGGAATCCCGGAAGTCTCGCGAGTTTTTATCACCATTTTCAGTTATAACGTAAATTGTTATTAGGACATCGGTTATAACCGATGTTTGAAGTCCGCGACCAAAATTATAACCGCCGGAAAATTTAAATCAATGAACCCAGTCGGAAATCAGACCAAGTGCTTCGACGTTTTCCCCTATAAATTCACCCTAAACCTATTGCAAACCTTTTCGCTCAAAACCATAATTTTCCTCGGCGTAATTCCACTCGCCGGAACTTTTCTGTTCGTCGCCGGAAAACCGATTTCCTTATTTCTGAACCTCACTGAGCCCCTGAAGCTTATACCGGAGATACCCATACTTTTTTCAAGCTTTCCGGAGACTTGCTGCTGCAAGACACCTGACACCAGAGTTGATTGCTGTCGCCGGAGTTCTGCCGGAAAACAGAGGGTCCAGTCGGTATACTTCTCCGCCCAATTTCTTTTCCTTTTCACATTTATCTCACCTTAATGAACTGTAAGACGCTAAGGAACTTGAATAAAACTCGAAACAGTCAGACTTTATCTCTGGTTCTATCTTGATTGAAGAAGACGATGTACTTCCGTAACATATAAGTATAAAATAAATCAAGAAACTAATCGGGTTAGACACACAGTCCAGCGGTGGACTGTGTGCACGTTAAACATTCAAAGGTCTCGAGTTCGAATCCCGTTTCACACGCTGCCTTAATAAAAATCATTTTTTTTTGTTAAACCGAACCGGGTCGCCACAGTTATATGTTAAGTATATTAATAATCGGAATAATAACCAAGTTAGACACACAGTCCAGCGGTGGACTGTGTGTTTGTTTATATCACTGGTCACGAGTTCGAGTCCGGTCTTCTGCACCGACTCGGACAATTATTCTTCTTTTTAAATAAGGCAGAAAAGGAAATATCTAATTTGTATTTAAGTAGAATAAAAATCGAATTATATAACATGTTAAACAACAGTCCAGCGGTGGACTGTGTGTTAGATTAAACCACAGGTCCCGGGTTCGAGACCTGTGGAGCGCACCGCCGAATTGATTTAAACTGTTTTTAAAATAAAATGATTTTCGGTTTAAACTAATTAATATATATATATAATTAAAATCAGATATATAACGGGTTAGACACGTAGCTCAGTTGGTAGAGCTGCGTGCACGCGTACGGGAGGTCTCGGGTTAGAGCCTCACCCAGCGCACTTGTATTCCGAATTGAACGGTCAACGGTCAGTCAAATAGTCAACGGTCAGAAAAAAATCAATTTTTTTATTATTTTTTATTTAATTATTTTAATTAAAAATCAATTAAAAATACTTAAAAATAACATTTTTAAGGTTAGAAAATAGCCTCAAACTCACAAAAATACACCCAACAATCCTACTAAAATAGATGAATAAAATCCGTTTACTTACCAAACCATAATGCGATTTATCTAGGTTAAATCTCACTCGTGGTTAAAACCACTTCGCGTACATTCAACGTCATCAACCGAACGCACCCACTGTGAGTGAATCTTACAACTCCCCCTTTTAAATTACACGTTTTGGGGTGTGTCATGTGTTATGAAAATAATCAATTTATTTATTTAAACTCGTGCCATACCACATCATGACTTAAACTTAGATTGTTTTTATTGTTGTGATTTACTTATTTCCTTTTGTCATATTATATGAAACTCATACATTAAGCCCATCAGTTCCTCGTGGAAGACGAGTTGAACAACCGTGCTACAAATCAAATTCATTATTGTTTATGTGTATATCATTGAGTTTGTATTGTTTGTAGTTGTGTCATTCATATTATCATGGTTATGCAATTCATTCATTAGGCCCCTCAGTTCCTCGTGAGAGACGAGTTGAGCATCGCGTGCCTCTAAATGTTCCATTATTGTTCATGTGTGTTTCACTTAATATCTTATGATTGTTGATCAAGTTTACATCTATCTTTACTCATGTTTGGTTGTACACATATTTCATAATCAATTTAAATATATTCGTTCAAATGTTTTCCATAGGATTCACTCGCCAACATTATGTTGATCCAAAAAC
Source organism: Scalesia atractyloides (assembly GCA_947069175.1). Lineage (NCBI taxonomy): Eukaryota > Viridiplantae > Streptophyta > Magnoliopsida > Asterales > Asteraceae > Scalesia > Scalesia atractyloides. The sequence goes on from CAMTDV010000020.1 coordinate 58,992,098, forward strand.
CTTTTTACACATGATACAGGTGAACAGGTTGAAGCAAGGAAAACATAGGATATGCCTTAGAAGAGAACAAAGAAGTTTAGATTGTTAGTTAGAACAGTTGTAACCTTTATTGTAAATTTCAATTTAATTTGTATTAAAGAATATGAAACGCATAATAAATGTCATGAGCTTTGATGATAACCCAATCATGCCCCGATCACCTTATCCGCTGCGGGTCGGGGTGTGACAGATTGGTATCAGAGCCATGACTATAGGGATATAGGATAGGTTATTAGACCCTTAGAGCCTATACTATAGTCTGCCTAAATTTTAATTGATTAGGTGGTTACATACAAACTTGTGATATTTATTTGTTTCATATTTGTTTACATTTCAGTCAAACATACATGCTTATATACATATTCATCATACATATATACATATTCATTATACATATATCGATGTTCATGTATTCAATTTATTTTCATACTCTCATTATCCAAAGATTTTGTGCAATTTTCAAATCTCATCAAAGAAAGTTCTGCGACGGGCATGTAGTAACTGGAAGGGTACAAGTACCGGTAGTCGGAACGTCCTGTCTAGGCTGGCATTCGTATAAATCCAATATAACGGACCAGTTTGCCTACCTGGGGACCAACGATGAGAGTACGAAGGACCTATTAGGCCAAAGCATGCCACACCAAACGTCGTTCGAACTAACCCTACTTTGAGGTGTCACCGTGTCTACACCTGGACACATTCCGAATATCACACGTTGTATACATATTTCTCGATTTTCTCCGGGTTTTTGTGTACGCAACCTGGCAGAAACCGTGCGAACCATATGAAAAACCGGTATTCATGGGGGCCCACATGATTACACAGGTAAAGTATGGCGGCATGAAGGGCCTAACAGCGAGCAAAACCCAAGACATCCAATGGATGTAGTAATTTATTTATCTATAATTATTTTATGAATGTTCATTCCTAATGCGACCCATGAACCCAAAAGCATCCAACTCATACTCTTGTCATGTATTCCTTGTAGATGTCTTCTAACCTCGCCCATAGGAAGACGAGAGCAAGAAAAGCCCGCGAACGCGTGGCTGCCTTAATCGCTCAACAAATGACTGCCGTAATACCCAATATTGTAATCCAAGTTCAGCAAGCACTTACCGTTAATCCTGTCAATCAAGCAAACCAAAACATTTTCAACTCTCCCCAAATACCACTAAATGCACCTACAAGCATTTCAAATCATGCGACCCTCCGAAATACAAAGGGACTGAAGGCGTCACTGCTCTTCACCATTGGTTTGAAGAAATGGAGAACAGTTTTCTAAATTGCGATTGCCCTGATGATCGCAAAGTGCGTTATGCTACCGGTCGACTATATGGGATAGCACTTACTTGGTGGAACACAGAGAAGGCAAAACGAGGTGTGGAAGATACTATGTCCTTAACTTGGAACGAATTGAAGGAAATCATGACCAGACGATTTTGCCCAAGGAGCGAAATCAAGAAGTTAGAAGATGAATTTTACTCATTGAAGCAAGTGGAAGGAGACCACATCACCTACAACAAAAGATTCCTCGAGTTACATCAAATGGTTCCCAACATGTTCACTCCCCTCTACCGTTTGATCGAGCACTACATTCGTGGTCTTCCGTCAAATATTCAAGACCCTGTGATAAGTGCCAAGCCTGCAACTTTGGAAGCAGCAATGGAGCTAGCAACAGAGCTCACCGAGAACCGAATCCGAAACAAAGACTTCAAGGAGGAGAAGAAGAAGGATAAAGAATCGACTGAAACCTTCGACTCCACTCAAACCGAATCCCCTTCTCAACCCAATCCTAAGAGAAGAAGAGTCGGGCGACTTTTCGCTGCTACTCAACGAAATCAACCAGTTTTACATGCCATACCCATTCGAGCTATCCCAATCACCCAAGTGGCACCCAACTCAGCTTACCCAGATAAGAAACCATATCTTGGACCTCACCCTCGATGCAACAACTGTTTTTATCACCATCCCCATACCCTACCTTGTCGTCTATGTGCAACTTGTGGACGCTATGGTCATTTGAGCAATGTTTGTCGCACCTTTCAAAACCAAACCTTTTCCCCTACTCAAAACATGGCCCAAACTTATCACCAACCCCAATACCCCATGTTCCCATATACTCGAGCTTGTTTCAATTATGGCGACCCTACCCACTTTAGAAACACATGCCCTCAATTGGTTAACGTTATCAACACTCAAGCCCAATCAAACCCAGTTAACCAAGAAAACCCAAACACTATGCCATCAGCAAGAGGAAGAGTCTTCAATATCAACGCCAATCCTGTCGAAGATAATGACGGCCCAAACAAAGATACTCAACTAGTCCTCTTCGCCGAAGATCCAGATTCAACTCCTATTGTTTAGTTTTATGTTTTTCTTTATCACATGTGTAGACTGTTAGAGTAATTATGGTATATCATATATTATATATTGTTTTCAGTATATGCTTTTGCCGAGGCCGCAGCTCCCCATCCATCGAGGTTGAGTTTGATCCCCATTTTATTATGCGGTTGATCAGGGCGTGCCCGCACGATCGGCTCCGTTTGTTTGAGCCTTGATCGGTTATTTCATTTTACATTTCAATACATGCAATACGCTCGGCTCCGTTTGATTGAGCCTTGAGCGCACATTTCAATTTACATTTCCAGTTCATGCAATACGTTCGGCTCCGTTTGATTGAGCCTTGAGCGCACATACAATTTCATTATCATTATCTTGTGGTTGTGGTGTTTGTAGTAGAGTCGCATCGAACCAACCATAATTTGCGGATAAAGTCAATGAAAATTTGACAAGGATATGGTGGATACGCTGATGGTACTTCCTATATATAAGTATTCTTGTCAAATGATCGGAGGCATTATCAGGCGATTATGAGAGGTTCCATGCATAGGCTGTTTGTGTGATGGTTGTTTAGATTAAGTTGTTCAATTTCAGTACATTCAATACGTTCGGCTCCATTTGATTGAGCCTTGAGCGCACATACAATTCCATTCAATACGTTCGGCTCCATTTGATTGAGCCTTGAGCGCACAGACAATTTCATTATCAGTATCTTGTGGTTGTGGTGTTTGTTGTAGAGTCGCATCGAACTAACCATAACTTGCGGATAAAGTTAATGAAAATTTGACAAGGATATGGTGGATACGCCGATGGTACTTCCTATATATAAGTATTCTTGTCAAATGATCGGAGGCATTATCAGGCGGTTATGAGAGGTTCCATGCATAGGCTGTTTGTGTGGTTAAGTTATTCATTTTCAGTACATGCAATATGCTCGGCTCCGTTTGATTGAGCCTTGAGCACACAATTTCAATTTCAGTACATTCAATACGTTCGGCTCCGTTTGATTGAGCCTTGAGCGCACATCCATTTCATTTTCAGTACATGCAATACGATCGGCTCCGTTCGATTGAGCCTTGATCGCACAGATATATTTCATTTCAGTATTTTATGTTTGTTGTATTGGTTGTAGAGTTATAGGACTAATCATAATTCACTGATAAAACCAATGAAAATTTGACAAGAATATGGTGGATACGCCGCTGGTACTTCCTATATATAAGTATTCTTGTCAAAGGATCAGAGGCATTATCAGACGGTTATGAGAAGTTCTATGTAGAATTTATTAGTTTCTAGGTAACCAATCATAACTTGTGGATAAAACTAACAAAAATTTGGCAAGAATATGGTGGATACGCCGCTGGTACTTCCTATATATAAGTATTCTTGCCAAAGGATCAGAGGCATTAGCAGGCGGTTATGAGAAGTTCCATGTAGGATTTAGTATTGCCTTGGTTGAAATTTGTGTTACATTTATATCATCATGTTATTTAAAGAGATTGGATTGTGATCCATTTCTACATAAACTAACCTCTCCATCATAACAAACGAGAGAGGAACTTCCATCATTCAAACATATATGCTATCAGAATGTGGATTCAAATATTTGCTGATGTGTTTATTCATGTTCAAATATTTGCTGATGTGTTTATTCATGTTCGAATATTAGCTGTTGTGTTTACTTATGTTCAAATATCAGTGGTTGTGTTTTTATTTATGTTCCATATAGGTTGTAGTGTTAGAAGTTTTGCCTTAGGATATAACCATACCTTCCCAAACGTATCTAAATTCTTATGCATGATATCATTTTTAGCAAATCATTTCTGCTTATCAAATACAGTAGGCAACAAAAAGCGATTCCTGAATAGGGTACTTAACCCTTACAAGGAACGTTACCGCCTCGAACAAAAACTTAAACCCTCATTTTTCTGAGCATACAACTGTCAAACAAAACATCACCATCCTTTTAGTCAAAATATATCATTATTTAAATTTCGGGACGAAATTTCTAAAAAGCAGGGGATACTGTAACATCCGTCAAAAACGGATTTACCAAACCCGCTCCGTTTATCAACCGAACAGTCAGTCAAAAATTTCGTTTCTTGCCCACAATCCAATCTAAGCGAACAAATACTTACATAAGGAATACTTCGCCTTTCTTCCCCTCATTGTGGAAAAGAAGGACAAGGGTCCAAGCATGAGTGATGTTCCCGTTGTTTGCGATTTCCCTGACGTCTTCCTAGAGGATCTTCCTGGTCCTCCTCCTCCTCGTTCAGTTGACTTTCGCATCGATCTCAATCCTGGTGCAACTCCTGTCGCTAAACCCCTTATCGTCTAACACCCTCATAAATACAAGAGCTATCTAGCCAACTTCAAGAACTTCTTGATAAAGGCTTCATACGCCCTAGTATTTTTCCATAGGGCACTCCTATTTGTTCGTTAAGAAGAAAGATGGATCCTTCCGGATGTGCATTGACTAATGTGAGCTCAATAAGCTTACAGTCAAGAACCGATACCCAATTCCTCAGATTGATGATCTCTCGATCAACTACAAGGCGCAAAGTGTTTTTTCCAAGATTGATCTTCATTCTGGTTATCACCAACTTCGAGTTCTCGAGGAAGATATACCCAAAACCGCTTTTCGCACGCGTTATGGACAATACGAGTTCGTAGTTATGCGTTTTGGTTAACGCACCTGCAGTGTTCATGGACTTAATGAATCATGTGTGTAAGCCTTTTCTTGATCGTTTCGTCATCGTCTTCATCGACGATATCCTCATCTATTCCAAGACCCAAGAAGAGCTCGAGCGACACTTGCGTCTTATCCTCTAGCTTTTGCGTACAGAACGTCTTTACGCTAAAATCTCCAAGTGTGAATTTTGGCTAAAAGAGGTTCAATTCCTTGGCCATATTGTTAATGAACTCGGTATTCATGTTAACCCTGCAAAAATCAAAGTTGTGAAGTATTGAATTGCTCCTAAGTCTCCATCTAAAATTTTTTCGTTTCTCGGTTTAGCTGGTTACTATCGTCGCTTCTTTTCGAACTTTTCCAAGCTCGCTGTCCTTCTCACCTCCTTGTCCCAAAAATATAAGCCTTTTGTTTGTGGTCCTGAACAAGAGGAATCCTTCCAAACCCTCAAAGACATGCTTTTCCATGCTCCTATCTTAGCTCTTCTAGATGGAAACAACGATTTCGTCGTGTATTGCGACGCCTCAAATCAAGGTCTTGCTTGCGTTCTTATGCAATGGGACAAGGTTATCGTTTACGCATCAAGACAACTCAAAATCTATGAGAAGAACTATACTACGCACGACCTTGAACTTGGAGCAGTTGTTTTTGCATTGAAGATTTGGCGACACTACCTTTATGGTACTAAGTGTACGGTCTTCACCGACCATAAGAGTCTTCAACATATCTTCAATCAAAAGGAACTCAACATGAGTCAACATCATTGGGTAGAATTGTTAAACGACTACTACTGCAATATTCGCTACCACCTTAGCAAGGCGAATGTTGTAGCCGATGCACTTAGTCGAAAACTCATGTTAAGAGTATCCGTTGCTACCAAACTTTGGGAAACTTCATGAGCTGAGTCGCAAGGCACAATACTCAACCATTAATGAGGGTAACCTCGATAATGAGTTGAAGTGTGGTGTCGAAAACCCACTTAAGTCCAAGTCCGATGGCATTCTTTACTACCTCAATCATATCTGGATTCCTAATCGTAGCAACCTTTAAAACACTCTGATGGATGAAGCCCATAAGTCCCAATATTCTGTTCATCCTGCCGCCGACAAGATGTACCACGACCTTTGTACATGTTATTGGTGGTCTGGCATGAAGAAAGATATCGCTCTTTAAGTGTCTTACGTTCTCTAATGTCAAAGCTGAACATCAACGATCCTCTGGCCTACTCGAACAACCGAGATTCCTATCTGGAATGGGAGAGCATTGCTATGGACTTTATTACTAAACTTCCTCGCACTCCTTCTAGTCACGATAGTATTGGGTTATCATAGACCATTTGACCAAATCCTCTCACTTCCTCCCCATTCATGAAGATTACAAAGTCTAGAAATTGGCTCGTGTCTACACGAAGAAGATCTTTTTTCGTCATGGTATCCCCAATGACATCATTTTTATCGTGACGCTTGTTATACCTCTCGCCTTTGGCAAACGTTCCAAACCGCTCTTGGTACTCGCCTCAATCTTAGTATCGCTTTTCACCCACAGTCCGACGGTCAAACCGAGCGTACTATCCAAACTCTAGAGGATAAAAACCTCGTTCTTGCATAATCGACTTTGGTGGCAACAGGGATATGCATTTGCCTTTGATCGAATTCTTGTATAATAACAACTATCACGCGAGTATTCAAATGGCACCTTTTGAGGCATTATATGGTCGTAAGTGTCGTTCGCCTATTTGTTGGCACGAGATTAGAGAAGCTCAAATCACCGGTCCCGACCTTATAAAAGAGACAACAGACAAGATCTTGCAGATTCGAGACAACTTGCTCAAAGCTAGAAGCCGACAACAGAGCTTACAAAAGACGCAAGCCTCTAAAATTCAATGCAGGTGATCATGTACTTCTCAATATATCCCCTTCGAAGAGTGTGGTTCAATTTGGTAAGAAAGGCAAACTCGCTCCTCGCTATGTAGGTCCTTTCAAGATTCTTGAAAGGATTGGCAAGGTAGCGTATCGACTGGACCTACCTCAAGAGCTCAACAATGTCCATCCTATGTTACACGTCTCAAACATGAAGAAATGTCTAGCTGAAGAAGGACTCCAAGTCCCACTCGAAGATTTTCAAATCAACGAGACTCTACACTTCATGGAGAAACCTGTCGAGATCATGGATCGAGGCATCAAGCAAATGAGGCATAGTTGAATTCCCGTAGTCATGGTTTGATGGGAAGGAAAACGGGGCGCTGAATTTACTTGGGAACTCGAAAGTGATATGAAGCTAAGTATTCGCATCTGTTCGTTACACTTTCCTCTTGAATAAATTTACGACGAAATTTCCTAAAGGAGGGGAGAGTGTAACGCCTCGCTTTTTTTGTATTTTCCTTAACTAGAAAGTGTAATCATATTTCAATTTATGGAAACTTGTATTCGTATTGCATTCGTATTTCATTCCCAACCTTGCAATTGATGATTTCTATATGTGACCATTAGTTAGTAAAGTATTTCTCTTATTCCATACGTGACCATCTATATTGTCTTTGTAACAATTTGTGTATTGGTGAATCTTACGAGAGAGGATGAAGGACGATTATCCTCCTACATCCGTGCAGGACATCTATGACTTATATGATAAACTTAATGATATATTATATAATATATATGTAAATAAGACTTAAACATAACTGAACTTTTGACAATGATCATATGATTACTTGATCTAACATAAGGTTATATTATCGAGAACTTCACCTCCTCGTTACGATTCTAATGTGGATGACCCATAAAATCACAACCACCCTATGGGGTTTTTAGTGTCAAAATGAGTGTTAATGTCTAGATAAATTCTATTAAGAATACATACTTTTGCATACCTTAAACTCCTAATCCGAATCCCCCATTATCATTCTGATACTCACACACCTATGTTTCCTTGTATAGGGTAACTCAGTGTTCCGTTCTCCAACAATCAAACTCGTCACGGGATTTAACAAAGGAAGCTTTGCAAAACCATGAGTACACGCGAACACTCTTTTTACGCTTTACACTTTTGGGTGCAATATGTTGACCTATCAAAAATACACACAATCACACTTATATTTTATGCAAACACACAAACAATACACCATACATGCTAAAGTTACCTGATTTGTATACTTTGAACATTCTTATGTGATGTGACTTGCAATTAACTTCGTACGAGCCTCCCCTTAACATGTATAGCGCTATAGGAGTAACACACCGCCCGTATTCTTATGGTCATGTTAAGTTTATTCAATGTGGTGTTGACACTTGAGGATTGACTTGTAAATCTCATGCCATGTTTACATTAATCTAGTATACTATTTTAACATGTGGATTCGTTTAAACTATTTCATACTTACGTTATATCAAAGTTGTATACTCGCCAATACTTTTGTGTTGAACTATACTTTTAACATGTTGCAGGTTAAGGACGACGCCATTGATGAGTACACCCGAACACTCTTTTTACGCTTTACACTTTGGGTGCAATATGTTGACCTATCAAAAATACACACAATCACACTTATAATTTTATGCAAACACACAAACAATCCATCATACATGCTAAAGATACGAGATTTCTATACTTGGAACATTCTTATGTGATGTGACTTGTAATTAACTTCGTACGAGCCTCCCTTAACATGTATAGCGCTATAGGAGTAACACACCGCCCGTATTCTTATGGTCATGTTAAGTTTATTCGGTTTGGTGGTGACACTTGAGGATTGACTTGTAAATCGCATGCCTTGTTTACATTAATCTAGTATACTATTTTAACATGTGGATTCGTTTAAACTATTTCATACTTATGTTATATCGAACTTGTGTACTCACCAATACTTTTGTGTTAACTATACTTTTAACATGTTGTAGGTGACGCCCTTGATGAAACTTAGTAGGGACTTCCTAGAAACACACTTAGAAACTTCTAGACTTTATGTTGCTTATTGTTAATCATGTTGTACTTGAATTTCTTAAATGTTGTACTTCCAAATTTCTTATGTTGTACTTGACGATTTTGAATTGAAATGAAAGTTTTGAATTTAATATTGTCACAAATAGTGTTATGATGTCTCGAGCAATCTATTTCGTCTCACTCTGATGTTTCCGCCATCGGTTGGGGTGTGACCTCCTTGATCAGCATGCTGATCTCTACCTGTTGTCGTCTCCATCTCCTCCTCATTAACTGATTTAGAGACTGGACCTAGTGAATTACTAACCTCTTGGTTTACTACCGTCGCTTTTCTAAGTTGTATAACATAATTTCCTCTAACGGATTCATCTGAATCAGAATTTGTTGAGTTTGCAACAGTAAATTCACTTAGGTTAGTTTGTCCACCTGTTTCTGTTATATGAGGTGCCTCGGCATGATGTTGTTCAGTTCTTGGATTCTGCTGTATCTACTCATCAACTTCCATTGGTTCTGGTGATATGTTTTGATGTCTTGATGTTGAAATTGCTCCATTTCATGAGTTTGTGGATCCATTGATTCTTGATCAACATGATCTGGTGAAGAGTCGCTATCATACACCTCAGTATTTTGTGGTCCTCTTTCAGAATTTCCAAATACTGTACCCTGTAGGGTAAGTCTTCTACTATCTAATTCATCATACTTTCTGTTAGGTTAGTAACATCTTTGTTTGACTTACACGCTCATGCTGCATTCCATGGCTTCGAAACTGATGTTCTCCACATGTTTTCTGCTATAGGAAGTTCAACATTCCTTTCAACAAATGTTTCAGCTATGAGGATTGACCAGAATCTTGGAAATGGTAAATGAGAGTCAATTCTTCCAGACTTGGTCAATACAGATCTTTTCATCAGATAAAAAATCTCCATTCCGTAATCAATGTTAGTCCTAGTGATGAGTCCATACATGATTGTCAGAATACGTTATGTTAATCTGATCAGTGCCCCCAATTTTTGAAGTTAGGCACTTGGTTAGGATTTCCATCATCACTTGCTAGAAGGCAGGAAACTCATTCCTTTTGAATTCCCCAATTAAAGAAATCTTCCTTTCATATCCCATTAGAACATCAAGCTGTCCCAATAGTACCTACTTCCCAGGTGCTTCAACATAGTCATCATTGGTTGGAAATTCCAAATTCCCTGATTATTTGTGGTGTAATGGTAACAGAGATGGTACGCCATAGATGGGCTGTGATTTCATTCACACCGGTTTCGCTAAGTGTGTCGACGAGCTGCCGCATAATTTTCACTAGTACTTCTTTTGTTTTGGTCATGGCTTGAGCAATAGGGCATCTTGTAGGTCCACTTGGAGGGTCAAGATTAACCTACTTCCCTGTTTATATAACACACATACGAGTGCGGAATCCTCGTAAGTATGCAAACCAAAGCAAAGTAAGAAACACAAGATAACAAAGATTCAATATCTTGATTAACAGAAGAGAACCTGTACAAACACATACAAAAAATGTTAATATAGACTAATGGAATACTCTCTATGTTCTTGTGCTTTAGTGTCTCACTCTCTTTCTAGCCTGTTCACTGATGTCTCACGTCTCACCTTAATACTGAGAACTGCATGTCTGTTTATATAGTGCCCACACCTAGCAATAGTACGAAGAATGTTGCTGGTCATACGAAACACCATAAGACACGAAGAACCTTCTCCAAACGATTCTCACACAAATGTCCCATGGCTCGTATGAACATGAACTCGCTCGGATGACTCAAACAATATGCTTGTTATATGAGCCACTCGTACGAATGGAATTTGACTCGTACGAGCAATATCTTGCTCGTATGAAACATCTCTCAATAGTACTAGGATGTATTCTTCGGAGAACGTTCCAACAGACATGACGTACACAAGACTTAACAGTGTGCACACATGCAACTGTTTTACACAGATAAACTAATCATCGTACTAAATCAAGATAGGAGGATATCTTGATTTGGTCGACACGACCAACTATACAGACACAATAAACAAAGACCGTACAAATTACATATGTAACTAAGAACAAGCGACAGACACAAAAGTGTATTAACAAACACCCCCTTGGTTGTTGCTTGGTCTTCGGTCTTCATTCCGAAATGCCTGTTTGTTGGGCTTGGAGCATTAAAGGTTTATTCATTAGGGATGTATTTGGGCTTTTGGGGTTAATGTGGGCTTTCTAGTACCTAATGGGCCTAGGGTTGTAATTATGGGCTTAGTGATGCTTATAAATTGAAGGGCTAGGTCACAGAGAAAAGGTTAGAGAGTTGAAAGCAAAAACTTGTATCTGACATCTTTGGTGTACGCAAGTTATAATCATTGAAGTTATTAAAGTTGTTCTTCTTCCTAATCATAATTTCCGCTAATTATTAGGTTAGTGATACCTGTTTGATCCGTTTACAGGACTTACAATTGGTATCGGAGCCTGTTGTTCTAATACAAGCTCCGGGTATTGCTGATTGAAGAAGTTTTTGAAGTGTGTTGCTGCTGTTTGGATCGTCGTTTTGGTGTTCCGGATCACTATTCATCGTCGGAGGCTACTGTTCCGAAGAACTCGAAGAACTTGTGAAGAATTCGGATCTGGTACTATTCCAGATTCCGAAGAACACGAAGAAGATTCTCACAATTCGGATAACCACTGTTTCGGATTCCGAAGAACACGAAGGAGATCATCCATCTTAGATTTATCCCGGATTGTAGTCCGAGTTACTGCTGCAGTTTTTGAGTTCCTTGAATCTCGTAATTCAGTTATAGAAAAAGCGGGTCACTATTACGGATAAGGATCGCTGTTCCGGATTTTCATCAGATAAGACAGGCATTTCGGATTCTCCATTCCGGATTCTTTATTCGGATTTATATTCACAGGTGGTTATTTCGGATCATACAACTCAGATTCTCCATTTTGGATTTGCATTTCGGATCTACATTTCGGTCTTCTTATTTCGGATACATCTCATTTCGGATCTTTCAAGTCGGGCTTTTCAAGTCGGATTCAGCAATCCGGATTGCTCATTTCGGATTCTTTAGTCCGGATTACTCATCAATTCGGATAGTCTTTCTGGTTGACCATTTTTGACTTAAGGACTACCATTTCGGATTAGATTCCGGGTTTGACTGTCAGATTGACCAATTCGGATTTAGCACTTTTCATCAGACACACTTAAATTAGTCAATTTTAAAACGATTTGGTAAATTCTTAATCAATTTAAATTACAGTGGCTGAATTAATGACCGCACAAGACCTGACAAATGCCACTCTGGCTACCCTACAATCACAAACTTTAGCCCTCCACCAAGAGCTGGATAACGTAATTGGCACTTCCACCAAAGTGCCACGTTTATTGTACGGGGATGAATACTACTAGTGGAAGTTCCGCTTCAAACAGTACTACAAGGCTAAAGAACCCGACGTGTGGAGATGTATCATGAATGGTCCAAGTACCATAGTGTACAGCACAGAGCAAGATCCTGAAATGAAAATTCCGAAGCCCATGCAGCTATGGACTCCAAAGGACATCAAGATCATAGAGGAAGATGAGAAGGCCTCGACAACTCTAAACCATGGCTCTAGGACCTGATATTTCTATCGCAGTCAGAAACTGTAAAACCGCAAAGGAGGTTTCGAGTGAGTTGCAAAATCTCTACGAGGGAAATGCCGACATGAAAACAAGTAGGGTGAATCAGCTGAATCAGCAATTTAGCTCGTTCAATCACATATATGGGGAAACCATCGAAAACCAGATACGTCGCTATGTCAAGCTGGTTTCCCAGATGATTTCAGCTGAGATCACCCTCACCAACAGTGCCATGAACAGATAGTTATTGAATTCACTGCCCAAGAGTTGGGATACAGACGTGGGCATGATCAAAAAGACGAAGAACTTGAATGATGTCACTCTTACTGAGATGATAGCTACTATCAAATCTTGTGAGATTGACAACAAGCAGAGGGAAATCAACCATCAAAGCAGTTTGTGGCTGCAGGGATGACAGGGCAGAACGCGGCTTTAATGTCACAGAATCTCATCTATAGTCCTCTACAAGGAAATGCACAAGCACCGGGTAAATCAAATATGGTTTACATTCCTATTTCCATGCCTCAAAACACTCAGTATGTGTATGGTTTTCAATCTCCAAATCCTACAACGGTTTCAGATACTCAAGTTCACACACAGTACCATGCTCGTAACCTAACATGGTTTACAGTCCTGCACTCCTCAACAGTGCAACAAGGCATCATTCCTCAAACTGCTGCACTAGTGCCTGCACCTGCTCAACCTGCGCCTCAACGTTTCTCACTAAGGAAAACGAAGAGAAACTGGCTATTGCATCATCAATGATCAAAAGCTTAAACGCCTTCCTGGCAGGTGATCTGACCCCTCCATCTATTCTTCCAACAAAAGTTGATCAGATCATGAAGGAGGACCTGGACAAGGTTGATGTCTCTTGGAATTTAGCAATGGTTGTTTTTCGGGTCAACAAGTTTCAGAAAAAGAATGGAAGGCAACCCTTGTCAAACTTGAAGACTGGTCTCACAAAGGACAAACATAGATGTTACCGATATCACGAACCAGGACACTTCGCTAGGGAATTCAAGAAGCCACCATCAGGGTATGTATCATCCAGGGTCACTGATATACAGAGCAGTGACAGACAGCTGGTTCCCATCTCTCCTTCCAAGTCAACTGCGAGTCCACCAAGCAGCTTAGGCGGGAAGTCCACATCATTGGTGGCCCAACAGCATGAGGGTTTCAACTGGGCAGGTGCTGTAGCTCAAACGAAATCTATCCAAGAACAGCAACCACTGCATGATGGCGCAGACAACTGAGACGCCTAATCTTTCGGAAACGGTAAATCGAATACTCTGTTCTGATAGTTGTCGTTTCAAATTATCACAAATGCACGCCCACATAGGGTGATGAAGAGGAATGTCTGAATACAAATTCAGACAATTCAGCTGATGATTATGCATTTATAAGCCTACTTTTGACATTTTAAATCAATTTCTTGCTGAACCATTTACTTGCTCAAACAGTGTTGGTTGTGTTGAGAATTTAGACAGTTTTAATTCTGGTTTTTCAACAAATTCTGACGTTTTGAATGATGCTAATTATTGTAGTAACTATTGTGATGAAAAAATGAATTTAGCTTCAGGTTCTGCATCAATAGATGATTCGGTTTCATCAGTTTCAGCTGAGGTCCAGAGGCTGCCTCTATTGATGCATCTCCTAGGGTTGACAGTGTAAACGTCGACCAACCAACCGTTTCTGTGAACGTTGATGGTGACATCATTCTTGAAGACTCTGGTGACCCAACACAAGGGACTGATTCTGAAATGGCAGAAGAGGAACATACTTTTCCCAATGATTCAAATGAAAATTCTAAACCTGATCTTGAATCGGAACTTCACACTTTTAAAAATTGCGAGATTCCACAATCATCTACTGAAGTTTCAGAACAGGATGTCCCTGTAGAGCCACTCGTGTCCTCTACAGGATTTGTCATGAAGTGTGATTTGAAGAATAAGACTAAAAAAAGGAGAACACACCGATCTAAAGAGAAGAAAATCAAGCAGGCGTCTATAAAAACTGAGACGACAACTGCTGGGTCCTCTCATCAAACTGAGGAATCAACTCAGCGGTTGCACACTGAATCTGTTAAGCAACCAGCGGGACCGATATCAGTTAAAATTTTTGTGACATCCCGGTTTTTCAGGTATCTTAAACGCACTACTTCACGGTTATTCTTCCTACGCTAATTTTATTCGGAGAATTAAATTACACGCTCGAAATAACTACACTAACTTTGTGAACTTATCGAGTGAATTACGTGCTATGTGTTATTAGACGTTTATAAGTTTGGTGAGTTACTATGTCATGTTTTGATTTCTTGATTAATAGTTTAAAAAAAATATATATAGTAAATAGATAGCCGAACCGAACCGAGCCGTGAAACGTGTCGACCTCACTTCCTTGCGGCTCAAGGAACTAATCAAAACTTGAGGCTCAAGTTATAGACCCAAACCGCCCCCCCCCCCCCCCTTGTGCGGCCGCAAATCCCCCAACCCTTTTCCCCTTTCTCTTTCTTGGGCTATATATAGACATGTATGCATGAGAGTTCTGTTAACAAAAAAAAATAAGGAACCCTAGCTCCAAGAACAGCCGACGGCAGCCCCTCCCCACTCTTTCTCTCGATCGCAACCTCCTCCAAAACCCGAAGTGATTCCAATCTCGTTCCCGGTTCGTTAATCTTCATTGTTAAAGGTTAGGGTTTTTCATTGTTCTGCAAAATCACATTAGGGTTTATGAATTCTTGATCATGCTTGTATGTAATGGTAGAATCATTGTTATGAAAGTGTTATGATGTTTAGTTCGGTTAATTGTGCGAGTTTTGCGATTATGATGTTTAGTTGGATACAAGAATCGTAGGCTGCGTTTTGTGATAAAAATCATATAATATGATTAGGGTTTGCATGAGTATGATGTACATGATGATATGTGACTAATAAATCTGTTCTTGATCATTTATATTTAACGTCTCGATTGTTTAAGCGTGTTCTATTGCGATAAAAGTCGAAAACAGGATGCTGAATGGTGTTTACAGCCAACTTCAATTGGCTGTAACTTGGTTATTATTTATCAAAAAGCGGATTTTCTGAAGCCTAAAACGTATATTTTATAAAACCGCTTCTAATGGCGCTGGATTCGTATTTTTCTGAGGTCGTTTGATATTTTTAAGTGGTCATTTAAGTGCAGTAACTGAAGCTGTGTAAATTCTGAAAATTTGTTAGTTATTTATCGAGTCGGATCTCATAATCTGTAGAGGGTTGGGTCACGAAATTTGTACAGCAACTGGAGATGGAAATTTCCGGGAAACTCCCACTGGAATTTTGTTAATTGGATGAACGATGATTTTTAAATAATTTATCCGGTGGACTGCAGTCAGAAAGCGACGAATCCGACAGCAGCCTAGTACATAAATGTTTATGAATAATTGGTAAAGTGTTAGGACTTGAAAAATTTACATAAAATTCTACAGTTTAGTTTCTGTAAAAAAATTGGAATTTTTGGAACGTTGGAACTATTTTATAAAAATCCTCGAAAATAGCCTAGTTATGATCGTACAAGCTGAAACTTGATAACTTGCGAATGTGTGTACCAAAGTGTTGTATGAGTTGATTTGTGTTCATGATAAGTTGGTTTGATCACTATTTTGGTATGATAATACTTTGCATGCATGATTGTGTTTTCGGATTTGTTATGAGGTGTGCCGCATTGTGTGTTAGTTATGTGTAGGGTTTTTATCAGTGTGTTCACACACTAACTTTAAATCGATTGACTTGTTAGGACGCGATTAGCGGTCCCATCATTTGCTACTTCTGTGTTACACTAACCGAGCAATTAAAGGTGAGTTCATGGCCCCTATTTTATCCGCTTTTAAACAACAGGGGGAGAAACATGTATACACTCTACAACTCTATCTCTTTACGTTATACAAAATTAATGTCGTTAAACTATTTGGTAACTAAGTTAATGTTAATGTACGTTATGGTCACTAAGCAGCTATATCACGGAAGTCCTCGACAAACTCTCGGATCGTTAGTACTAGGTTAGATAGCAGGGAAATTATAAGTAGTACTACTGGGCCCGACAAGCCCCACCCGAGCTAGTCGCGCTAGCCGACCGGGTATGGTCAACGGGTGAATAATTTGGCCTAACTTTCGCCATGGTCAGTGATAGGCCTGGCAACACGGAGGCACAACAGTCAGCTTCGATCGCGAACACTTATGTGACATAACTTTAGACTCGCTACCTACATGTTAACATTGAACTTACTTACGAAACAACAATATTATTCCGGGTTAGGAATAACGGAACCAACAACAATATTATTCCGGGTTAGGAATAATGGAACCAACATCATTATTATTCCGAGTTAGGAATAATGGAACTATATCGTTATTCCGGGTTAGGGATAACGGGGGAAACAAACTTTTAACCGAATTAATGAACTTATAAAACCTGTAAACTCACTCTTCGTTAATGTTGACACTTGTTTCTTTACATGTTTCTCAGGACGCTAGGAGCTCTAGGTGCACTCACTTGCATTGATCAAGACATCTTTTATCGAGTCTCATTTACGAATATTGTTTGGGTTTTTCTTTAGTTTTGGCGTTTGTGTTGGCGCCCATTCCTTTACTTTACTTTAATGCTTCCGCTCAACTTTAAAACTAATGCTTCCGCTAAGCATTGAAACCAAACTAAGAGAATTTAAAAATAACTATGTATGGTTAAACAAATGATTTTGGAAAATGTATAAACGAATCATATAGAGTCGTTTGATGTTACTAGTGTCTCAGATTCTGGTTTGTTCACACGCCTAGCGGTAAAACTCCGCAAGTGGAAATTGAGGGTGTGACAGATTGGTATCAGAGCCTCTAGCTATAGAGAACCAGGTTTGCATTAAAAGTAGACCTAAACTATAGCTGATTACACGATACTAGACTTAGTTTGGCACTGAACTGTGATATCTTGTAATGTGTTGTACTACAACTGTGTTATGTAAAATATAAATGCATATTGTGATGAACGCAACTCGTAACTAACTAAACAACCCAATAGGCAATGTCATCGTCATCATCCGACAAACCTTTACAACCAAGGGCGCCGGGGAAGGCACCTATGGTCGAATCCTCACCACCTCATGGCGTGGAGACACGCTCAGCTGCTAGGAAAAGACTCGCTCTAGGAGAGGAGTCGTCCTCACGCCCGACCACCGCTATGCCGGTCGAACCGGTTAACTCGTTAGAAGTAGGGGACGACCTACTTAGAGATATGATAAGAAAACAACAGGAACAACTAGAGAGAATGCAGGAAACTATCCTAGCACAGGGATGGATGATACGACAATTAACGGGTAAGACTGGAGAGCTCGAGGAAGAGCAATATGAGAATAAGATAGCTCGTAACACTTTAGCTAAAGATCTTCGTGCTGAGCAGCTGAGGGCTGACTGGCTCGAAGACAGAGTTCTTGAGTCCAGCTGGAGAATTCAAGAACTAGAACAGAATCAGGCACCTTTACTAGTACCCGCACCAGCACCGGCCCCTCCAGCGCCGGTAGAGGAAGAAGAGGAGGATCCAGAGGAGGATCCAGAGAAGGATCCGGAGGAAGACCCGGCTGTAGAAGCTGGAAACACCGCGGAGGACGACGGCAACGATAGCGATTTGGGAGATGGAGACGTAGAAGACTGACTCGTCTCGCTTATTTCTTTTTTGTTTCCTTTAGTCTATTTACTTTCTACTTATGTTTGAACTTGAAATTTTATAGTTAAACTGATATGGTTGGTTGGCATTTTGTGAGACGTTGAAATTTTATTTAATCGAATATTCCTTTTGATTGTTTAATTTATTTGGGTTGACATAATTTGAGGGATTATTTAAGTATGGAGTAGGATAACTATATTGGGAATATATACTTATCGGTGTGTGTTTATGTTGTCTTGCGATGATCTAAAATGGCAACTGGATGTCGCGGAAACCTCAACATGACACCCGAAGAATTGGCCGCAATGATCCAAGAACACGTGAATGCTTCTCTGGCAGGTGTTCAAAACCCACCAGCAGGAGGGGGTCTTAACCCCCACAAGATGTTCCTCGATGCGAAACCGAGCAAATTGACGGGTGCAGAAGGACCCATAGGACTGGTCCGTTGGATTGAAAAGTCCGAATCGGTGTTCGAGATGTGCAATTGCCTTGAGGCCAACAAGGTCAAGTATGCTGCCTCAACGTTGGAGGATGGGGCACTAACTTGGTGTAACGCACAAGTCCAAACGCGTGGACTTATTGCTGCAAACGCAATGGCCTGGGCCGAGTTTAAGGCCCTAATCAAGGAGGAGTACTGTCCGCGGGACAGGGTTCAGCAGTTGGAGCAAGCATTATGGAACCACAAGATGGTGGGATCTGAAATTGAAGCATACACAGCGAAACATCATGATCTGGTGTTCCTGTGTCCCGATTTGGCCAACACCGTTGAAAAACGACTCGAGTTTTACCTTGGAGGTCTGGTCCCCGAGATCCAGGGCATGGTAATGGCTAGCAACCCTGCGACTGAGCATCAAGCGATCAGGCTGGCGCACAAACTCACCGATAAGGCGGTGGAACAAAAGAAGTTGCCATCTCGGGGTGCAACTGAAGTTGTCCCTGATAATAAAAGAAAATTTGAAGACACGTCTGCTCGACAGTCTTCGTCAGCCCAGCCACAACAAGGGAACCAGAAACGGTTCAATAATTTCAACAGCAATCGGGGTCACAATAATCAGCCCGCCAACAACACCCAGAACACCAGCGGCTATGTGGGTCGAAAGCCGCAATGTAATCGTTGTAACCTCCATCATCACGGCCCTTGTGCCGGGAATCGCTGCCAACGATGTGGCAAAGTGGGACACGTGGCAAAGGATTGTCGCGGGGAAATCATGTCCCGACAAAATCAGAATCAGCACCAGGGTCAGCAGCAAGGTATTAACCGGGGGTGCTATCAGTGTGGTAGCACTGCCCACATCAAACGAGACTGCCCACAGCTTCGCAACAACAACAACAATGGTGGGAAAAACAACAATCACAACCACAACAACAACATTAACAACAACAACAATGGAAATGGTGGCACAGGAGGTGCCAAAGGTCGTGCATTTACGCTAGGCCGCGGAGAGGCCAGAAACGACTCGAACGTGGTCACCGGTAAGTTTCCCCTTAACAATCATTTTGCTACTGTACTTTTTGATACGGGTGCGGATAGGAGTTTTATATCTGAGTCTTTTAGGAAGAACCTAAATCTCACGCCTAAACCCCTAGAGACCCCTTACGTCATAGAACTAGGAGATGGTAAATCTGTAGATGTGACCCACTTAGTATCCGGCTGTCAACTCAAACTCATGGGTCACACCTTTACCATTGATCTGATGACAGCTACCCTGGGTAGTTTTGACGTGGTAGCCGGAATGGACTGGCTACCCGACGTCCGAGCTGAAGTTCTTTGCTTTGAGAAATCTATCTGTATTCCGCTCTCTAACGATGAAGTCTTGATGGTGCAAGGCGAGAAGGCAGGCGCCGTCACAAACATCATCTCTTACATGCAAGCACAGAAGTATCTTCGGAGGAAGAACTCCTTCGCTTTGCTCGCACTGGTCACCGAGCAGCCTAAGGACGAGAAGCGTATAGAAGATATCCCCGTCGTCCGTGACTTTTCCGATGTTTTTCTAGAGGAGTTACCTGTTTTTCCACCACATCGACAAGTAGAATTTGAAATTGAATTGGCGAACCACGCAACTCCTATCGCCAAGGCCCCGTACCGCCTGGCTCCAGCAGAGCTGCAAGAGCTGTCTACCCAACTTCAGGAATTGTTAGAAAAAGGATTTATCCGACCCAGTACTTCGCCATGGGGAGCTCCGGTCCTTTTTGTCAAGAAGAAGGACGGGACCTTCCGCATGTGCATCGACTACAGGGAACTCAATAAGGTTACCGTTAAGAACCGATACCCATTACCTCGCATCGACGATCTCTTCGACCAACTTCAAGGGTCAAGCTACTACTCCAAGATTGATCTACGGTCCGGTTATCACCAGTTGCGCGTCAGGGAGGAGGATATATCTAAGACGGCATTTCGTACTCGGTATGGCCATTATGCATTCTTGGGCATGCCCCTGGGTCTCACCAACGCACCCGCGGTGCTCATGGACCTCATAAACCGCGTATGTAAGCCGTATCTCGACAAGTTTGTCATCGTGTTCATCGATGATATACTCGTCTACTCTAAGGGTGAAGAAGAACATGCTGAGCATCTACGATTATTGTTGGAATTACGTCAACATGAGAAACTATATGCCAAGCTTTCGAAGTGTGATTTCAGGATTCGGGAAGTTCAGTTCCTCGGGCATATCGTAAATGAAAAGCGTATACACGTTGATCCCGCCAAGATCGAGGCTATCAAGAACTGGGAAGCACCCAGGACAAAGACAGAGATCCGCCAATTTTTGGGTTTGGCTGGCTACTACCGACGTTTCATCGAGGGATTTTCAAAGATTGCACAACCGCTTACCACTCTCACCCAGAAAGGCACTAAGTATGCTTGGGGTGACAAGCAGGAAGCAGCATTTCAATTGCTGAAGCAGAAACTTTGCAGTGCACCCATTCTGTCCTTGCCGGAAGCGACTGATGATTTTGTGGTATATTGTGATGCTTCCATTCAGGGGTTGGGATGCGTACTCATGCAACGTGATACGGTCATCGCGTATGCGTCCCGACAATTGAAGGTTCACGAGAAAAACTACACAACACATGACCTGGAATTGGGAGCAATGGTGTTTGCGCTTAAGATTTGGAGACACTACGTATATGGAACAAAGTGCACAATCTATACAGATCACAAGAGCCTCCAGCATATCTTTGACCAGAAGGAGTTGAACATGCGACAGCGTCGCTGGGTCGAACTCCTGAATGATTATGAATGTGCCATTCGGTATCACCCGGGTAAAGCTAACGTGGTAGCTGATGCCCTCAGTAGGAAGGAGCACTTGAAACCTCGTCGGGTACGAGCACTACAGTTCACCATTCATTCGGGGTTACCCGAACAGATACGCGACGCGCAGTTAGAAGCAGTTAAGGAATAAAACATCAAGGCCGAATCGGTGGGAAAGATGGAACGTGATTGGGAAGTAAAACCTAATGGTGCCCGGTATTTCATGAATCGTATATGGGTACCTCTCTACGGAGACCTCAGAAAGCTAGTCATGGACGAAGCTCACAAATCCCGATACTCTGTCCATCCTGGTTCGGATAAGATGTATCAAGATCTTAAAGCCGCGTACTAGTGGCCCAACATGAAAGCGGATATAGCCACCTACGTGAGCAAGTGTTTGACTTATGCGAAAGTCAAGGTGGAATACCAGAAGCCATCAGGGCTACTTCAACAACCTGAGATCCCGGTGTGGAAATGGGATCAGTTCTCGATGGACTTTACCACTAAACTCCCGCGAACTTTGGGTGGTTGCGATACCATCTGGGTGATCGTGGATCATTTAACTAAGTCCGCACACTTCCTAGCGATCAAAGAAACAGATAAGATGGAAAAGTTGACTCGCATCTACATTAAGGAAGTGGTTTCTCGGCACGGAGTGCCAACGTCCATCATCTCAGACAGAGATGCTCGTTTCACATCCAATTTTTGGCAGTCACTTCAGAAAGCGTTGGGTACACGCTTAGATATGAGCACAGCTTATCACCCTCAGACGGATGGTCAAAGTGAAAGGACCATTCAGACTTTGGAAGACATGCTTAGGGCATGCGTGGTAGACTTCGGGAATAGTTGGGAAATCCATCTGCCTTTAGTGGAATTCTCGTATAACAACAGTTACCATACGAGTATATCGGCAGCACCGTTTGAAACATTATACGGTCGCAAATGTAGATCACCGGTCTGTTGGGCAGAAGTCGGTGATAGTCAACTCACAGGTCCTGAGTTGATACTTGAGGCTACTGAAAAGATTGTACAAATCAGAAACCGCATGGCAGCGGCACGAGATCGACAGAAAAGCTACGCTGATCAACGACGCAAACCGCTCGAATTCCAAGTAGACGATCACGTCCTACTGAAGGTGTCACCCTGGAAGGGTGTAATCCGTTTTGGGAAACGAGGAGGCCCATTTGTGATCTTGAAGCGTATCGGACCCGTAGCTTATCAATTAGACCTTCCTACCGAACTCAGTGGAGTTCACAACGTTTTTCACGTGTCAAATCTGAAGAAGTGTCTATTAAATGAAACCCTAGTCATTCCATTGGATGAGATTCAAGTGGATGAACAACTGCACTTTGTGGAACAACCTATCGAGATCATGGATCGTGAGATCAAGACTCGAAGGCACAGCAAGATACCGATCGTCAAGGTTCGTTGGGATTCTAACCGTGGACCGGAGTTCACGTGGGAAAGAGAGGACCAAATGAAAAGCAAATACCCACACCTCTTTGCAGCTGAGCAGCAAGCTAACGTTACCACCAACTAAATTTTCGGGACGAAAATTCTTTCAACATGGGGATGATATGACAACCTGGGAATTTCTTGTAATTCTTGTACCATTATTAACGAACTAAATCTTTGTGCGTTGCATTCTAAACCGCTCACTCAATTTTCGGGACGAAAATTCTTTAAACATGGGGATAATGTGACATCCCGGTTTTTCAGGTATCTTAAACGCACTACTTCACGGTTATTCATTCCTACGCTAATTTGATTCGGAGAATGAAATTATACACTCGAAATAACTACGCTAACTTTCTGAACTTATCGAGTGAATTACGTGCTATGTGTTATTAGACGTTTATAAGTTTGGTGAGTTATTATGTCATGTTTTGATTTCGAGATTAATAGTTTAAAAAATATATAGTAGATA
This sequence comes from Scalesia atractyloides, assembly GCA_947069175.1. Classification (NCBI taxonomy): domain Eukaryota; kingdom Viridiplantae; phylum Streptophyta; class Magnoliopsida; order Asterales; family Asteraceae; genus Scalesia; species Scalesia atractyloides. The sequence goes on from CAMTDV010000020.1 coordinate 59,015,590, forward strand.
GATAGCTGAACCGAACCGAGCCGCGAAACGTGTCGACCTCACTTCCTTGCGGCTCAAGGAACTAATCAAAACTTGAGGCTCAAGTTATAGACCCAAACCGCCCGCCCCCCTTGTGCTGCCGCAAATCCCCCAACCCTTTTCCCCTTCTTTTTCTTGGGCTATATATAGACATGTATGCATGAGAGTTGTGTTAACAAAAAAAATTAAGGAACCCTAGCTCCAAGAACAGCCAACGGCAGCCCCTCCCCACTCTTTCTCTCGATCGCAACCTCCTCCAAAACCCGAAGTGATTCCAATCTCGTTCCCGGTTCGTTAATCTTCATTGTTAAAGGTTAGGGTTTTTCATTGTTCTGCAAAATCACATTAGGGTTTATGAATTCTTGATCATGCTTGTATGTAATGGTAGAATCATTGTTATGAAAGTGTTATGATGTTTAGTTCGGTTAATTCTGCGAGTTTTGTGATTATGATGTTTAGTTGGATACAAGAATCGTAGGCTGCGTTTTGTGATAAAAATCATATAATATGATTAGGGTTTGCATGAGTATGATGTACATGATGATATGTGACTAATAAATCTGTTCTTGATCATTTATATTTAACGTCTCGATTGTTTAAGCGTGTTCTATTGCGATAAAAGTCGAAAACAGGATGCTGAATGGTGTTTACAGCCAACTTCAATTGGCTGTAACTTGGTTATTATTTATCGAAAAGCGGATTTTCTCTGAAGTCTAAAACGTATATTTTTGAAAAAAGCTTCTAATGGCGCTGGATTCATATTTTTCTGAGGTCGTTTGATATTTTTAAGTGGTCATTAAAGTGCCGTAACTGAAGCTGTGTAAATTCTGAAAATTTGTTAGTTGTTTATCGAGTCGGATCTCAAAATCTGTAGAGGGTTGGGTCACGAAATTTGTACAGAAACTGGAGATGGAATTTCCGGGAAACTCCCACTGGAATTTTGTTAATTGGATGAACGATGATTTTTAAATAATTTTCTCCGGTGGACTGCAGTCAGAAAGCGACGAATCTGACTGTAGCCTAGTATATAAATGTTTATGAATAATTGGTAAAGTGTTAGGACTTGAAAAATTTACATAAAATTCTACAGTTTAGTTGACACCTTCTGTAAAAAAATTGAAATTTTTGGAACGTTGGAACTATTTTATAAAAATCCTCGAATTCAGCCTAGTTATAAGCGTACAAGCTGAAACTTGATAACTTGCGAATGTGTGTACCAAAGTGTTGTATGAGTTGATTTGTGTTCATGATAAGTTGGTTTGATCACTATTTTGGTATGTTAATACTTTGCATGCATGATTGTGTTTTCGGATTGTTAGTTATGCGTAGGGTTTGTATCAGTGTGTTCACACACTAACTTTAAATCGATTGACTTGTTAGGACGCGATTAGCGGTCCCATCATTTGCTACTTCTGTGTTACACTAACCGAGCAATTAAAGGTGAGTTCACGGCCCCTATTTTATCCGGTTTTAAACAACAGGGGGAGAAACATGTATACACTCTACAACTCTATCTCTTTACGTTATACAAAATTAACGTCGTTAAACTTTTCGGTAACTAAGTTAATGTTAATGTACGTTATGGTCACTAAGCAGCTATATCACGGAAGTCCTCGACAAACTCTCGGATCGTTAGTATTGGGTTAGATAGCGGGGAAATTATAAGTAGTACTACTGGGCCCGACAAGCCCCACCCGAGCTAGTCGCGCTAGCCGACCGGGTATGGTCAACGGGTGAATAATTTGGCCTAACTTTCGCCATGGTCAGTGATAGGCCTGGCAACACGGAGGCACAACAGTCAGCTTCGATCGCGAACACTTATGTGACATAACTTTAGGCTCGCTACCTACATGTTAACATTGAACTTACTTACGAAACAACAATATTATTCCGGGTTAGGAATAACGGAACCAACAACAATATTATTCCGGGTTAGGAATAATGGAACCAACATCATTATTATTCCGAGTTAGGAATAATGGAACTATATCGTTATTCCGGGTTAGGGATAACGGGGGAAACAAACTTTTAACCGAATTAATGAACTTATAAAACCTGTGAACTCACTCTTCTTTAATGTTGACACTTGTTTCTTTACATGTTTCTCAGGACGCTAGGAGCTCTAGGTGCACTCACTTGCATTGATCAAGACATCTTTTATCGAGTCTCATTTACGAATATTGTTTGGGTTTTTCTTTAGTTTTGGCGTTTGTGTTGGCGCCCATTCCTTTACTTTACTTTAATGCTTCCGCTCAACTTTAAAACTAATGCTTCCGCTAAACATTGAAACCAAACTAAGACAATTTAAAAATAACTATGAATGGTTAAACAATTGATTTTGGAAAACATACAAACGAATCATATAGAGTCGTTCGATGTTACTAGTGTCTCAGATTCTGGTTTGTTCACACGCCTAGTAGTAAAACTCCGCAAGTGGAAATTGAGGGTGTGACAATTTTGCCAAAATCTCCATGTCCAAAATCTTTCAATTCCAATCACAAAACTAACAAGTGTGCTGATGGTTGTGCGCAGGACACCGTCAAGACCAAGACCGTGCATCAGCCGTCAGTAAACGCCAACAAGAAACTGACAGGCAAATTTCCATAATTTCTCAATCTGAACGGACTGTTTTCTTCCAGAAGAGGCAGACCTGTTTCAATTGTGGATCTCCCGGGCACATTGCTCGAAATTGTCAAAAGACCTTTACCTCTTTCAAAACTTTGTATTCCAGACATCATAAGGCTATGCCTAATCGCCCATCTGAGGCTCGATTTGTGGCTAAGTCTTCTAAACAAGACTGGAACTTGGCCAAGAAACAATCTGTTAAACCCTTAAGACCTTCAGTTTCCCATGATCCCTCTAGCACTCAAAGGACTGTGCAGAGGTCTGATTCGGTAACCTGGAGGCTAAGTCAGTGTCCAAGAATCAGTTTGCTACCCCCGTGTCTAATAAATCAATAGCATCATCAACCTCATCCTCAACTAATTTGATCTTTCGTGTGGTTACTTATGTTGATGCTAATGGCAAGCCCAGATCTTCCATGGCCTGGGTTCCCGTTTCTAACTAAAACCTGTTGAAATATGTAGGAACAACTCTGGCGCACTCTTGTTCGATTATGGTACATTGATAGTGGTTGTTCCAAGCACATGATAGGAGACATCTCGCAGTTGGATGACATTTAGTTTTTTGATGGCGGGTTTGTTTCCTTCGCACGCGGAGAAACAGGGAAAATTACAATGAGAGGAACTATTTGCAATGGAGCCCTCAGCTTTAAGAATGTCAATTATATACCAGAATTGAAGCATAGTCTGTTGAGTGTGTCTCAACTCTGCGACAATCATCTGGATGTTCTCTTCACCAAGAAAGGATGTTATGTGCTAAAACCGGGTTTAATTATTCCAGATGATTGGATTCTTCTGAAAGCTGCACGCAAAGGCAACGCGTATGTAATTGACATGAACCAGGCTCCTTCTGACAAGCTCACTTGCCTCTTTTCTTTGACAGCCGAACATGACGCCATGCTATGGCATTGCCGGCTGGGTCACGTCAACATAAAGAATTTAAATCGTCTTGCAAAAGGTGGTTTAGTTAGAGATCTACCAGTTCGTGACTTTATGCATATCAAAATGTGAATCATGTGCACGTGGGAAACAACATCGACAGCCGCACAAAACCAAAGCCGTTCCCTCCACTTCTCAGGTCTTAGAACTGCTCCATATGGATCTCTTCGGTCCAACAGACATCCGCAACATTGGAGGGAAGGCTTACTGTCTGGTTAGTATTGATGACTACTCTCGATTCACCTGGGTTTTCTTTCTCACACATAAAAGTGAAACCACTGAGCTAGTCAAACAATTTGTCATGCTTATAGAAAACCAGACATATTCTACGGTGAAGGCTATTTGGTGTGATAATGGGACATAGTTTAAGAATCTTACCATAAACTCTTTCTGCTCCTCTAATGGGATTGACCGACAGTTCAGTGCAGCCAGAACCCCACAACAAAATGGGGTTGCAGAACGCAGAAATCGCACACTTATTGAAGCTGCACACACTATGCTGGTTGAATCCGAGTTACCTCTCATCTTTAGGGCAGAATCAATTAACACTGCATGCTATATTCAGAATCATGCCCTGATCAATAAACGCCACATGAAGACTCCATACGAAGTGGTTGAAGGTCACAAACCTTCGGTCAAGCATTTCCGCAAATTCGGATGTCCTTGTGTTCTCCTGCTCATGGACGCTAAAGGAAAGTTTGAAGCACTCAAAAATCCTTGCATTTTCGTTGGTTATTCTAAAAATACGTCATATCACGTTTATAACAAGCTCAAGAAGATGGTAGTTGAAACCTACAATGTGGGTTGGCTGGAGGAAAATCCCAAGGATAAACGCATTGGTCCTGACTGGTTGTATGACTCCACTTTATTTAATCATTTTGATGTGTCTTCCAATGTGCCTGCAGAACGGCCTCTACTAAATGAAGATGCTGAAGGAACTCCTGTTAATCCTACTATGTATTGCTCAATGATTGGATCACTCATGTATCTCACTGCTAGTCGGCCAGATATCATGTTTGTCGTCTGCAAGTGTGCTCGATTATCAGGCTACTCCTAAACTTTCTCATTTACATGCTGTTAAACAAATTTTTAGGTACCTCAAAGGGGATCCATCACTGGGCCTCTAGTATCCTAAAAATTCTGAATTTGAACTGTTTGCTTTCTCTGATAGTAATCTTTGAGGTACAGATAGGGACATGTGCTCCACTTCAGCTGTTTGCCAATTTCTGGGAGATCGCTTAATTTCGTGGCAATGCAAGAAGCAACAGACGGTTTCGCTTTCCACTGCAGAAGCAGAATATGTTGCAGCCTCTACTTGCTGCTCCCAGGTTTTATGGATGCAACATCAGCTTGAGGATTACGGTTTGACTTATCTAAACATAACAATTTATTGTGATAATGATGTCGCGATCCAAATAGTTAAAAACCCTGTTTTTTCACTCCAAAACTAAGCACATAAACATTAAAGTTCATTTTATCCCTGATTGTTATGAAAAGGGTCCCGTAAAGCTTGAGCAAATCCACAGTGATGCAAATGTGGCGGATTTGTTCACGAAACCCGTTAGCAACGCGCTTTTTCAAGTGCTTGTGGATCTTCTCAAAATGATTCGGTTTTCTACCTAGGCATCTGCTGTCTTCGTGTTTGTTTGCTGTTCTTATTTCCTTTTCAGTGCTTCATAAATTTGTTCATACATATGCACAAATTTAGGGGGAGGAATAAAAAAATAAATAAATAAATAAAAATAAAACAGTTTTTGCAAGGAGAGGGAAATGAAATACTTTTTCGTGATAAAATGTTTGACTAACACATGTAAGGTATAGAAGCAGAAAAGATTTGGATCGAAAGGGATATGTCGGTAGGTCTAAAACTCAACCGGATGGGGAAAGTAAAATGATATAAACATAACGAACTATGTACTCAGTGGGTCACTTAATATAGGCGTATGATTTCATGATCTTGCGTTGATAGATAGCCAACATCTGAGGTTTCGGGTCTTTATGCTGTTAAGTCATCCAGGGATATCTTGACTGCCCTTTTGTTGCATCCAGATTATATGCAGACCTAGGCATAGTCAGGATATCTTTGTAAAAGAGCCAAATTGGAAAGGCCAAAACCTAAGAGAACAGAAGTTTCTTCATAAGTTCTTACGTACATCAAAGGTATTTGCCTAACCCTCGTCAGTCACTATTGGTCTCTCTGTTGTACGGAAGTACTGACCTGTTCACCAATAGCATGATGTTGTAGAATAAAGGATGACCATGGTATACTCACCTGCTACGATGAATTGTTGTGCTTACCTTGATCGCGGGGGTATGTCATGGTATGGGACACACGAGTATCTTAGTATAATATTACCTTAAGCATATCATAATGCCTAAACTACAAGGGTTGAGTTTTAGATTTAAATGGACAAGTAGATTGACAATCGCTTGGACCAACTGAACCTGCTCATACTGAAAAATGTTCCTTAGTTAGCTTTTGAAACGATTTGATCCCTTAGCAAGGTTGTGTTAAATATTTACGTCTGTCTTAAATAGTTCCTCTGTGTGAAATTTTAAAGGTGGTTGGATGCTTGGTTATTTTACTTGATGAATTTTGTGAGATGGTTTCTGTCAAGAGATATTTGACTGGCCCAGTGTGCTTTGGGATTTGGGCCAGCCTAATAAAATTGGTTAAAATTCTGAAAATTGGAAACTCATGTTACTGTTCCGGATTGGGCTTCTTTGGGCCCAAAGGATTACTATTCTGGATTGGGCTTTTCCGGAAAGGCCCATTTGGACTTTTTCGGACAAGCCCATTGTGTTACTGTTCCGGATTGGGCCTGTCACAAGCCCAATCCGGATTCAAGATCCTAGGCCCAAGCCTATTTCAGAACTATATTTGGCATCTCTGATTTCATTTCAGATTATCAAAAATCCGAATTAATATTGTCTTCTCTGATTCTCTTTCTGCTCGAATTGTGCATTTCGGATAGTTCATTCCGGATTAGGTATAACTGCATTAAACATATGTCTTCCGGATGAAAATAATGAATATGCATTTCGGATCGTATTCCGGATTGATCTTCAAGTTTTAGGCATTTCGGGTTACATTCTGGATTGGTATCCATCCGAAATGATGAACTCGGATTCCATTTCGGATTGGATCTTCATCCGGAATGTCTATTCATTCGACATACGATAAATAATCCGGATTGCATTTTTGACCTTGCTGTTTGACCTCTTTCAATCCGGATTGATCAAAAGGTTCATCCGGATTTGTATTGAATTGTCAGTAATCCGGATTTGAGGTTTTGAACCTTTCATCCGGTTTGAACCTTTTCAATTATTGACCCCTTAATTAATTTGAACTCTTATTAATTTAAACCTTGACTTCTGTTTGACCTATCCAGATAGTTTTTAACAGTTGTGTTGTTAAACTCCGTTAACTTCCGTTAGTTGGATTTAACTTGGTTGATTTTTGACAGATATGGTGGTAGAAGCATTTGACGCAGTGATGCTGGTTGAGGAGCAATTCCACAACCAAGCAGGATATCTCTCAGACCCACCAGCAGAGTTCTTCCAGGAGTTTCAGGCTATGATAGTGGGGCTAAACGCTTGCAAGATCGCATATGCTCTCCGTGCTAACCCAGTAATTTATAGAGATCTAGTACATTCGTTCTAGAAAAGAGCACATATTCAGCCGAGGGGTGAAGATGGTAGACCATTTATTCGTTCGCATTTTCAAGGGAAAGAGATTGTGGTGAACGAAGCATGTGTGAGAGAGGTGCTGCAGCTCACAGACACTTTCAGTGATCCGACTACTTACGCCAAGGAGAAGGTGCTACCCATGCTTATGGAGATGGGATATGAGGGTTCTTATCCACCACTGTTGAAGAAAATGTTTCCGTCTTATTGGCGGCTACTCGTTCATATGTTCATGCAGTGTGTGTCTGAGAACAAGGGTGGTCTGGATCAGCCTAATCAAGCCAAGACATCTACCATAGTTTCGTTAGTCATGGACTGGATGTATAACTATTCTGGTTATATCTTGGACAACATGAAGAAAATCTTAGAGCAGCCTAAGAAGCGGATGTTCCTTTTGTACCCACGCTTTGTCCAGCTCATACTAGATGCCCGCTATCCTGATTTGGCGAAGGATGCTACAGATGCTCACCTGCTTAATATGAAGCCGATGGGGCCTATTTTTGCCACAATGTCGAAGAACCGCTATACGTCAAAGACGGTGTTTGTAGGGCGTTTTGCTTTGAAGAAATTCGGGAAGTTTTCTGAAGTTGTTGGTTTGAATGTTCCACCACCTCCTACGCCTCCAGTAAATGCTATAGTGGCCGAACAACACGACATATCTGCTAAAGAAAAGGAGATAGAGGTAGAGGATTTAATCACTGCTGATGAAGATGATGTTGGCCAAGCTTTTCTTGACGATCTCGATGAGTTCAATGCCACTTTGACTCCCACTTTACCAGAGTTCTCGTCTGAGAACTTAGAAGCCTTGATCACTCACTTGAAAGATATCCAAGAGAAACCGGGTGATCCTCCACTCGACATTCCATCGATTGCTACTCCAAACGTTCAGATTAAAGAAGATGACGAAGACGAAGAAGATGAGGCACAATTGATCAAAAGGCGAAGAACTGTGTCGAGCATTCCATCTAGTACACCTGAAGCTCCTGTTGTTTTCACTGTTGCTGATTCTGATTTGATCACGTCTACCATTATTGAAGTTACCGTTGCTGAATCTGTTGCTCGTACGCTGATGGTTGACACACCTATTTCATCTGCACAGCAAACCGCTCCTATTATTACACAGTCTACAGTAGTGTCGATTCCTGCTAACACGATTCTACAAATGATGCAGTTTGGAGGCAGTTCGTCAGGTGTTGGTGGTTCGGAAGCTGGTGGTAGTGGAGTCGGTTATACTGATGATGTTGTTGAAGATTATGTGCGAATTCGGCAGATTGGACAGTGATGATGATGATACATATGTTGATTTAGTTGATCTGAAGAAACGGGTGTTTGTGTTGGAACAAGAGGTTATTTTAAAGGATGCTCAGATTGCCTCTCTGCAGAATCATTTAGACGTTCGAGATCAAACTATTGATTAGCTGCAGGGAGATGTCACGATGCTTATGACTCTTGTGTTTGATTTAAGGGGCAAGCTGGAAAAGAAGTTTGGAAGGGAGTTTAGTGATCCTACCCATGATCCGATGAACGTTGAAACTAGACATCATGCGGCACAACAACGAATGGCTGAAGAAACTGAAGAACAAGGATTGGCAGTTGCGCAGTTGGCAGCCGAACGTCAAGCAGGTCTAGATGATTATATAAGCGACCCACGCAGAAAGTTTACCGCTATTCAGAAACGTGTTGCTGATCAGAAGAAGAAAAAGCAAATGGTCTTAATGAAGAATGTGAATGTGAATCCACTTGATGAGAATTTTCAGCGGAAGGATCCAACCAATCAGTCCGAGAGATATGTGATGGAGTTGGGATCAAGTTATTATAGTAAGGTGCGAAACAGGTCCAAGGTACTCAGTTAGATGTACAATCATGTTAAAAATATGTGGATTATCGTGCGCCAGGATGGAACCCGTGAATACTATTCGAAGGAGTCGCAATTCGAGACATGGACTAAAGTTGCATTGACTGATCTTTTTAGAGCTCCATACACTGATAATGACACTACAGTGCGTGGACCGGGGTGGAGATTATTTAAGAAGCTTGAATGTGAGGTTAGGAGTGGGTTTAAGAATATGAATACTGTTGAACCGTATTTGAGAGCGGCTAAAGGAGTTCGCGATGCGCACACAGGCAAGAGGTTCAAATCAGTGATGTGGCTGCCAACAGACAAAGAATTAGTTATCCCGGTTGCTCCTACCTTTCCTAGAGGGATTGTGAAGAACTTCAACTTTTGGTTATACGATCCTAAAGTTGGAAGTGTAGCAATTGTGACAAAAGAGAAAGCGTTCAGGGTCAACGATGTGGTGGATTTGGTTTGCTTTCATGACGAAGACTTGAAAGTTCTTGTGTCACATCAAATTAGAACTGCTTAGTTGTATGAGGTATGCGCAAAGAATTGGACTACTGCGGTTGCTGGTATCATCGCTGGAAGAGTAGGTGTGGATACTCAGCCGAAAGACAATGAAGTAAACCTAGGTGGAGAATGTTAGGCTTGGAGCATTAAAGGTTTATTCATTAGGGATGTATTTGGGCTTTGGGGGTTAATGTGGGCTTCCTAGTGCCTAATGGGCCTAGGGTTGTAATTTTGGGCTTAGTGATGCTTATAAATAGAAAGGCTAGCTCATAGAGAAAAGGTTAGAGAGTTGAAAGCAAAATCTTGTATCTGACATCTTTGGTGTATGCAAGTTATAATCATTTAAGTTATTCAAGTTGTTCTTCTTTCTAATCATAATTTCCGCAATTGATTAGGTTAGTGATACCTGTTTGATCCATTTACGGGACTTACACTGTTGTATCAACAAACTTCCATGAAAATCTTCAACCCAGCGTTGATTGATAATCAGGTCTTCAATACTTTCCAGAAACATCAAACCTTTCCTGTTTCCTCTTGAGTGTCACTGGAGGTAACTGAATCGGTCACGATCTGCTGTAATTAGACTCTACCACTGGAGTTGAAGCAGAAACTTTTGGTTGCGAGGAGAGGCTGAAGCATCAGGATTACCAGGAACTGCACTGTCCTGATCATGTTTACGTTTGATTTCCTGTGCTTTGCATCTTTCATTCCACAGATTGTTCACTCGCTTTCTGCTCATTTCAAACACGTCTTTAATACCATTAAAGCCTTCAACCAGTGTAGCATTACGAGAATGATACCATTCTCTCAAGTCGTTATGTTTAGTAGTTAATGTTTTAGCAGATCGTTGTACAGTCGCACTACGTTCTTTCAGCCTATTTAACTGAATCCCCCGAGAGTTATCAGCTGGTCTCATTTGTTATAGCTGAGTTGCTCTTTCATCATCTGCAGCCTTTAGTCGCTCATCTTCTTTTCTTAACTGTGAATTTTAGAATCCTATTTTCTAACAATCTCTTTCAAAGAATTTATCTCCAACTGATGTTTGACAACTGTGTTCCGATTTGAATACATAAAATCCGAATGCTTGTTAATCTGAATTGCTGCAGCTTGCAACTGAGAGAACAGAAAATCCACTTTCTCGTCCTGTTTCATTTCAGAGAATAAACGATTGCTTCGTTTTGTATTTTGTTGATGAGTTATGGACTGTGATTGTTGGATTGATGAAGTAGTAGGTTATGATTGAACTGGAGTATCTTCAGCAGAAGGTGTTTCAGCTGCTGTGGTATTTGATGGTTGTGGTTAAGAGGTTGTATTTGGTTCCGTCATTACAGGTTCGGTCTCCTCTATTGTAAAAGTAGACTGGACTTCTGCAACTGGTTCCAGTACAGTTCTTGATGTAAAGTTGTAGGTTGTGTGATTTCAGGTTCTGCTGATGATGTTTTCATCGTCTTTCTTCTTTATTTCTTTCTACCCTTATCACCGCCTGTAACACCTACATCACTTGCACTACCATTATCATCATTTTCACTAACATCATCATCACCTTTTCCCCTTTGACGACCAAACTTATCTTCGATCATCTTTTTCAAAGTTGGTTTTTCATTATCTGATTCACTGTCATCATGGCGCCACTTATCGTTTTCTAGTGCAACATATTCATCATTTGCTAGAGAACTGATCAACTTACGAGGAGGTGTGCTTTCCTTACAACGTTTTGCTGTTACATGTCTAAAGATCTTCAATGAATGTTCCATCATGACTTCTTCTTTTAACACATCGTTGTCGTTCTTCGGAAGATTCGGATGTTGCACATTCAAGATCATATTGAGAAAATGAGGATACATCCAAAACTTGTTTCCACTATATCCGGTTCTTCTCAGGTTTTACTTCATGTTTGCAAAAATATACTTTGAATCACTAAATGGTTTGTTTAATGTCAAAGCTATCATCATTCCAACCAAGTCGTTATTTGCCATGTCATAACCACTTCGTCTGATGCTCAAACACTAAATTAAAACATGTAGAAAGAACTTGTATAGGAGTGGCAAACATGCATTGTTTAGTTGTCCCACGAGTGATGTACTAGTACGAGTAACTAGCTCGTATGAGCGATATGTTACTCGTGTGAGTAGTATTTCACTCGTACGGATATTGTTTGCACAAACAACTTCAAGAGAAGATTATGGAGAGGTGAAAGAATGACGTGAGCAAGGTGAAAGTAAAGTCCCACCAAAGAACTTCATCACCTTTATACCACATCAAGATACTCGTGCGAACATCCTTAGCTTGTACGAAGAACTCCATTCGTACAAGATCCCAGTGCCCATTTGTATGAGGCACAATGACTCGTACAAGTGATCTCTAATTCGTACGAGTCCAAGTTTTTCAAAACTGGACTTTCAGTTTTTCGAGGACCTTAAGTTTTTCGTTGACCGGTTTAGAACTTTGCACATATCCACACTATTCACAAATTAAGCTAGGAAAAGTGCAAGTTAAACAGATTTTGTGTTTTGAGATGAGTTTACCCGTTGAAAGAAAGTACTTTATGAAGTTATGATAGTAAGACAAATGATTTTTAGGGCGTATCTTGGTAGAAAACTTTTGAGTTTCCATCTTGGCTAAATAAAAAATACTTTAATTTAACAACAAAGTAAACTAAAATAAAATAAAATGACTACTAAAAGATAAGAATAAACTGTATATTTACTAGACAATTCTTTTTCAGAGTTTCAAGGTAAGAGAATCATACCAGCTTTTAATCTTGTCAAAACGAGTTTTACTGAAAACATCAAATTAAATAAATAAGCATTCTACTATGATTATCGGCATTGTTATCCACGTAAGCTCAGCTTATCAGATGTAATCATGATTAGGAGATATGCTTAATGTATGAATTATACTTACTAACCGGTGTTCAACCACTCACACACATTCCCGTATCAAGATATGCACCAGAGAAAATCTTACGGATAGTATATTGCTTATCATTTGTTTTGACGTATATGACGTGAGATACTAACTAATTTTGATTGAAAACAAGCCCTATGTGATTAAATCACTTATTAATGAGGAACTTGATTTTCAGATGCATGCTGGGCACAGGAGTAGTCTGTGAACAGGTTAGTACCATCGTATCGACAAAGAGACGAACTTAGCTCCCGCATAAAGTTGTGACATATTATCACTTATTTTTGGGTGGATGTGATATTTTTATCACTTATTGATGGTCGAATGTAGTATTTACACATATGTATGGTATCATGGAAGTTCTAGACTTGCGTCACCGTTATGTTTCGGTAAAAGATTCAATCATGATACCCAGATGATAAGTTAGCATAAAGACCGCATATCTCAGAACCTCGACATACTATCAAACACAATTTCGGTAATAAGACCATATGCCAATGAATGGTTCCCACTTGGCTTTCAGTCTGTTATGTTTATATCAACCTACACATTTTAATCTGATTGTGAACCTACCGATACATCATTAGTAAAGCTACTTATCAATTTTCGTTTTATGATTTTGACCGGTTTTGACAGATCACCGGTGTAAAGCATCATCTTCTCTTATCTTTCCAAGAAATTCATTTTTGATTTTTGGGTTTTCTATTGTTTTTGTATTTTTCTAAATTTTTCTCCCCCTTAAATAAAGAAGATAAATAAATGAAAACTTAAATAAATAAAAGACATATTTTTTTATTTTTCTCATGTTTTTATACTTTCTTGAAATATTCTGCCCCTAAAATATAAAACGAAGAGAAAATAGAAAATCTTTTTGTTTGTTAGTTTTTTTTTAAGAAAATATTTACGAAAAATGATTAGCCGAGGATGATTTACTCGGGTTTCACCTTGATGCCATTGACCCAAAGTAGATAATCAAAGCGAGATTTATCAAAAGCTTTGGTAAACAGGTCGGCACGTTGGGGATCGGTATGGATTTTAACAACATTGATAAGTTTCTTTTCATAACAATCTCATATGAAATGAACTTAATCTCAATGTGTTTGGTTTTTGAGTGCTGTACAGGATTACGAGTGATATGTAAAGCAGCTTCATTATCAACAAAAATAGGAGTAGTTAGAAATTCAAAATTGTAGTCACGCATTGCTATTGGATCCATAGAACCTGAGAGCAGCAACTAGAAGCTGAAATATACTCAGCCTCACAGGTTAACGTAGCTACACAAGTCTGCTTTTTGCACTGCCATGTGACTAGGCGATTTCCCAAGAACTGACATCCTGCTAAAGTTGATTTTGCATCGATCTTATAGCCACCATGATCAGAATCACTTAATGTTGTCAAATAAAACTTATCGTCCTTAGGGTACCAGAGACTAGTTCTGGGCGACCCTTCAAATAACGAAAGATTCTTTTCACAGTCATCAAATGAGAAACCTTTGGACTTGACTGGTAGTGAGCAAGAAGACATGTTGGGTACATTATATCCGGTCTTGAAGTAGTAAGATACATAAAAGATCCGATCATGGCATGATAAAGAGATGGTTCCACATGTTCCCCCATTCCGTCAGGAGTAATCCCATGATTTTGAGCTAATGGAGTTCCCAAAGGATTTGAGTCTTCCATTTGAAATTGTTAACCCCGACGTACTTGGTTTGATGGATAAAAATCCCTTCCTTAGATTGATGAACCTGCAAACCTTAAAAGAATATCATTTCTCCCATTACGCTCATCTCGAAATTCTCTTGCATCACCTGCTCGAATTCTTTGCACAATTACTCATTTGTAGACCCAAAAATAATATCATCAACATATACTTGTACCAGCAATAAGTCCTCATTTTCTTCCTTGATGAATAGAGTATAGTCGATCAATCCATGTCGAAAACCATTCTTCAGAAGATAGGAAGACAACGTTTCATACCAAGCCCGAGGAGCCTGATGAAGACCAAACAACGCCTTATTGAGAAGCCAAACCTTGTCAGGATGGATTGGATCTTTAAAATCCGACGGTTGCTCAACATGTACTTCTTCTTCAACCACACCATGAAGAAATGCACTCTTCACATCAATTGGTAAATGGTAAACTTCTTGTAGGACACATAAGCCAAAAAGATTCTTATGGCCTCAAGACGTGCTACCGGTGCATAAACTTCATTGTAATCAATGCCTTCTACTTGATTAAAGCCCTGGACAACCAATCTTGCTTTGTTTCTCACAACAATACCTCAGTCATCCTTCTTGCACTTGTAAACCCATCTTGTTCCAATCTTTTTGTAGTTGTCAGGCCTGTCAACCAATTTCCACACGCCTAACTTCTGAAACTGCTGAAGTTCTTCTTGCATTTCTTCAACCCATGAATCTTCTTTCATTGCCTCCTTCCAATATTTCGGTTCTACTTGGCAGACATAGCAGGCAAAAGATCAATCATTCTATTCCCCATATTCCCTAATAACCGAATACAAACCTGCATTTTGGTTATTCCTTAGCTGATTACGAGTCAGCACATCACTCAGGAGATCTCCTATAATATTCTGCTGAGGATGGGTATTATGAATTCGAGTTTCAGGAACGTCAAGAACTCGAGAATTTATACCCAAGTTTGTTGGATTTGATGAAGATGTAGAAGCATGACCTTCAGTCGTCCCTTGATTTTGCACATTTGACGTGACATCTAAGATTCCAGGAACTGGACCAGAAGTAGCTTCATTTGCATCATTGAACTAATCGTCCTCTGACGAAACATTATAATCAACAGCATGTTTGAAATCCTCATTTTGAACAACATTGTTAACAGAAGTAGATACTTGAGGGTTAACAATATTTGGTCATACTAATGACGACTCAACTGCAGTATCACTTTCCAGTAACATTTGAGCAGTTGCAGAAGCATCATCAAAAGGTAGCAGATTAAAGGAGTCAAACAACCCATCGTAGTCAAACATCCAAGGAGCACCTAGAGCTCTTTTGATTCAGTGTATCTTTGAACCTTAACTTCACCCCATTCTTCAATACTTTTTGATGACAAATTTCACACTCTGAAGTTAGGAGTAGCATATCCAAGAAAGAAACCTTCGATAGCCTTTAGTCCAAACTTTCCATGTGGATCAATCATAGTACAAGTAGTTCCAAAAGGTTCTAAGAAAGACACATCCATGTTACCTTTTATGTAGAAGCTTGAAACATGTTTTCCCATCCCACTTCACCGTAAGAACTCTACTCATCATATAACATGAAATAGCCACAGCCTCCCCCCAGAATTAAACAAGAAGTTCTGATTCTACTAACATAGTTCTTGCAGTTTCAATCAGAGTTCTATTTCTCCTCTCAGGGACACCATTTTGTTGTGGAGTGTATCGAGAACTGTATTCATGCAAAATGCCTTTAGAAGAACAGAACTCATCCATAACATGGTTCTTGAATTCGGTGCCATTGTCGCTTCTGATTCTCCTTATCTTCAAATTGTACAAATTTTCGAGTAGCGTCAGGAGATTCTTCAAGAACTTCAATCTTGTGTGCCAACATATTCACCCATGAAAATCTTGAGTAGTCATCAGTAACTACTAAGCAATATGAATCACCAAAGGTATTCTTGTGTTTCATAGGTCCAAAGAGGTCCATATGAATACGTTCCAGAGGCATATTCACCGTGTTAATCTTCTTCACAAGATGAGATTTTCTAGATCGCTTTCCTTTTTGGCACGATACATAGATGTCTTGTAAATGAAATTCTTCACTGGTACACCACTCACAAGATTGCTTTTCACTAAATAGTTCTTTTTTCTCAAGTGAATGTGTCCCATACGTCTATGCCAAGAGATTGATTCCTTTTCGGTGGATTTTGAGACAAACCATGTGACTTGTGCAGACGTGGTAATAGCTTGGCTCATGTCAAGAATATACAAGTCATTAATTCTTGGAGCCGGTAGGAGAATCCATTCTTTGGGAATCTTGAAACCAGATTTCAGCACATAACATCCAGCATCATAAAAATGAACCGTGAACTTCTTGTCGCAGATTTGAGAAATACTTAGAAGATTGTGATCAATTTGTCGAACATAATTGATCTTATCAAAGCTAACAGCACCATTGGATACCATTCCTTTCAGTGATGTATCTGCACTTGTCACCTGCAAAAGCAACATAGCCTCCTCGAATGTTTTTCACATCATAAAGGAGCCTTAAGTCGCCTGTCATGTGCCTCGATGCTCCACTGTCAACAATCCAATGACTATTCACAGTTCCTCCTGGAACACCCTACACATTCAATACCCGATCAGTTTGAGATGGGGACACAAGCCTTAATGGTCTTGGGTCGACCCTTATCATCAAGAAATGTGATTTGCTATTTCTTGATGATTTGGAAACTTTGTGCCTCCCCGTGAAACATTACCGGTTTTAGGTTTCCAAGATTGTTGAAATTTTTCAGAATTACAATTATTTACAGTTTTAAAAATTTCTAGTTTTAACAAACTTGAAGAACTTGGTTTCTTCTCTAAAACATCCGGCTTTAATGATTTTTCAATTATTTTTACTTGTTTACGTCTCTGCTTTTTTCTTGTCTTTTAACAATACGTTTGTCTTGTTTAGTGATGTTGATACACTTTGTGGTCGTCACTGTGCGAATAGGCAAGAGAGAATGTGTATTGAATATTGTATAAATTAGATACGAACACACGACCCAAGTGCGAACAAGTACTGGCTCGTACGAGTGACATGTACCTCGTACGAGTGACTTTGTGCTTCGTACGAGTGACTCTTGTTACTCGTACTGTGAACGGGGATCGAGCTCCTGAAATGGGCAATCGACCTGATCTCGCTCAACTAGCAGAGGCAAATTTCATTGCTAGAGAGGTAGATATGACAAACAAGATAGTACTTACTGTTTAACTGCTTCTGATCTATTAATGACATTCAAGTTACAGACGCAAGTAAACAAACTGACAGAGCTTCGCCGTAGGAAATGACAAACCCGTACTTAGCTCTAACATAACACTTCCCTATTTATAGGTCGACATGACTCGTACCAAAGTGCGTGCACTAACAAACATCTATGATTCATATGAAACTGTATTTCGTACGAGTGACTCACTCGTACGAAATCAGTGTGTTTCGTGCGAATCACAGCGTACAAACATATAAAATTAACATTTTCTCAAATAAACATTTACTAGTAAACTTTATAAACATTACAGATATATCCTAGACGTAAGCAATAGACTAATCAGCCTGTTGTTTCAGAAAGCTTTCAATCTATTCAGATCCTTCATCAGAACTGGATCCTCCATCGTTGAAAGTTGGTTC
Source organism: Scalesia atractyloides (assembly GCA_947069175.1). Lineage (NCBI taxonomy): Eukaryota > Viridiplantae > Streptophyta > Magnoliopsida > Asterales > Asteraceae > Scalesia > Scalesia atractyloides. The sequence goes on from CAMTDV010000020.1 coordinate 59,033,465, forward strand.
CCAATCAGAGTCCGCATCGATATTTGGTTGGGCAGATGATTCAGCAGCATTAACATTTGGAGCAGGAACCGGATTTAGAACAGAAGAGCTTTGACCAATATCAGACGTGTTAATTGGTAAAGATGTAGAAATCACCAAAGGTCGAGGAACTTGTTCTTGATTAGATAACTGATGTTGTTGAAATAACATAACAAGTTCCTTTTCAGTTGGCACATCTGGTAGATTAAACTAATCCCACAATCCATCATAGTTAAACAGCCATGGATCCCAAGGCTTTTGCGTAGGCGTTGTATATCTTTGACAATCTACGTGATGCGCTAGAACTACCTGGTTCAGACTCGGCAAGAAAACACATTTTTGAGGAGTAGCATAACCAACAAAGAAACCCTCCAAAGATTTGGCTACAAATTTACCAGCCTGGTCCAAGATGGCACGCGGTGATCCAAAAGGTTCCAAAAATGCTAAGTTAGGATTTCGTTGATTCAGTAACTCGAAACATGTCTTTTTGTGAGGCTTAACTGTCAACACACGATTTAGGGTATAGCATGCTGATGCAATTGCTTCACTCCAAAAACTGATCGGTAATTTTGAATCAGCTAACATTGTTCTAGCAGTTTCTATCAACGTGCGATTCTTTCCTTCAGCTACTCCATTTTGTTGTGGAGTATAGGGGCGCTGAATTCATGAAGAATTCCCTTTTCACTGCAGAACACTTGCATCTTCTTGTTCTTAAACTCCGTTCCATTATCACTGCGAATTCTCTTAATGGGCAAATGATATAAATTCTCGAGTTCTCTGAAGAGGATCATAAGAGTTTCAAAAGTTTCATCCTTACTCTCCATAAAGAATACCCATGAAAATCGAGAATAATCATTTGTAATGACAAGACAGTATAGATCTCCAGAAATGTTTTTGACATTGACTGGTCCAAAGAGATCCATGTGTAGTCTTTCTAGTGGTAGCTTTATCGAATTCAACAGCTTCCTCGGGTGTGATTTCTTATGCTGCTTCCCTTTTTTGCAGCTAAGACAATCGTCTGATAGATGAAAACTTTTCAAATTGACACCCTCCACTAAGTCGTTATGCACAAGAAAATTCATCTTTCAAAGATGAATGTGCCCCATTTTTCTATGCCATAAAATTGACTCTTTCTCAGTGGCTTTGGAAACAAAGCATTGAACTTTCTTTGACATGGTAGAAGCGATGCTCATGTCAAGGACATATAAATCATTTTCTCGAGGAGCTCGCATCAGAATCCATTCTTCTAGAATCTTGAAACCGAGTTTTAGAATTAGACATTCTTTATCATTGAAATGTGTCGTGAACTTCTTGTCACAAATTTGCGAGATACTAAGAAGATTGTTCTCAAGTTCAGCGATATAGTTCACTTTATCAAATGATACAAATCCGTTCGAGAGAATCCCTTCTCCGACAATCCTACCTCCCTGTGTTCCAGCAAATCCTACATATCCACTTTGAATAGCTCTAATATCATTAAGCAGCGCAAGCATTCCTGTCATGTGGCGAGACGCTCCACTATCCATGATGCATTTTGACAATATCGAACGTTGGAGCCCCTGCACATATGATAAACAAAATTCATTTAAACAAAGAGACCCAAGCCTGTTTGGTCTTGGGTGGGTTCGGAATGTCGAACTTTAGACCCACTTTGTTCTTTTCAATCTTTTTAAGCCCAATTTTGTTTGGAACATCAGGTTTAAGTTCAACCTTGGATGATTCGGTTTTAACAATTTTAGCAACCCATTTATGTGTTTGTGGTTTAGCCCTTTTAACATAAAACTTTGAATCTTATTGTTGATGTTTGTGTGATGTTTCACCAATTACAAATTTGGATTGAGGTTTAATAATTGGTTTAACATTTTGATGAGATTCAATCTTTCTTTTAAGAATTTGTTTCGGCATAAACATGGGTGCTTTTTGCTTTTCATCCTTAGTGAACTTTTTCGGAGAAGAAACTGGTTTTGAACTTTCTTGTGAACAATATCGTGCGATATGTCCAACTTTCTTGCATTTAAAGCATGTCCTGCTGTGCTTATGAACAGAGGTGTCCAAAACCTGTTTTTGTTTTTGTTTCTCTTTTTCTTTAAGAAAATCATCATTTGATTGAGTTCCGATTATCTCTTTTTCTTTCTCGGTTGTTGTCCCAAATACAAAATTAATTTTCTTTGTAAAATTCAATTTTTGGGACTTGTTGGTTTTATGTTGCTTCTGGAAACCCAACCCTGCCCGTTTATTTTCCGGATAATCTCCATTTTTTCGGTAGTGGGGTCGTTGTCAGTTTTTGATTTAGAATAGCAAGATGCATCATGTTTATCTAAATCATCATGACTTACCTCCATCAGCTTGAACATTTTATCTACACAACCTCTTTTCACATTCCTGATTGGAAAATCCTCATCCAAAAATAGTTTATCAGACCCTTTCATTTTATAAACTATGACATTGGGATCATCATTTAAACTATTTTCTGATATATCATCAGACTTTGACTTCACAAATTTTTCAGACTCAGCCACTTCAGATTCATTTGTTAACACTTTGTCAACCACATTATTTACCACTTCAGAGTCGCATTCACCATCATTTTTAATGTAAGTTACATCGATATCCTCAGGCAGATGTTCGGTTTTCAATTTAATATTTAGCGCCTTTTCCACCCCATATGGATTTTTTCATGCATAACTGTTCCACATGGGTGGAGGAACTCGATCATACCTATCACTTTTTATTTCTCCATTTTTAGATTCCTCGGTATTTTCGATTTTTGGTAAAATGTGATCTATGACATATGAGCTTGTTGAATAACTAATTAACAATTTGTTAACTCGTTCGGTTTCAATTCTCACTTTCTCAAGCTCACTTTTGAGCTCAGCAATAATCTTTTGATGAATCTTAATTGCCATTTGTTTATCCATACCTGTTGCTTTAAGCATCGTAAGTGTTGTGTCATTTTCTCTGAGTGCTTTATTATATTGTTTAACAGACGCACTCAATTTGTCATAAGCTTCCTTGGTGGTTTTGTAATCGCTTGGCAAATTGTTTGTTAAACTTTGTTCAGCAAATCTTTTATCTTTTACAAGACACTCACCACATGGTTCATTACACTTTGAACAAGATTTTTCATACGCAGATGACTTGTTTACCTCATTTCCATTCGCCATGCACGCTTTAATGATGTCTTCTTTCAGCAATTCCTTTTTCTCATCCACTTTGACATCTTCAACCGGTTTCTTTTGCTCTTCATCTGTTGAGTGTTGAGTAGGTGCGAAATATCCTTCAAAAGTTTTTAAAACATCGTTAGGCAAAAGATGATTGAATGGACCATTCAGAAGCTCCTCTTCCTCTGATGAAGTATGATAATAATAATCGTCATCCTTAGGGCCTTTATCAAAGGATGCCTCCGATTCTTCTTCCGGTTCCTCAATAATTTCAGCCACCAATGCCAAACTTTCTCCTTTCGAAATAAAGTTGTTCCAATTAAACCCATCGTCTTCTTGTGTAACACCAACGCCTTATCTTTAGTTTCAGGTTTCTTTTCTTCAATCGGCACGATTCTTGTTCTTGGTTGTGGTTGGTGATAGATCGCTCTTTTGTAATAGTCATCTGCGAAAGGATTATGATTTCCTTGAACCTCTCGGTTTGGACATTCTCTTTTAAGTGACCTTTCTCCCGACACTTGAAACAAGTAACTTTGGATTTATCAAATCCAAGTTTCCCATCCAAACCTCCCAAATTTTCTTTACCAGTGATTTCCATAAATCTCTGTGCTCGTTGAACGATCGAAGCCATGCACCATTTTATGACTATCAATTCCATTTCAACTGGATCAATTTGATCGTAGTCTTCACGTGTCATTTCAGAATTTCCAATCTTTCCAGCAACAAGACTGTCATATGACTCAAGAACTGAAGCAAGTAGAGACATATGTTGTTTTGCTGTCTTTTCAACTGGATCAATTTGATCGTAGTCTTCACGTGTCATTTCAGAATTTCCAATGGCGATGTTGCATTGCAAGACTCTTTGACTTGAATTGGATGATGAAGTGGTTTGATTGTTCTGAAATTGATTTAGTCCAAAAGAAGATTGTTGACTAGAAGGAGTGTTTGGATCGACTGTTGGGAATGATTGGAAACCACTTGACTTAGTTGGAGGTGTGCTTGGTGAACTATATGCACTGAACGCAGTTTGAATCTTTGGCGCTTGGATTTAAGCAACATAACCATTTTTGAAATAAAGATTAACATCTTGTTACATTTAATAGTCTTGCTTTTAGCCATCTTTTGCATCTCTAATTCATGACCTTCCAATCTTTCCATAAAGCGAGGCAACGAGAAATTGTTGTATTCAACTCCATTCTTTAAGATGGTTAAGTAAGTTGACCATTCACCTTGTGGCAGAGAATCAGCTAGCTTATCAACAAGCTCTTCATTTGTCTTCACAATTCCCATTCTCTTCATATGGAACCACCAGATGACAGTATCGCTGAATCAGCTGCTTAACCGTTTCTCCTTTGGTCAATGTGAATACGTCAAACTCTTTACTTAATAATGCCCTTTTGCTTTTGCGGAGTTGAGCACTGCCTTGAAATTTGAGTCGAAGAGCATTCCACAAAGATTGTGCATCATCATCATGCTGCAGTAAAGCCAAGATGTCTTCTTTAATCGATTGCTGAAGAATGTTCATCATTTTATTTTCGTTGATAAATCTTTCTCGTTCAACATCAGAGAATTGAGCCAGGGTCTTTTCAAGTCCATTTTCGCCAACTGGTGCGATATATTTTGCCTCGATTGCAAACCAGCAAGTAAAATGGTTAGCTTGAACCCAATTCATAAACCTCTCGCTCCAACTATCAAAGTCTTCCAAATTCATAAGATTTGGAGGTTTCGTCATTGTCCCCATTTCATTCTCTAAATTGATGTTTTGAGCTGCTATAGTGGTAACAACCGATGTGGCGAACGCATTGTAAAATTCCTCAGACATTTTTCCTGTAAAAAGTTAGAACACACTTCTCGAAAACAAACAGATCAGATTAGAAAACTTTTTTTTGCGGACAAAATGTTTCGTATGAAACAACTATGTTGCACGAACCAAGTTTTTGTACAATTGAAATTTTCTTCATAAAATTATGATTTTGTACGAATCAAGTCATTTTTACACGAAACATGTATTTTTAACTGAGTAAATTTTGTGTGGATGAATTTTTTATGAATCAAATCATTTTGTAAGAAACAAGTTGAAAATCTGAAAAATTGTAAGTTTTTATGAAATTTTAAGTTGGTTCGTACCAAAATCAAAACAGTTAATTTCGTGCGAAACTCGTACGAAACTGATTCAAACTTCAAACTAACCGAATTTTATCGATTTCAACAGGATCTAGTTCAATTTTATGTTCGAATTATGGTATGGATAGATTAGAATGAAGATTAACTTGAATTACTAAAATTCTAGTCTATTTTGTCCCTGAATTCGTCCGAAATTTGTCCAAAATCCAGCAAAGATCAGAAAAATGATGATGATAAAGATATGTCCAAGTCTGAACAGTAACTACTTGTTGTCTATCTGTAGATCAGATCTCATGGTTCTGATACCACTTGTGAACGGGGATCGAGCTCCCGCAATGAGCAATCGACCTGATCTCGCTCAACTAGCAGAGGCGGAATTCATTGCTAGAGAGGTAGATATGACAAACAAGATAGTACTTACTGTTTAACTGCTTCTGATCTATTAATGACATTCAAGTTACGGACGGAAGTAAACAAACTGATAGAGCTTCGCCATATGAATTGACAAACCCGTACTTAGCTCTAACACAACACTTCCCTATTTATAGGTCGACATGACTCGTATCGAAGTGCGTGCTCTAACAAACATCTATGATTCGTATGAAACTGTATTTCATACAAGTGACTCACTCATACGAAATCAGTATGTTTCGTGCGAATCACAGTGTACAAACATATAAAATTTACATATTCTCAAATAAACATTTACTTGTAAACTTTATAAACATTACAGATACATCCTAGATGTAGGCAATAGACATTATGCACCAACACGTATGAGTGATAACATCTCACTCGTACGAATGACCCTTTGTAGGAGTGACAACATGCTTAGTTCGCACGAGCTGTCATGTCTATAAATAGGGATAGAACAGATTCGGCAGAACGAAATAGACATGTAGGCATAGAATCAGTGGCAGCTTTTTATTCATTCATTCATTCATACTGAAAGAGTATATATCTTGACTGGCTCGCGAGTTCCTGGAGAGAACCCTCCAGCGTTTCCCCTAAGGGAACTTCCAAAACTTAACAAACAATGAACACACAACACCAATTTATAGACATGACAGCTCGTGCAAACCAAGCATGTTTTCACTCGTACGAAGGGTCATTCGTACGAGTGAGATGTTATCACTCGTACGAGTAACAAGAGTCACTCGTATGAAACACAAAGTCACTCGTACGAGGCACATGTCACTCGTACGAGCCAATACTTGTTCGCACTTGGGTCGTGTGTTCGTATCTAATCTATACAATATTCAATACACACTCTTTCGGTATGAATGAATGAAAAAAAAGCTTTCGCTGATTCTGAGCCAACATGTCTATTTTGTTCTGCTAAATCTGTTCTATCCACAAAACCTCCATCTGGAACCGCCGCCACCCATGGGACCACAGGTGATACAGATCGACGTTGGCAAGTTGGTTTAGGAGGGGCTTTCTCAACAAATCTGGGTTTTGCTGGGTTGGTACAATTTTTGATTATGTGGCTAAACACTCCACATTTCAAACATGTTCTCCTTTCAACAAATTTAGGAGATCCAGTTATATGACTAGATGTTGAACTTGTGAGTCTGGAGGTACTTGGTTCATCTTCACACCCATTTGTATGTTGGGTGTAATAGTTTTGACTATTACGCTTTAAAATCTTCACTTGTTTTACAAAATCAACATTAGACATGCTTTCAAAAGTTTCAATTTTATCAGTACCAGTTGAACTCACAAATTTAACATTCTTTAATTTCTTCTTGTAACGAGCGCCTTTAGCTTCAACCTTTGGTTGTGATACCATAGGTTTTTCAGCTCGCTTTTCCTTTTGTTTTTTTTTCCAAATGGATAATGGTTGTGAATTGATTGGATTTTCCTTTTCCAAAAATTTTGTTGTTGAATTTTCAAAAACTTGATCAATTGAGGTTAGATGTACATTTTTTATCGGAAAGTCTTTTTTTGAGTAAATTTTCTTGTCCCCAATCAAAGTATACAACACATTATAATTTTCATCTGTAGACACATTTGTCATGATAGATTTCATAGGATCATTCCCTTGATTTTCAACAGTTTTCACATTTGGAGTAGCAGAAATTTCTATCCCTTTTTCTTCATCAAGAGATTGATCTTGATCGATTTTCTCGGACTCATCATCTGATGAATTATCCTCCTCTATTGTAGAAGGATTCTGATCAACTACAGATGATGAGTTCTCTGATTTTCTTGATTCAACTGAGGAATTGTCCAGCTTAAACCTTAATCTTGCTACAAACTCTTTAGGATTAAGAGGTATAGATGGTTCAAACCATGGCATTTCCTCTTCATCAGGCAATTTGGTATAATTGTGTTTCAAAGAAGGTGGACACGCTTTATACCTAATGCATCTGACATCTCCTTTCAGTTTTTGAACGTCAATGATATGATCAAGCACATATCGGGAGTTAGAGTAACTCTCCAATTTTACCTTGATCGCATCATGTTCGCATTTGGCAATAGCTAACTCTTTCTTTGTTTCTTCAAGGATATTAATGTTGTTATTAATTCTAGTTTGCTTGTTCAACACTGTCTCTGTTAATTAAGAAATGCTCTTCTTAAGAGTTTCTATCACAAATTTGAATTCTTTTTCGTTTCGAGTTAAGGTCATATTTGCCTTTTTGCATTTTGAAAGTTCAACAACTAGGTCTTGATTGTGACTGTTTATTGTTTCAAATTTTATTTTTCATTCAGCACAGGCACTGCATATTTTAGGAGAGTCGGAATTTACCTGACTTGTTGAACCAGCAACATTACCCATGAAGGCAGTTTGATGAGGGAAGGATGCACTATTTGTAAAGATTTTCTCCATTTCCTTCGATGCAACTTCTGCTTTCTTCATCAAACTAGCCTTTTGACTTTTCAGCTTCTCAGCTTCTTTTAGCAACTCATTAACCTCAGTATCACTTCCTTCCCTAAAATCTGAATCAGATCCATAACCACCTGACCTCAAGCATTCCTCATCAGAACTACCATTATACCCTGAACTATCATCATCATCAGAATTGTCAATGCTGTGAACATGTTTGATTCGATTGATAATCTTGGCATAACATGCAGTTCCTCCTTGATTCTCGTTACCCAATTATACTGACCAATTGCATCCTTCATCTACTTGAACTACTAGAGCTCTGTTTTTGTAATTTGAAGGCCCAGACTGGTTGGTGTTGTTTGGGTTGTTTACAACTACTATTCGTTGTTCATTGTTAACTTGAGCTGTGTTGGATGGTTGTGATTGATTTCGGAAAGGGTTGTGATTTCCTTGTTTGTTGGGTCTAGCGCACTCACGTTTGAGGTGACCTTTTTCACCACAGTTGAAGCAAGTAACAACATCTTTATCAAAACCATATTTCATATCTTTCTTGCTCTCCAAACTTGTTCTTCCAGTTCTGCTCATGTAATCCTTAGCTCTTCTAACCGCACTTGCAAACGCCCATTTGATATCCATTAGCTCCATCTCATCTCTGTCTATTTGTTGGTAGTCTTCATTAGTCAAATTGATGTTTCCAATTTGACCACCAACTAATCCTCAATAAGCACTAACCATGGTGTTTAGAAGTTCCATATGTTCCTGAGCAACTTCTATACTGACTTTGGAAAGATATGACGTGTCAAGTCTGACTATATTGGGGTTTGCAGGATGAAAATTGTTACCATAGAAAGCTTGTTGAGAAGCTTATTGTTGAGCTTGATGTCACACCCCGACCCGCAGCGGAAATGGTGATCGGGGCATGATTGGGTTTCCATCAAAGCTCATGACATTATTATAAAGTTTCATATTTATTATTTCTTTTTAATGGAGAATCATTACAATAAAAAATACAAGTACAACATGTTCTATACATCTTTCAAGAATTCATTATTTTTCTTCTAAGGCAATTTCCTATGTGTTCCTTGCTTCAACCTGTCCGCCTGTATCATGTGTAAAAATGGTTTTTGGGTCAACAAAAAGTTGGCGAGTGAATCCTATGAAAACCTTTAAACGTGTTTATTGTATCGATTATAAAATAAAGTGCATAACCATATATGAGTAAACGTAAATGTAAATTAAATCACAAATCACATAATATTAATTAATACACACGCACACACCAAATGTTTGTTTTTGAGGCACGCGTTGTTCAACTTGTCTCCCACGAGGAACTGATGGGCCTAATGAATGATTTTGAGGCACGCGTTGTTCAACGAACTGATGGGCCTAATGAATTTTTTAAGGCACGCGTTGTTCAACTCGTCTCCCACGAGGAACTGATGGGCCTAATAAATAATTTCCACACAACTTGACAATATGTAATACATCACAACAAACAATATTTACATTCTAAGTTTAGATCATATAATGGTATAGCACGAGTTTGAATAAGCGAATTAATTTAAGCGACACATGATACACCCCAAAACATGAATAAAAAGGGGAATTTGTAAGAATTCACTCACAGTGGTTGCGTTTTCTTGGATTGATGATGAATGCGCACGAATTTGGATTTAACCACGAGAGAAACTAACCTAAATAATAACATAATGGTTCGGTAAATAAATGGATTTTATTTGAGATTAATAATTTTAATTCATAACCTTAATAGGATTTCTAGATTTATTTTTGTGAGTTTAAGGACATTTTCTAACTTTAAAAATATTATATTTAAGTATTTTTAAATAATTTTCTGATTAAATAAATAAATAAATAAAAATGTTAACCGTTGACTTTGACCTTTGACTGGTCTGATTGTGTTTATTATGTGCGCTGAGTGAGGTTCGAACTCGTGACCTCCCGTACGCGTGCACGCAGCTCTACCAACTGAGCTACGTGTCTAACCCGAAATATATTGAAATTTAATTATACATATACACATACTAGAGCTAACATATTTTATTTAATTTAAAAAGGTTTGGATAATTTCAAGGGCGGTGTAACTAACCGGATTCGAACTCGAGACCTTGGCTTCGTGTTGCACACAGCCCGACCAATTGGGCTGTGTGACTAACCCGAAGGATATAAGATTTTTATTAAATATATATATTTACTAGATTATTTCGTTAACTGGTTTTAAAAAGGTTGTGTATAATTGGCGAACCGGAAAGCATGTACAGACTCGAACTCGGTATCTTTATGTTTCAAATGCACACAGTCCACCACTGGACTGTGTGTCTAACCCGATACAAATCCCATTTTTAATTATACTTATAAACTACTCGCTGTTCATCTTCTTCGTTTTTATGAAACCCGGGAATCAACCCGACTGTTTAATCAATCATTCTTATTGATTTGGTTGATTGATCAGTACTGTTAATGAAATAATTTAAACAGAAAGAATTAAAGGAGCTGTACCGAACAGTTGTGATCTCCGATGAAGTTCCGGCCGGTGAGGTAAACTCCGGCGAAGTTTATCTTGCGACAGAGGCTCTATCAGAAGTTTGAGGTGAGTGTGGTGCTTTCTATCTGAGCTCTAGAAGTCTTATTATAGAGTAAGGCAGAAGAGATGAAATGGGTTCAGTTTTCCGGCGACTTGCAGAGAATTCCGGCGATGTTTCAGAAACAGCAAAAATGCACAGAGGGTAAGGATTGAGAGCTTGCGCGAGTTGGTTTGGATGATTAGAGTCGGTATTTATAGAGTTACAGCATCCTGCCTTTAATTATTTCGGTTTCAAGATTTCCGGTTAAGTCTCTCAGGCGGTTACGTCTGGAATTGACTATAGACGTCGGTTATAACCGATGTCGTAGTCGGTTATAACGTTATAGTCAAAAGGAGAATGGCTGAACTCGCGGATTGCCAGATTTTTCGCGGATTGCGAGTTCCGCCGTGCTGATACCCGGTTTTTGAATTAGAGTTTTAATTTAAGTGTTAATTGTTTTCAGTATTATTCCAAAGTTAGCGTGTGGCGGAATGGTGTGTTGGTTGCTTGTTGAACCGGCTGACCCGGTTCGAAACCCGGGTTCGAAACCCGGCAAACCGCAGCCTCAAATATTTTTTATTCTCTTATTTTTTATGATTTATTAATTAAGTTTTATTCTAACAATGTTTATTAATTATGTATCGTTTAAAATTAAAATAACCAATATATACGCGACGAAAATTATGACTGACTATTCGGTTAATAAACGAAGCGGGTTTTGGAAACCCGTTTTTTACGGATGTTACAGTATCCCCTACTTTTAGAAATTTCGTCCCGAAATTTAAGTAATAGTGGTATATTTGACTTGTGGAGAGGGTGTTTTAATTTGACAATTTCATAATCAGAAGAGGGTGAAAGTTCAAATTTTATTGGAGGCGGTAACGTTCCTAGTAAGGGTTGGATACCCTGCTACAGGAATCGCTTTTTGATGCCTAAGATAAGGAATATTGATAAACAGAGTTGATTGACTAGGTATGATCTCATGCACAAGAGTTTTGAGAGAATTGATACGTTTGGAAAGATAAGGTTATATCCTAAAACAAAACTTCTACCACTAAAACCTACATGGAACCTCTCATAACCGCCTGACAATGCCTCTGATCCTTTGGCAAGAATACTTATATATAGGAAGTACCAGCGGCGTATCCACCATATTCTTGTCAAATTTTCATTGGCTTTATCAGTAAGTTATGATTAGTTCTATGTGACTCTAGAACATAAACAAACACAACAACCAAAGCTTGAGTCTTAATTCTGAAAGTATACATGTTTGAATGATGACAGTACCTCTCTCGTTTGTTATGATGAAGAGGTTAGTCTATGTAGAAGTGAGACACAACCCCACTTCTTTGAATGATGAGATTGAAATACGTTGAGATGTATGATGATATGAATGCTAAATTAGTGAGTATAAAACAAACTTCAACCATGAAATTACTAAATCCTACATGGAACTTCTCATAACCGCCTGACAATGCCTCTGGTCCTTTGGCAAGAATACTTATATATAGGAAGTACCAGCGGCGTATCCACCATATTCTTGTCAAATTTTCATTGGCTTTATCAGTAAATTATGATTAGTTCTATGTGACTCTAAAACATAAACAAGCACAACAACCAAAACTTGAGTCACAAATCTGAAGGTATACATGATTGAATGATGATAGTACCTCTCTCGTTTGTTATGATGAAGGGGTTAGTCTAGGTAAAAGTGGACACAACCCAACTTCTTTAAATGATGAGATTGAGATACGTCGAGATGTATGATGATATGAATGGTAAATCAATGAGTATAAAACAAAACTGAAATAGTAATTCGCATTAAGATCCTTGGATAAATTTCCAATTTATAATTGAGATACATGAAGATTGAGATAACATAAAGAAAACATAAAAACTAAGCGGTTGGAGTTGAATCTTGATTTTTGGTGAAGGAAGGCTAGTTGGGTGGTTCGTTTGGGCCGTTATTTTCTTCAACAGGATTGGCGTTGATGTTGTAAGCTCTTCCTCTTGCTAGCGGTGGGGCTGGGTTTGCTTGATTTATTTGGTTAACTGGGTTTGCTTGAGCTTGGGCGTTTATGATGTTAACCAATCGAGGACACGTGTTTCTAAAATGGGTAGGGTCGCCACAATTAAAACAAGCTCGAACATAAGGAAACATGGGGTATTATGGTTGTTGATATGTTTGGATCATGTTTTGAGTAGGGGGTGAGGTTTGGTTTTGAGAGGTGCGGCAAACCTTGCTCAAATGACCATAGCGTCCACAATTCGCACATAGTCGACAAGGTAAGGTAGATGGATGGTGATAAAAACAGGTGTTGCATTCAGGGTGAGGTCCAATGTAAGGTTTCTTATTTGGGTAAGTTGAGTTGGGTGCTACTTGAGTGATTGGGATAGCTTGGAGGGGTATGGCTTGTGAAGTTGGTTGATTGTGTTGGGTGACAGCGAAAATTTGCCCATCTCGTTTTCTCTTAGAAATGGGTTGTGAAGAGGATTAGGTTCGGGTGGAGTTTGAGGTTTCGGTTGATATTTTATCCTTCTTCTTCTCCTCTGTGAAGTCTTTATTACGTATGCGGTTTTCGGTGAGCTCTGTAGCTAACTCCATTGCTGCTTCCAAAGTTGCAGGTGTGGTACTTATTACAGAGTCTTGAATTTTTGAAGGAAGACCTCGAATGTAGTGCTCGATCAAACGGTAGAGAGGAGTGAACAAGTTGGGGACCATCTGATTCAACTCAAGGAATCTCTTGTTGTATGTGGTGTGGTCGCCTTCCTTTTGTTTCAAAGAATAGAACTCATCCTCTAATTTCTTGATTTCGCTTCTTGGACAGAAACGTCTTGTCATGATCTCCCTCAATTCTTCCCAAGTCAAAGTCATAGCATTCTCAGTACCTCGCTTGGCCTTCTCTGTATTCCACCATGTAAGTGCTACTCCAAACAAACGACTGGTAGCATATCGTACCTTGCGACTATCGGGGCAGTCGCAATTGAGAAAAGTTTTTTCCATCTCCTCAAACCAATGGAGGAGAGCGGTGACACCTTCAGTCCCTTCGATTTTGGAGGGTTGCAGGATTTGAAATGCTTGAAGGTGCATTTAGTGGTATTTGGGGGAGGGTTGATAACATTTTGATCTTCTTGATTGATTGGGTTGACGGGATTAGCGGTAAGGGCTTGTTGAACTTTAACTACGATGTTGGGTATTACGGCAGCCATTTGTTGAGCGATTTGGGCAGCCATGCGCTCACGGGCTTTTCCTGATCTCATCTTCCTACGAGCGAGACTAGAAGACATCTACAAGGAATACGTATCAAGAGTATGAGTTGGACGTTTTAGGGGTCATGTGTCGTATTTAGGAATGAACATTCATAAAATAAATGAAGAATAATAAATTTACTACATCCATAGGATGTCTTGGACTTTGCTCGTAATTGGGCCTTTGCATGCCGCCATACTTCACCTTCGTAATCATGTGGGCCCCCATGATTACCGGGTCTTTCATATGGTTCGCATGTGTTAGCCTGGTAACGTACACTAAAACCCGGAGAAAATCGAAGAAATATGTATGTAACGTATGAAATTCGGAGTGCATCCAGGTGTGGACACGGTGACACCTCAAAGTGGGGTTAGTTCGAACGACGTTTGGTATGCATGCTTTGGCCTAATAGGTCCTTCGTACTCTCATCGTTAGTCCCCAGGTAGGCAAACTGGTCCGTTATATTGGATTTATACGAATGCCAACCTAGACAGGACGTTCCGACTACCGGTCATCGTACCCTTACAGTTACTACATGCCCGTCGTAGAACTCACTTTGATGAGATTGAGAAATGAAAAAAAATGCGACAAAATCTTGAATAACGGAAGTATGAAGATGATTTAAATATGTGAACATTGAAACATGCGTGATGAATGTATATGTAAGCATGTTATGTTTGACTATAAGTATAACTCATTAGGTATCTCACAAAATGATAGTGGGAATGTTTGCATGCATTTGTGTATGTAATAAATACGAAACAAATAAACATCATGAGTTTGCATGTAACCACATAAACAATTAAAATCTAATCAACTATAGTATAGGCTCTAAGGGTCTAATAACCTATCCTATATCCCTATAGTCAAAAGCTCTGATACCAATCTGTCACACCCCGACCCGCAGCGGAAATGGTGATCGGGGCATGATTGGGTTTTCATCAAAGCTCATGACATTTATTATAAAGTTTCATATTTATTATTTCTTTTTAATGGAGAATCATTACAATCAAAAATACAAGTACAACATGTTCTATACATCTTTCAAGACTTCATTATTTTTCTTCTAAGGCAATTTCCTATGTGTTCCTTGCATCAACCTGTCCACCTGTATCATGTGTAAAAATGGTTTTTGGGTCAAAAAAAAGTTGGCGAGTGAATCCTATGAAAACATTTAAACGTGTTTATTGTATCGATTATAAAATAAAGTGCATAACCACATATGAGTAAACGTAAATGTAAATTAAATCACAAATCACATAATATTGATTAATACACACGCACACACCAAATGTTTGTTTTTGAGGCACGCGTTGTTCAACTCGTCTCCCACGAGGAACTGATGGGCCTAATGAATGATTTTGAGGCACGCGTTGTTCAACGAACTGATGGGCCTAATGAATGTTTTTGAGGCACGCGTTGTTCAACTCGTCTCCCACGAGGAACTGATGGGCCTAATGAATAATTTCCACACAACTTGACAATATGTAATACATCACAACAAACAATATTTACATTCTAAGTTTAGATCATATAATGGTATAGCACGAGTTTGAATAAGCGAATTGATTTAAGCGACACATGATACACCCCAAAACATGAATAAAATAGGGAATTTGTAAGAATTCCCTCACAGTGGTTGCGTTTTCTTGGATTGATGATGAATGCGCACGAATTTGGATTTAACCATGAGAGAAACTAACCTAAATAATAACATAATGGTTCGGTAAATAAATGGATTTTATTTGAGATTAATAATTTTAATTCATAACCTTAATAGGATTTCTAGATTTATTTTTGTGAGTTTAAGGACATTTTCTAACTTTAAAAATATTATTTTTAAGTATTTTTAAATAATTTTCTAATTAAATAAATAAATAAAAAAAAATGTTGACCGTTGACTTTGACTGTTGACAGGTCTGATTGTGTTTATTATGTGCGTTGAGTGAGGTTCGAACTCGTGACCTCCCGTACGCGTGCACGCAGCTTTACCAACTGAGCTACGTGTCTAACCCGAAATATATTGAAATTTAATTATACATATACACATACTAGAGCTAACATATTTTTATTTAATTTAAAAAGGTTTGGATAATTTCAGGGGCGGTGTAATAACCGGATTCGAACTCGAGACCTTGGCTTCGTGTTGCACACAGCCCGACCAATTGGGCTGTGTGACTAACCCGAAGGATATAAGATTTTTATTAAATTTATATATTTACTAGATTATTTCGTTAACTGGTTTTAAAAAGGTTGTGTATAATTGGCGAACCGGAAATCATGTACAGACTCGAACTCGGTATCTTTTAGTTTCAAATGCACACAGTCCACCACTGGACTGTGTGTCTAACCCGATACAAATCCCATTTTTAATTATACTTATAAACTACTGGCTGTTCATCTTCTTCGTTTTTATGAAACCCGGGAATCAACCCGACTGTTTAATCAATCATTCTTATTGATTTGGTTGATTGATCAGTACTGTTAACGAAATAATTTAAACAGAAAGAACTAAAAGTGCTATACCGAACAGTTGTGATCTCCGATGAAGTTCCGGCGGCTGAGGTTAACTCCGGCGAAGTTTATCTTGCGACAGAGGCTCTATCAGATGTTTGAGGTGAGTGTGGTGCTTTCTGTCTGAGCTCTAGAAGTCTTATTATAGGGTAAGGCAGAAGAGATGAAATGGGTTTGGTTTTCCGGCGACTTGCAGAGAATTCCGGCAATGTTTTAGAAACAGCAAAATTGCACAGAGGGTAAGGATTGAGAGCTTGCGCGAGTTGGTTTGGATGATTAGAGTCGGTATTTATAGAGTTACAGCATCCTGCCTTTAATTATTTCGGTTTCAAGATTTCCGGTTAAGTCTCTCTGGCGGTTACGTCTGGAATTGACTGTAGACGTCGGTTATAACCGATGTCGTAGTCGGTTATAATGTTAGAGTCAAAAGGAGAATGGCTGAACTCGCGGATTGCCGGATTTTCCGGTGATTGCGAGTTCCGCCGCGCTGATACCCGGTTTTTGAATTAGAGTTTTAATTTAAGTGTTAATTGTTTTCAGTATTATTCCAAAGTTAGCGTGTGGCGGAGTGGTGTGTTGGTTGCTTGTTGAACCGGCTGACCCGGGTTCGAAACCCGGCAGCCTCAAATATTTTTTATTCTCTTATTTTTTATGATTTATTAATTATGTTTTTAAATTCTAACAATGTTTATTAATTATGTATCGTTTAAAATTAAAATAACCAATATATACGCGACGAAAATTATGACTGACTATTCGGTTAGTAAACGAAGCGGGTTTTGGAAACCTGTTTTTTTTTACGGATGTTACACTTGAGGTGTAACAGCTTGAGGTTGTGGTAGAAAGGCTTTAGGATCAAATACTTGACCATAGGTTTGAGTACTTGAGCCAACAGATTGATCCGTTTGAACTGGTGGTGGTAGAAAGGGATTAACATTTGACACAAACGCGGTTTGAAGTTTTTGTTGATGAATTGTATTGACACCTGTCTTAATACCTTTAAAATACATCTCAGGGTTTTGTGGAACAGAAACCCTTTTTGCTTTCCGGATCCCTTCTTCATTTTGTTTCTCCCGTTTCTGAACAAACCCATAGTTACTGATGACATCCAAAACACCTGTATGCCTTAGTAAGTTAATAAATTGACTCCATTTTGGTGGTAAGGCGTTAGCAAAACGCATCACGATTTCCTGTGGAGATGCTAACACTTTGTAGGAATACATTTCACTGAGCAGATGGTAGATACGTGTTGTCATGTCGCTCAATGTTTCATTCTCCATGAACATGAAACCTTCAAACTCCTTTTTCAGCAGATCATGTCATATTTTTCTGGTTGCAGCATTTCCTTCTCCTCTTGCTTCCAAATTATCCCACAGTTTCTTGGTGGTGGTAAAGTATAAAAACTGAATATCCTTATGAATTGCTTGTGTAAGGATAGCAAACGCCTTTTTCTCTAAATCATAAGCCTTTTTATCGCTTTCATCTAGGTTAGCTAAGAAGTTAGATTTGATCTTGCTTCTTCAAAAGATTCCTTATATGGTATAGTAAAACATGTCCATAATTTTGTATTTTGTCCGAGAACATATGTATGGAAACGACTTTTCCATGAAGGATAATCATTCATATGGTTCAGTTTTGGTGGACGGTTATTACTCCCAGTTTCACTCTCGCTTATAAGAAGAGTCTGAATGCTCTGATTTCGATTTGCGACACACAACCATTGATTTGCGGTAATCATGGATGTATGTTGAGGCATTAATGATTTAACCCATGTGGTTGCGGAGCTTTGTGATTAGTCTTAATTTGTGCTTGAACTACTCCCCAATCCCAAGGATTATTACTAATTATGTTTTCTTGGTTTTGAAAATTAGAAGGTTTAAAATGTAATTTTTGAAAATAATAGTCTCCTTTTAAAGTTGACAATTTTAAAAACCTCAAAGTTTTGAAAAAACTGAAACACGAAAACAAATCAAGCTTGTTCTTCGTACGAATCAATGATTCGTATGAGTGACTGTCCTTTGTACGAACCAGGTGCTTCGTACGAGAGACACTCTTTCGTGCGAACAAACTTGTGCTTCGTGCGAACTAGGTTCTTCGTGCGGATGACTTGGTTTGTCGCATGAATAGTCTTGTTCTTAATGCGAATGGGTTATTCGCACGGATGTCTTTTGCAGACAGGAATCTTTTTGTAGGGTTGGTTGGTGAAAATTTCCTTTTCTAACACTGACTGGTTTCAAAAGTGGTCAGTTGTCTACACAATTTGGGTTAAAAAGACAAACATTTTGTATCAGCTTTTCAGTCAAAACAGTCAAGGCAAGTCAGAATGTCTAGAGATTTGGTCAACCCTACAAGAATATTCCGTGAGTTTTCCGGCAGTGCTTCACCTGAAGATATATTCAACTGAGTTTTGAAAGAAAATTTTAAGAAAAACCAGATCCTAACATGTCCCCATGTATCTTAACAATGTTTTTATGAAAATTTTCTTGATACAACAAGTTTTAACTAAGTTTTAAGATGGTTATCCTTTTAAAAACCTAAGTTTCCTGTTGAAAGTTCAAGAACACTACGGAAACCCTCACAAGCTCAGACACAACACTAAGCTTGCTTTCAAACAAGGAAGAGAGCCAAAGCTCTAATACCACTTGTAGGTCCACTTGGAGGATCAAGATTAACCTACTACCCTGTTTATACAACACACATACGAGTGCGGAATCCTCGTAAGTATGCAAACCAAAGCAAAGTAAGAAACACAAGATAACCAAAAATTAAATATCTTGATTAATAGAGAGAACTAGTACAAACACATACAAACAATGCTCATACAGACTCATGGAATACTCTATGTGTTCTTGTGCTTGAGTGTCTCTCTCTCTAGCTTGTTCACTGATGTCTCACGTCTCACCTTAATACTGAGAACTGCATGTCTGTTTATATAGTGCCCACACCTAGCAATAGTACGAAGAATGTTGCTAGTCATACGAAACACCATAAGACATGAAGAACCTTCTCCAAAAGATGCTCGCACAAGATGCTTGTTACATGAGCCACTCGTACCAATGGAATGTGACTCGTACGAGCAACATCTTGCTCGTACGAAGCATCTCTCAATCGTACTAGGATGTATTCTTCGAATAACGTTCTAACAGACATGACGTAAAGCAAGACTTAACAATGTGCACACATGCAACTGTTTTACACAGATAAACTAATCGTCGTACTAAATCAAGATAGGAGGATATCTTGATTTTGTCGACACGGCCAACTATACAGACACAATAAACATAGACCATACAATTACAGATGTAACTAAGAAAAAGCGACAGACACAAAAGTGTATTAACACATTTTAGCAGAAATTCGATCAAAATTTGACATTTTTCGTCGTAGGCTTCATGGTTGTGTTCATCAACAAGTTGTTCTTCTTCAATGGCAAGAAGTCATCATCTTTGATGAATGGGACGGAGTGTTCTATGGCCGGGATGTTGAGATTGATGAGGTTTGGTGCAGCCATGGTGAGTTGAATTTTTATTTTCAGAAAAAAAAATGTAGATTTTTTAGGGCTTATAAGTTTGGAAGTTGCAGGTGTGTTGGTCTGTGTGTTTCTCGTCCTTTTGAATATTGTATATATAGGGCTTGTGGGACAGAGATCGTGGGGGTTGAATCGTGGGTGGTTAGTATTTAAGTTGGTTAATTACAATTTATTTTTGATATATCCCCAATTTTTAATATATCTCCAAATTTTGATGTATCTTTAAAATAAATTAGAGACAACCTTTTGATTGTGAATAATAACGCCAAGTTTTACCTTTTTCTTCCTATGGGACCCTTTGTTAGAGAAAAGGTCCAATGATATCATTTTCTGGAGTCTGACATTTCTTCCCCCTTTTTGAAAGCAAAATTCAGTTTGATGATATCATTAGAAATTCGTCTTATTTTCTAGTACATGAAATCAGAAAATTTAACTAAGTGGTTTCATTAGAAAGTCATCAAAAATGAGAGTTTCCCTTTGAGATAGCAATTTTTTTATGTTGAGAGGAAATGAGTTAGCTCCTATGGCCCTTCTTTGTCTTTAGTTTAAAAAAACTACCTTTAACCTTTCTTTTAAAATAAAGATTCAATGGGGAGAAAGAATTTTTGTCAATATTATCAGATTTGAAATTTTCATCAGATTGTGTTTGTTTTATTAGGGAAACATTAGATTTGACTTACTTTTATCAGGTCTCTTCATATTCACCCTTGGTTTTAATAGATCTGATAGGGTTCCCCCTTTCCGATTCATTCTTTAAACTTTTAGGACTCGTTTTCCCTTCTCACACTTTTTGACAGAAAACAGACTTATATATTACAAGAAAATTAGCAAAAAGGAAAAGAAAGGAAAACTTATGGAAAAGAAGTAAAATATAAATAACTACAACAAAAAAATGTAAACTAATTTTCATCATACACAACTTCAGCAAAAACCCACAAGTAGGTCACCACTCAAGAATGGTTGGCAGTTGGTATCAGGCTAGCAATATACATGACTTCTTGAAGAATAGTCTATGCCAATAGACTTCACTCGTTCAGTAAATTGCTAGCCTAAATCTCATCAAAATGTTAAACCAATTATTCAACCTCAATCAAAGTTTGAAATTGGTGAAACATCAACAAGAAGATTCAAAATCTATATGAAAAGGGCTAAACCACAAACACAGAAATGGGTTGCAAAATTGTTAAAACCACATCATCCAAGGTTGAACTCAAATCTTTTATTCCAAACAAAATTGAGCTTAAAAAGGTTGAAAAGAACAAAGTGGGTCCAAAGTTCGACATTCCAAACCCACCCAAGACAAAATAGGCTTGGGTCTCTTTGTTTAAATTAATTTTCTTATCATGTGTGCAGGGGCCCAACGTTCAATATTGTCAAAATGGATCATGGATAGTGGAGCGTCTTGCCACATGACAGGAATGCTTGCGCTGCTCAATGATGTTAGAGCAATTCGAGGAGGATATGTAGGATTTGCTGAAACGCAGAGAGGTAGGATTGTCGGAGAAGGGATTATCTCGAACGGAGTTGTATCATTTGATAAAGTGAACTACATCGCTGAACTTGAGAACAATCTGTTTAGTATCTCGCAAATTTGTGACAAGAAGTTCACGACACATTTCAATGATAAAGAATGTCTAATTCTAAAACCCGGTTTCAAGATTCCAGAAGAATGGATTCTGATGCGAGCTCCGCGAGAAAATGATTTTTATGTCCTTGACATGAGCATCGCTTCTACCACGTCAAAGAAAGTTCAATGTTTTGTTTCCAAAGCTACCGAGAAAGAGTCAATTTTATGGCATAGAAAAATGGGGCACATTCATCTTCGAAAGATGAATTTTCTTGTGCATAACGACTTAGTGGAGGGTGTCAATTTGAAAAGTTTCCATCTAACAGACGATTGTCTTAGCTGCAAAGGGAAGCAGAATAAGAAATCACACCCGAGAAAGCTGTTAAATTCGATAAAGCTACCACTAGAAAGACTTCACATGGATCTCTTTGGACCAGTCAATGTCAAAAGCATTTGTAGATATCTATACTGTCTTGTCATTATAGATGATTATTCTCGATTTTCATGAGTATTCTTTCTGGAGAGTAAGGATGAAACTTTTGAAACTCTTATGATCCTCTTCAGAAAACTCGAGAATTTATATCATTTGCCCATAAAGAGAATTCGCAGTGATAATGGAACGGAATTCAAGAACAAGAAGATGCAAGAGTTCTCCAATAAAAAGGGAATTCTTCATGAATTCAGTGCCCCCTATACTCCACAACAAAATGGAGTGGCTGAACGAAAGAATCGCACGTTGATAGAAACTGCTAGAACAATGTTAGCTGATTCGAAATTACCGATCAGTTTTTGGAGTGAAGCAGTAGCATCAGCATGCTATACCCTAAATCGTGTGTTGACAGTTAAGCCTCACAAAAAGACATGCTTCGAGTTACTGAATCAACGAAAGCCTAACTTAGCATTTTTGGAACCGTTTGGATCACCATGTACCGTCTTGGACCCGGCTGGTAAATTTGGAGCAAAAATATTTGGAGGGTTTCTTTGTTGGTTACGCTATTCCTCAAAAACGTGTTTTCTTGCCGAGTCTGAACCAGGTAGTTCTAGCGCAGCACGTAGATTGTCAAAGATATACAACGCCTATGCAGAAGCCTGGGGATCCATGGCTGCTTAACTACGATGGATTGTGGGATTCGTTTGATCTACCAGATGTGCCAACTGAAGAAGAACTTGTTATGTTATTTCAACAACATCAGTTATCTAATCAAGAACAAGTTCCTCGACCATTGGTGATCTCTACATCATTACCAGTTAACACGTCTGATGTTGGTTAAAGCTCTTCTGTTCTAAATCTGGTTCCTACTAGAAATGTCAATACTACTGATTCATCTGCCCAGCCAAATATATATGCTGACTCTGATCGGGAACCAACTTTTGACGATGGAGGATCCAGTTCTGATGAAGGATCGGAACATATTGAAAGCTTTCTGAAACAACAGGCTGATCAGTCTAATGCTAGGAATAAAGCTTCTTCATATGTGCCGGTTGTCGATGAAATTCTCACAAATTTGCAACCACAAGTAGATGTTCCAACTGAAGTGATACCAAAGACACTTTCATATCATCTGTCAGAGAACATCATAGGCAGCTTACAATCGGGAGTGCAAACTTGCAATCAGATTAATAAAGATCTAAGTTGTTTCTATACTAGTATTGCTACACTTCTAGTCCGATTTTCTCATAGTTGTTTTGTTTCTCAGGTTGAACTAGGAAGCTGGAAAGACGCGTTAAAAGAAGAAAGTTGGGTGGATGCAATGCAAGAAGAGTTACTCCAATTCCAGAAACTTGGAGTTTGGACGCTTGTTGACCTTCCAGATTCTGCGATACTAGGTCTTTATATTTGATTAATATCTGGGGTATTATTCGAGTTCTTCTGATTTTGCGGAAGCAATGGCCTAGAACTCATATAATACTTTCGCATTATTCCCCAAAAGCTGCATGAAAAATGATTATGTCTTAAGCAATTATGACATTTGCAGTACAAAAGATTCCTTAATGGAACACCACCTAAAGATGAGCCTTCATCTCTTTGTCTGTACGGTGGTACTAACCTGAGCTCTCAAGGTCTCGCATTCACCCTATATACAGATATCAATTCGATATATTCACCTGTAAAATGACATTCTGGGAATCTCGATACGGGAGTATATTCTGAGAAGGGAAACACAGTTATTTCATGTTTCTAATAATACCTTAACATCTCTTGAAACAATTGAGAAACGAGAAGAGGTTTAAATGGACAAATATATTGGCAATCTAGTTAAAGTTGTTTAAAAGCTTAAAAGGTGTTTCTAGACTAACGGTACCGTTGACTTATATGAATGCTTGAAATGATCCTCTGAAAAACACAAAATTCACAAAAATGTTATTATTCATTAAAAAAAATTTCTTACAAACTCAAAAAACATTTTCAGTTTTCTTAGCTTGATAGTTTTATGTTTGTTTACCGATGATAAAAACACTGATGGTTGGATTCATAGCAACATCTTGCTGAGGAAAGCTTGAAATCATGGGTTGGGAGCTAATTTTTAGCAACAAAGTTTACTCAAATGTCAAGAAAGTTCATTAATTTGATACTTTACTTGTTCAAATAAATCGGTTTGGTCAAACATAGCAACCAAGGTCATTAACTTGGACTTGGAAGGCAAATTGGATAACTAGGGTCATTAACTTGGAGTTGGTTAGTCAAGTGGATTTTTGAAACAGATGAAATTTCTGATAAAATGAATAAAAAATACAAAAATAAAATTGAAATTGAAAAGTTTAAGTTTTTTAGTTTTGATTCGTACAAAATTCAACTTTCATGCGAATAGAGACGTTTTTGTACGAAACAAGAGTTAACAAATTTGTGCGATTCATACTGATTTCGTAAGAAACATGTGAGTAGAAATACTCTTTAGTTCGCACAGAAATGAGGTTTCTGTTATTTGTGCACTGTTGAGCGACTCAGAGAGAATTTTGTGCGATTCGACTCTAAAAACTTCATTTCTTGGTTCTTGTGTTTGTTATTCACATTGTTGAGGTTGATTTGCGCACCTCTTATAATGGGCAAGGTAATTTCGTCAAGATCTCAGTGTTATAATGTCAAAATTTCGTACGATTTGGACTAAAACTTAGATCTAGGGAAATTGGACCGGTAAAACTGAAAATTGACCACAAAATCGTTAAAATCGGCTCTAATAACCTGAAAATCAACTATCAATTTGCTAAAAACAATAAGTTTTAGATTCGGATTATACTTGGACAAATTTTGGGACGACGATGAATTTGGTACGACTGAAGTGTTTCGCACGAAATAAAATTTAAATGATTAAGTGCAGAATTTTTGTGCGAAGCAAGTGAATCGTATGAAAGCCGTGAACTTCAAATTTCAAGTTTTAACCAAGTGAATTTTTCGTACGAAACATAAGTTTTTGTATGAAACAAGAGAAAGAACCTTTGAAAATTTAAAACTTTTGATCAATATAGTGTTTTTCGTACGAAATAGAGAATTTAGTACGAATCAGTGAAGAAATTTTGTTAATGTTTGAAATTTTTCTAACGGTTGATTGTATTTGTCTTGAACAGGCCAAGAGATCCGGATTTTCTCCAATGCACAACATATGTTGTGTTACAAATGCTAAAATCCCAGAGATAGCAGCATATCGAAGTATCTTGGATTTTCTTACAAGGATTAGAGTGACGAAAGCGATAACAGATAGACACACGGCATATTTGTCACATGTGGAATATTTCTGGAATGCTGCGGAGTATAGTATTGACGACAATGCCAATATATCAGCAGTAAAGATTAACGATGTGGATATTCAAGTGAAGATTATTGAAGAGTTGATTCAGAAAGTGTTGGAGTTTAAGGATAACATGGATGATCCAACAGGCTTTACGAAATATATGGTTAAAGGATGTTTTTATAGGATGGGATATACGGGTTTTGTGAATGCTGCTCCTTTCAAGAAAGGAAATCTAAGTGCACCGTTCAGATATCTTGCGCACGTTATTATTCAAAGTTTGGGTCACAGGAAGGGTGGTTTTGATGAGTTGGTGGATTATCAGATGTGCATGATTACTACGCTAGTGCTAAATCTTCCCTATAACTTTTCAAAAGTTATATTTACTCAGATGATTCAAAACATTCAGAAGGAAAGATTTTTGCAGTATCTATGATTATACAGATGATGTTAGACTATTTACATCCGGACTTGAAGAAATCTCCAGACGATGTTCTTAAACTTGAGCATATGGATGTTCAGTCACTACGAAAGATGAACGTGCATTTGAAGTCTGCTCCCATAGCTAAACCGATGTTTGGTACCATTCTGAATAAAGATTATATTTCAACCGCACCTGGAAAGTGGAAGAAGGACGATAGTGGTGACGATGAAGAAGAGATTAAATCTTTATCATTGTTTGTGGCAAAGAGAAGTCCATGGTTCGTGAAAGATGGTGAAAAGGGTGGAAAAGCTACATACAAAGGGAGAAAGAGAAAAATTGCATCTGCTGCTAAAAGTTCAGGATTGAGGGATGAACCCGAAGTTGAAGAAACAGTTGAAAAGATGGCAGAAGAGATAGAACGTCAGGCTTTCGGAGCTGACAAGGCAGCAGCTGAAAAAGTACTATCATCTAGTACTGATTCAGAAGACAGAAGAGCAGGAGAGAAGAAAAGAACAAAGAAATTAGCAAAGAAACGTCAAGAGGAGCTGAAACGCAAAGCTGAAGAACGAAAGAGAAAAGTGACAGGTGAAGACGATACTACTTATGTTCCGTCTGAATCTGACCCTGAATCAGTTTTTCATACCGGTCAAGAAAAGGCAAAGAAGGATGAAACGATTTGCAGCTCGTATATCTCCGATTGTTAATCCAACAGAAGCTGGTACTGAACAGAATACTGAAGAAAATGTGGAGGAACAAACACAGGATATTCCGTCTTCTCCACTACATCATATGCATCCAGAGCTAGATCAGTAGCGAGTTGAACCAGAAATACCTCCGTAACAATCACCAGTTCATGAGACATAACAAGAACAACAACAACCAACACCGCAACAACCTGAGTCAGAACCCGTTCAACAATCAATGCCTGATCCTGAACCAGTCCAGCAACCAGCGTCTCAACAGTCGGCTCAAAAAAAGTATCAACCATCTCATGCTCAACAATCTCGTCCTACACCACAACCGTTTAATTCACAAGCATTTTTTACGAGATTAATTTAGACGATCTACCAGGAGGAGATGAGTTTCGTGTTGATGATCCTAGAATTGATGATTTGTAGAAACAGGTGACGATGAACGTTGTGCGCATAGCTGAATTACAAGAGCAGATAAACTTGTTAACAGCTGAGAAGTTTGAATGCTTGAAAGAATTGGAGGTTTAATCGTTGATAAACATCAACTAGAAGCAATGATGGCAAGTATTATTTCTGAAAATGAAAGATTACGTTTGCGAATGACAGAGTATGAATGTTGTGCAAACTGTCTATTGCCTACGTATAGGATATATCTGTAATGTTTATAAAGTTTACACGTTAATGTTTAAATGAGAAAATGTAAATTTTATGGATTGATACACTGTGATTCGCACGAAACATAAGTGTGTTTCGTACGAGTGAGTCACTCGTACGAAATACTATTTCGTACGAAACACAGATGTTTATTAGTGCACGCACTTCAGTACGAGTCATGTCGACCTATAAATGGGGAAGTGTTGTGTTAGAGCTAAAACAGATTTGTCATTTCATATGGTGAAGCTCTGTCAGTTTGTTTACTTGCATCTGTAACATGAACGTCTTTAATAGATCAGAAGCAGTTAAATAGTAAGTTCTGTCTTGTTTGTCATATCTAACTCTCTAGCAATGAATTCTGCCTCTGCTAGTTGGGCGAGATCAGATTGGTTGCTCATTTCGGGAGCTCGATCCCCGTCCACAACTGGTATCAGACCTACGGTACAGATTCATTCAGCTTAACAGTTGATGAATCACCTACGCTTATGATTATTGGACATATGAGGGGTTTGGACGTAAAACATCGAATAAACGGACAATCTACGGACATAATGTTAAATTGATACCATAGGATTGTTAGAAACTAATTTTTGACCAGATCTGTGCAAAAATCATGTCAAAATTCAAAGAAATGAAGATTCTGGTTCGAAAGATGTTATCAGTTTCGTACGAAACATGATTCATACGAAACACCTGCTTCGCACGAAAAAAAGGCATTTTTTGATCTTATTGATGAGAAGAGTGTCCATAAAAAATTTGGTGATTACAAATTTTTTCAAGATTTTAACGTCAAATTCGGGTTGTTCGGGGACACCGTCTAGAGCTTCAACGTACAAATTTGATGATACGATCGCAATGGGATGAAGATTTTGGGATAGTCACTGTACCTGCGCAAAACGTTGATCATATGGTGTAGTGATTATTATTGTGCTTTAACGTTTAGTCAGCATTTGGTCAAAACTGCAAATTTTGGGAAATTTTTGGCAAAATTTGTGATATCATATGCTTTAGTTCCACCGTAATCCGCATTCCCATAAGAACTCGACGTCAGAATTTTCAAAAATGAGGGGGAATAAAAATTTTCGTAAAAACTCCGACATTATTCGTGACGCTGCAACAGTATCTGGGTGGTTCGGACCGTAAATTATTTGGGAAACACAGTGGATAGAAGGTTCATTAGAGATGAAATAGCATTCATGTCTATTGACGAATAGATTACACATTCAGAATGGGTGATCGAAGAATGTTCAGAATTTTCAGATCATGTTTCAGATTGATGCTCAAGGGCTAACCACCTGATCCCCGGTGTGGAAATGGAAGCACACACGACGGCGTAGATGTGAACACGTCATTCTATCATTAACTCTGCTTTGCAAATGAACTATTTTTCGGACTAACCACCAGAAAACACGGATGTCTTGTAGTTTCAGTGCCCCATTCCAGCGGAGATAGCTATACATTTGTTATTGTGACTAAAGAGGATGAATGTGCATCTGATTTCCGAAGAATGTTTCTCAGATTCGATGTGTTACCAGTTAGTTTGTTTCTGATGATTTGCTGATTGAAATGAGTTTTACGGATACTCATGGGTTTGAAATTTTTCCATGTGGTTCTTCGAAGTTTCTGTCAATTGCCGGTTGGGTTTTGAAGATCAGAGGATCAAGCATCAAGGGGGTGCGTTAAACCGAACACGGATATCCTTAAACGTCGAAATAGAGAAAGCTACATTGTTTAATAACAAGTTGGTGATTATTCGAGAAAATTTGAAGATCAAGCAAATCAGAGGAGGTTTCTGAACCATGCAACCAACAGCCTGAAGATTAATTTCTGGAGATAATTATTTCAGGGTGAATGGTGATGCAAACCCGGATCTTCAATCAAGGGGGAATTACAATGTCAACAGATACCCGATTGAAGTTTCGGAATATTCAAACACAGCTCTTAAGATTTCAAGTTCAAGCTTCGACAGTGACGTCCAAGGGGGAAATTGTTGATGAACTTTATGGTCGTCACTGTGCGAATAGACTACACAGAGTGTGTATTGAATATTGTATTAGATTAGATTCGAACACACAACCCAAGTATGAACAAATACTGTTTCGTACGAATCATGTATGATTCATACGAATCACTTACTCGTACGAAATATTACATAACTTTAACTTTCAAATGGTTTGATCATATGAAGTTTTTGTACGAAACAAAGATTTCGTACGAAATAGAGAAAAATGTTTAAATGTTCAAAAAATTCTGATCAAATGGAAATTTCGTGCAAAATAAAAAGATTTTGTACGAAACAAGAAATAGACATTTGAAAGTTTAACACTTTTGTTTAACTGTGTATTTCGTACGAAATTAAGAGTTTTGTACGAATCAGTGAAGAATTTCTGAAAGTTCGAAAATTTATAACGGTTGAATATTTTTCTTTAACAGGTAAAGAGATCTGGGTTTTCGCCAGTACATAACATATGTTGTATTACAGATGCTAAAATCCCAGAAATAGTTGCGTACCGAAGTATCTTGGATTTTGTTACCAGAATTAGAGTGACGAAAGCAATTACAGAAAGACATACTGTATATTTGTCAGATGTTGAGTATTTCTGGAATGCTGTGGAATATAGTCTTGACGACAATGCCATTATATCAGCAGTGAAGATTAACGATGTGGATATTCAAGTATAGATTACTGAAGATTTGATTCGGAAAGTGTTAGAGTTTAAAGATGTGACATCCCGGCTTTTCAGGTATCTTAAACGCACTACTTTATTGTTATTCATTCCTACACTGATTTAATTCGGAGAATTGATTACGCGCTCACAATAACTACGCTAACTTTAGTAATTAGGGAATACACGGTGTTTGGGAGTTTTAACGGGTCGTATCTGAATTACGTGCTATGTGTTATTAGACGTTTGTGAATCTATTGCGTCCCACTCCAAATACGTGATTTAATATTTTATAAACTCCGTGTCGCGAATAATTGTCGAGTCGTATTGTGTGTAGTTATTTATAAGATTATAATGATCAGTTAGTAAATTCTATTTATAAGCCGAACCGAACCAAGCCTGTGAAACGTTTCGACTTCGCAACCAAGCAAACCCAACCCGCCACCCACACCCCTTGCGGCCCACACTCCTTGCGGCCCACACTCCTTGCGGCCCAAGGAAATAACCCAACCCCCCCCTTATGCGACCCCCTTTATGTACGTATACATGTATGTTGTGGGAAACCTTAAAAAAAAAACCTAACACTCTAGTGAAGTCGACGGCAGCCCCCCCCCCCCCCCCCCTTCTCGGTCGCGCAAGCTCTACATTCCTCGGATCGATTCCAAGCTTCCCCCGGTTCGCTAATTGTCATCGTTTCAAGGTTAGGGTTTAATTGTATTGCGATTCACACTAGGTTTTGTGTAATCTTGATCATGATTATGTGCTTGTATGATATTATTATGAAAAAGCGTTGTGGTGTATGATTAGTTCGGATAACAACAGGGGGAGAAACATGTATACGCTCTACAACTCAATCTTTTTACGTTATGCGAAATTAACGCCGTTAACTATTCGGTAACTAAGTTAATGTTAATGTATGTTATGGTCACTAAGTAGCTTTATCACGGAAGTCCTCAACCAACTCTCGGATCGTTAGTATTGGGTTAGATAGCGGGGAAATTATATAGTACTACTGGGCCCGACAAGCCCCACCCGAGCTAGTCGTGCTAGCCGACCGGGA
This sequence comes from Scalesia atractyloides, assembly GCA_947069175.1. Classification (NCBI taxonomy): domain Eukaryota; kingdom Viridiplantae; phylum Streptophyta; class Magnoliopsida; order Asterales; family Asteraceae; genus Scalesia; species Scalesia atractyloides. The sequence continues at coordinate 59,064,264 of CAMTDV010000020.1, forward strand.
ATGGTCAACGGGTGATTAATTTGGCCTAACTTTCGCCATGGTCAGTGATAGACCTGGCAACACAGAGGCAACAACAGTCAGCTTCGATCGCAAACTCTTACGTGACGTAACTTTAGGCTCGCTACCTACATGTTAACATTGAACTTATTTACGAACCAACCTTATTATTCCAGGTTAGGAATAATGGAACTATATCGTTATCCCGGGTTAGGGATAACGGGGGAAAACAATCTTTTAAACCGAACTTGTGAACTCATAATAAAAACCTGTGAACTCACTCTTCTTTAATGTTGACACTTGTTTCTTTGCATGTTTCTCAGGACGCTAGGAGCGCTAGTTGCACTCACTTGCATTTGATCAAGACATTTTTATCGAGTCTTTATTTACGAACAATTTTTGGGATTTTGGTTTTGGCGTTTATGTTGGCGCCCATTACTTTATTTTAATGATTCCGCTAAACTTTGAAACCTTGAAATTTTTAAAATGACTATGCATGTTTACAACAAATGTTTTTGGAAAACGTTTAAATAAATCATATAGAGTCGTTCGACATTGCTAGTGTCTGAGATTCTGGTTTGATCACACGCCTCGCGGTAATACCCCGCAAGTGGAAATTGAGGGTGTGACAAAAGATAACAAGGAGGCTTTACTGAATATATGGTGAAAGGATGTTTTTACAGGATGGGATATTCAGGTTTTGTGAATGCTGCTCCTTTCAAAAAGGGAAATCTAAGCGCGCCGTTTCGATATTTGGCACATGTTATTATTCATTGTTTGGGTCACAGGAAGGGTGGATTTGATGACTTAGTAGATTATCAGATGTGCATGATTATCGCGCTGGTGCTGAATCTTCCTTATAACTTTTCGAAAGTTATTTTTACTCAGATGATCCAAAACATAAAGAAGGAGAGATTTTTGCAGTACCCGAGGTTTATATAGATGATATTAGATTATTTACATTCGGACTTGAAGAAATCTTCTGATGATGTGCTTAAACTTGAGCATATGGATGTTCAGTCTCTGCGAAAGATGAGCGTATATTTGAAGTCCGCTCCCGCCGCTAAACCGATGTTCGGTGCTATTCTGAATAAAGATTACATCTCACCTGCACCTGGAAAATGGAGGAAAGACGATAGTGGTGACGATGAGGAGGAAGTGAATTCTTTATCTTTGTTTGTGGCAAAGCGAAGTCCGTGGTTTGTGAAAGACGGAGATAAAGGAGGTAAGGCTACATACAAAGGAAGAAAGAGAAAAGCTGCATCTACTGCTAAAAGATCAGGATTGAGGATGAACCTGAGATTGAAGAAACAGTTGAAAAATGGCAGAAGTATAGAATGTCATGCTTTTGGAGCTGACACGTCAGCCGCTGAAGAAGTACTATCTTCTAGTGCAGATTCTGAGGATAGACGTGCAGGAGAAAAGAGAACAACGGAGAAATTGGAAAAGAAACGTCAAGATGAGCTGAAGCGTAAAGCCGAAGAAAGAAAAAGAAAGGCAACAGGAGAAGACGATACTACTTACGTTTCGTCTGAATTTGAGCTTGAATCTGGTTTTAGAACTCCTGTCAGGAAAAGACAGAGAAGGATGAAAAGATCTGCAGCTCGCATATCTCCGATTGTTAATCCAACAAAAGCTGATGCTGAGCAATCTATTGAAGCAAATGTGGAGGAACAAACACAGAGAATTCCATCTCCACTACATTATCTGCATCCCGAGCCAGATCAACCACATATTGAACCAGAGATATCTTCGCAACAACCACCAGTTCCTGAACAAGAATCTGAACAGCAACAACCAACACCGCAACAGTTTGTGCCAGAACCTGTTCAACAACCTATGCCAGATCCAAAGCCTGTCGAGCAACCAGCACCACAACCGTTGGCTCGACAACAATCTCAACCATCTCATGCTCAGCAATCTCGTCCTACATCACAACCGTTTAGCTCACAAGCGTTCTTTGATGAGATTAATTTAGACGATCTACCTGGGGGAGATGAGTTTTGATTTGATGATCCTAGAATTGATGATTTGTAGAAACAAGTGAATATGAATGTTGTGCGCATCACTGAATTACAAGAGCAGATAAACTTGCTAACGGCACAGAAGTTTGAGATGCTTAAAAGAATTGGAGGTTTAATAGTTGATAAACAGCAACTTGAAGCGATGATGGGAAGTATTATTTCTGAAAATGAAAGGCTGCGTTTGCGAATGACAGACTACGAAGAAGAAAGGTTGAGAAATAATCGAAGGATGGATATATGTGGGAAGATTCTTGAGAAGAAGTTTGGTTTGAGTATATCTGAAGCGATTGATGAAATTGAACGTGAGAAGCAACAGAAAGAGTTACAGAGCGAGAATATTGGCTAAGCAACAATCTGATGCATTAGGAAAAGGAAAGGGTAAGATTGTTGAGGATTCTGTGACTGAAGAAGCTGTGCCAGAAGCTGAATCTGGGCCAGTACAGTGTTGGGATATCGTAGTGTACGAGGAATCGAAGAAATTTATTCTGATAGGAAAGCCTGTGTTGATATAGCTTTTCTGGATATTTCCCAACGATATCGAGAGTGGTTGATGAAAAAGATGGGAAAAGATAGTAAAGAATCGGTTGAAGAAAAAGAAAAGGAGGAAAAGATAGAAGATACTGAAGAAGTTGATGTTGATGATAAAGATTCCAGTGATTCGGATGATGGAAATGATGATGATAATGTGGGTGGATTGGGTGTTCGTGTAATACATTCAAACATTAGTGAATTAGTTGATCTTTCCGAGTGTTTTGATGATTCTGAAAATCAAGTTGCTGAAAAGGAAGGGATAAACAAAGTTGATGAATCGATAGATGCTCAGCAAGCAGGAATCTTCACAGAGAATGTTACATTTTCTGTTCATGTTGTGCAAAAGCCATTTGTTTTATACCTTGAGCATGATGTAGAAGAGGGAGAGTTTGTGTATAGTTACTCGAAAGAAGAGATAGCTGAAATGCTTGGAACTAGTGGAGAAAAGTTCGAGTTTGACTTTGAAGATGAGCTAAACAGGATAGATGTGTTCGAACCGAATGATTATGTTTTTGAGGAAATTGATGGCGTAAATGTTTATGATAACGTTGTCGTTGAAAGTGACTCTGATGAAGATACTAATGATGCCATTCAGGGTACAGAGGATTTACCAACGTTTGTTGATTTATTCACAGCAGAGAATTCTGAAGTATTACAAAGGAAAGTTTCGGAAGCTGGTAAAGAAGGAACGATTCCAGAAAAGATGTCTACAGCTGAGATTATCGAACGAAAGAAGAAATGGATTAGAGAGAGTCCAGCTGAACGAAACTTTAAAAGACCCCTGGCATTTTTTACTAGAGATGATGATATTTCTTTGGGAGATATTTTGAGTTGGGGTTGGATTGAAGAGCTGGATGTTTATGCTATTAAGGGAGAATTTGGGATTCAGTACTTCCAATATCTAAGTGACATCAAAACTCTGCCATATTGGGACATTAAGGAACTTGTGCAAACAAAGATGATAAACCTAAAGATGAAGTTCTATGATAAAAAATTATGGAGATTGTTTAAATTTGAAGCGAATCATGGTTTTGTTCACTGGAAACCGCATTATCCGCGTCATATTATTAAAGAGGCTCCAGTGACAAAGGAGAAAGATATTACGTTGATTGTGAAGAAACCACGGGTGTTGAAAAACATGCCGGTGATCAAAATGGAGCAAGATTTCTATACAATCCTCAAGTGGTTGCACTACGATTCTAATACAGGTGAGGCTGTTATTTGTGTACACCCAGATGAAGATTTGTGGAAGATAACTGAGGAATTAATCGAAGCCGTCATAGCACATAAAAGAATATTTGGGTTGTGGTGAGGCATTCGAGTACTAGACCCCATGTGGCTAGTAAATTGTTCAAAGAAATACATTGAATGTTTATTTTATAGCAAGATCAGTTTAGAAGAAAAGGATCAGGAGCAAGCACTTCAATTTCAAAAGGTTGTAAATGTGTGATTTGCAAATGATATTCATTCGGGATCAAATTGGAAGACAACATGGAGAAAGATTAAGAAGAAGGAATTGAAGAAAACTGAAGAAAAGGAAGCTCGGATCGCTGAACGTTCAAGAATAGCATAGTTACAAAGTTTTCAGTTTTTGATGCGACGTCCTCTTACTGATCAAACGCCTATTGCTTCTGAGGAACATCGAAAACCGTTAAAGAGATTCTTTGGGCGTTAAAGTCAAATCAAATTGAAGTTTTGAAGATTATCCAGACTACGGCAACATCCAAGGGGGAGTTTGTTGGTGCAAAATGTCTGTTGCCTACGTCTAGGATATATCTGTAATGTTTATAAAGTTTACACGTTAATGTTTAAATGAGAAAATGTAAATTTTATGTATTGATACACTGTGATTCGGACGAAACATAAGTGTGTTTCGTACGAGTGACTCACTCGTACGAAATACTATTTCGTACGAAATACAGATGTTTATTAGTGCACGCACTTCAGTACGAGTCATGTCGACCTATAAATAGGGAAGTGTTGTGTTAGAGCTAAAAACAGATTTGTCATTTCATACGGCAAAGCTCTATTAGTTTGTTTACTTGCATCTGTAACTTGAACGTCGTTAATAGATCAGAAGCAGTTAGATAGTAAGTTCTATCTTGTTTGTCATATCTACCTCTCTTGCAATGAATTCCGCCTCTGCTAGTTGAGCGAGATCAGATTGATTGCTCATTTCGGGAGCTGGATCCCCGTCCACAAGTGGTATCAGAGCCATGAGATCTGATCTACAGATAGACAACAAGTAGTTACTATGCAGACTTGGACATATCTTCATCTTCATCATTTTTCTGACCTTTGCTGGATTTTGGACAAATTTCGGACGAAATTTGGACAAAATGGACTAGGATTTTAGTAATTCAAGTTAATCTTCAATCTAATCAATCCATACCATAATTCGGACATAAAATTGAACTAAATCATGTTGAAAAATTGATAAAATTTTGTCAGTTTGAAGTTTGAATCGTTTGAATCAGTTTTCGTACAAGTTTCGTACGAAATAAAGTTGTTCTTGATTTTGTACAAATCAGATTAAATTTTATACGGATCAGTTAAATTTCATAAATCTTATAGTTTTTCAGAATTTCAACTTGTTTCGTATAAAATGACTTGAATCGCGCAAAATCTTAATCGTGCCAAAACTCATTCAGTTAAAAAACACTTATTTCATACAAAAATTCATTGATTCGTACGAAATTTTGTGATTTTTGTAAAAAAAATTGAATCGCACAAAAATTTTGTTTCGCACAAAGTTCTTGTTTCGTACTAAATCTTTGTCCGCACAAAAAGTTTCTAATCTGATTTGTTTTTTTTTCGAGAAGTGTGTTCTAACTTTTTGCAGGAAAAATGTCTGAGGAATTTTACAATGCATTCGCCACATCGGTTGTCACCACTGCAGCAACTCAAAACATCAATTTAGAGAATGAAATGGGAACAATGACTAAACCTCCAAAGCTTATGAATTTGGAAGACTTTGATAGTTGGAGCTAGAGGTTTATGAACTGGGTGCGAGCTAATCATTTTACTTGCTGGTTTGCAATCGAGGCAAAATACATCGCACCAGTTGGTGAAAGTGGGCTTGAAAAGACCCTTGCCCAATTCTCTGATGTTGAACGAGAAAGATTTATCAACAAAAAGAAGATGATGAACATTCTTTAGCAATCGATCAAAGAAGACATCTTGGCTTTATTGCAGCATGATGATGATGCGCAATCTTTATGGAATGCTCTTCGACTTAAATTTCAAGGTAGTGCTCAACTCCACAAAAGCAAACGGGCATTATTAAGGAAAGATTTTGATGTATTCATATTGATCAAAGGAGAAACGGTTAAGCAGCTAATTGAGCGATACTGTCATCTGGTCGTTCATTTGAAGAGAATGGGAATTGTGAAGACAAATGAAGAGCTTGTTGATAAACTAGCTGATTCTCTGCCACAAGGTGATGGTCGACTTACTTAACCATTTTGAAGAATGGGGTTGAATGCAATAATTTCTTGTTGCCTCGCTTTATCGAGAGATTAGAAGGTCATGAATTAGAGATGCAAAAGATGGCGAAAAACATAACTGTTCAAATGCAACAAGATGTTAATCTTTATTTGAAAAATAGTTCTGCTGCTCAAATCCAAGCGCCAAAGATTCAAAATGCACGTTCAGTGCATATAGCTCACCAAGCACACCTCAAACTCAGTCAAGCGGTTTCCAATCATACCCAACAGTTGATCCAAATACACCTTCTAGTCAACAGTCTTCTTTCGGATCAAAACAATCTCAAAACAATCAAGCCACTTCATCATCTAATGAAAGTCAAAGAATTATGCAATGCAACATTGCCGTGGACTTTCCGAACGCACAAAATTTTGATGAAAAGACGGCAAAACAACATATGTCTCTACTTGCTTCAGTTCTTGAGTCATATGATCGTCTTGTTGCTGGAAAGATTGGTAATTCTGAAATGACACGAGAAGACTACGATCAAATTAACCATTTGAAATGGAGTTGATAGATATGAAATGGTGCATGGCTTCGATCGTTCGACGAGCACAACGATTTATGAAAATCACTGGTAAAGAAAATTTGGGAGGTTTGGATGGGAAACTTGGATTTGATAAATCTAAAGTTACTTGTGTCAAGTGTCGGGAGAAAGGTCACTTTAAAAGAGAATGACAAAACCGAGAGGTTCAAGGGAATCAAAATCCTTTCCAAGATGACTATTACAAAAGAGCGATCTATCACCGACCACAACCGAGAACAAGAATCGTGCCGATTGAAGACAAGCAACCTGAAACTAAAGAAAAGGCTTTGATTGTTACACAAGAAGACGAAGGGTTTAGTTGGAACAAGTTTATTTTGAAAGGAGAAAGGTTTGGCATTGGTGGCTGAAATTATTGATGAACAGGAAGAAGAATCGGAGGCATCGTTTGATGAAGGACCTGAGGATGATGATTATTACTATCATATTTCATCAGAGGAAGAGGAGCTGTTGAATGGTCCATTTAAACAGCTTTTGCCTAACGATGTTTTAAAAACTTTTGCAGGATATTTCGCACCTACTCAACATTCAACAGATGAAGTGCAAAAGAAACCGGTTGAAGATGTCAAAGTAGATGAGAAAAATGAATTGCTGAAAGAAGACATCATTAAAGCGTGCATGGCAAATGGAAATGAGGTAAACAAATCATCTGAGAATGAAAAATCTTGTTCAAAGTGTGATGAACCATGTGGTGAGTGTCTTGTGAAAGACAAAAGATTTGCTGAATTGCAAAGTTTAACAGACAATTTGTCAACCGATTACAAAACCACAAAGGAAGCATATGACAAATTGAGTGCGTCTGTTAAACAATATAATAAAGCACTCAGAGAAAATGACGCAACACTTATGATGCTTAAAGAAACAGTGATGGATAAACAAATGGCAATTAATATTCATCTAAACACTATTGCTGAGCTCAAAAGTGAGCTTGAGAAAATGAGAATTGAAACCGAACAAGTTAACAAACTGTTAATTAGTTATTCCACAAGCTCATACGTCATTGATCACATGTAACACAAAGAGTGGAAGTTATGATCGAGTTCCTCCACCCATGTGGAACAGTTATGCTTGCAAAAATCCATCAGGGGTGGAAAAGGCGCAAATATTAAATTGAAAACCGAACAGTTACCTGAGGATATCAATATAACTTACACTAAAAATGATGGTGAATGTGATTCTGAAGTGGTAGAAAATGTGATTGAAAAAGTGTTAACAAATGAATCTGAAGTGGCTAAGTCTGAAAAGTCTGAGAAGTCAAAATCTGATGACAAATCAGAAAATAGTTAAATAATGATCCTAATGTCATAGTTTATAAAATGAAAGGATCTGATAAACTATTTTCGGATGAGGATTTTCCCATCAAGAATGTGAAAAGAGGTTGTGTTGACAAAATGTTCAAGCTGATGGAGGTAAGTCATGATGATTTAGATAAACATGATTCATCTTTCTATTCTAAATCAAAAACTCACAACCGACCTTACTATCGAAAAAATGGAGATTATCCGGAAAACAAGCGTGCAGGGTTGGGTTTTCAAAGCAAAATAAAACTAACAGGTTCCAAAAGTTAGATTTTACAAAGAAAATTAATTTTGTATTTGGGACAACAACCGAGAAGGAAAAGGAAATCATTGGTAGTCAATCAAATGATGATTTTCTTAAAAAAAAAAGAAACAAAAACAGAAACAGGTTTTGAATACCTTTGTTCATAAGGACCGCAGGACATGCTATAACCGCAAGAAAGTTGGACATATCGCACGATATTGTTCACAAGAAAGTTCCAAACCAGTTTCTTCTCCAAAAAAGTTCACCAAGGATGAAAAGCAAAAAGCACCCATGGTTATGCCGAAACAAATTCTTAAAAGAAAAACTGAATCTAATCAAAATGTTAAACCAATTATTAAACCTCAATCTAAATTTGAAATTGGTGAAACATCACACAAAGTTCAACAAAAATATTCAAAATTTTATGTTAAAAAGGATAAACCACAAACACAGAAATGTTAACACCAAATCATCCAAGGTTGAACTCAAATCTTCTGTTCCAAACAACATTGAGCTTAAAAAGATTGAAAAGAACAAAGTGGGTCCAAAGTTCGACATTCCAAACCCACCCAAGACCAAACAAGCTTGGGTCTCTTTGTTTAAATAAATTTTGTTAATCATGTGTGTAGGGGCTCCAACGTTCGATATTTTCAAAATGGATCATGGATAGTGGAGCGTCTCGCCACATGACAGGAATGCTTGCATAGCTTAATGATGTTAGAGCTATTCGAGGAGGATATGTTGGATTTGCTGGAACGCAGGGAGGTAGGATTGCCGGAGAAGGGATTCTCTCTAACGGTGTTGTATCGTTTGATAAAGTGAACTATATCGCTAAACTTGAGAACAATCTGCTTAGTATCTCGCAAATTTGTGACAAGAAGTTCACGACACGTTTCATTGATAAAGAATGTCTAATTCTAAAACCCGGTTTCAAGATTCCAGAAGAATGGATTCTGATGCGAGCTCCGCGAGAAAATGATTTATATGTTCTTGATATGAGCATCGCTTCTACCATGTCAAAGAAAGTTCAATGCTTTGTTTCCAAAGCTACCGAAAAAGTGTCAATTTTATGGCAATGTCAATGCTGCTGAATCTTCCGTCCAGCCAAATGAAGATGATGACTCTAATCGGGAACCAACTTTCAACGATGGAGGATCCAGTTCTGATGAAGGATCTGAACAGATTGAAGACTTTCTGAACCAATAGGCTGATCAGTCTAATGCTAGGAATAAAGCTTCTTCATCTGTACCGGTTGTCGATGAAAATATCTCAAATTTGTAATCACAAGTAGATGTTCCAACTGAAGTGATGCCTAGGACACTTTCATATCATCTGTCAGAGAACATTATTGGCAGCTTACAATCGGGAGTGCAAACTCGCAATCAGATTAATAAAGGTCTAAGTTGTTTTTATACTAGCATTGCTCCACTTCAAGTTCTATTTTCTCATAGTTGTTTTGTTTCTCAGGTTGAACCGGGAAACTGGAAAGACGCGTTGAAAGTAGAAAGTTGGGTGGATGCGATGAAAGAAGAGTTACTGCAATTCCAGAAACTTGGCGTCTGGACGCTTGTTGACCTACCAGATCATCACAAAAAGATTAATACAAGATGGGCCTTTCAAGTGTAAAAGAGATGATAGAGGAGTTGTCGTGCACAACAAAGCTCGACTTGTGGTTCAAGGATTTCATCAGCAAGAAGGGATAGACTATACTGAAGTTTACGCCCCAGTTGCACGTCTTGAAGCAATTCGCATATTCATGGCCTTTGCCTCATGGAAAGGGTTCAAGGTGTACCAATTGGATGTTAAATCTGCTTTTCTTTACGGAAGAGTGAAAGAGGAGGTGTACGTCGGCCAACCACCAGGGTTCGTTGATCCAGTGCACAAAGATAAAGTCTACCTCTTGAATAAAGCCTTATATGGTCTTCATCAAGCCCCGAGAGCTTGGTATGAAACATTATCGTAACATCTTTTGGATAATGACTTTATCAGGGGAACAGTAGACTCAACTCTCTTCACGAAGGAAGTAGATGGACATCTAATTATCGTACAAATATATCTGGATGATATTATCGTTGGATCGACAAATGACAAGCTGTGTAAAGACTTTGAAGAAGTCATGAAGCGCAAATTCGAAATGAGCGCAATGGGGGAGATGAAGTTCTTTCTAGGTCTTCAGGTTGATCAGTTGCCTGATGCTATCTTCATTCATCAGATGAAATATGTTCATGACATATTGGAGAAATTCAATATGACAGGAACTAAACCAGCATCGACCCCGTTAGCTCCAAATCACGGCATCTGTCCAGATCTTAACGGCGAAAAAGTTGATGAAACTTTATATCGCTCCATGATCGGATCCTTGATGTATCTTACTGCTTCTTGACCAGATATCATGTATCCAACGTGCCTCTACTCCCGTTATCAGTCTAATTTAAAAGAGTCACACCTGCTTATCGTTAAACACATAATGAAATATCTGAAGGGTTTTCCAAGCACTGGCTTGTGGTACCCTAGACATGATGATTTTACTCTTGCAGGTTACTCGGATTCTGATTTCGGATGCTGCAAACTGAATACAAAATCTACAAGGCCGGCTGCCAGTTCTTCGGAACCCGTTTGGTAACGTGGTAATGCAAGAAACAAACTGCAGTCGCTCTCTCTACCTGTGAAGCTGAATACGTTTCGGCATCCGGTTGTTGTGCTCAGATTCTCTGGATGCAGCAACAGATGAGAGATTTCGGTTTGCAATTTCTTGATACGCCTATATATGTAGACAATCAGGCCGCGATCGATATCACTAAAAACTCATGTCAACACTCACGTACAAAAAGTATCGATATTCGACACCACTTTATCCGTGATCGTTACGAGAAAAAAAATGGTACGAATTGAGAAAATCCACACTGATGACCAAAAAGCAGATTTTTATACCAAAGCTTTTGATAAAACAAAGTTTAAAAATTTGTTAAAGCTAAATGGTTTAAAAAATATGATCTCAGGGGATGTGTTTGAGGTTGAGTTTGAGGATTATGACGACTTGATGTTAATTTGTCATCGGTTAAACGTTTTCCGTACATTCTTTCTTCTAATTTCTTAAAAAGCCAAAAATATGTTTTTGATTTAGGGTAGAATATTTGAGGAAAATACAAAAACATTTAAAAAATCAAAAAGAGTTTTGTGTAAAAAGAGTGATCATAATAAATCAAAAATGATAGTCACAGTATGCTAAAGAATTGTATTGTTTAAAAGTATTTTAAGCAAGTCTTACTATGGATATGCCAATAGACTTCACTCGTTCAGTAGATTGTTATCGAGATATAAACCTAAAACACAAAAACTGATTAACTTGTGGGTTAACATCACTCGGATATATGGACTTAGTACTCCGAAATTTCGTTTAACAGAATGCCAGATTCCGCGATACTAGGTCTTTATATTTGATTGATATCTGGGGTATTATTCGAGTTCTTCTGATTTTGCGGATGCAATGGCCTAGAACTCATATAATACTTTCGCATTATTTCCCCAAATGCTGCATAAAATGATTATGTCTTAAGCAATTATGGCATTTGCAGTATAAAAGATTCCTTACTGGAACACCACCTAAAGACGAGCCTTCAACTCTTTGTCTGTATGGTAGTACTAACCTGAGCTCTCAAGGTCTCGCATTCACCCTATATACAGATATCAATTCAATACATTCACCTGTAAAATGAAATTCTGGGAATCTCGATACGGGAGTATATTCTGAGATGGGAAACACAGTTATTTCATGTTTCTAATAATACCTTAACATATCTTGAAACAGTTGAGAAACGAGAAGAGGTTTAAATGGACAAATATATTGGCAATCTAGTTAAATTTGTTTTAAAAACTTAAAAGGTGTTTCTCGACTAATGGTACTGATGACTTATATGAATGCTTGAAATGATCAATTCACCAAAATGTTATTCTTTAAAAATTTCTTAAAAACCCAAAAGATTTTTAGTTTTCTTAGTTTGATAGTTTTATTTTTGTTTACCGATGATAAAAACACTGATGGTTGGATTCATTGCAACATCTTGCTGAGGAAATTTTGGAATCATGGGTTGGGAGCTAATTTTTAGCAACAATTTACTAAAATGTCAAGAAAGTTCATTAATTTGAAACTTTACATGTTAAAATAAATCCGTTTGGTCAAACATGGTCAACCAAGGTCATTAACTTGGACTTGGAAGGCAAATTGGATAACCAGTGTCATTAACTTGGACTTGGTTAGTCAAGTGGATTTTTGAAACAGATAAAATTTTTGATAAAATGAATGAAAAATATAAAATAAATTGAAATTGAATGTTTATTTATAGCAAGATCAGTTTTGAAGAAAAGGATCAGGAGCAAGCACTTCATTTTCAAAAGGTCGTAATTGTGTGCTTTGCAAATGATATTCATTTGGGATCGAATTGGAAGACAACATGGGGAACGATTGAGAAAAAGGAATCAAAGAAAACTGAAAAAAAAGGAAGCTCGGATCACTGAACGTTCAAGAGTAGCATCGTTAAGGAGTTTTCACTTTTTGAAGCGACGTCCTCTTACCGATCCAACGCCTGTTGCTTCTGAGGAACGTCGAAAGCCGTTAAAGAGATTCTTTGGGCGTTAAAGTCAAATCAAATTGAAGTTTTGAAGATTATCCAGACTACGGCAACATCCAAGGGAGAGTTTGTTGGTGCAAAATGTCTATTGCCTACGTCTAGGATATATCTGTAATGTTTATAAAGTTTACACGTTAATGTTTAAATGAGAAAATGTAAATTTTATGTATTGATACACTGTTATTCGCACGAAACATAAGTGTGTTTCGTACGAGTGAGTCACTCGTACGAAATACTATTTCGTACGAAACACATATGTTTATCAGTGCACGCACTTCAGTACGAGCCATGTCGACCTATAAATAGGGAAGGGTTGTGTTAGAGCTAAAAACTGATTTGTCATTTCATACGGCGAAGCTCTGTCAGTTAGTTTACTTGCATCTGTAACTTGAACGTCTTTAATAGATCAGAAGTAGTTAAACAGTAAGTTCTGTCTTTTTTGTCATATCTACCTCTCTAGCAATGAATTCCGCCTCTGCTAGTTGAGCGAGACCAGATTGATTGGTCATTTCGGGAGCTCGATCCCCGTCCACAATGAAGAAGAACGGTTGAGAAATAATCGTAGATTGGATGTGTTTGAGAAGATTCTTGAAAAGAAGTTTGGTTTGAGTATATCTGGAGCAGCGATGGATGAAATTGAACGTGCAGAAGCTAGGGAAAAAGTTGCAGAACGAGAACAATTGGCTAACAGCAATCTGATGTGTTAGAGAAAGGAAAATGTAAGATAGTTGAGGATTCTGTGACTAAAGAAGCTCTACCAGAAGCTGAATCTGGGCCAGTACAATGTTGGGATATTGTAGTATATGAAGAACCGAAGAATTTTATTCTGATTGGAAAGCCTATTGATGTGGATATAGCTTTTCTTGATATTTCACAAAGACATCGAGATTGGTTGATGAAGAGAAAGACAGGAAAAGACAGTAAAGAAATGGCTGAAGAAACTGAAAAAGATGCAGAAGCAGAGGATACTGAAGATATTGATGTTGATGATCAAGATTCTAGTAGTTCGGATGGTAATGATGATGATACTGTGGGAGGATCGGGTATTCGTGTAATAGATTCAAATGTTAATGAATTAGCTGATCTTTCTAAGTATTTTGATGATTCTGCAAACCAAACTGCTGAAGAGGAAAGGATGAACAAATCTGATGAGGCAGTAGATGCTCAGCAGGCAGGAATTTTCACAGAGAATGTTACATCCTCTGTTCCTGTCGTGCAAAAGCCATTTGTATTATATCTTGAGCATCACGTTGAGGAAGGGGAATTTATTCATAGTTATTCAAAAGAAGAGATAGCAGAAACGCTCGGAATTAGCGGAGAGAAGTTCGATTTTGATTTTGAAGACGAACTAAATGAGATAGATGTTTTCGAACCAAATGCTTATGTTTTTGTAAATATAGAGGATGCAAACGTATATGATAATGTTGTCGTGGAAAGTGATTCTGATGAAGATGCTAATGATGCCATTCAGGTACAGAGGATTTCCAAACGTTTATCGATTTATTTACAGCAGAAAGCTCTGAGATGCTACAAAGGAAAGTATCGGAAGCCGTTAAAGAAGGAACAATTCCTGAAAAGATGTCTACAGCTGAGATTATTAAACAAAAGAAGAAATGGTTTCGAGAGAGTTCAGCTGAGCAAAAGTTTAAGAGACCCCTAGCATTTTTCACAAGAAATGCTGATATTTCTTTAGAGGATATTTTGAGTTAGGGTTGGATTGAAGAGTTAAATGTTTATGTGATTAAAAGAGAATTTAGGATTCAATACTTTCGATATCTGAGTGACATCAAAACTCTGCCTTATTGGGACTTAAAGGAACTTGTGCAAACCAAGATGATAAATCTAAAGATGAAGTTCCATGACCAAAAGCTTTGGAGATTGATCAAGTTTGAAGCTAAGCAAGGTTTTGTTCACTGGAAACCGCATTATCCACGTCGTATTGTTAAAGTAGATCCAGTAACAAAGGAGAAGGATATTACTTTGATTGTAAAGAGTCCATGGGTGATGAAAAACATGCCGCTGATCAAAATGGAGCAAGATTTTTATACAATTTTCAAGTGGTGGCATTATGATTCGAATACAGGTAAGGCTGTTATATGCGTACACCCAGATTAAGATTCGTGGAGGATTACATGAGAATTAACCGAAGCCGTCATAGCACACAAAAGAATATATGGGCTGTGGCGAGGCATTCGAGTACTACACCCCATGTGGCTAGTAAATTGTTCGAAGAAAGACATAGAATGTTCATTTTATAGCAAGATAAGTTTTGAAGAAAAGGATCAGGAGCAAGCACTTCAATTTCAAAAGATCGTGAATGTGTGCTTTGCGAATGATATTCATTCTGGATCGGATTGGAAAACAACCTGGAGAGAGCTTGAGAAGAAGGAGTTAAAGAAAACAGAAGAAAAAGAAGCTCGGATTGCTGAACGTTCAAGAATAGCATCGTTAAGGACCTTTCAGTTTTTGAAGAGACGTCCTTTGACTGATCAAACGCCAATTGCTTTTGAGGAACGTCGAAAGCCGGTAAAGAGGTTCTTTGGGTGTTAAAGTCAAATCAAATTGAAGATTTTGAAGATTATCCAGACTGCGACAACATCCAAGGGGGAGTTTGTTGGTGCATAAAGTCTATTGCCTACTCTAGAATATATCTATCATGTTTATAATGTTTACAAGTAAATGTTTATTTGATAAAATGTAAATTTTATATGTTTGTTTACTGTGTTCACATGAAACATAAGCATGTTTCGTACGAGTGAGTCACTCGTACGAAATACAGTTTCGTACGAATCATGAATGTTTGTTTTTGCACGCACTTCGGTACGAGTCATGTCGACCTATAAATAGGGAAGTGTTGTGTTAGAGCTAGACATGGATTTGTCATTTCATACGGCGAAGCTCTATCAGTTTGTTTACTTGCATCTGTAACTTGAACGTCATTAATACATTAGAAGCAGTTAAACAGTAAGTACTATCTTGTTTGTCATGTCTACCTCTCTAGCAATGAATTCCGCCTCTGCTAGTTGAGCGAGATCCAGTCGATTGCTCATTTCGGGAGCTCGATCCACGTTCACATCTTGGATACCAATTTGGTACTCCTTCGAAGTCCAGTTGATGTGTGATAACTCTCGCTAAAAAACAAGGATAGATCAAAAATGGTTTATGACAGTTTAGTTCCCCTCAAAGTCTCTCATAAGATACTTAGAGAAATTATAGGGGACTTCTTGCACTACTGCATGCACCACCTCCATCAACCGATATGAGATCTCATGAAAGTTTACGTACTTTCTAGACAAACATACACCAAGTTGTGTGACCAAGAACTGCCATGGTTGGATGAATTCGGACTTGCTGATCCCCCTTGCATGATTTCCCGTTGAGTACCCCATCTCCTTCAGGGTTTGATCTAGACTCTCGCGAGTCAAGAATGTGTCGATGTGGTTGTCATCGAGGTGTAAAGGCTATCTGAGCATCTCCTCGCTCAGGATGATGTCCTTCCCGATCACCTGACTTTGAATCCAGACCGTCGTTCCTTGGTAAATGGTTCATGCATTCCACCAGAACTCTTGCAGAAGACTCGGATGGACCCAGATATATGTTGACAGAGCATATGCTAGAGGACTTTGCATCAACATGTTGAGGATTATGCCACAGCCTTCCCATGCTTGACCGTTAAGATTTCTCCGGATCTTCATGTTGTGAGATGTGTAGTGTGGAAAGAATGCATCACTTATTGCTGCCAATTTTAGGGTTTGTGGAGAAGTTTATTTGAGTTTCTGAACGAGAAGAGAGAAGTTGAGAGTACCAGATGAGATGGAGTTGATCTTCAGGTGCTAGTTGTATATATAAGTGAAAGTGATAGTTCCACCATTAATTGTATTTACCAACTTATAATTTTCTTCCTTTTTATTCTCACTGTTCTTTAATGCACGAGATCCTCAGTCAGAGGCAAAGAGAACTGTGTGAGGTAAGATTTTCTACATTGAATGTTTTAGGCGGCTATTTATGTAAAATTACAATGATTATCCTGCCTATATGTCACCCTTTTTCTATCCAATCTTGATGACTAAGCTTTTATAGAATAACCAAGAGTGTGTGTGAGCAATGAATTTTTGTTCAGAAATTTTGCTTTGTGACGTAATGTACCCTAATACTCAAAGATTTGTCATGGATTTTTTTTTATTTTGAAAGAGAAAGAGAAATATGAACACAAATATACGAAAATAAGAACATAAATTATATGCAACTGTTGAGTTATTAATGTATATGTATGAAGCAACTTTGAAAAAGAAAGCATAATTTATGAGCCATTTTGATGATTTTGACATATTTGATAGTTTATCAGATTTTCTGATGAATTTATACAGTTTCTGATGGATTATCATAATATCTGTTAAATTCTAATCATATTCAGATGATTCATAATTTTGATTATTCTTTTGTGACAATGTATTTTCTGAATTTTCTTCATATTTTATATTGACCATCCACAATTTGCTGATTAGAAAATTGTATCTCTTTTCATCGAAAGGTTTTGTAAAAATGACAGCAATTTGGTTTTCTGTTGGAACCAAATACATTTCAATGTTACCTTTTTCAACATGATCTTTTATGAAGTGATATTTGTCATCAATGATGCACTGGATTTTTCTTGAATGATGCACTGGATTTTCTGGAATCAGACAAGATAGGAATTTTGGTCAGATTTACTCCATAGTCCCTTAGCTGAATTTGCATCCTCAACACTTATGAACAATAGCATGATCCTGCCACATATTCTGATTCAGTTGTTGATTTGGAAACATAATTTTCTTTTTTGCTTACCCAACAAACTAGCTTTTCTCCCAACATTTGACAGGCATTAGATGTGCTTTTTCTGTCAATTTTGCATCCTGCATGATCTGCATTTGTGTATGCTATTAGTACCAAACTTCTGTTTCTGATGAATCATCAAATGATACATATAAACTTTCTCTTATTGTCCTTGTGTTTAAGATAAAAATTCTATTAGCTTTCGAGGACAAAGTGTAACCAAGAAAAATACCTTTTTTAGCTTTTCTGACAAATTTTTAAAGACTTTCAAAATCATTGAATGCAAAGCATCTACAACCAAATGTGTGCAAAATTTTGATATTTGGTATTCTTCCATTTAAGATGTTGTTGGATGTTTTCTGAAGTCTCTTGTTTATTATGAATCTGTTCTGTGTAAAACATGCATTTGCAACGGCTTCTGCATAAATGTAAGTGGGCAATATGGCATAAGCTAGCATGGTTCTTGCTGCTTCTATCAAGGTTCTATTTTTTCGTTCCACAACTCAATTTTGTTGTGGAGTTCTAGGAGCAGAAAAATCATGAGAGATTCCTTTGCTTATAAGGAAGGTCTCAAGTTTTGAATTTTTAAACTCTGTTCCATTGTCAGATCTGATCCTTCTGACTGGCAATTTTAACAGATTTTCTATTTTTCTGATGAAGTTTTTATCAGATTTGGGGTTTCACTTTTCTTTTTCAAGAATTTAACCCAAGTGTACCTAGAGTAGTTATCTACAATGACCATAATGTGTTTCTTACCAAAAAAACTTGTTTTGCTTACAGGTCCAAAAGGTCCATATGCAAAAGTTCTAAATTTCTGAGTTACTGATAATTCAGAAACTGTTTTATGTGAGCGTCTTTTGGATTTACTCAGTTCACAGGCTTAACATATTTTATCCTTCCTGCGGATATGAATGGTAGACCTTTTACCAAACCCTTACTTGCTAGTTGATTTAGATTCTTGAACTTTAAGTGGGCTAATCTTTTATGCCACAACCAGCTATTACCTTTATTGTTTTTTGATAACAAGCACAATTGAGGGTGCCCTATTTCTTCTTTGAAATCAAAGTAATATATGGATTTTCTTATTCTTTTTCCGCTTAAATAGATTTTTTATCATCTAAACCAAGTAATAAGCATTTTTCTAGTAAAAATGTTACCTGAAAACCTCTGCCACAAAATTTACCCCAGCTTAGTAGATTATTCTTTAAACCTTCTACATAAGCTACTTTCTCTATGGTTAAAGATCCATACTTAATGTATCCATAGCCAAATGTTCTTCCCTTTACTCCATTTCACAAATTTACCCAGCTTTGGAACAAAATTGCCGAGTAAGCTCCTATCCCCCTCAATCATGTGCTTGCGCTTCTTGAGTCGCAATACCTGATCTGTTACACATGATGGTCCTAAAATGGAAGAGTTAGAGAAGTTTTGGTACCCAGACTTGCTTGGGTACTTTTTCTGATGAAGATCTAATTAATTTTTCTTTTTTGGATGAGGAATTTTCATTAGAAATTCATTTACACGCTGAGCCATTAATAGATTGTTTGGTTTTTGTTTGGAGATGGTAGTTAAACTAGCTTTAGTATGTCAACACACATACAGTTTTCTTTATTAGTATTTTCTAATTCATTTGTCTGTGATGGAAGATTTGCAGATTTTTGGAATTTTGGATGAATCCTTATTTAATTTTTCTGAAAATGTTTGTTTTCATTCATGCCTTTTTCCTTTGTTGTTAGTTTTTTATGACTGAAAAGAGTTGTTAGACCTCATTGATTTGCAAGATTTATTGTCAGATTCTAATGTTATTTTATCATAATTCTAATCTGATGCTTTAACAAAGGTGGTGGTATTTCTGATGTTCCTTTTTACATATCCCAGCCTTCCCCTTTATTTTTTGGTGAGGTTTCAATAAAGTTTATAAAATCTTTGGCTTGTTGAAAACCTTTTACATTGATTTCTTTGTCATGAATTCTTTTATACAGATCTCTTCTTTCCTTTTCATAGAATTCAATCTTTCCATTTTTGTTTAAGCTTTCTTCAATTAGCTATTGATTTTCAAGTATAACTTTATTTAACGTTCTTTGCAAATCATCAGATTTTTTGTTTTCTAATTTGTGTTTTTCTTGCAAGTTTATAAAATCAGACATAAGCTTGTTTAATTTTTGTTCAAAATTATTCAAGCGTTCCTTTGGTTCTTATCTTTCGGAATCTGCATCATAAAGCTTGGCCACGAGACAGATGTTTGCCATCTTTTCTTCTTCATCATCAGAAGAATCATCAGTTAGCCAAGTATCTATTCCTGCTATCAAACTTACTTGTTGTTTCTTAGCTTCTTCTAGTTTCTTCTCATAGTAAGCAACATCTTTTAGTTTTTTGTTTTTGCATTCAGATGCATAGTGACCCTTTTGCTTACATTTATAGCACACAACTTATGCTTTAGCCTTTTCGCCTGACTTTCCTTCCATCCCCCCTTTGTCACTAACAGGTACTTATGGCTTCCACCTTTCAATATTTGCTCAAAAGTTTTAGTGAGTAGTGCAATTGCTTCAACAAATGTAGAAAAGTCTGATGAGGTATCAGATATTTCTATGTTTTGGCAATAAGAGGTTTGAGGATAAGGATTGGATGTTCTTTGTGAGTTTGAGATGAGAGCAATGGATCCACCTCTTTTGTTTGAGTTCTCATATATCTCTTCTTCTCTAGGGACAAGAATGCTTTAGAGGTTATGTAGACTCATGTTTCCTAGCTCTATGGTGGAGGCTAAAGTCATTGTGAGACTTATCCATTCTCTTGGTAGAGCATCTAGGAATTTTACATTCCTTTCATTGTTTAACTTCCCAATACCAAATTTCTTTAGATCATTTAAAAGTTTTGCAAACCTGTTATAGGTTTCACAAAGATTTTCATTTGGTAAACTTTTAAACCTCTTATAAGAGGAGACATAGTATGTTCTTTTGTTTCTCTTCATCCTTTCTCCTCCTTCACGAAGATTGTCTAACTAATCCCATATCTCTTTAGAAGAAGCACATGCATCTACTTGAGAGAATATGTCATTTGGAAGTGCCATAATCAAAAGTTATTTGGCCCTTTCATTGGCTTCCACCTTTTCCTTGTCTTCTTTGTTACTAAAGTTTTTAGCTTTGTGAGCCAAGGAGACAGGTATTTTAGGTGTTTGATCAGTTGATGGGGAACCCGCTATATCAACTATGGGTAAATGTGGGCCACACACAATGGATTGAAACAGAGCCCGATCATCTCCATTAAGGAGATTGATCATCCAGATTTTCCATTGTGAGTACTCCTCTCTGACCAAGGTCGGAGGCTTTGACATAGACCCAATATTGAAAGCATTGTTCCAGTTTTGAAAGTTTGCCATATTTGGATAAAAGAAAAGAGATGAAAAGTTGATCATTTGAAAATAATTTATTCAACTTGCTCTGATACCAATTGTTGGTACCAAATGGAAAAAAATGCTCTGTTAACTTAATATGGCAATTGATTTCAATAGATATGAAAATGGCGTTCGGAAAGAGAAATTGAACTTTCAAGAAACAACAACTACATAGTTTTCAAGTTTATATCACTTTGAACAAAATGGTTTATAAGGTGATTGTGAGATTATTGACTAGTACAAACGAATACTTGTATAATTTTGTGGTGAAAGGGTAATAGAGTTTTTGTAGTATGTATTAAGTGCTTGGCTTGACTCCTCCCCTTTCGGTGGTTTTAACTCTCAGTTTATAGAGAGTTCTTAGCATGAATACACAAATTGTTTATTCATGAACTTGCTCTACATATAGTGGCATCTTGGCATATTAGTTGAATCCACTAGAGTCAACTTGCTACTTTAGGAAATAGTCGAGCCTTATTTTTCAGACAAGTTGTCTCAAAGTCTTGAGATACATCTCATTAGAAAATCTGATGAACCGATCATTAGAATTTCTGATGACTAGACTTTACCAGAAACTGATGATAATCAAAAATATCATCAGATCCATCAAAATGGTCTCTTCTGGTTGTCTTTACTTGTTCTTGATCTATATTTGATAAATGTAGAAGATGTGATGTCCTGTTTCTTCTATCCAGCCTCGTCTCTTCGTTCTGTTTGACCTTCATGACTTTATCTTCATCAGTTGATCAGATAGATCACGTTTTTCTTCAATACTTACATAAAAGTTTCCTAACAAATATCACCCGTGAAAATCTTAAATAATCATCGGTAACAACAAGACAATATAGATCTCCTGAGATGCTTCAAATATTGACTAGTCCGAAGAGAGCCATATGTAGTCTTTCTAGTGGAAGCTTAATTGAGTTCAGGAGTTTCCTTGGATGCGACTTTTTGTGTTGTTTGCCCTTCTTACAACATATGCAGTCGTCATTCAAGTAAAAACTCTTTAAATTGACCCCTCCACTAGGTTGTTGTGTACCAAGAAATTCATCTTCTAGAGATTAATGTGCCCCATCTTTTAATGCCAAATGATTGGTTCTTTTTCTGTTGCTTTTGACCCAAAATATTGTGCGGATTTTGTCGTTGTAGTCGCAACACTCATGTCTAAGACATACAAGTCATTTTCTCAGGGAGCGCGCATCAACATCCACTCCTTCGATATGTGGAATCCAGGTTTCAGAATGATACATTCTCAATTAGTGAAGTATGTTGTGAAATTTTTTTGTCACATATCTGAGAAATACTTAGTAAGTTGTTCTCTAACTCCGCTATGTAGTTGACCTTGTGGAACGACACCACACCAATAGTTAGAATTCCTTCACCTACTATTATCCCACCTTGGTTCCCTGCAAACTGGACGTAGCCCCCCCGAATAGATTTGACGTCGTATAAGAGAGCCAACATCCCTACCATGTGTTGGGACGCTCTGCTATCCATGATACACTTGGAAATGACAGGTCTTGGGAGCCCCTACACATTCGCTTAAACAGTTATTTGAATAGCGAGACCCAAGCCTTAACGTTCTTGGGTGGGTTTTCACAGGTTGATTCACAAACACTTCCATTCTTTTTGTTCCAACAATTTGTTCATCTTTTTCATCAATCATAATTGGAATAGATGTTTTGATCTCTTCAGAGGAAACTTTTGATTTTAACACCCAAATTTGATTTTTTGAAGTTGCATATTTAGGATAAAATGTTGAATCTTTTTGTTCCATTTTGTTTGAAGATTCACCAACTTCTTTAGTAGTAACATTAAGATTTGTTTGTTTTAGTTCTTTGTTAGATTCGTTGTCTCGTTTTAGAATCTAAGTGGGAACAAACAGTGGGGAATTATGTTTTTCATCCTCGGTTTAGAGGTAGTTTGTGGACATCATCATGCAATATGCCCCACTTGGTTACATTTAAAACACTTCCGACTGTCTGTTACAACAGTGGATCTCTGAACCTGTTCACAATGTCATTTTTCAGCAAAAAATTCTTCATTTGATTGATCTCTTGACAATTTCTCTTTTTCGCTTTCTAAGCTTGTGCCAAAAACAAAATTTATATTCTTTGAAAACTTTGATTTCCAAACATGTTGTTATTTTTCTTAACATACCCTAAACCCTTTCTCTCATGATAGTTATCTCTTTGTTTGTTATTGTAGGATCGTGTTGTCCAATAGCAAAGGTCCTAATTTGAGTATCTAGTCCATACGCATGGAATTCATATGAATTAGTGATAATTAACAAGATTATTTCATCAATTAACTGATTTCATTCAATATTTAACAGTAACAAACAGTGGGGAATTATGTTTTTCATCCTCGGTTTAGAGGTAGTTTGTGGACATCATCATGCAATATGCCCCACTTGGTTACATTTAAAACACTTCCGACTGTCTGTTACAACAGTGGATCTCTGAACCTGTTCACAATGTCATTTTTCAGCAAAAAATTCTTCATTTGATTGATCTCTTGACAATTTCTCTTTTTCGCTTTCTAAGCTTGTGCCAAAAACAAAATTTATATTCTTTGAAAACTTTGATTTCCAAACATGTTGTTATTTTTCTTAACATACCCTAAACCCTTTCTCTCATGATAGTTATCTCTTTGTTTGTTATTGTAGGATCGTGTTGTCCAATAGCAAAGGTCCTAATTTGAGTATCTAGTCCATACGCATGGAATTCATATGAATTAGTGATAATTAACAAGATTATTTCATCAATTAACTGATTTCATTCAATATTTAACAGTTAAAAATTATCAGGACAGAGCTTCGCCGTCTCAGTCGCAAAAGTTCTACACACTAACACCCCACACTAGCTATATATAGACATGCTACCTTCGTGCGAGGGTAGTTTATCTTTGCATGAAGGTCGTAGATTTCCCCTTCGTGCGAAGTTAAATACAAACAACGTAAATCTACCATTATCGTCATATTACAAACTACAGACACAACCCTAAGACGTAGGAAATAGACATTATGCACCAACAAACTCCCCATTGGATGTTGCCGTAGTCTTGGTCTGCCTTCAAAATTTTCAAATATTTAACTTTAACGCCCAATGAAATTCTTGCGTGGCTTCCTACGCTCTTCAGATAGTATTGGTATTGGATTAGTCGAACGAGCCCACTTCATGAACTGAAATCTTCGTAATCGATCTTCTTTAGACTTTTCTTCAATCTTCTCCAATCTTCGTTCCTATTTCATAAACTCTTCTTTCTCTAACTCTCTCCATGTTAATTCCCACATTTTTCCTAAAATTAATATCGTGCACATAGCAAGCATCAATCATGCCTTGGTATTGCATTGCTTATGTTTTCTCCTTCACATCGTAACAGATCTTGTTGAAGAACAAGCATTTAATATCATCTTTCGAACAGTTAACTAGCCACATCGGGTCTAGTATACGAATAGTTTTCCATAATCCCCATATCCTCTTTCGATCGATCATCTCTGGATTCAAATCTTTAGTAATATCCTTGGTGTCATCAGCTTTCAAAACAATAACAGCTTCACTTGTTTCGGAATCCACTTGACACCACTGAAAGAGTTTATGGAACTCATGTTCGATCTCCATCAACGACATGTTTTTCATCACACGTGGTATTTTCATCATAAGCATGACATCTTTCTCTTTAGTAACTTTGTTAATCTTTATCTTTTTCTTTAGAATCAACGATTTCCACTTGTTAAAACCATGAGCTGCTTCATATTTGATTAACTTCCATAATCTTTGATCATGAAACTTCATTTGGAAGTTAATACTCTTACTCTATACAAGCTCTTCGACATCCCAGTATGGCAACGTCTTCAAATCATTCAAAAATTTGAAGTATTGAACACCATATTCCCTTTTGATCGCATAGACATCCAAATTAGGAATCCATCCCCAGCTCAAAATATCACCCAAAGAGTTATCTTTGTCGCGTGTGAAGAATGCTAACGGTCGCCTGAACTTCCTTTCTTTTGGTAGCTCTTTAAACCAAATCTTTTTAGCCTCAGCAATTTCTTCTTTGGATAGACGTTTCGGAAACTTCCCTCTACAACTGTCTCTTCAATCCTTCTTTTTAACAAATCATCATTTGCTTCACTGGATAACTCTTCAAAAGTTGGAAAGTTATCAGTTCCTTCACCAGAATACTTGATCGCTTCATCATCATCCGATACATCTTCAATAATCACCCTATCATACGTATCAGCATCTGGTATATGCTTGTAAACATAATTATTTGGCTCGAATGCACTGATGTTATTCAGTTCTTCTTCAAAGTCAAATTCGAACGACTCTTCATCAACTCCAAGCATAATAGCAATTTCTTCCTTTGTATAATTAGGCACAAACTGGCCTTCCTCAATGTTATTTTCCAAAAACAAAATTCAATGCTTATAACAATCAGGAACATCTGTAAATGGAGTAGTTGTGAGGATTCCTGATTGTTCTTCATCATGAGTTTCCTCTTTCTGCTCCCCCTGGCGTTGTCTATCATCTTCTTGGTTAGGAGAATCATTCAGATAAGCATCTTAATAAAAAAATTCAATAATCTTTGTTGTTTCGACGATCAACCCTATTCCACCTTGCGTATTATGGTCATTGTCGCCTTTGTCATCATCATCTTTATTATCTTTTGTACCGACATCATTATCTTGTTCATTATCCTCCTCGTCGTCATCAAATCATCTAACTCTGCATTTATCTCAGCATACATTCTCATATGTTCTACAATCTTTTCTATCATAGATTTATAATGTCACACCCTCAATTTCCACTTGCGGAGTTTTACCGCGAGACGTGTGAACAAACCAGAATCTGAAACACTAGTACGTCGAACGACTCTATATGATTTGGTAATACGTTTTCCAAAAATCATTTGTTTAACCATTCATCGTAGATTTTATATTGTCTTAGTTAGTTACCAATGTTTAGCGGAAGCATTAGTTTTTATGGTTGAGCGGAAGCATAAAATAAGTAGAGAAACGGGCGCCAACACAAACGCCAAAACAAATGAAAAACCCAAAACAATGGTTGTAAATGAGACTCGATAAAAGATGTCTTGTTCAATGCATGTGAGTGCACCTAGAGCTCCTAGCGTCCTGAGAAACATGTAAAGAAACAAGTGTCAACATTAAAGATGAGTGAGTTCATAGGTTTTGATAAATTCGTTTGTTCGGTTATAAGTTTGTTTCTCCCGTTATCCCTAACCCGGGATAACGACTAGTTTCATTATTCCCAACCCGGAATAATAATGTTGTTGGTTCCATTATTCCCAACCCGAAATAATATTGTTGTTTGTTCCATTATTCCTAACCCGGAATAATAATGTTGATTCGTTCCATTATTCCTAACCCGGAATAATAAAGTTGTTGTTTCCATTATCCCTAACCCGGGATAATATAGTTGATTCGTAATTAAGTTCAATGTTAACATATATAGGTAGCTAGCCTAAAGTTATGTCACGTAAGTGTTCGCGATCGAAGCTGACTGTTGTGCCTCCGTGTTGCCAGGCCTATCACTGACCATGGCAAAGTTAGGCCAAATTATTCACCCGTTGACCATACCCGGTCGGCTAGCGCGACTAGCTCGGATGGGGCTTGTCGGGCCCAGTAGTACTAGTTATAATTTCCCCGCTATTAAAACCCAATACTAACGATCCGAGAGATTGTCGAGGACTTATGTGATATAGCTGCTTAGTGACCATAACATTACATTAACATCAACTTAGTTACCGAATAGTTATGTGACGTTAATTTCGTATAACGTAAAGAGATTGAGTTTGAAGAGTGTATACATGTTTCTCCCCTTGTTGTTTAAAACCGGATAAAATTAGGGGCCGTGAACTCACCTTTAGTTGCTCGGTTAGTGTAGCAAAGAAGTTGTAAGGGATGGGACCGCTAATTGCATCCTAACAAACCAATTGATTTCAAGTCAGTGTGTGAACACACCAATACAAATTCTACACGTAATTTACGCACAAAGTGATACACACAACAAAATACCTAACACTCAAACATGCATGCAAGTATCCTCATGTGAACATAGTAATCAAAACAATTTATCATGAACATAATCCAATCCATGCAACAATTTGGTGCACACAATCACAAGTTATCAAATTTCAGCTTACATACTCATAATTCAGCTGTTTTCTAGGATTTTTATAAAATAGTTCCAACGTTTCAAAAATTCCAATTATTTTACAGAAGGTGACAACTATATTGTAGAAATTTATATAAATTTTTTAAGTCCTAATTCTTTACCATTTAACCATAAATATTAATATACTAGGCTGCAGTCAGATTCGTCGCTTTCTGACTGCAGTCCACGGAAGAATTTATTTAAAAATCACTGATCGTCCAATTAACAAAATTCCAGTTGGAGTTGCCCGGAAATTTCCATACCTAGTTGCTGTACAAATTTCATGATTCGACTCCCTACTGATTATAAAATCCAACTCGATAAACAACTAACAAAATTTCAGGATTTTCACAGCTTTAGTTACTGAATTTATTTGGCCACTTAAAAATATCAAACGACTTCAGAAAAATATGAATCCAGCGCCATTAGATTCGTTATTCAAATCTCTACGTTTTAGACTTCAGAAAATCCGTTTTTCGACAACTAATGACCGAGTTACAGCCAGTTGAAGTCGGCTGTAACTATCACTCAGCAACCTGTTTCAGCATTTTGTTACCACTAATTCGCATAAACCGTCAATATAATGAACCTAGGCAATCAAGAACCGATTTTTCTAATCATAGATCAATACATATATTACATCCATGCAAACCCTAATCAATATCTCTAGTCTTTATAAACAAAACACACTCGCAAACTATGAGTTCCGAAAACAATCATACATGCAAACAATGATCAATCAGCAGATTAACAACATAATCATTACATTCAAACACATATAATCCGAATATGATCTTGCAAACGATTATAAATCCTAACCTTTAATAATGGTGAATAACGAGTCAAGACTTGGATGAGAATGGATTCGGCTGTTCAAGCAAGATCACGACCGAAAGAATGAGATGAACAATCTGCTGTCGCGACCGAGAGATGATGATGGAGTTGTAACAAGCTGCTTGCGGTCGAGGGACTGAAAGGGGAGGCTGCTCGCGATCAAAGGGACAAGTGTAAGGCTGCCGACGGCTGTTTTGCTATTAGGGTTTTGTGTTGTGAAGGAACATGCATGTGTTAGTATATATAGGCGCAAGATGATCAAGAAAGGGGAATAGGTTGCGGTTTGGGTTTGATCTCGGGGCCGAGGGCTGGGTGGGTCGGTTTGGGTTGTTTGCTCGCGACATGGTTTTGGGTTTAAGGTTTGGGTTCTAAACTTGGTTCACTCCTAGTCTTGGTTCCTTGAGTCGCAAGAAAAGAGACCGGCTCGTGTCGCGGTTTGGCTCGATTCATTTGTTTATTTATTACGTCTATACATTATAACTAACATAAAACACGAACTCGGATATCACATAATAACACACCAACTTATAAACGTTTAATACGTAGCACATAATTTATTCGACAAGTATTGCGTTTAAGTTATCCGAAAAACCGGGATGTCACATTATCCCCATGTTGAAAGAATTTTCGTCACGCGGTTTAGAATGCAGCGTACATGTTTAGAGTGCCACGCACAAAGAGTTAGTTCGTTAACGATGGTATGCGAAGTTACAAGAAGTTCCCAAGTGCCATGCACAAAGATTCCCAAGTGCCATGCACAAGAATTTAGTTAACAATGGTACGCGAAAGTGTGAGAAATTTCCAGGTTGTCACATCATCCCTATATTGAAAGAATTTTCGTCCCGAAAATTTAGTTGTTGGTATCGTTAGTTTGCTGCTCAGCTGCAAAGAGGTGTGGGTATTTACTTTTCATTTGGTCCTCTCTTTCCCACGTGAACTCCGGTCCACGCTTAGAGTCCCAATGAACCTTAACGATCGGAATCTTGCTGTGCCTTCGAGTCTTGATCTCACGATCCATGATCTCGATAGGCTGTTCCACAAAGTGTAGTTGTTCATCCACTTGGATCTCATCCAATGGAATGACTAGAGTTTCATCTGATAGACACTTCTTCAGATTTGACACGTGAAATACGTTGTGAACTCCACTGAGTTCGGAAGGAAGGTCTAATTGATAAGCTACAGGTCTAATACGTTTCAAGATTACAAACGGACCTACGTACCGTGGGTTTAGTTTGCCCCGTTTTCCGAAGCGGATTACACCCTTCCAGGGTGACACCTTTAGTAGGACGCGGTCGCCTACTTGAAATTCGAGCAGTTTGCGTCGTTGATCAGCGTAGCTTTTCTGTCGATCTCGTGCCGCCGCCATGCGATTTCTGATTTGTACAATCTTTTCAGTAGCCTCAAGTATTAACTCAGGGCCTGTGAGTTGACTGTCACCGACTTCTGCCCAACAGACCGGTGATCTACATTTACGACCGTATAATGCCTCAAACGGTGCTGCCGAAATACTCGTATGATAACTGTTGTTATATGAGAATTCCACTAAAGGCAGGTGGATTTCCCAACTATTTCCAAAGTCTACTACGCATGCCCTAAGCATGTCTTCCAAGGTCTGTATGGTCCTTTCGCTTTGACCATCAGTCTGAGGGTGATAGGTTGTGCTCATATCTAAGCGTGTTCCCAACGCTTTCTGAAGTGACTGCCAAAAGTTGGACGTGAAGCGAGCATCTCTGTATGAGATGATGGACGTTGGCACTCCGTGCCGAGAAACTACTTCCTTAATGTAGATGCGAGTCAACTTCTCCATCTTATCTGTTTCTTTAATAGCTAGGAAGTGTGCGGACATAGTTAAACGATCCACAATCACCCAAATGGTATCGCAACAACCCAAAGTTCGCGGAAGTTTAGTGATGAAGTCCATCGAGATCTGATCCCATTTCCACACTGGGATCTCAGGTTGTTGAAGTAGTCCCGATGGCTTTTGATACTCTACCTTGACTTTTGCACAAGTCAAACACTTACTCACGTAGGTGGCTATATCAGCTTTCATGTTGGGCCACCAATACGCAGCTTTAAGGTCTTGATACATCTTATCCGAACCCGGATGGACGGAGTATCGGGATTTGTGAGCTTCATCCATGACTAGCTCTCTGAGGTTTCCGTAGAGAGGTACCCATATGCGATTCATGAAATACCGGGCTCCATTGGGTTTTACATCCCAATCGCGTTCCATTTTTCCCACTGATTCGGCCTTGATGTTTTCCTCCTTAACTGCTTCTAACTGGGCGTCGCGTATTTGTTCGGGTAGCCCCGAATGAATAGTGAGTTGTAATGCTCGTACACGGCGAGGTTTCAAGTGTTCCTTCCTACTGAGGGCATCAGCTACCACGTTAGCTTTACCCGGGTGATACCGAATGGCACACTCATAATCGTTCAAGAGTTCGACCCAGCGACGCTGTCGCATGTTCAACTCCTTCTGATCAAAGATGTGTTGGAGGCTCTTGTGGTCTGTAAAGATTGTGCACTTCGTTCCATAGAGGTAGTGTCTCCAAATCTTAAGTGCAAACACTACTGCTCCCAATTCCAGGTCATGCGTTGTGTAGTTTTTCTCGTGAACCTTCAATTGTCGCGACGCATACGCGATGACCTTATCGCGTTGCATGAGTACGCATCCCAATCCCTGAATGGAAGCATCACAATATACTACAAAGTCATCTGTCCCTTCCGGCAAGGACAGAATGGGTGCACTGCAAAGTTTCTGTTTCAGCAATTGAAATGCCGCTTCCTGCTTGTCACCCCAAGCATACTTGATGCCTTTCTGGGTGAGGGTAGTAAGCGGTTGTGCGATCTTTGAAAATCCCTCGATGAAACATCTGTAGTAACCAGCCAAACCCAAAAATTGGCGGATCTCCGTCGGTGTCCTGGGTGCTTCCCAGTTTTTGATAGCTTCAATCTTGGCAGGGTCGACATGGATACCCTTTTCATTTACGATATGCCCGAGAAACTGAACTTCCCGAATCCAGAAATCACACATTGAAAGCTTGGCATATAGCTTCTCCTGTTGAAGTAATCCTAGCAGTAATCGTAGATGTTCAGCATGTTCTTCTTCACTCTTAGAGTAGATAAGTATGTCATCGATGAACACAATGACAAATTTGTCGAGGTATGGTTTACACACACGGTTCATGAGGTCCATGAACACCGCGGGTGCGTTGGTGAGACCGAAGGGCATGACCAAGAACTCATAATGGCCATACCGAGTACGAAATGCCGTCTTAGCGATATCCTCCTCCCTGACGCGTAGCTGGTGGTAACCGGACCGTAGATCAATCTTGGAGTAGTAGCTTGACCCTTGCAGTTGGTCAAAGAGATCGTCGATGCGAGGTAACGGGCATCGGTTCTTGACAGTAAC
Organism: Scalesia atractyloides; assembly: GCA_947069175.1. Lineage (NCBI taxonomy): Eukaryota > Viridiplantae > Streptophyta > Magnoliopsida > Asterales > Asteraceae > Scalesia > Scalesia atractyloides. The sequence continues at coordinate 59,095,644 of CAMTDV010000020.1, forward strand.
CTTGTTGAGTTCCCTGTAGTCGATGCACATGCGGAAGGTCCCGTCCTTCTTCTTGACAAAAAAGACTGGAGCTCCCCATGGCGAAACGCTTGGTCGGATAAATCCGTTTTCTAACAGCTCCTGAAGTTGGGTAGACAGCTCCTGCAGCTCGGCTGGAGCTAGGCGGTATGGGGCCTTGGCGATAGGAGTTGCATGGTTCGCCAATTCGATTTCAAACTCCAATTGTCGATGGGGTGGAAGACCAGGTAATTCCTCTGGGAATACATCGGAAAAATCACGGACGACAGGGATATCTTCTATACGTTTCTCGTCCTTAGGCTGTTCGGTAACTAGTGCGAGTAAAGTGAAGGAGTTCTTCCTCCGAAGATACTTCTGCGCTTGCATGTAAGAGATGATGTTTGTGACGGCGCCTGCCTTCTCGCCTTGCACCGTCAAGATTTCGTCGTTAGAGAGCGGAATACGGATAGATTTTTCGAAGCAGAGAACTTCAGCTCGGACGTCGGATAGCCAGTCCATTCCGACTACCACGTCAAAACTACCCAGGGTAGTTGTCATCAGATCAATGGTAAAGGTGTGACCCGCGAGTTTGAGTTGGCAGCCAGGTACTATATGGGTCACGTCCACAGATTTACCATCGGTTAGTTCTATGATATAAGGGGTCTCTAAGGGTTTAGGCGTGAGATTTAGGTTCTTCCTGAAAGACTCAGATATAAAGCTCCTATCCGCACCCGTATCAAAAAGCACAGTAGCAAAATGTTCATTAAGGGGAAACTTACCGGTGACCACGTTCGAGTCGTTTCTGGCCTCTCGCGGCCCAATGTAAATGCGCGACCTTTGGCACCTCCTGTGCCGCCATTTCCATTATTGTTGTTATTGTTGTTGTTGTGGTTATTGTGGTTGTGGTTGTTCCCACCATTGTTGTTGTTCTTGTTACGCAGTTGTGGGCAGTCTCTTTTGAAGTGGGCAGTGCTACCACACTGATAGCATCCCCGGTTAACACCCTGTTGTGGGCCTTGGGGTTGATTTTGGTTCTGTCGGGACATGATTTCCCCACGACAATCCTTTGCCGCATGTCCCACCTTGCCACATCGTTGGCAGCGATTCCCGGCACAAGGGCCGTGATGATGAAGATTACAGCGATTGCACTGCGGCTTTCGACCAACATAGCCGCTTGCGTTCTGGTTGTTGTTGTTGTTGGCGGGCTGATTTTGGTGACCCCGGTGGTTGTTGTAATGATTGAACCGTTTCTGGTTCCCCTGTTGTGGCTGGGATGACGAAGACTGTCGAACAGACGAGTCTTCAAACTTTCTTTTATTATCAGGGGCAACTTCAGTTGTACCCCGAGCTGGCAACTTCTTTTGTTCCACCGCCTTATCGGTGAGTTTGTGCGCCAATCGGATTGCTTGATGTTCAGTTGCAGTGTTACTAGCCATTACCATACCCTGAATCTCCGGAACCAGACCCCCAAGGTAGAACTCGAGTCGTTTCTCCATAGTGTTAGCCAGATCGGAACATAGAAATACCAAGTCATGATGTTTTGCTGTGTATGCCTCTATTTCAGATCCCACCATCTTGTGGTTCCATAAGGTTTGCTCCAACTGTTGCACTCTGTCTCGCGGACAGTACTCTTCTTTGATTAGGGCCTTAAACTCGGCCCAGGCCATTGCATTTGCAGCAATAAGTCCGCGCGTTTGGACTTGTGCATTCCACCAAGTTAGTGCCCCATCTTCCAGTGTTGAGGCTGCATACTTGACCTTGTTGGCCTCCAAACAGTTGCACATTTCAAATACTGATTCAGATTTTTCGATCCAGCGGACCAGTCCTATGGGTCCTTCTGCCCCCTAGAATTTGCTGGGTTTCGCGTCGAGGAACATCTTGTAGGGGTTAAAGCCCCCTCCTGCTGCCGGTTGGTTCTGAACACCCGCTAGAGCTGCGTTCACGTGCTCTTGAATCATGGCAGCTAGTTCTTCGGGCGTCATGTTAAGGTTTCCACGTCGTCCAGTTGCCATTTAGATCTTCGAAAAACAACATAAACACACCCCGATAAGTCTATATATCCAATATAGTTATCCTACTTCGTACTTTAATAATTCTCAAGTTATGTCAGCTCAAATATAATTAGTCAAAAGATGTACTTGATTAAATAAAGTTTCAACGTCTTACAAAGTGCCAACCAAACATATGAATTCACTACAAAGTCTCAAGTTTAAACACAAGTAGGAAAATAAATAGACTGAAGGAAAGTAAATAAATAAGCGAGACGTGTTAGTCATCTACGTCTCCATCCCCAGATCACTATCGTTGCCGTCATCCTGCGCGGCATTTCCGGCTTCTACAGCTGGGTCCTCCTCCGGATCCTCCTCTGGATCCTCCTCTGGGTCCTCTTCTGGATCCTCTTCTGGATCCTCTTCAGGGTCCTCCTCTGGATCCTCTTCCGGATCCTCCTCTACCGGCACTGGAGGGGCCGGTGCTGGTGCAGGTGCTTGATTTTGCTCTAGCTCCTGAATTCTCCAACTAGACTCCAGGACTCTGTCTTCGAGCCAGTCGGCTCTTATCTGCTCAGCACGCAGATCTCTGGCTAAAGTGTTACGAGCTATCTTACTCGTATGTTGCTCTTCCTCGAGCGAGCCAGTTTTACCTGTCAGTTGTCGGATCATCCATCCCTGTGCTAGGATGGTTTCCTGCATTCTTTCTAACTGTTCTTGTTGTTTCTGTATCATATTCCTAAGTAGGTCATTTCCTACTTCTACAGAGTTAACCGGTTTGACCGGCACAGTGATGATTGGGCGTGATGACGACTCCTCCCCAGAGCGAGCCTTTTCCTCGCAGCTGAGCGTGTCTCCATGCCATAAGATGGTAAGGGTTCCACCATAGGTGCCTTTCCTGGCGCTCTTGGTGGCATAAGTTTGTCGGATGATAATGATGATGATGATGATGATGACATTGCCTGTTAGGTTGTGTTGTTAGTTACGAGTTGTTTTCATTTCTTACTATGAAGTCATAATCTACATAACACAGTTGTGGTACATCGCATAACAAGATATAACAGTTCGGTGCCAAACTACGTCGAGTGTCGTGTATTCAGCTATAGTTTAGGTCTACTTCTAATGCAAACCTGGTTCTCTATAGCTAGTGGCTCTGATACCAATCTGTCACACCCTCAATTTCCACTTGCGGAGTTTTACCGCGAGACGTGTGAACAAACCAGAATCTGAAACACTAGTACGTCGAACGACTTATATGATTTGGTAATACGTTTTCCAAAAATCATTTGTTTAACCATTCATCGTAGATCTTATATTGTCTTAGTTAGTTACCAATGTTTAGCGGAAGCATTAGTTTTTATGGTTGAGCGGAAGCATAAAATTAGTAGAGAAACGGGCGCCAACACAAACGCCAAAACAAATGAAAAACCCAAAACAATGTTTGTAAATGAGACTCGATAAAAGATGTCTTGTTCAATGCATGTGAGTGCACCTAGAGCTCCTAGCGTCCTGAGAAACATGTAAAGAAACAAGTGTCAACATTAAAGATGAGTGAGTTCACAGGTTTTCATAAATTCGTTTGTTCTGTTATAAGTTTTTTCCCCCGTTATCCCTAACCCGGGAAACGACTAGTTCCATTATTCCCAACCCGGAATAATAATGTTGTTGGTTCCATTATTCCCAACCCGGAATAATATTGTTGTTTGTTCCATTATTCCTAACCCGGAATAATAATGTTGATTCGTTCCATTATTCCTAACCCGGAATAACAAAGTTGTTGTTTCCATTATCCCTAACCCGGGATAATATAGTTGATTCGTAATTAAGTTCAATGTTAACATATCAGGTAGCTAGCCTAAAGTTATGTCACGTAAGTGTTCGCGATCGAAGCTGACTGTTGTGCCTCCGTGTTGCCAGGCCTATCACTGACCATGGCGAAGTTAGGCCAAATTATTCACCCGTTGACCATACCCGGGTCGGCTAGCGCGACTAGCTCGGATGGGGCTTGTCGGGTCCAGTAGTACTACTTATAATTTCCCTGCTATTAAAACCCAATACTAACGATCCGAGAGATTGTCGAGGACTTATGTGATATAGCTGCTTAGTGACCATAACATTACATTAACATCAACTTAGTTACCGAATAGTTATGTGACGTTAATTTCGTATAACGTAAAGAGATTGAGTTTGAAGAGTGTATACATGTTTCTCCCCCTGTTGTTTAAAACCGGATAAAATTAGGGGCCGTGAACTCACCTTTAGTTGCTCGGTTAGTGTAGCAAAGAAGTTGTAAGGGATGGGACCGCTAATTGCGTCCTAACAAACCAATTGATTTCAAGTCAGTGTGTGAACACACCAATACAAATTCTACACGTATTTACGCACAAAGTGATACACACAACAAAATACCTAACACTCAAACATGCATGCAAGTATCCTCATGTGAACATAGTAATCAAAACAATTTATCATGAACATAATTCAATCCATGCAACAATTTGGTGCACACAATCACAAGTTATCAAATTTCAGCTTACATACTCATAATTCAGCTGTTTTCTAGGATTTTTATAAAATAGTTCCAACATTCCAAAAATTCCAATTATTTTACAGGAGGGGAAAACTATATTGTAGAAATTTATATAAATTTTTCAAGTCCTAATTCTTTACCATTTAACCATAAATATTAATATACTAGGCTGCAGTCAGATTCGTCGCTTTCTGACTGCAGTCCACGGAAGAATTTATTTAAAAATCACTGATCGTCCAATTAACAAAATTCCAGTTGGAGTTGCCCGGAAATTTCCATACCTAGTTGCTGTACAAATTTCATGATTCGACTCCCTACTGATTATAAAATCCAACTCGATAAACAACTAACAAAATTTCAGGATTTTCACAGCTTTAGTTACTGAATTTACTTGGCCACTTAAAAATATCAAACGACTTCAGAAAAATATGAATCCAGCGCCATTAGATTCGTTATTCAAATCTCTACGTTTTAGACTTCATAAAATCCGTTTTTCGACAACTAATGACCGAGTTACAGCCAGTTGAAGTCGGCTGTAACTATCACTCAGCAACCTGTTTCAGCATTTTGTTACCACTAATTCGCATAAACCGTCAATATAATGAACCTAGGCAATCAAGAACCAATTTTTCTAATCATAGATCAATGCATATATTACATCCATGCAAACCCTAATCAATATCTCTAGTCTTTATAAACAAAACACACTCGCAAACTATGAGTTCCGAAAACAATCATACATGCAAACAATGATCAATCAGCCGATTAACAACATAATCATTACATTCAAACACATATAATCCGAATATGATCTGCAAACGATTATAAATCCTAACCTTTAATAATGGTGAATAACGAGTCAAGACTTGGATGAGAATGGATTCGGCTGTTCAAGCAATATCACGACCGAAAGAATGAGATGAACAATCTGCTGTCGCTTCCGAGAGATGATGATGGAGTTGTAACAAGCTGCTTGCGGTTGAGGGACTGAAAGGGGAGGCTGCTCGCGATCAAAGGGACAAGAGTAAGGCTGCCGACGGCTGTTTTGCTATTAGGGTTTTGTGTTGTGAAGGAACATGCATGTGTTAGTATATATAGACGCAAGATGATCAAGAAAGGGGAATAGGTTGCGGTTTGGGTTTGATCTCGGGGCCGAGGGCTTGGGTGGGTCGGTTTGGGTTGTTTGCTCGCGACATGGTTTTGGGTTTAAGGTTTGGGTTCTAAACTTGGTTCACTCCTAGTCTTGGTTCCTTGAGTCGCAAGAAAAGAGACCGGCTCGTGTCGCGGTTTGGCTCAATTCATTTGTTTATTTATTACGTCTATACATTATAACTAACATAAAACACGAACTCGGATATCACATAATAACACACCAACTTATAAACGTTTAATACGTAGCACATAATTTATTCGACAAGTATTGCGTTTAAGTTATCCGAAAAACCGGGATGTCACTATAACAAACATCCATCGGTCCTCCAACAAGTACAAAATTAAATTGTTCAGCATCAACATCTATGCTCAACCTCTTCCACATTCTCAACACTAGTAGTAGTAATTTTTAGCACAGACTTAGCTTCTAGCGCAAATTCTTCTATTACAGGAACCTCATCAATCTTCTCTTTCCCCTTGCCTAAAATTTTAGCATCTTCCTCTACCTTCTTAGCCCGTTCTGCTGCTTTTTGCCTTGCTTCTTCAACATCTAAACGATCAAATTCAGCATCAAATTCTATCCCCAACTTGCTAGCCAATACCTTCTAAAATAAATCAAATCTTTGATTATTCCTAGCACGTTCATCCACAAAATAATTTACCATTCGTCTCAATCTGTCATTATCAGTCACCAATCTTTCGATCACGGCTTTCATATATTCTCTTTCATTTTCAAGAAATTTCATTTTGCCTTCTAATACTTCTTTATTATCTTCCAAGGCTTTGATCTTGCTTTCCAGTTCTTCTATTTTGGAATCATTGAACATATCTTCTTCAAAATTTTCATCAAGCCCTTCTATAAACGGAATCTCCCTAAAATCTATAGGAAATCTATCTGAAATGATTGTCTTGGAGCTGATTTAGATGTTGATCGTGATTTAGGTGTTTGTTGTTTGGGTGTTATTTGGGTGTTGTTTGAAATTGTGGAGATGTTTGATGTTGTGGAGATATTGGTTGTGGTGGAGTTTGATGAGAGGGTGTGATATGTTGTGGTGATGGCTGTGGTGGTGGTGGTGATGTGACACCCCGATCAAATCAGAGCCGGGTGTGATCAACTGGTATCTTCATTGCACAAGTCACACACTGCCACTCAAACAAAAGAAATATTTTCTTATAGACATCCATGTGGCCCAAAAACTCACCATGAAAGGATAACAAAGGGATACCGATGTGTCATATGGATGAAGGTTAAATTTTCAAATTTGACAATTGTTTTGCTTGGTTTTAAAAAATTTTCAAAATCTTAAAAATTTCCCCCATCCCCACACTTGCGATACATTGACCCCAATGTATGGTTTTGAAGGAAACGATCACTAAAGCTACCTCAACCTCATTTTCAGCTCAACTCTTAAATCACAAATTTCTTTTTTTTTATAAACACAAATGAACACCACCAATACTACCACAACCCATAATATGAATATCAACCACAATACACCACCCTTCCACCTAACAATGAACAAAACACAATAATGTCTACAATAATATACAAGGAAAGAACACCACCTGACTAGTAGTAGCATGGCTGAGGAGGTCCAAAGATGGATGTCATCATCTCTGAAAACTCTCTGAATGCAAACGCGCCGCTTCCACTACCGCTTCCACCTTCACCTCCTTGCTGTTGCTCGGCGTCCTGCTGCGGACCTTATCGGGGATCCACCCACTATGAGTGATGCAACGATGGCGTGGGGTAAGAAATGCTACCATCATAAGGTGGCAATGTCGAGTAGTCCACTGGTGGTGGGTCCACAACAACCGGTCGCCTCGCATGCCAATCAGCGTGCATGCGCCGGTTTTGATCATCAAGGTACGGATTGTTTATCTCCTGTTCAAAAGCATAACATGGGTGCGATTCCATGATTCTTTTCGGTCGAAATTGTGCCTTAAAGCACGTTCCATGCTTGCACCCATCCACGTTTGATGATAAAAAAATGTCCTTTCGGACCCACTCCAACTATCGAAAGATGGATGTCATCATCTCTGAAAACTCTCTGAATGCAAACGCGCCGCTTCCACTACCGCTTCCACCTTCACCTCCTTGCTGTTGCTCGGCGTCCTGCTGCGGACCTTATCGGGGATCCACCCACTATGAGTGATGCAACGATGGCGTGGGGTAAGAAATGCTACCATCATAAGGTGGCAATGTCGAGTAGTCCACTGGTGGTGGGTCCACAACAACCGGTCGCCTCGCATGCCAATCAGCGTGCATGCGCCGGTTTTGATCATCAAGGTACGGATTGTTTATCTCCTGTTCAAAAGCATAACATGGGTGCGATTCCATGATTCTTTTCGGTCGAAATTGTGCCTTAAAGCACGTTCCATGCTTGCACCCATCCACGTTTGATGATAAAAAAATGTCCTTTCGGACCCACTCCAACTATCGAATACAGGAGGACGTTGACTTTCAATCACCTCCTGCATTGTTCCTTCATGAGCCCAATTTAGCTCATAAGGATACCTTGAAAATTCGAAGAAACCCCCATCATGACCACTACTCGAATCCCCCTGATCCACATTCATGAAGCCACATATGGATCATCCAGATAATCTTCATCACCACTTGGACCCTCCTCTTCACTTTCGGGCTCATCATCCTCCCCCGGTCTTAGTGGCCGCGCATCGGCTTTCAACACTCTCCATCTTTGACCCTCACTTTTCAGCTTATGATACCTTTCAGATTTTGTATATTTTCACCCAGCCCCCAACTGCTTCACATCAAACGGCTTGAACTTTTTGTAAGACCCCTTGTCGTCTGCACCAATTACCACATACATATTCAACAACGCTGTGATGAGTCTACAGTGCAGAATGATCTTCCGCTAATCACTGTTTCTAATAATCCAAACATTATTCAGCACTAGAAATCAAAACGGAAACAATGGAGCCCCGGTCGGCACTTCCGGACGCCGCACCTCAGCTTTCTCACCGCGTCGTGGAATGACATTCTGTAAACATATCGCCAACATCAACTTCCCTTCAATTCTCAAATTCTTGCGGTAAAGCTTCCCATGGGTAGTACCAGGTAAAAACAAATAGTCCAACATTGTGTTCCACCTTGGGTGCTTTTCGGGCTCAAAGTACAAATCCTCCAACCTTGGGATCATGTATTGATTCACCGGTTTGCTATCAAACTTCGCCACCCTCCGTAATGAATCGAACGACATCTCCACTTGAACACCGTTGAAAGTTCCGATCAGCTTCATTTTTTATGCACCCGTATACGAAGGACATCATAGAGTGGCCATCCACACTTGAATTTCGGCATCATAAACATTTGTTCCCTCATAATCATAGCACTTTAATGCCGCTTCCCAACCTAAAGCTCGAAACTTCTCACTAATCCCAAACGGACCAAAGTCTACCTCTCTAACCTCTTTTTCGCATACGAAGGCTTCCTTCCGTTGGGCTAGCTTATTGATTTGATCATTAAATAACTCGGCTTGCCATTCAGACGGCTGATCGTGCAAGGGCCCAGATGTCCACTTTGGTTTAGGACCCAGTTCCGGCACTTCCTCTTCATATTCTTCTTCTATATCACTTTGCAAAACCAACCTCCTTTTTCTTTGAGTTGGATTACTTGAGGATCCAACATTCTCTTTGCCTTTACGACCCATGTTAATTCTACAATGCATAGAAATAAAGAACACAGATCATTACTCTTCTCATTAACCTACAATATCCCCACACTTGCTTATCACTATGACTATGGATACAAAGTAAATCTCATGTTTATAATTTGCAAAAATTTGAAAAAGTTTCCCTAAGTTAATAAAATTCTGCCCAAAAATCTCGTTTTTACCAAATGACTTAGCTTCCATAACCACAACCATCAAAACCTATCAATTTCATCTCAACATAACAACTATAAGCAAGTGTGGAATCAAAGCTAACATAACACTTACAATTCTACAATGCCTCATCAATATTGTAAGAAACTGCATACTTTTGCTTTGTAGAAGATAACAATACTAAGAACTTCAAGATTAACCAAAACCCACTAAGAATCCTAAAATTTTCAAACCCAAATGTCTAAAATCGACCACCCAAACGTTGGATTCTTCAAAATGCAAGAACAATTTCAGAATCCTTGCGAAATTCTAGTCAGATTGACCCAAAAACCACTTGATTTGGTGAAGATATGAAAAAGTGGTGAAGTGTTGTAATGGTGTTCTTGCAAGGGTTTAAGGGAAGAAGAAGAAGTATGTATGTGGCTAAGAGATGTGCAGAAATTGAGTGGTTTAGGTTAAAATTCGTATTTCCTTTGCTTTTACGCCGGACCCACATCCAGTGGCCACCGTAAGCTACGGTGGTAACCGTAAGCTATGGTGGCTACTAATATTTTTTAGGGTCGTAAGACAAGAGCTTAGCACCGTAAGGAGATTCAAGTCCATCGTAAGCTACGGCAGGGGCTGTAAGCTATGGTGGTATCTGGCATTTTTTTTTTTGAATTTTTTTTTAAGATCATAAACAATATTATGCTACCCCCTCGAAAAACTCGTGTTGTCCTCAACACTATGTTTGAGAATTTCATAAGAACTTCCCCACACTTGTTTCAAACACAATTAAAAACGTCTTCAGACAATTGCTTGAAGACAAACTAACTACACAATTAAACTAAATATTTACACTACCATACCTGGGCCTCTTATGCTTAATCTGCATCCAACGGGCGTTAAATGTAGTCCACTTTGTCAAGCTCGAGATGTTTGATGTCGTTCTCTTCCAAGTACGGTTTAAGCCGATGCCCATTCACCATTTGCTCCGTGTTTATATGAACATCTATAATATCTACATCTCCAAACCTGCCCACTCTTGTGATTACATAAGGACCCATCCATTTGCTTTTCAACTTTCCTGCAAACAACTTTAATCTTGAGTTGTACAGCCAAACCTTTTAGCCCACTTCAAAAGTTCGTTTCCAAATCTTTGCATCGTGGACCTTTTTAAGCTTATCCTTATACGCCGCCGCACACTCATACGCTTCATCTCGGATTTCCTATATCTCGCTCAACTGTAACTTCCGGATTCTACCCGCTTCGTCATAATCCGCGTTCACCATTTTAATCGCCCAATGTGCCCTATGCGCTAACTCCATCAGTAAATGACATCCTTTCCTATACACTAACCGGTAAGGAGTTGTACCAATGGGAGTTTTATAAGCCGTTCGGTATGCCCACAACGCATCATCCAATTTGCTTAACTAATCTTTCCTATCCGTGCGTACCGTCTTCATTAGAATTTATTTGATTTAACGGTTAGACACTTCAACTTGTCCACTAGTTTGCGGGTGATATGGCGTGGCAATTCGGTGATTCACATTGTATCGCTTCAACAATTTCCCGAAGTTAAAATTTTTGAAACGCGAACCACCATCGCTGATTATAACCCTCGGGATTCCAAAGAGAGCAAAAACATTTGACTGTACAAACTTACAAACTACCGACTGATCATTAGTTCTTGTTGGTATGGCCTCGATCCATTTTGAAACATAATCCATCGCAACCAAAATGTATAAGAACCCATTCGAACTTGGAAAAGGCCCCATAAAATCTATACCCCATACATAAAAAATATCAACCACCAAAATGGGTTGCATTGCCATCTCGTCCCTTTTCGAAATACTTCCCATCTTTTGGAAATTTAGACAATTTCGAGCAAACTCACATGCATCCTTGAAAATTTGTCGGCCAATAAAACCCACATGTAAGTACCTGATATCCCATCTTGTGACCACTAAAGTGCCCCCACAAGCGGAAGAATGAGCATGAGTTAATATTTTTGACACTTTCGTTTCAGACACACATCTCTGAATCACTTAATCGGGCCCAATTTTGAAAAGGTCTAGTTCATCCCATATATATTGCTTGACTTGGACCATAAACTGTTGTCTTCTTCTCTTCGTCCAATGATTAGGAATGTAACCCGTAGCCAAGTAATTCACATAGTGAGCATTCCACGGTGCAACAGAAGTAGAAACAGCTAACAGTTGTTCATCGGGAAACCGTTCATTAATTTCACTAGCATCGTCGACCCCCTCCATTGGAATTCGGGATAAATGATCCGCCACTACATTTTCACTTCCTTTCTTATCCCGAATTTCCAAGTCGAACTCTTGTAATAAAAGCACCCAACGAGTCAATCGGGCTTCGCATCTTTCTTTTCCATCAAGTAACGAACCGCACTATGGTCCGAATAAACAACCACCTTGCTTCCCCATATGTATGACCAAAACTTGTCCAAGGCATACACCACTGCTAATAATTCCTTTTCAGTTGTAGTGTAATTCAGTTGCGCCTCGGACAATGTTTTGCTTGCATAATAAATTGCCACCGGCTTCTTATCCACCCTTTGACCCAAGACCGCTCCAATAGTTGTATCACTAGCATCACACATAATCTCAAACGGCTTTGACCAATACGGCGGTTGCAAAATGGGAGCTTTCACCAACTGTTCCTTCAAGACAGTAAAAGCTTGCAAACAATCATCAGTAAAGTTAAAGGGTACATCTTTTAATAACAAATTACATAAAGGTTTAGTAACAACACTAAAACCTTTAATAAATCTTGGGTAAAATCCGGCATGTCCCAAAAATGACCTTACTCCTTTTACATTTTTAGGTGGAGGCAAAGATGATATTACCCGAATTTTTGCCTTATCCACCTCCATCCCCCTTTCAGGAATAACTTGACCCAACACAATACTCTCTTGGAACATCAAATGACTTTTCTCCCAACTAAGCACTAATTTTTTCTCGACACACCTTTTTTAAACTTTTTCCAACTCGTCGAGAAAAGATTCAAAACTTGTGCCAAAAATGGAGAAATCATCCATGAATACCTCAAGTGACTCCCCAAACTTGTCCAAAAATGGAGAAATCATCCATGAAAGTCATCGGGTCATTACACAAACCAAATGGCATTCGCCTAAAAGCAAATGTGCCATACGGACATGTGAAAGTGGTCTTGTGTTGATCAACGGGGTGAATAGCAATTTGGTTATAACCCGAGTACCCATCCAAAAAGCAATAATGTTTTTGACCCGATAATTTTTCAATAATTTGGTCAATGAAAGGTAATGGAATATGGTCCTTAGAGGTCGCGACATTCAATTTCCGGTAATCGATACAAACACGCCACCCGGTGACCGATCAGGTGGCGATTTGTTCACCATTTTCCTCTTTAATAACTTGAATACTGGCCTTTGTAGGCACCACTTGGGTAGGACTTACCCAAGCACTATCTGAAATGGATAAATTATACCTACGTCTAGCTATTTAATTACCTCCTTTTTTACCACTTCTCGTAGGTTCGGGTTTATTTTCTTTAAGCTTCTCAAGTCGGCTTTGCATCTTCTATTGTGATGATTTTATGCATGACAATAGATGGGCTAATTCCTTTCAAATCAACAATCGTACACCCAATTACCGCCCTATTCGCTTTCAGCACCTTTATCAATTCATGCTCTTGGGTCGTCTCCAAGTTAGAGGCAATAATGACTGGTAAAGTGTCATTATCCCCTAAAAATGCATATTTCAAATGGCCCAACAACTCTTTCAACTCTAATTTGGTAGCTCCTCTAATGATGGCTTTGTGCCTGAACTGATTTCCACCGTAGGTTCTCGAACTGATGGGTCCACAACGGTCGACCCTCTTTAACCGCCATAGCATCTTGCTCTTTTTCCTCCATCCTTAAAGCACATGCATGTACCTGCTCAGAAAAATCACAAACACAAACATCTACACACTCTTCCTCATACTCATATTGCTCACATCCATTAACCAGATCTGCCATAAAACACTCATCAACACCAATAGAATTAGAAGTGTTAGTAAAAACTTTCAATCTCAGTTTTCTATTGCAAAATGTCATGTCAACGTACCAAGTCGACAACCAATCACAGCATGAGCGGTGCTCAAAAATGACCGACCTAAAATAACATTTTGTTGGTGTTTTGGGTCCGTATATGAGTAATCTAGGACCAAAAAGTCTACCGAATAATAAAACTCATCAACCTTCACTATGACATCTTGAACCATCCCTCGAGGTAACTATGAGATAAATCGGCTAGAACCACTGTTGTCTCAACCCGGGCTAATGGGCCAAAGTCATATTGATCATATAAATCCCTCGATAAAATACTTACTCCGGCTCCAAGATCTAATAACGCCTTTGACATTGGAAAATTTCCGACTTGAATGTAAAATAATGGAGTTCCCGGATCTTGGAGTTTAGGAGGAAGATCCCCTTTTAGCACCACACTTACTTGTCTGGTCAAGTCAACCAGCTTAGGCAATCTTTTCTTTTGTTGCCTTTTTTGGGTGCATAATTCTTTTAAAAATTTTGCATAAGTGGGTACTTGTTTAATTGCATCCAGTAAAGGAAGATTCACCTTGACTTGTTTGAAAACATCCCACAATTCCTCTTTTGGAGGACCCTTGTTGAAATAAAATTTTTCTTACCCGGGTCAACTAAAGCTGATGGAAACAGGACTTGACTTGGTCTCCCTTCCTCATTTTTATCTTTTAAACTATCACCCAACCCCAGTTTTTTAATTACTTTTTCAACATTAGGGTCCTTAGACACAATTGGTGGTGAGACTTCATCCTCATCACTTTCATTTCCCGTAATATCTTCAACCACCCCATCAACCACACCCGGTGATAAGGTTGCCTTAAATTCTTTACCACTTCTTAAGACACTAACATGGTTAATAGGGATATTAAGTGAAGAACTATGAGAAGGATTTATCTTAGTGTCGCTAGGAAGTTGACCTTTACCTTTTTTGAACTCCGCTACCTCAGTTGCGAATTAGCCCATTTGAGTGGTTAATATTTGGATGCTCTTGTCGCGAACCTCAACCTTTTGTATTCGAGCCTCATCAAGTTGATTTCTCCTTTGAATGTCTTGTTGCATCTTCCGCAGCATATCCATAACTTCATTCCCACTTGATGAAGTTTGACCCGTAGTACCACTTTGGTCAACCGATTGTTGAAATTGCGCTTCGTAGCCTTGACTATTTCCACCCCTAAAAGTACCTTGATTAAATTGTTGGGGTAGAACGAAATTTCATTGAGCTCCTTGGAAATTTGGATTCGCCGGGTTCCCATAGCGAAAATTGGGATGATTCCTTAACCCGTGGTGGTATGTGTTCGAGTTCATATTAAAATTGCGACCACCCCCTTGAATAGCATTCACCTCTTCTTCTTGACGTTCACCCACACCCACCAAACACACATCCTCCGCATGACCCAATTCATTACAATTTGTACAAACGCCATATACCTGATTAGTTGCTTGTACCCCTCCATCATCTACCGCATAAACTTGAGGTCTTGTAATGACGTGCTTTCCCTTCTTGAAGATTCCGTTTTTCTTTTAGACATGACCACCATTTTCTCCAAAAATGCCCAATCATCTTGCTCAAATTTGTACTAAACGTACCATTAGTAATCGACATTAAATCACGAGCATCTTTCGAACTCAACCCCTCATGAAAAGCATTCAATAATTCCCAAAGTGCAATGCCATGATGAGGACAATTTTTCAACATCATGTTACATGTCGGCGCATGTGTATATTGATGCGGATGGTAAAGTATGGAACCATCTTTTAGCCTTGTCTTCCTAAGGGAATTGGAAGAGTACCAACTTGACATCATCTGAAGAAAAACCTTGCCCTCCAATAGTGTTGCAAATAGAATCATATGTCTCCAAATGGAAGTACGGTTCCTCCATTGCTAGTTCTTTGTACTTCAGCAAACTTTGAAGTACGGTTGTTCTAACCTCAAATGTCCATCCATCCAGGTGATGAGGTAACACCACCGGAGAAGGGCTATTAGTGATAACGGGCCTAAAATGCGCTTCAATCCCCCTCACCACCTCTCGGTGATGTCCTCGTGGAGCACCCAATGGTACTCGTGGTCGACCCGCTTGACCTTGCCTTAGCCTTTGAGGTGCAAACTATTGTTGGTATTGAGGTTGTTGCATTTGTGGTTGCTGCATCGGCCTTTGAAATTGAGGTTGTTGATGTTGAAGTTGAACTTGTTGTAGAGGCATTGGTCGTTGAAACTGTGGCCCTTGCGGACGAATTTGTTGTACCCCCATGGGTTGCCTAACCACTTCTTGTACTTGTCCCATTTGTGGCCTTTATTAGTAAACCATTCCTCCTTGAGGTCCCAAATTACCTCCATCTCCTTCGTAATAATAACCCTCTTCTTCGTATCCTCCAAATTCTTCCTCATACCCGTCATCAAACACATCTCCTCTTATACCCAAAGATTGCACAACTAAGAAGACAGATAATGAAAACTCGGTTGGTTTTGTGGTTGCAATGTATAGGCGGTATGAACAATGGTTGAACTTGGAGGAAATTGATTTGGTAAAGGTTGTTGGGTAGAAGATGATTGACTGAAAGTCGGGAAAAAGGATGACAAAGGTGGAACCATTGATGTGGGGTTGTAATTAGGAACAGGTCCAGTTTGGGTAGTTGTAGAAGATGTGGTGTTGGTTGGGTTGACTTCATGTGTTGAAGTATGATGGGTGGTAGGAATTGGTGGAGGTGTGGATGGTGATGTTGGACTTGTAGTGGAAGGTAATGGATCCATGGTGTTAATCGTTGAAATTGGTGTTGTAGGTGTTGTTGGTGAACCACTGATTTTTTTTCTCGTAACAAAACCTTGTTTCTTCACGAAGTTCGTTCGATCTATGGATCAAATGCCAATGGTGATAGCTTGTGAGAGACTCTATTATGCATGCACCTGTAAATAGCTGCACACTAACACAACCAACGTAAACCCGGAAAATAACAACTAAACTATATCAAAGATAACACACGTCACGCACTACTCCTCGGCAACGATGCCAAAATTTGACGTGATGTCGTAGTCTCACGTAAATTTAATCCAAATACTCCTAATAGTTAGCGGGAAGTGGGTATCGAACACAGGGAGGTTGTGGAACATGTGCTATCTAACGTTTATACTAAATTAACTAATTTATCCAAATTGAAAGAAAATGAATTCAAGATTTTTGGTGTTTTGGTTTTAAAAACTAAACAAGCTGCAATTCAGATATTGGTTGTTAAACAGATTAGAAGCAAGTAATCATCCTATGTTTCCGATTTCAATTCACATTCGTGTTTTAAATCTAACTAGAAAGAATCACATAGTCATGAATCGTGTATGACTATTTGTTCGTGATAAAAGGGAACTAAGTACTCGGATTACAAAGATGCGAGGTTATTACCTGATGACCAATTAACCAATATCCAACTCTAAACCCTCTCGTGATATCTCAATTATCAACGACACCAAGAACGTACGATTAAGGCTAAGATCAAAACATCAATCAACAATTTACAAACAAATATTCATACACTATAATAAACTACAAACATTGCAAGTCTATTATTCTAGAAATTAAGGATAAAAACACAATTGTTTCAAGCAAACCTTCCACCTAGGATGATCACAATGAGTTTAGCCACACATGGTCTTACAAATCATCACACCATAAAATGTCATGTTCATATGAATCATAAACACCAAAACAAATGTTTGAAATTGTTCTCGACCAAGTAGTACACTCAAAATCGCCTCTAGAACTTTGCCAAAATGTCTCTAATGATTGACAACCCAAAAGCCTCTTGAAAACCGAATTAAAAAGGGCAGTTACACTTTTCTCGCAGGTCACCACCGTAAGCTATAGTGCCCACTGTAGCTTATGATGGTCAACAATTTCCTTACAGCCCCAAGAGTCTGACTTAAGGTGCATAGAAGATTTCAGACCTCACCGTAAGCTACGGTGCCCTCCGTAGCTTACGATGGTCAGCAGCTTTTCCACTTTTCTTTTCTTGTCAACTCTACATGCCTCCACCTTCTTTTAGCTAAGTACAAGCTCCCATCAAAGCACGTTAAAATCGCTCGTTTATGCTCTTCGGTACGAGTAAAGCCATACACACCGTGGTTATCAAATCCTAATAATTAACTCAATTAAGTGCGGAATATTGATCGTTTTAAAGCACTTGAGGGTTGTCCAATGGACCACCCGTCACCAACGCAAAATCATAAGAACTTGTATAATACCCTAGATATCAATTATTTATAGAGACCTAGTATCTCAGAATTAGACAATCTCTCAAACGAAATTTTGGTGTACTAAGACCATATATCCGGGAGTTGTTAAGCCACTAATTAAGAAGTTTTTTCTTCTAAGTTTTTATCTTAGAAACAATCTACTAAATGTGCGAAGCCTACTGACACATCCTATATGAGACCTATTTAAACTTTTTAACATTACAAATCTTTAGCATACCGTGATAGACCTCTGATGTACTATCATTTCCTCTTTTCACATGAAAACTCTTTTTGTCTTTTTCATGTTTTTGTACATTTTTGCATGTTTTAATGTTTTGTATTTTTTTCTACAACATTTCTCCCCCTTAAATCAAAAACATATTTTTCGATTTTTGTTTTTAAAAAAAGAAATTCTAAAAAAACTATATAAAATGTAACAAACCGATGAGGATCACAAAAACTCGTCATCCGATCCGTATTCAACCTCTAATTCCCCATATGATGTTAGATTTTTCATACTATTAATTCTCAAAAGATATTTAAATCTGGTTCGATCAAATGGTTTGGTATAAATATCAGCCTTTTGTTCATCAGTGTGGATCTATTCTATTCAAATCAACTTTTTCTCGTGGCAATCACGGATAAAGTGATGTCGAATTTCAATATGATTAGTTTTAGAGTGATTAACCGGGTTTTTATTTATATCGATGGCAGCCTTGTTATCTACATATATGGGCGTATCAAGAAATTGCAACCCAAAGTGTCTCATCTGTTGTTGTATCCACAAAATTTGGGAACAACAATTGGAAGCCGAAAGGTATTCAACCTCGCAAGTAGAGAGAGCGACCGTGGTTTGATTCTTGCATTGCCACTTTACTAAGCGTGTTCTGAAGAAATGGCAACCAGCCGTTGTAGATTTGGTTTTAAGTTTGCATATCCTATGAGGTCAAAGTTGTCATTTCCTGGATACCACAACCCGGTGCTTGGGCAACCTTTGAAATATCTGAGAATCTGCTTGACAATCATCAGGTGTGACACTCGAGGACTCGATTGATATCGGGCGTAAAGGCATGTTGGATACATGATGTCTGGTCTTGATGATGTAAGATACATCAGTGATCCAATCATCGATCGATCTAAGGTTTCATCTATCTCGACTGCAAGTTCGTCTGGACAGATGCCATGATTAATTGCCAATGGGGTAGATAATGGTGATGTTCCCGACATTTCGAATTTCTTCAAGATATCATGGATGCACTTTGTCTGATGGATGAAGATACCATCAGGCAACCGATCGACCTGAAGCCCCAAGAAGAACTTCATCTCTCCCATTAAACTCATTTTCAAATTTCTTTTTCATGACTTCTTCAAATTTTTTACACAGCCCATCGTTCGTAGAGCCAAAGATGATGTCACCCACATAGATTTGTATGATCAGCAGAAGTCCTTTAACTTCCCGCATGAAGAGTGTGCTATCAACAGTGCCTCTGGTAAAGTCGTTGTTTAACAGGTGCTGAGAGAGTGTCTCATACCAGGCTCCCGAGGCCTGATGCAACCCGTATAACGCCTTATCTAGTAAGTAAACGTTGTCTTTATGCACTGGATTGACAAACCATGGTGGTTTTCCAACATCATCTTCCTCTTTCACTTTTTCGTAAAGGAAAGCTGATTTAACATCCAATTGGTACACTTTAATACCTTTCCATGACGCAAACGCCAGAAATATGCGATTGCTTCTAGTCTTGCGACCGGAGCATAAACCTCCATATAATCACTGCCTTCTTGCTGATGAAAACCTTTGACAACCAGTCGAGCTTTATTGCGCACAATTACCCCTCGATCATCTCTTTTGCACTTGAAAACCCATTTAGTAGCAATAGCTTTGTGATTAGCCGGTAGGTCAACAAGCTTCTAGATACCAAGCTTTTCAAATTTTTGCAGCTCCTCTTGCATTGCATTTATCCATCTATCATCGGCAAGTGCTTCCTTATTCGATTTTGACTCAATCTGTGAAATAAAACAACGATGTAAGCATATACCTTGAATTGGTGCAATTTTGGTATAAAAACAACTAAGATCATTGTTGATCTGAATGTGCGTTTTAACTCCAGCTTGCAGCTCTCCAATAATATTCTCTGAAACATGGTAAGACAAATTTCTCAGCATTAGTTCATTAAAAACATTTACTTCGCTTTCCAAATTTATGATGTTTTATTCGGCAACTGGAGTACCCCTTGAAGCTTCATTCTTAGTGCTAGGACCTGCAGATTGATTTAACAAACTTATTATCTGCTCCTGACCTTTATTGGAGCTGGATTCACCCTCTTGATCATATATCAGCCTAGTATCTGAATTAGAATCGTCAGATTGGTTGAAAGTGGGCTTCGTGACATTCACTACTGGTACGACAAAGGGGTCTGTATTAGTCATGCTCGGACCTGCTCCTAAATCATTTGTACTAATAGATGGTTAAGTAACCACCATCGGTCTTGGAAATTGTTCTTGATTAGATGCCTACTGTTGTTGATATAACAACACCCGTTCCTCTTCATTTGTTTCTTCTGGCAGATCAAAAGAATTCCATAAACTCTCGTATTTGAACATCCAGGATTCGCCAGGATTTTGAGTAGGCATTGTATACTTCTGACAATCAACATGTTGAGCAAGAATAACTCGATTTAAACTTAGCAAATATACTCTTCTCAACGGACTTGCATATCCTATGAAAAATCCCTCCAAAGATCTAGCACCAAATTTACCATCCGGATCATTGACCGTACTTGGAGATCAAAATGGTTCCAAAAACTCTAAGTTCGGCTTTAGTTGGTTAAGCAGTTCAAAACATGTCTTCTTATGTGCCTTGATGGTTAAAACCCTGTTCAACGTGTAACATGCAGAGGCAATGGCTTCGCCCTAGAAACTAAGAGGTAACTTTGAATCAGTGAGCATCGTGCGTTCATCTTCAATGAGAGTTCGATTCTTACATTCAGCTACTCCATTTTGATGCGGAGTATCGGGGTCGATGAATTCGAGAAGAATACCTTTGTCATTATAGAATTCGAGCATTCAATTATTTTTGAACTTAGTACCATTAGCCTTCGTATTCGTCTGATTGGAAAATGGTGCATGTTCTCTAACTTTCTAAAGAGAACCATAAGATTATCAAATGTCCCATCTTTACTCTCCTAGAAGATAACCACGAGAATCTCGAATAGTCGTTTATCACAACGAGGAAGTATAGATCACCAGATATGCTTTTGACGTTGACTGGTCCGAAAAGATCCATATGAAGCCTCTCTAGTGGTAATTTTATAGATTTTAGAAGTTTTCTCGGGTGTGTTTTCTTATGCTGCTTCCCCTTTTTGCAGCTAAGACAATCGTCATTTAGATGAAAACTTTTGAGATTAACACCCTCCAGTAGATTATTGTGCACTCGATAGTTCATTTTTGTCAAATGGATATGTCCCATCTTTTGATGCCATAAGATTGATTCTTTTTCATTTGTTTTCATAACAAAACATTGTGTCGACTTCGATGTAGTGGATGCGATGATCATGTCAAGAACATAAAGATCATTCTATCATGGAGCGTGCATGAAAATCCACTCCTCGGGAAATTTGAATCCCGCCTACAGAATTAAGCATTCTTTATCATTGAAGTGTGTTGTAAACTTCTTATCACAAATATGTGAAATGCTTAGTAAATTGTTCTCCAATTCAGCAATGTAGTTCACTTTGTCGAACGAGACAACTCCATTGGAAATGTTTCCTTCTCCGACAATCCTTCCACCTTGATTTCCAGCGAACCCTACATAGCCTCCACAAATAGACTTAACATCATTGAGTAAGGCCAGCATTCCTATCATGTGACGAGAAGCTCCACTGTCCATTATCCATTTTGATATGATTTACCTCAGGAGCCCCTTCACATGTAAATAAGCAATTACTTAAACAGTGAAACCCAAGCCTTCTGAGTCTTGTGTGGGTTCGAAATATCAAACATTGGAACTTTGATATTAACGTCCTATTTAACTTCAAAATTAACAGGTGTTTTGGTTTTGACAGAAGATGTTTTGATTTTAACCACCCAAGTTTGTGTTTTTAGAATTGCCATTTTCGAATAAAATTTTAAATCCTTTTGTTCGTTTTGATTGAAGTTTCACTAATTTTGAATTTTGAAACATTTGGAACAAACTTAGGTTTCTTTTGTCTCACATCTTTTGTGCAATATGCTCAACTTTGTTACATTTCCAACATCTTCTACTGTCACAATAAGTAGACGAACTCAAATTCTACTCACGATGTTTCTTTTCTGCATGGAACTCGTCTTTTGATTGTTCCTTTCCCAACCTTTCTGTTTCACTTACCGTGCTTGATCCAAATACAAAGTTCACTTTCTTTTGAAAATTTTATTTTTGAAACTTATCATTTTTCTTCTTAACATACCCCAACAATTTACGCTTGTTTTCAGGATAATTTTTACCTTTGTGATTATTTTTACTAAAAATTTTGGGTTCAGAGTAGTAAGACTCAATTAAATTTTCCACTTCAGAAAGATTGATTTCTGTTAGCTTAAACACTTGTTCTACTTTCTCAAGATTCGCATTCTACATCGGAAATTCTTGATCAGAATACAGTTTGTCCGATCCTTTCATGGTATAAGCAACCAATGTAGAATCATCATCCGAACTAGAATCTGATTTATCCAGATAATTCTTGTGAAATCTTTCCACATTATTAGAAGGTGAACTTGAACTAGTTTTCTCCAAATTCGACTCAGCACTTTCATACTCTGTGATATCACTTTCACTAGTTTTCTACAAAGTTCACTTTCTTTTGAAAATTTGATTTTTGAAACTTATCATTTTTCTTCTCAACATACTCCAACCATTTACGCTTGTTTTCAGGATAATTTTTACCTTTGTGATTATTTTTACTAAAAATTTTGGGTTTAGAGTAGTAAGACTCAATTAAATTTTCCACTTTAGAAACATTGATTTCTGTAGCTTAAACACTTGTTCTACTTTCTCAAGATTCGCATTCTGAATCGGAAATTCTTGATCAGAATATAGTTTGTCTGATCCTTTCATGGTATAAGCAACCAATGTAGAATCATCACCCGAACAAGAATCTGATTTATCAAGATAATTCTTGTGAAAGCTCTCCATATTTTTAGAAGGTGAACTTGAACTAGTTTTCTCCAAATTCGACTCAGCACTTTCATACTCTGTGATATCACTTTCACTAGTTTTCTACAAAGTTCACTTTCTTTTGAAAATTTGATTTTTTAAACTTATCATTTTTCCTCTTAACATACCCCAACCATTTACGCTTGTTTTCAGGATAATTTTTACCTTTGTGATTATTTTTACTAAAAATTTTGGGTTTAGAGTAGTAAGACTCAATTAAATTTTCCACTTCAGAAAGATTGATTTCTGTTAGCTTAAACACTTGTTCTACTTTCTCAAGATTCGCATTCTGAATCGGAAATTCTTGATCAGAATACAGTTTGTCCGATCCTTTCATGGTATAAGTAACCAATGTAGAATCATCATCCGAACTAGAATCTGATTTATCAAGATAATTCTTGTGAAAGCTCTCCACATTTTTAGAAGGTGAACTTGAACTAGTTTTCTCCAAATTCGACTCAGCACTTTCATACTCTGTGCTATCACTTTCACTTCCCAAAACCTTTTCAACCACTGTTTTAACCACATCAGATTCACAGTTATTATCTAATTTAGTGTACGTTACATCAATATTCTCACGCAACTCAATTTTCTTTTTAGTTTTCAAATTTAGATTGAGCGTCTTTTCCACCCATGATGGTTTCTTTCTAGCATAGCTTTCCCACATGGGTGGTGGAACACGGTTGTAACCAACACTTTTGTTCTTTCCTTTCTTATTATCTTCTTCCTATTTAACTTTCGGAAAAATATGATGAATGACATATGAACTGGTGGAATAACTGATTAACAATTTGTTAACCCTTTCTGTTTTGATTTTCGTAGTTCAAGCTCATTTTTAAGTTCAACATTTTTGTTTAGATGAATGTTAATTGCCATTTGTTTGTCCATAAAAGTTGCTTTAAGCATCGAGAAAGTTGCACTATCTTCGCTGATAACTTTTTCATATTGTTTAACATTATTAGATAATTTGTGATAAGCTTGTTTGATTTTGTTATAATCACTTGACAATTTATCTGAAAGATTTTCAGTTAGAATAGTTTTTATCTTTCTTGACACAATCCTTGCAAGATTCTTGGCATCTCTTGCATGGTTTTTCAACCTCAACAACCGACTCTTTGACAGATTCACTCACTAACTCTTCCTTGACTTCATAAGAAACTACCTCTTTAAGGTTTGACATCATTGCTTTGTTTGTAATCTCTATGAAATTCTCGACATTCATCTATTTTTGCACATCTATCAATTCCATGCATTCAGACTTTGATTCCTCTTCTACTTACACTTGATTGCTTGAATCAAAATATCCTACAGAAGATGGAAACAAATTAGGTGGAATCAGATTTCATAAAGCATTACACAATATATTCTCTTCTTAAGCATGTTGTTCATGAATATATCCTTCAAGAACAGCTTCCTCAAGAGCTTCATCGAATACTGCTTCAGAATAATCTTTTGTTTCAGGTTCAGGCTCTTTGATTGTCTCTACGAGAAGTGCAAGACTTTCGTTTTTAGAAATGCACTTGCTCTAGTTAACTCCTTCTTTTTCTTTAGCATTAGATGAACTTTCTTCTATTTGGATCATCCTTGAATTTGATTGTGGTGGTGACGGCTTATGATAGATAGCTTTCTTCTAGTAATCATCACCAAAAGGACTTTGATTACTTTTGACTTCTCGGTTAGTACATTCCCATTTGAAATGTCCTTTCTCTTTGCATCTAAAACAGGTAACTTTTTATTTGTCGAATCCAAGCTTCCCATCCAAACCTCCCAAACTATTTATGCTTAATCTCCATAAATTTCTGAGCTCTTCGAATTATAGAAGCTATGCACCATTTGACGTCAATAAGCTCTAATTCTTCTGAATATATTTGATCATAATCTTCCTTTGTCATATTTCGATTTCCTATCATCCCAGCGACCAGGCTTTTGTAAGATTCAAGAATAGATGCGAGCAACATGTGCTGCTTGGCAGTATGTTCATAAAAATCTTGTTCGTTTTGGAGATTCACACCTATGATACACCGTAAAATCCTTTTGTTTGAGTTAGATTGACCAGATTGTTGACTTTGGAAACTGTTTGAGCTTTGTGAACACTGAGGTGTTTTGGGTGAATTTGGTTCAAGCTAGAAAATGATTCAAAACTAGATTGATTAGAAGATAGGCTTGTAGAACTATCAGCACTGAAGGCAGTTTGTACTTTCAGACTATTAGTACCA
Source organism: Scalesia atractyloides (assembly GCA_947069175.1). Taxonomy (NCBI): domain Eukaryota; kingdom Viridiplantae; phylum Streptophyta; class Magnoliopsida; order Asterales; family Asteraceae; genus Scalesia; species Scalesia atractyloides. Next base: position 59,120,848 of record CAMTDV010000020.1, read on the forward strand.
GTTGTATTGCCTTTAAAGTAAAGGTTTACATCTTGTTGCATTTGAGCACCTTTTGATTTGGCCATCTTCTAATTTTTAGTTCATGACCTTCGAGCTTTTCTATGAACTTTGATAGGCTGTAACCACTACACTTTGCACCATTTTTCCTCAGGCAAAGCATTTGCCAACTTGTCGACTAACTCCTCATTTATTTTCTGAATTCCCAACCTCTTTATTTGAACAACTAGGTGATAGTAACGCTCGATCAACTGCTTCATAGTTTCGCTTTTCAAAAGGTTGAAAATATCAAACTCTTTCCTAAGCAGTGCCTTTTTGCTCTTCCTCATTTGTGAACTTCCCTAGAACTTCAACCTTAACGTATTCCATAATGATTGTGATTTATCATCATGTTGCAACAATGCTAAGATATCTTCTTTGATTGATTGTTGCAATATGCTCATCATTTTCTTCTCATTGAGGAATTTTTCTTTTTCAGCCGTTGTGAACTGAGTCAACGTCTTCTCCAATTCATATTCCCTAATTGGTGTCGTATATTTTTCTTCTATAGTAAAGCAACAGTATAAATGGTTCGCTTGCACCCTGTTAACAAACCATTCACTCCAACTGTCATAATCCTCCAAATTCAACAACTTTGGGGGTTTAACCATTGTCCCCATTTCGTTCTCCAAATTCAGATTTTGTGCGGCTGCAGCTGGTACATTAAAGTTGACACATCAAATGATCGGAGTGTCGCGCCCCGGTCAAAGATAATATTTATATGCCCTAATTACCCTTAACAATGCGTTAGTGGTAGTAAGGGGTCGAACCATGAAGAGTTTGTGGTTTGCGCATGGATGTAATTGATTTTAAGTAGAAGTGTCACTATTATGAAGATTGCTAAGAATTTGATTAACTTTGGTTGTTTGAAGGAATGCCGGAATGATCAGACAAATTTGTTGCTAATTAACTAACTACAAAAACTTAAACAATTGCAAGAACTTGACTGATTGATTATAACAATGAATTGATAACAAGGTTCACACCCGATTCAACAATTGTAGGACCTAAGGTTGCTACACGTTTTAACTTGGCTTAATTGAATTAGTTCATTAACGGTTTTAGAATCACAAGGCTTAGGTGCCAATTGCTATCGACATTTAAAACGGACAACAATGCACTTTGTTACCTCGGACAAGTAAATCCTATCAAAAGACAAGGCATAAATACGCATATTCATTTCATGAAGTCAAATTTCATAACTCACTCGACAATTCGTAAATTCAACACAAACATAAGACACTTATCTAATGATTCAAATGCAATTCAAATTGTCACAAACCAAGTATTTAACAAATAGCAAACCCTAGAAATCCTTACGAAAGTTTACACCGGGGTGAAACCCTCGAGGATTAGCAGCTCATGATGAACGAAATTTGATCACCAGATGATTGGAGTTTGATCACGAACATATTGAAGCTTCGAAGGTAGTGATGATGATGGTTAGGGTTTGGGATGGAAGATGAAGATGGTTGGATGACGAATGAGATGATGATGATGATAGGCTAGGGTTATGATCAAAGGTTGTGATTTGGAAGATGGAATGGATTGGATATGATGGGGGATGAAGATTGGGGTGTTCTTGGCTCCATGATGGGTTTCAAATGCTCACAAACTCGTAACTCTTTACAAATGGGTCAAACAAATCATTAAAAACCGTTCAAAAATGAAATTCAGCGACAACACTATCAGAGGGGTGTCGTCGACGGCCCCTAGAAAGTATGATTCTTCTCCGACGCCTTAATCCACTGTATACGGCAATTTTTCTCCGACAGAACTTCTGAGGGGTGCCGGCGACGACCTCTCTAAAACATTCTTTCTTGTTTTCCCATTTCGTGATCCCGGTTGACACGTTTTCCTTCCCGATGCTCCAAAACACTCTCGAATAGCTCCTTAAACATCGTAAACCTGCAAAACACAAATCTAATCAAAAGTATGCTATTTGAAACTAAAAGTCACGTAAAAAGCTAACTTAAACTCAATAGAAACATCGGTTTTCGACCACGTATCACATCCTCGCACTTGTCTTTTGCTTGCCCTCAAGCAAATCTGTCATTCACTTTCACGTGGGTTGAATAAGGAACACATTTCCCATTCTCGAGACATGAGTTAAGGTCTAATGTCATACTAGGTTCATAATTTTATCATTTTCAAACTATTTAACGTTAATATGATAAACACATATAAAAATGGTTATCCAAGACTAACCCGCCTTTGAAACTCATAAGTCATACATATCCCTCACACTGTTCTCTCTACTCAGCTCATAATTTAGCTAATAAGTAATACACTAGAACTTTTGATGTAAACACACAACCTGATTAGATCATATGCCCGCATAAGCTTGCAACTCAATTATTCTCCACCACCGAACACAAATATCAAACACAAGTCAAAAGGTCTTGAACTAGTTGTATTGGGGCTAGGCTAAGGGTATGGAATGGGATGTTTTGAAAGTGGCTAAAATGACTAAAACTCGATTTATTACACAACACTGTACTAGCATAATCAACTACAAAACAATAACCAAGAGGCAAAAGTTTTTTGCCTTCTATTCAACAACTATCGATACATTTTTTTTTAATTTCGAATTTTCATCACACGGGTAAAAATATAAGGTTCAAAGGTCAAGGGTGAAATGGGTTGGTCAAATGAAAGGTTTAGGCTCAAAATTGGCGACTAAGGGATTGATTTCGGGTAAAGGTATATAAATTGTGTAAAATAAAAAGGTTTACCTAATGCCTTAATCATTCTTGTGCTCATATTCGGTCTATGGTCTCAAACGTATCAAAAGTTGCAAGTTCTACAATACATGACTAATGGTCTACTCAACTAAAAACATATATGCATATATGATATATAAAGTGGCTCAAAATCTCACGTATAGAAGGTATGGTATGCGATATGTATAAAGTGCAAGTTTCTTAGGCGGATTATTCCCAAATAACCACCCGTTACATACCCATCATGTTATTAATTTGAACTTGACCATGCCAAAAGACCACATGGGTTGTGCTATCCCTTAGTAACTTAGTTACTTGTGATTTTTAGACCTCTTTAAACAAAAACATTTTGAAGATTTTTGAAATTTCCCCATCCCCACACTTGAGGTCAACATTGTCCTCAATGTATAGTGTATAAATGAACGGGTCAAAATTGAAAAACTTTTTCTCTCCATCCCCACACTTGAGGTCAACATTGAACTCAATGTGTAGGAATAGAGCTTTTAAAATACCCAAGGGATGTGACATGACTAACCTTCCCAAAATTTCACCCCGGAGAATATAATATAAAATACAATCCATTTATTAAACCAAAAAAGGAATCAAAGCTAAAGGAAATGTATGCACCTGGTTTTTCGCTCATTCTTCGTGTGCTCTTCAACTTCAACAAAAATGGTTGTCTCACGAACACAATGCACCTACAAATTTCAATCTTCATGTAGAAGCAGGCTTCTCACAACTACAAAAATTTGTTAGTTACTTAGTTCTACCATTTTTAGTAAAATAATTATCAAGGCATACGAATTATTCAACTTTGATTTTGTGGAAAAATATTTTACAACAACAACCTAAACTCACTTTCGTAGGAATCATGGTTGCATTTAGCGTATGAAACAAGCCCTTTTAAACCTTCCGATAGCTCGAAAGGACGAGTAGGTCTCGCGAGGGTTATCTAGGGAACACACCCACAAAGTTCATTTAACTACTAATAAGAAATGAAATATAAACTAAAATTTACACAAAAATTTACAACAACAAAGAAAACGTACCAGTGATCATCTCTGGTAGCGCTCGTTGGGATCCACCGGGGGTATGGCTGATAGGGGTATCCGGTGAGGGCCGACATCATGTCGTGAAAGTCGTCGAGTGGCTCTCTCTCGCCTTCAGCTGGTGGTTGGAACTACGGTGGGATAAAACTGCACCCGACTGCTTCGGGCCAATGCGAAGATGGATTAGAGGGCCCAGTGGGAAGAGGTAGGTTCTCATATGATGTCCAAGGCGTGTGCTCCTGATATGGATGACCTTCTTCCCAATCTCTATGGTGGCACTCCTAGTTATGCAAATGTTTGGTGTTATTCACCGCCATCTGTTGCGCCACCGCCAAAGCATGCCACCGGCGGTCTTCCAAAGCGTTTTGTCAACATGCGCCCTTTGCTGCTCCTCCTCCCATGCTTGCCTTCTAGACAATTCTTGTGCCTGGTACAAGTCTTGCCTTTCCATAAAGGCTTGCTGGGTAGCCCACTACTCTTGTAATCTCTCCCAATACTCTTGCTCTGTGGCCCAATGTGCAGCCTCTTCAGCCCAAGGAGATTGTTGCTGGGCCTCCCAATTTGCTCCCATTGTTGCCTCCTTTGCTCATACTCCCGGTTTTCCCCAATACACGCGGAGACGTTATCATAAAAATCTTGTTGTCCCCGGTTGTAGTTAGGGTATCCGGGTTTACGCCGGTTTGGGATAAAAGAAGCAACCCCAGCTGAAATTTCGCGATGTGGCCGGGTGTACCTCTGTCGGGGTTGTTGATACAGTTTTGTGTCTGTCGCTTGTTCTTAATTACAGTTGTAATTGTACGGTCTTTGCTCAAGTGTCTGTATAGGTTTGGTCGTGTCGAATAGATCAGGATATCCTTCTATCTTGATCTAGTATGACATCTTAGCTTGTATGTGTTAATCAGTTGTATGTGTGCGTACTGATAAGTCTTGTAAACGTCATGTCTACACACGTTCTCCAAGAATCAGGATTCTGTGTGAGTCAGAGGATTTGTACGAATCTAGTATTTTGTGCGAACCACAGGATTCGTACGAAACAGTTTCAAGTAACAAGTGAGTTACTTGTTTCGTACGAAATGAAGTATTTTGTACGAAACACCTGTTCCGTACCAATTCTTTTGAAGATGTGTCTCATGTGAAATATTGTGTTCAGTATGTCTAGACTCGTATTTCGTACGAAACTAGACAGACACTATATAAGCAGACATGTACCTCTTAGTTGGGGAGGTCTGGTTAGCTAGTTGGTCAGCCCAGAGAGCTTGTTACCCTTTGAGTTGGTTATCTCTGAAGACGAAGAAACAAAAACACAGCAAGTTTGTTTGAGTCATACGAGCGTTGTGTGTATATGTTTGTACTTGTTCTCAATCATTAATCAAGATAGTGAATCTTTGGTTACCCCATGTTCTATACTTTGCTTTGGTTGCATGCACACTTAGATTCCGCACTTGTGTATGTCATATGACCAAGGAACTGGTTTAACACCATCCGCAGGTGGACCTACAAGTGGTATCAGAGCTTTGGCTCTTTCCTTGTTCAAAATCGGGCTTAGTTGTGTCTGAGATACCTTGAATATTTCTTAAGTGTTCTTGAGCCTCCAGTAGAAAACTTAAGTTTTGGATAGATAACTAACTTAAAACTTGGTTAAAATCTTTTGCATGCAGAAAATTTTATGGTAAAATTTTTCTGAAGAACATCCTTGAAGAAGAAATCTGCAAAAATTTGAATCTGATTAGTTTGGTAGGGTTGACATTTTCTGACTTGGATCTAGACTTGGACTGTTGACTGTTAAAAATCTGTGTTTTAACTAAAAGTGGGTAAGACAACAGGTATTTTCGAAAAAGCAGGTCTAAACAAGAAAGGAAATTTCTCACCAAACCATTTCTGAAAAGATTCCTCTGAAAAACGCTGAACAAAACATTTGGTGCGATTGAAAAGATTAGTGCGATTCATCTAATCCGCATGAAACATCTATTCCGCACGAATCATCTGATTCGCACAAAACATATGTTCAGTACTTAACAACTATTTCGTGCGAAACAGTTGTCTCGCACGAAACTGTTTTCGATTGTTTTGCATGTTTTTCAAAGCTTTGTGATTTTAAAATTTTTTCATATTTTCAAATCTAAAAATTTTAAAAGGCAATTATAATTTTGAAACTTTAAACCTTTAAATTTCATAAAACAAGAAAATATAATGAGTTCGAACCCGTGGGATTGGAGTTGTTCAAGCTCAAATCAGGAGTCTTCGCAAAGCTCCGCAACATCATGGGTAAAATCTTTGATGCCACAACATACAGCAATGATCTCTGCAATGGGTGTGTGTTGCAAATCAAAATCAAAGCATCCAAACTCTGTTAATGAGCGAAAGTGAAACAGGGAGTAACAATCGTCCGCCCAAGCTAAATCATATGAACGATTATCCTTCCTAGAAAAGTCGTTTTAATACATACGTTCTTGGACAGAACACAGAATTGTGACGTGTTTCACTACTCCCAACAATGAAGCACTTGAAGAAGCTGGATCAAATCCAACCTCATTGGCCAATCTAGTCGAAAGTGACAAGAAAGCTTACGATCTAGAGAAAAAGGCATTTGTTATCCTCACACAAGCTCTGCATAAAGACATTTATCATCAGTTTGTGTATTGTACTACAACGAAAAATTTGTGGGACACTTTGGAAGCAAGAGGTGAAGGTAACGCTGCTACCAGGAAGATTCGGCATGATCTGCTCAAGAAAGAGTTTGAAGGTTTTATGTTCATGGAGAACGAAACCTTGAATGATATGACCACTCGGTTTTATCATCTTCTCAGCAAAATGTACTCGTATAAAGTGTTAGCAGCACCACAAGAAAATGTGATGCGATTTGCTGATGCTTTACCTCCAAAATGGGGTCAATTTATTGATCTATTAAAACAGACAGGTGTTTTGGACTCAATAAGTATTTATGAATTTGTGCAGAAACTGGAGAACAAGAATGAAGAAGAACTTCGGAAGGCACAACGAATCTCTGCTCCACAAAACCCTGAGATGTACTTTGGAAGTATAAATGCAGGTATAAGCTCAAGCCAGCAACCGAAGCTACAAACCGCGTTTGTGCCAAACGTGAACTCCTTTCTAACCCAACCAGTTCAATCAAGTCAGTCTACAGGTTCGAGTAATCAAGCCTATGGACAAGCTTTTGATCCGAAAGCCTTCCTTCCATAGCCAAGGGATTTAGAGTATAAAGCTCCACAGCAAGCTGCTCAACAAGCTTATATGGAAACAACAGTCAATCGGCAAATCCCAACACTGTCAAACTTAACACGTCAAATCTCTCCAAAATCAACGTAGAAGTTGCACAGGAACATGCAGAACTTCTAAATACCATGGTCAGTGCGTATTGTGGTTTAGTTGCAGGTCAAATAGGGAACATCAATTTGACGAACGAAGACTACGAGCAAATTGACCGAGATGTAATGGAGCTGATGGACATCAAGTGGGCATTTGCAAGCGCTATGAGAAGAGCGAAGGATTATATGAGAAGAACGGGGAGAACCAGTTTGGAAAGCAAGAAGGATACAAAATACGGCTTTGACAAAACCGCCGTTACTTGCTTCAACTGTGGAGAAAGAGGTCACTTCAAGCGGGAATGCACAAGACCCAGCAAGGAAGGAAATCACAACCCCTTTTGAAATCAGTCTCAACCATCCAACACAACACAGTACAACAATGAAAGAAGATTGGTACACGATGGGTGTACAAATGCAAGAAGGATGACTGAGGTGTTGTTGTGAGAAACAAAGCGCGATTGGTTGTTCAAGGTTTTAATCAGGTCGAAGGGGTCGATTACAATGAATTTTAAGCACCGGTTGCACGACATGAGGCTATAAGAATCTTTTTGGCTTATGCGTCCTTCAAGAAGTTCACCATTTATCAGATGGATGTGAAGAGTGCATTTCTTCATGGTGTGGTAGAAGAGGAAGTATATGTTGAGCAACCGCTATGTTTTGAAGATCCTCTCCATCCTGACAAGGTTTGGCTTCTCAACAAGGCGTTATATGATCTTCATCAAGCTCCAAGGGCTTGGTATGAAACGTTGTCTACCTATCTGTTGAAGAATGGTTTTCGACGAGGCCTGATCGACTGTACTCTCTTTATCAAGGAACAGGATAAGGATTTACTGTTAGTACAGGTTTATGTTGATGATATTATTTTTGGGTCTACTAACACTCGAATGTGCAAAGAATTCGAACAGGTTATGTAGGAGAAGTTCGAAATGAGCGCTATGGGAGAAATGACTTTCTTTTTAGGTTTGCAGGTTCAGCAATCAAAGGAAGCGATTTTTATCCATCAAACCAAGTACGTCGGAGATATTCTCAACGATTTCAGATGGACGACTCAAAGCCTTTGGGAACTCCATTAGCTCAAAATCATGGGATTACTCCTGACGGAATGGGTGAACATGTAGAACCATCTCTCTATCGTGCAATGATAGGATCTCTCATGTATCTTACTGCCTCAAGACCCGGCATAATGTACCCAACATACCTTCTGGCACGCTATCAGTCTAGTCCGATGGTTTCTCACTTGATGGCTATAAAAATGATCTTTCGTTATCTAAAGAGACGTCCTGACACTGGTCTATGGTACCCAAAGGATGATAACTTTGATCTGACAGCATTCAGTGATTCTGATCATGGCGGATGGAAAATCGATGCAAAGTCAACAACAGCGGGATGTCAGTTCTTGGGAAATCGCCTAGTCACATGGCAATGCAAAAAGCAGACTTGTGTAGCTACATCAACATGTGAGGCTGAGTATATTTCAGCTTCTAGTTGCTGCTCTCAAGTTCTATGGATTCAACAGCAAATGCGCGACTACGGTTTTGAATTTCTTACTACTCCTATTTTTGTTATAGTGAAGCTGCTTTACAGATCAAAAACAAAACACATTGAGATTAAGTATCATTTCATACGAGATTGTTATGAAAAGAGACTTATCAATGTTGTTAAAATCCACACTGATCACCAACGTGCCAACCTTTTTGCCAAAGCCTTTGATAAATCACATTTTGATTATCTGCTCTCGGTCAATGGGATCAAGGTGAAACCCGAGTAACTCAACCATAGCTAACTATTTTTGTATATACTATTCTATAAATCTAAAACTACAAAAAGATTTTCAGTTTTATATTTTAGGGGGAGTAAATTTCAAGAAAATACAAAAATATGTCTTTTATTTATCTTCTTTGTTTAAGGGGGAGAAAATTCAGAAAAATTCAAAAACATTAAAAAAAATCAATAATGAGTTTCTTGGATAAGTTGAAGATGATGAAATTCACCGGTAAATCTGTCAAAAATGGTTAAAAGCATAAAAAGAAGATTGATAAGTAGCTTTACTTATGATGTATCAGTAGGCTCACAATCAGACTAAAATGTGAAGGTATATATAAACTTAAAAGACAGAACGCCAGGTGGGAACCATTCATTGGCATATGGTCTTGGTACCGAAATTTCGTTTGATAGAGTGCCGAGGTTCTGAGATATACGGTCTTTATGCTGGCTTATCATCTTGGTATCATGGTTGAATCTTTTGCCGAAAAATAACGGTGGCGCAAGGCTAGAACTTCCATGATATCATACATACGTGTACATACTGCATACGACCATCAAATAAGTGATAAAAATATCACATCCCCAAAATAAGTGATAAAATATCATAGCTTTATGCGGGAGCTAAGTTCGTCTCTTTGTCGGTACGATGGTACTAACCTGTTCACGGACTTACTCCTATGCCCTGCATGCATATGAAATCAAGTTCCCCATCAGTAAGTGATTAAATCACAAAGGACTTGTTTTCAATCAAAATAAGTGAGTATCTCACATCATTCATATACGTCAAAACAGATGATAAAGCAGTATACTCACAGGTAAGATTTTCTCTCGTGCATACCTTGATACGGGAATGTGTTGTGATGTGGTTACGTGGACAACAATATCGATAATCATAGTTGAATATCTCCTTAATCATATCTTAATCATATCTCCTAATTACCGGCTAGTAAGTATAAATCCATACCTTAATCATATCTCCTAATCATGATTACATCTGATAAGTCTAAGCTTACGTGGACAACAACACCGATAATCATAGTTGAATACTTATCTGTTTAATTTTGAAAACCTAATACCGTTTTTGACAAAGATTAAAATGCTGGTATGATTCCTTTACCTTGAAACTCGAGAAAGATTGTAGTTTATCTGTATATTTTGATTTTAAGTCTAATTTACTTAGTTGCATATGTAATTACTTTCTGAAAGTTAGCCAAAGTTAATACTCGAAAGTTTCTACCAAGATACGCAAGAAAACCATTGTTTGATATCACAACTTCATAAAGTAATATCTTGCAACAAGTAATCCATCAAAGAAAACCAAAATCTGAAATTCGTTTGAGTGTGTGTATCTCATACGAATGAACCTGGTCATTTGATTGACTTGGTCACTTGTTTTTCTCAAATCTGCTGCTGGAATTCATACGAGTGTGTGTATCTCGTTCAGGGAATACAATCATACGAAGATTTTATGATAAGTTTTTCGTGTGTATTCCCTGAGAAATTTGTGTTCTAATTATTTTTGTCTATTGAGTACAGATTGATACACAAAGAACATAAACAAAGACCAACAATGAAGAAATTTGACAAGTTAGATGAGGAAACAAGAAAGATTTGAAGTTTCTTAGAAGTTCGAAGACCTGATACTCTAATCATTAGATATCAGATCTATCAATGGATAGCAGATCTTCAGGGGGAGTTTGTTGATACTCCAAACCATTCTATGTGAAGACCAAAGTCTGAAGGCAAAAGACCGAAGACCAAGCAACATCCAAGGGGGAGTTTGTTGATACAATTTTATGTCTGTTGCTTATTCTTAATTGCAGTTGTAATTGTACGGTCTTTGCTCAAGTGTCTGTATAGGTTTGGTCGTGTCGAATAGATCGGGATATCCTTCTATCTTGATCTAGTATGACATCTTAGCTTGTCTATGTTAATCAGTTGCATGTGTGCGTACTGATAAGTCTTGTAAACGTCATGTCTACACACGTTCTCCAAGAATCAGGATTCTGTGCGAGTCAGAGGATTTGTACGAATCAAGTATTTTGTGCGAGCCACAGGATTCGTACGAAACAGTCTCAAGTAACAAGTGAGTTACTTGTTTCGTACGAAATGAATTATTTCGTACGAAACACCTGTTCCGTACCAATTCTTTTGAAGATGTGTCTCGTGTGAAATATTGTGTTCAGTATGTCTAGACTGGTATTTCGTACGAAACTAGACATACACTATATAAGCAGACATGTACCTCTTAGTTGGGGAGGTCTGGTTAGCTAGTTGGTCAGCTCAGAGAGCTTGTTACCCTTTGAGTTGGTTATCTCTGAAGACGAAGACACAAGAACACAGTAAGTTTGTTTGAGTCATACGAGCATTGTGTGTATATGTTTGTACTTGTTCTCAATCATTAATCAAGAGTGAATCTTTGGTTACCCTATGTTCTTTACTTTGCTTTGGTTGCAGGTACACTTGGATTCCGCACTTGTGTGTATGTCATATGAACAACGAACTAGTTTAACACCATCCACAGGTGGACCTACAGGGGTACCCTCAGACCCTGAGGCTCATCTTCATCCTCTTCATCAGCCATCTCCTCCTCTCTCGCAGCCTCTTGAGCTGCACTTGGATCGGTGAACTGGAACCGATGCCCTTGGTCATCTGTGATGGTATATTGATGACCATACACTTGAACCTAGATCTTCCAGTGTTGCTTCATTGATGCAAAGCAAATTTGATCGACCGAAACCCACAATGTCTCGGGCGGCAACCTGTTCTGTTGCACTATCATGGCGCTAATGAGTCGTACGTATGGTATCATCTTCCGAGTGTACGACTCACGAGTATCCGAAGTGTTGATCATGACAAGATGACGCCAAGATAACTTAGGTACTCCAAAAAGCAATGAATGGAGTACCCGACAATCCGAGGCCTTCACCTTCCCCCGGTCGCCGAATCTAACCATGATGTTCTCAAGAGAGAAAGGTTGAAGGATCTTTCCTTCAACAGATAACTGATTGCGTAGAGCAGCCCCACCATCAGCATAAGGCAAAACAAACTAAACCATTCCATCGGGATCAGCAGTATTAACCTTGTTATCCAAAAATTGGTCGACATTATAGTAATAATACTCATCGACCCCCAATGAATCAAACCGGGCGATACAGTTCATGGTCTCAAAAGACATGACCATTTGCCCTCTACAAGTATCAGCCACCAACTTCCATGTATTCGGGGGGCCATCCTTATCGATGAACCGTAGCAAGGCCAACCATTCACAGACCGCAGCCAGATAAACCCGGGGTGTGATATCCTCACACCAATCCAACACTCGCTCCCATCCAATTCTCTCAAACATCTAGACGATCCCAATCATCCTAAATTCCCCCACATTTAATGTGCACTCCGGCACAACCCTTTCCAGAATAGAAGTAGACACCCCATGAACCATTTTCCACTTCCAGAGTTTAACTTCCAACCGCTTGTCGTTAAACCTTGAAAGTGGTCCTTGTTTGTTTTTCTCCCAGGGCTCGCCTACATTACTATCTCTGATTCTTTCCCACACCCAGTCTTGTCTGAACAATCTATCATCATTGTCTTCCAATCCCACTTAGTTGTTCCCATTTCCTTGCTCTATGACCTGAGGATGACCCGTCTCCTGAAGACGAACCTGGACCCGAAATCTTACTTCTCTTTCGGCTTGCCATACCTACAAGGCAATATACAAAGAAAAACAATTAAGCATGGTCAAACTTCAACATTTAACCCTCACTTCAAATTCAAACAAAATTGACTTCTTGAACATATTGAACAATTTTGAATCATAACTTAAATGGTTAGACAAACTAGCTAGTTTAAATCTTCAAAATTGGCACTTTCGTCAACATTTTAAATTTAAGGTTTTATGTTCTCAATCCTAACTAAATTAGATTTTAAACAAGACTCAACATTGTGTTCATGCTCAAACATGCAACTTAAATAATCACAAACTCATTACATAGCTATGTTGCATGTTCAATCCCACCCAAATCAACCATAAACTCAAATTCAAGCAACAATTCATATCATAGCATCATAAACAACCTACTTTTAAACCTAAGTTCAAAAATCAAAATAAAATCACATATCATATGAAATACATGCTCAAATTCAAGTAAAAATCATACCTTAGGTATTATGTAGATGATAAAACTCGAAAAAGATGTAGTACAAACTTGAAGAACACTTTTTCTCAAAAACCGAAATTTGAACTTCACTAATCTTACAAAAAAGCAAGAATTGAGGAACTGTGTTAGGGGTTTTGTTCTGCTCGAAAAACTACACAAATAGGCTCAAGAATCGGATGATTTGGTGGAGAATTGAGGAAGTTATGAAGATTTAAAGATTAGGGTTCTTGAAGAGTAGATGAAGAAGATGAAGAATTGGTGTTTTAAAGAGATATTGGGTGGATATGGTTAAACCGAGTCGAAATTGTGGCTGAAAACATGTTCGGGTCTAGTTTAGAGGAGCCTGAATGAGTTTGTAATTTATCATTTATGACCAAACTATGCACCGTAGGGGCATTTTGGTCATTTTACACATAGTTTTATAATTTATTTGGGATTTTTAATTTACATCTTGTACCTACTATAAAAATATTTAATTAAGTTTTAAAATCAATAGGTAACAAGTATTGGTTGATAAATATGGTTTAAAACCATACTATGCGCTGAAACGGCGCTTATGTCGTAAAATGACGATTTATGTGAAGTTTAGTAAAAATTGATGTTAAAATCAAGTTTAATTGTTTTAGATATGTTATTTAATATAACATAAGTAGGTAAAAGATTTGATATAAAAAGGTATAATTAAAACCATTTTATGTGCCACAAGGGCATTATCGTCATTTATCGACATAATACAAGAGCTTGTACATAAACTCAGTATACAATCTGAGGACAGCCCAAATAATCTTACTTATGATATTTTATCAGTAGGAAACTCATTCAAGTTCATTTTCGTTTAAACCTTATTTTATGCAAAAAGGGCATTTTTGTCAAAATGGCATAATTGTGGAACTTGTACATAAACTCATATTTTGATTATGATCATGTAATATAACCTCAGGGGGGTTATGCTACATTATATTACTATCATAATGCAACCTTAGATCAGTAGCTAACTAATCAAAATCAGGTCAGAATCGAAAGTCAAAGCAGAAGTCAAACTTTGCGACTTTCGGTTGCCAACCGACCCTAGAACTGAAATTGACGAGCCGAACAGGTGCTCACATGTTCTAATAATTATTACCAACTTGTTTAAGTGTCAAAACATGTTTCATAACATATACAAGCTCATATTATAATATTTCCCAAAAATGACATGTTTGACTTTTTAATAATAAACTTTGACCCGTCAATTGGTCTAGCAAACGTGATCTTTAGGAGGTGCCTTTATATAGATTACACCTACCTTATTATGATCACTTAGCCATGTTTGTTATGAACAACGGCTAGACCATAATGGTTTTAACCGAAAGTCAAGGCGTATTCCAAAAAACGCATGACTTTTGGCTATAAAAGCCTATAAACGAAAATGCAAGAGAAAGGAACACTTAGGAGTGATTTCAATGATGAAATAGAACTAAGTTGGATGCTACTTTCAGTTAGGAACTTCCAGAGGAGGGAGATAGAATGAAGAATGAGAAAGGTGCAAGTTCAAATGGCACCTATTTATAGTTAGAGAGCTTGAAGGAGGTGATGCCAGGTGTTAGGGAGTGTTAGAGGGAGCTTACCAGTGTCCTAAAATGTGGCATAGCAGTTTGGAAGTCCCTAGTTTCGAATCAAATGGTTTTTGGCAACATGTGTGGAGGCCAAACAAATTTTCTACGGACACGAGTCTCTTGCGGGCCGCGAGAGACATGGCCAGGGTCTCTCGCGCCCCGTGAGCGCCTCAAGGGAACTTTCAAACTTTGCCATATTTAGCCCCTCAACTTATTAAATCTCCTAAAACACCTTTATAGCATATTTAGCCCCCCGTAACCAACATTTGGCAAACCCAGGATTATGCCCGGACATTGTCGGGCTCTCAGTTCGTTAAAAGGTCACTCAGAGATATAAATTAAAATGTTGACACTTTTAACCCCTCCATCGTCCAACTATTACATATTTACAGAATTAATCCCTCTCGTCAACAAGTGGCTCATATGAGAGTTAGGACTTCGTAAAGGATCACTCAGAGGCTCAGTATAAGCATGTTGACTCTGATTGTCACTCAAAGGCTAAGCATGTTGACACTAATGGTCACTCAAAGGCTAAGTTTAAGCATGTTGACACTAATGGTCACTCAGAGGCTCGATTTAAGCATGACACTAATGGTCACTCAGAGGCTTGATTTAAGCATGTTAACACTAATGGTCACTCAGAGGGTCAGTTTATGCATGTTGACATTAGAGGGTCACTCAGAGGCTTAGTTTGAACATGTTGACACATTTAGTCCTTATTAGTCTTTAGTAGACTTATAAAAAAATACAACACGTGTCACTATATTATTGGACAGATTTTACGAGGTGTTACACTAAGCATCCTTTAATTGACTTAACAAATCAACTTGAAGGTCAACCCGCAAGGCACGAACTTTTTTTGGCTTTTCTTTTTCCTTTCTGCTCAGTGCATCAGCTACTACATTAGCATTTCCTTATGATAGTAGATTTCACAATCATAGTCACTTAAGACTTCCATCCACCTTCTCTGCCTCATGTTAAGTTCTTTCTGCCCAAAGATATATCTCAAACTTTTATTGTCAGTGTAAACTATAAATTTAACTCAATAGAGATAGTGCCTCCATAACTTTAGAGCAAAGATTATGGCGCCCAACTCTAAATCATGAGTCTTTAGTTGACATGAGGCATAAGCAATAACTTTGTTTTATTTATACACAACTCATGCCAGTGTGTGACGCATCACAATAGACAACAAAATCTTCAATACCATCTGGCAAAGCTAAGATGGGTGCATTCATCAACTTCTGCTTTAGCGTTTCAAACGCCTCATTCTGCTTTGGTCCCCATTAAAATTTAATGAACTTACGTGTTAAAGATGTTAATGGGATAGCAATTCGGGAGAAGTCTTGGATAAATCAACAGTAATATCCTGCCAAACCAAGGAAACTACGAACTTCGGTTGGTGATTTTGGAATCTCCCATTTAGCAATAGATTCTATCTTTGCAGGGTCTACTTGAATACCATTTGCATTTATAACATGGCCAAAAATTGCACTTCAGGAAGCCAAAACTCGCACTTCAAGAATTTAGCGTACAAATTCTCGCTTTTTAACAATTCCAGTAACACCCTAAGATGATTTTCATGATTTTATTGATTTTTAGAATAAATAAGTATATCGTCAATGAAAACGATAACAAATTTATCTAAATACAGTTTGCAAATTCGGTTCATCATATCCATGAAAGCGGCTGGAGCATTAGTGAGTCCAAATGGCATAACAGTGAACTCATAATGTCCATATCTTATTCTAAAAGCTAGTTTAGTAATATCTTCTTCCTAAACCCTTAACTGATGATAGCCTTAACGAAGGTCTATCTTCAAAAAATAACAAGCTCCTTGTAATTGGTCGAACAATTCATCGATTCTTGGAAGCGGATATCGATTCTTGATAGTTACTTTGTTAAGTTCACGGTAATCAATGCACATACGCATTGATCCGTCCTTTTTCTTTACAAACAGGATTGGAGCTCCCCATGGCGAAGAACTCTGACTAATAAAACCTTTCTCTAACAGCTCATCTAACTACTTTTTCAACTCTAGCATTTCAGTTGGTGCCAGACGGTAGGGAGATTTAGCAATCGGTGTTGTACCAGGTACCATATTTATTTTGAACTCCACCTCGTGATCTGGTGGTAGTCCTGGTAATTAATCGGGATATACGTATGTATACTCTGCCATGACTGGTACATCTTCAATTTTCTTTTCTTTATTATCGGCTAATAAGGAAATTAGGTATGCTAAGCATCCTTTCCTTATACACTTTGCTGCTTTTGTTACTAATATGATTCGGATTGGGGTAGTTAATTTATCACCATAAATGGTTATCTTTTCTCCGGTTGGCGCTCGAAATTCGACCTCTTTCTTGTCACAGAGAATTCGAGCCTGATTAGATGCTAACCAGTCCATTCCAAGTGCAATATTGAAGCCTGCTAATGTCATTGGTAACAATTTCGCAGGTATGACGTGTCCTAGAAGAGTTATCTTAACGTCCTCTAGGATTTCAGAAATCTTAGTTGGGTTTCCTTCAACAGTTTCAACTACACATGTTTGTGCTAGTTTAACTAAGCGCTCGTTTAATAGATTACAAAACTTATAATCTATAAAACTTTGATTTGCATCCAAGTCAAATAAAACTCTAGCATAAACATTATTTACGAGAAACGTACCGATAATCACGTCCGGTACTTGAGTAGCCTCACGAGTGTTTAGCGCAACCACTCGTGCATTTCTTTTCTGTGTTCCACTGTTTCCATCGGTTCAACTTCCACCTGCTTGATTTCTACCAGCCTGATTCCTTCCAACTTCATTTGCACCTTGTTGGTTTATCTTTGGACATTCTGACTTATTATGCCCTTTTCTTTACAATTGTAGCATACTACATTTTTCTTTTTGTAACAGTTTTCCATAGTATGTCCTGCAACCTTGCATTGATTGTAGAAACTAAGTTTCTCAGTCCTACATCTTCCAAATGTTTCTTTTGCAAATTTTGCATTCAGAAATTGGAAGGTCTTTCCGTCCTGACTTCCTGTCACTTCTTTTCATCTCCTGGTCACCCTTCTTCTTCACCTCCTTTTTCTTATTCTCCTCCTGGGTTCTAACCATCCTGTCTGTCAGCAATCCAGCTAACTCCACATGAATTGATGGTTCTAGGCATAGCGGCCTTCACCATGTCCCTGATTTCACTAACAAGACCCCAGATATAATGTCTGATTATGTTTGGTTCCGGTTTCGCCAGATAAGGTACAAGTCGAGAACACTCGAAGAACATCTTTGTACATTCTCAAACTTTCGCTCCCTCCATTGTAAGATTCAGAAACTTTTCTTCAATTTGTTCCTTCTCGTGCATGGGACAATATTTCTGCTTCACTAGTTCATAGAAATCTTCCTACTTCATTCCATATGCTCTCTTCCTACCCTTTGTCTGAATAATTGTGTTCCACCATTCTAGTGCTTTATCTTTAAACAAATTGGTAGTATTCAACACCCTATCCTTGTCAGCACATTTACTGATGCCTAACACAGCTTCCATTTTCTCCAACAATCGTAAGACAACGATAGCTCTTTCACTACCAGCAAACTCTACAGGTTTACAGGCTTGGAATGCCCTATAGGTACATCCAAACTGTTTCGTCTATTTGTATTCCAATTCATCTCTGTCAGAGTCACTATCTTCATTAGAGCTTTGGTAGTCGTCGCGTTTCTTTTTAGTTTTGAACTAGCATTTTCATTTTCTGAAGATTCCTGTTGCATCATGGCGTCCATTAGTGTAGGTAAAGCATCTACTATTCCTTGCTTTATCATTTGCTGAACCTCTTCTTTATTAATTATAAGTTCGACAATGTCGTTAACCTCTATGGTCTTGTTCTTACGTCCCCTCGTATTTCATGAGGGTCCACTATTCTCTACTGGCCTTGACATTCTAAGATGAAATTTTTAACAAGAAGTGTCTTAATTCGATGTGTAGTGTGTCAAAAAAATACAAATATATATAAATTCCTAAATGACTACACACGTTATTTATTATATATATATATATATATGTATATATATGTATATATATATATATATATATATATGTATATATATATATATATTTAAGACAAATATTTATGCTTAACTATATTATCTATAGGCATCATAACTTAGTTTGGCTAAAGCTTCGATACTAACCAATATCTAATTCGCTAAAACATGTGGCTCTGATACCAACCTGCCACACCCCGGTTTTACAATACTCCGGGCGTGCGACCAATCGGTTGGTACCTGTTTTGATATATACGCAGCGGAAAAACGTTTGTATTTATTTATATTTATTTAAACAACTTGTTAGTTGTACAAAACAGAGTTTATAAATGGGGAATTAAACACCCATTTTTCCTTACAAAATGTTTCATGGTAATCAAAATTTCTGTCTAGCGACAGTTTTTCAAACATATTAGCCACAAGGTTTCTTCGTGCCTAGGGAATCGTCCTCCTTTCAGCACTAGTCCTTCTATTCATAATTACTACTTATTACCTGATAACGTTTTCAAAATAATACGTCAGCGACAAGCTGGTGAATAACATTAAAGGACACCAAATCATTTTCTTAAACGAGGCATATGTAATATTAAAGCTATTTACACATATACTAGTAAGCTACACTGTGACATCCCGGTTTTTCGGATAACTTAAACGCAATACTTGTCGAATAAATTGTATGCTATGTAGTAAACGTGTACGAGTTAGTGAATACGTAATGTGCGATTATGTGATTGTTTTAGTTATAAAATAATTATGGTAGATATGTACACGAACCAAACCTTAAACTCCTTGTGACTCTAGGAGTGAACCGAGTTCTAACCCAAACCACTCTCGGCCGAGAACAAGCCCAAACCGCAAACCCATTGTGTGCAACCCAAACCTTAAACCCAAGTCTTCGGCCACGAGATTTAAACCTTAAACCTTAATCCATTCTCGGCCAAGTGCAACCCAAACCGAACCAACCCAAGCCTCGGTCGCGAGATCAAACTCAAACCGCAACCTATTCCCCTTTCTTGATCTATTGCGCCTATATATACAAACTCTCATGCATGCTTCCTCCACAACACAAAACCCTAACAGCAAACAGCCGTCGGCAGCCCTTGTTCACCTCCATTCGGTCGCGAGATCAGCCCTTGTTCACCTCTATTCGATCACAAAACAGCCTACTCCATCATCATCTCTCGGTCGCGACAGCAAGTGGTTCATCTCATTCCTTCGGTCGTGATCTTGCTTGAACATCTGAATCCATTCTTGTCCAAGTCTCGGCTTACTTACCTAGTTATTAAAGGTTAGAATTCATCATATGTTACAAGATCATATTCGATTACATGTGTTTTGATTTTGTTGTTTTTCCGGATTGAATGATTGAATGAAACGATGGTGTTGATTGAATCGGCTGATTTATCATTGTTACATGTATGATTGTTTTCGGAACTTATAAGTTTGCCAAGTATGTTTGAATGAAAGGTTAGGATAGCCGATTTGGTAATAATGTTTGCATGTGATGTTGTTTGAAATCTGAAAAGTATAGGCTGTGTTTGTTTATAAAAACTAGAGGTATGAACTAGGGTTTGCATGGATATGTTATTAGTATTGATCTATGACTAGGAAACCGGTTCATGATCGCCTAGGTTAATAATATGGACGGCTTATGATAATAATATGCTGAAACAGGTTGCTGAGTAATAGTTACAGCCGACTTCATCTGGCTGTAACTCGGTCATTAGTTGTCGAAAAACGGATTTTCTGATGTCTAGAACGTAGAGGTTTGAATAACGAATCTAATGGCGCTGGATTCATAATTTTCTGAAGTCGTTTGATATTTTTAAGTGCCAAATAAGTTCAGTAACTAAAGCTGTGAAAATCCTGAAATTTTGTTGGTTGTTTATCAAGTTGGATTTTATAATCAGTAGGGAGTCGAGTCATGAATTTTGTACAGAAACTAGGTATGGAAATTTCCGGGCAACTCCAACTGGAATTTTGTTAATTGGACGATCAGTGATTTTTAAATAAATTCTTCCGTGGACTGCAGTCAGAAAACGATAAATCTGACTGCAGCCTAGTATATTAATATTTATGGTTAAATGGTAAAGATTTAGGACTTGGAAAATTTATATAAATTTCTAAAGTATAAATGACACCTGCTGTAAAAATATTTGAATTTTTGAAACGTTGGAACTATTTTATAAAAATCCTAGAAAACAGCTGAATTATGAGTGTTAAGCTGAAATTTGATAACTTGTGATTGTGTGCACCAATATTGTTTCATGGATTGGATTATGTTCATGATAAGTTGTTTTGATCACTGGTTCACATGAGGATACTTGCATGCATGTTTGAGTGTTAGATGTGTTGTTTGTGTGTATCACTTGGTGCGTAAATTAAGTGTAGAATTTGTATTGGTGTGTTCACACACTGACGTGAAATCAATTGGTTTGTTAGGACGCAATTAGCGGTCCCATCCTTTACGACTTCTTTGCTACACTAACCGAGCAACAAAAGGTGAGTTCACGGCCCCTAACTTTATCCGGTTTTTAAACAACAGGGGAGAAACATGTATACACTCTTCAAACTCAATATCTTTACGTTATACGAATTTAACGTCACATAACTATTCGGTAACTAAGTTAATGTTAATGTAATGTTATGGTCACTAAGTAGCTATATCACTTAAGTCCACGTCAATCTCTCGGATCGTTAGTATTGGGTTTAATAGGGGGGAGTTATAAGTAGTACTACTGGGCCCGACAAGCCCCATCCGAGCTAGTCGCGCTAGCCGACCGGGTATGGTCAACGGGTGAATAATTCGGCCTAACTTCGCCATGGTCAGTGATAGGCCTGGCAACACGGAGGCACAACAGTCAGCTTCGATCGCGAACTCTTACGTGACATAACTTTAGGCTAGCTACCTATATATGTTAACATTGAACTTAATTATGAAACAACTATATTATCCCGGGTTGGGGATAATGGAAACAACAAATTATTATTCCGGGTTTGGAATAATGGAAACAACAACTTATTATTCCGGGTTTGGAATAATGGAACCAACATCATTATTATTCCAGGATGGGAATAATGGAACTAAATCGTTATCCCGGGTTAGGGATAACGGGGGAAAACAAACTCATAACCGAACAAACGAATTTATGAAAACCTGTGAACTCACTCATCTTTAATGTTGACACTTGTTTCTTTACATGTTTCTCAGGACGCTAGGAGCTCTAGGTGCACTCACATGCATTGAACAAGACATCTTTTATCGAGTCTCAATTACTAATATTGTTTTCGGGTTTTTCATTTGTTTTGGCGTTTGTGTTGGCGCCCGCTTCACTATTTATTTTATGCTTCCGCTCAACCACTTAAACTAATGCTTCCGCTAAACTTTAGTAATTAACTAAGACAATCTAAAATCTACGACAATTGGTTAATCAAATGATTTTTGGAAAACGTATTATTAAATCATATAGAGTCGTTCGACGTACTAGTGTTTCAGATTCTGGTTTGTTCACACGCCTCGCGGTAAAACTCCGCAAGTGGAAATTGAGGGTGTGACAGATTGGTATCAGAGCCACTAGCTATAGAGAACCAGGTTTGCATTAGAAGTAGACCTAAACTATAGCTGATTTCACGACACTAGACTTAGTTTGGCACCGAACTATTATATCTTGTTATGCGATGTACCACAACTGTGTTATGTGGATTATGACTTAATAATAAGAAATGAAAACAACTCGTAACTAACTACACGACCTAACAGGCAATGTCATCATCATCATCGTCATCATCATCCGACAAACTTACGCCACCAAGAGCGCCAGGAAAGGCACCTATGGTGGAACCCTTACCATCTTATGGCGTGGAGACACGCTCAGCTGCGAGGAAAAGGCTCGCTCTGGGGGAGGAGTCGTCGTCACGCCCAACCATTGCTGTGCCGGTTGAACCGGTTAACCCTGTAGAAGTAGGAATTGACCTACTTAGAATCATGATACATAAACAACAAGCACAGTTAGAAAGAATGCAGGAAACCATCCTAGCACAAGGATGGATGATCCGACAACTGACAGGTAAAACCGACTCGTTCGAGGAAGAGCATCATACGAGTAAGATAGCTCGTAACACCATAGCCAGAGATCTGCGTGCTGAGCAGATAAGAGCCGACTGGCTCGAGGACAGAGTCCTGGAAAATAGTTGGAACATTCAGGAGCTACAGCAAAATCAAGCACCTGCCCCAGCACCGGCCCCTCCAGTGCCGGTGGAGGAGGATCCGGAAGAGGATCCAGAGGAGGACCCTGAAGAGGATCCAGAGGAGGATCCAGAGGAGGATCCGGAGGAGGACCCAGCTGTAGAAGCTGGAAATGCCGCGCAGGATGACGGCAACGACAGTGAATTGGGGGATGGAGACGTAGACGACTGACACGTCTCGCTTATTTTATTTACTTTCCTCCAGTCTATTTATTTTCCCACTTGTGTTTAAACTTTAGACTTTATAGTGAATTCATGTGTTTGATTTGCACTTTTGTAAGACGTTGAAATTTCAGTTAATCAAGTATTTCTTTTGACTATTTAATATATTGAGTTGACGTAACTTGATAATTATTAAAGTACGAAGTAGGATAACTATATTGGATATATAGACTTATCGGGGTGTGTTTGTGTTGTGTTTCGAAGATCTAAATGGCAACTGGACGACGTGGAAACCTTAACTTAACGCCCGAAGAGCTAGCTGCCATGATTCAAGAGCACGTGAACGCAGCTTTAGCGGGTGTTCAGAACCAACCAGCAGGTAACCATTATTAAATTTTCGTGTGAAAATCTAATAGTTGGGCTAGTAGAATTCCTCGCTGACTACCTATTCTCTGTCAGCAGGAGGGGGCTTTAACCCCTACAAGATGTTCCTTGACGCGAAACCAAGCAAATTCTCGGGGGCGGAAGGACCCATTGGACTGGTCCGCTGGATCGAAAAATCTGAATCCGGATTTGAAATGTGCAACTGTCTAGAGGCCAACAAGGTCAAATATGCAGCCTCAACACTGGAAGATGGGGCACTGACATGGTGGAATGCACAAGTCCAAACGCGTGGACTCATTGCTGCCAATGCAATGGCCTGGGCCGAGTTCAAGGCCCTAATCAAAGAGGAGTACTGTCCACGAGACAGAGTGAAACAGTTGGAGCAAGCCTTATGGAACCACAAGATGGTGGGATCGGAAATTGAAGCTTACACCGCAAAACACCATGACTTGGTATTTCTATGTCCCGATTTGGCCAACACTGTGGAGAAAAGACTCGAGTGCTATCTTGGGGGTCTGGTTCCGGAAATTCAGGGTATGGTAATGGCTAGTAACCCTGTAACTGAACATCAAGCAATCCGATTGGCTCACAAACTCACCGATAAGGCGGTGGAACAAAAGAAGTTGCCAGCACGGGGTACAACTGAAGTTGCCCCGGATAACAAAAGAAAGTTTGAAGACTCGTCTGCTCGACAGTCTTCGTCATCCCAGCCGCAGCAGGGGAACCAGAAACGGTTCAATCATTACAACAGCCACCGGGGTCACCAAAATCAGCCCGCCAACAACAACAACCAGAACGCAAGCGGCTATGCAGGTCGAAAGCCGCAGTGCAACCGCTGTAATCTCCATCATAACGGCCCTTGTGCCGGAAATCGCTGCCAACGATGTGGCAAGTTGGGACATGCGGCAAAGGATTGTCGTGGGGAAATCATGTCCCAACAGAATCAAAATCAACCCCAGGGTCAACAGCAGGGTATTAACCGGGGATGCTATCAGTGTGGTAGTACTGCTCACTTCAGAAGAGACTGCCCACAGCTGCGTAACAACAACAATAATGGTGGAAACAACCACAACCACAATAACCACAACAACAATAATAACAACAACAATAATGGGAACGGTGGCACAGGAGGTGCCAAAGGTTGCGCATTTACATTGGGCCGCGGAGAGGCCAGAAACGACTCGAACGTGGTCACCGGTAAGTTTCCCCTTAATGAACATTTTGCTACTGTGCTTTTTGATACGGGTGCGGATAGGAGCTTTATATCTGATTCTTTTAGGAGGAACCTAAATCTCACGCCTAAACCATTAGAGACCCCTTATGTTATAGAATTAGCTGATGGTAATTCTGTAGATGTGACCCATATAGTATCCGGCTGTCAACTCAAACTCGCGGGTCACACTTTTACCATTGATCTGATGACAACTACCCTGGGTAGTTTTGACGTGGTAGTTGGAATGGACTGGCTATCCGACGTCCGGGCTGAAGTTCTCTGCTTCGAAAATCTATTCGTATTCCGCTCTCTAACGACGAAATCCTGACGGTACAAGGCGATAAGGCAAGCGCCGTCACCAACATCATCTCTTACATGCAAGCGCAGAAGTATCTTCAGAGGAAGAACTCCTTCGCTTTACTCGCACTGATTACCGAACAGCCTAAGGACGAGAAACGTATAGAAGACATCCATGTCGTCCATGATTTTTCCGATGTATTCCCAGAGGAATTACCTGGTCTTCCACCCCATCGACAATTGGAGTTTGAAATCGAATTGGCGAACCATGCAACTCCTATCGCCAAGGCTCCATACCGCCTAGCTCCAGCCGAGCTGCAGGAGCTGTCTACCCAACTTCAGGAGTTATTAGAAAAAGGATTTATCCGACCAAGCGTTTCGCCATGGGGAGCTCCAGTCCTTTTTGTCAAGAAGAAGGACGGGACTTTCCGCATGTGCATCGACTACAGGGAACTCAACAAGGTTACCGTCAAGAACCGATACCCGTTACCTCGCATCGACGATCTCTTCGACCAACTTCAAGGGTCAAGTTACTACTCTAAGATTGATTTACGGTCCGGTTACCACCAGCTACGCGTCAGGGAGGAGGACATCGCTAAGACGGCATTTCGTACTCGGTATGGCCATTATGAGTTCTTAGTCATGCCCTTCGGTCTCACCAACGCACCTGCGGTGTTCATGGACCTCATGAACCGCGTGTGTAAACCATACCTCGACAAGTTTGTCATTGTGTTCATCGATGACATACTCATCTACTCCAAAAGTGAAGAAGAACATGCTGAACACCTACGATTACTGTTAGGATTACTCCAACAGGGAAAGCTATATGCCAAGCTTTCGAAGTGTGATTTCTGGATTGGGGAAGTTCAGTTTCTCGGGCATATCGTGAAT
The DNA here is from genome assembly GCA_947069175.1 of Scalesia atractyloides. Lineage (NCBI taxonomy): Eukaryota > Viridiplantae > Streptophyta > Magnoliopsida > Asterales > Asteraceae > Scalesia > Scalesia atractyloides. The sequence goes on from CAMTDV010000020.1 coordinate 59,146,714, forward strand.
GAAAAGGGTATCCACGTAGACCCTGCCAAGATTGAAGCCATCAAAAATTGGGAAGCACCCAAGACACCGATGGAGATCCGCCAATTTTTGGGATTGGCTGGTTACTACAGACGTTTCATCGAGGGATTTTCAAAGATCGCACAACCGCTTACTACCCTCACCCAGAAAGGTATCAAGTATGCTTGGGGTGACAAGCAAGAAGCAGCATTTCAATTGCTGAAGCAGAAACTTTGCAGTGCACCCATTCTGTCCTTGCCAGAAGGGACAGGTGACTTTGTGGTATATTGTGATGCTTCCATTCAGGGATTGGGATGCGTACTCATGCAACGCGATAAGGTCATCGCGTATGCGTCGCGACAACTGAAGGTTCACGAGAAAAACTACACGACGCATGACCTGGAATTGGGAGCAGTAGTGTTTGCACTTAAGATTTGGAGACACTACCTCTATGGAACGAAGTGCACAATCTTTACGGACCACAAGAGCCTCCAACACATCTTTGATCAGAAGGAGTTGAACATGCGACAGCGTCGCTGGGTCGAACTCTTGAACGATTATGAGTGTGCCATTCGGTATCACCCGGGTAAAGCTAACGTGGTAGCTGATGCCCTCAGTAGGAAGGAACACTTAAAACCTCGCCGTGTACGAGCATTACAACTCACTATTCATTCGGGGCTACCCGAACAAATACGCGACGCCCAGTTAGAAGCAGTTAAGGAGGAAAACATCAAAGCCGAATCGGTGGGAAAAATGGAACGCGATTGGGAAGTAAAACCCAATGGAGCCAGGTATTTCATGAATCGCATATGGGTACCTCTCTACGGAAACCTCAGAGAGCTAGTCATGGATGAAGCTCACAAATCCCGATACTCTGTCCATCCGGGTTCGGGTAAGATGTATCAAGACCTTAAAGCTGCGTATTGGTGGCCCAACATGAAATCCGATATAGCCACCTACGTGAGCAAGTGTTTGACTTGTGCAAAAGTCAAGGTAGAGTATCAAAAGCCATCGGGGCTACTCCAACAACCTGAGATCCCAGTGTGGAAATGGGATCAGATCTCAATGGATTTCATCACTAAACTCCCGCGAACTTTGGGTGGTTGCGATACCATCTGGGTAATTGTGGATCGTTTAACTAAGTCCGCACACTTCCTAGCTATTAAAGAAACAGATAAGATGGAGAAGTTGACTCGCATCTACATAAAGGAAGTAGTTTCTCGGCACGGAGTGCCAACATCCATCATCTCAGACAGAGATGCTCGCTTCACATCCAACTTCTGGCAGTCACTCCAGAAAGCGTTGGGAACACGCTTGGATATGAGCACAGCCTATCACCCTCAGACTGATGGTCAAAGCGAAAGGACCATACAGACCTTGGAAGACATGCTTAGAGCATGCGTAGTAGACTTCGGAAATAGTTGGGAAATTCACCTGCCTTTAGTAGAATTCTCATATAACAACAGCTATCATACGAGTATTTCGGCAGCACCGTTTGAGGCATTATACGGTCGTAAATGTAGATCACCGGTCTGCTGGGCAGAAGTCGGTGATAGTCAACTCACAGGCCCTGAGTTAATACTTGAGGCTACTGAAAAGATTGTACAAATCAGAAACCGCATGGCGGTGGCACGAGATCGACAGAAAAGCTACGCTGACCAACGACGCAAACCGCTCGAATTTCAAGTAGGCGACCGCGTCCTACTAAAGGTGTCACCCTGGAAGGGTGTAATCCGCTTTGGAAAACGGGGCAAACTAAACCCACGGTATATAGGCCCGTTTGTAATCTTGAAACGTATCGGACCCGTAGCTTATCAATTATACCTTCCTGCCGAACTCAGTGGAGTTCACAACGTTTTTCACGTATCAAATCTGAAGAAGTGTCTATCAGACGAAACTCTAGTCATTCCATTGGATGAGATCCAAGTGGATGAACAACTACACTTCGTGGAACAGCCTATCGAGATCATGGATCATGAGATCAAGACTCGAAGGCACAGCAAGATTCCGATCGTTAAGGTTCGTTGGGACTCTAAGCGTGGACCGGAGTTCACGTGGGAAAGAGAGGACCAAATGAAAAGCAAATACCCACACCTCTTCGCAACTGAGCAGCAAACTAACGATACCAGTAACTAAATTTTCGGACGAAAATTCTTTCAACATGGGGATGATGTGACAACCTGGAAATTTCTCATACTTTTGCGTACTATTGTTAACTAAGTCCTTGTGCATGGCACTTGAGAATCTTTGTGCATGGCACTTGGGAACTTCTTGTAACTTCGCGTACTATCATAAACGAACTAACTCTTTGTGCGTGGCACTCTAAACATGTACGCTACATTCTAAACCGCGTTTACTCAATTTTCGGGACGAAAATTCTTTCAACATGGGGATAATGTGACATCCCGGTTTTTCGGATAACTTAAACGCAATACTTGTCGAATAAATTGTATGCTATGTAGTAAACGTGTACGAGTTAGTGAATACGTAATGTGCGATTATGTGATTGTTTTAGTTATAAAATAATTATGGTAGATATGTACACGAACCAAACCTTAAACTCCTTGTGACTCTAGGAGTGAACCGAGTTCTAACCCAAACCACTCTCGGCCGAGAACAAGCCCAAACCGCAAACCCATTGTGTGCAACCCAAACCTTAAACCCAAGTCTTCGGCCGCGAGATTTAAACCTTAAACCTTAAGCCATTCTCGGCCAAGTGCAACCCAAACCGAACCAACCCAAGCCTCGGTCGCGAGATCAAATGCAAACCGCAACCTATTCCCCTTTCTTGATCTATTGCGCCTATATATACAAACTCTCATGCATGCTTCCTCCACAACACAAAACCCTAATAGCAAACAGCCGTCGGCAGCCCTTGTTCACCTCCATTCGATCGCGAGATCAGCCCTTGTTCACCTCTATTCGATCACAAAACAGCCTACTCCATCATCATCTCTCGGCCGCGACAGCAAGTGGTTCATCTCATTCCTTCGGTCGTGATCTTGCTTGAACATCCGAATCCATTCTTGTCCAAGTCTCGGCTTACTTACCTAGTTATTAAAGGTTAGAATTCATCATATGTTACAAGATCATATTCGATTACATGTGTTTTGATTTTGTTGTTTTTCCGGATTGAATGATTGAATGAAACGATGGTGTTGATTGAATCGGCTGATTTATCATTGTTACATGTATGATTGTTTTTGGAACTTATAAGTTTGCCAAGTATGTTTGAATGAAAGGTTAGGATAGCCGATTTGGTAATAATGTTTGCATGTGATGTTGTTTGAAATCTGAAAAGTATAGGCTGTGTTTGGTTATAAAAACTAGAGGTATGAACTAGGGTTTGCATGGATATATTATTAGTATTGATCTATGACTAGGAAACCGGTTCATGATCGCCTAGGTTAATAATATGGACGGCTTATGATAATAATATGCTGAAACAGGTTGCTGAGTAATAGTTACAGCCGACTTCATCTGGCTGTAACTCGGTCATTAGTTATCGAAAAACGGATTTTCTGATGTCTAGAACGTAGAGATTTGAATAACAAATCTAATGGCGCTGGATTCATAATTTTCTGAAGTCGTTTGATATTTTTAAGTGGCCAAATAAGTTCAGTAACTAAAGCTGTGAAAATCCTGAAATTTTGTTGGTTGTTTATCAAGTTGGATTTTATAATCAGTAGGGAGTCGAGTCATAAATTTTGTACAGCAACTAGGTATGGAAATTTCCGGGCAACTCCAACTAGAATTTTGTTAATTGGACGATCAGTGATTTTTAAATAAATTCTTCCGTGGACTGCAGTCAGAAACGATAAATCTGACTGCAGCCTAGTATATTAATATTTATGGTTAAATGGTAAAGATTTAGGACTTGGAAAATTTATATAAATTTCTAATATAAATGGCACCTGCTGTAAAAATATTGAATTTCTGGAACGTTGGAACTATTTTATAAAAATCTTAGAAAACAGCTGAATTATGAGTGTTAAGCTGAAATTTGATAACTTGTGATTGTGTGCACCAAATTGTTTCATGGATTGGATTATGTTCATGATAAGTTGTTTTGATCACTAGGTTCACATGAGGATACTTGCATGCATGTTTGAGTGTTAGATATGTTGTTTGTGTGTATCACTTGGTGCGTAAATTAAGTGTAGAATTTGTATTGGTGTGTTCACACACTGACGTGAAATCAATTGGTTTGTTAGGACGCAATTAGCGGTCCCATCCTTTACGAATTCTTTGCTACAACTAACCGAGCAACAAAAGGTGAGTTCACGGCCCCTAACTTTATCCGGTTTTTAAACAACAGGGGGAGAAACATGTATACACTCTTCAAACTCAATCTCTTTACGTTATACGAATTTAACGTCACATAACTATTCGGTAACTAAGTTAATGTTAATGTAATGTTATGGTCACTAAGTAGCTATATCATTAAGTCCTCGTCAATCTCTCGGATCGTTAGTATTGGGTTTAATAGCGGGGGAGTTATAAGTAGTACTACTGGGCCCGACAAGCCCCATCCGAGCTAGTCGCGCTAGCCGACCGGGTATGGTCAACGGGTGAATAATTCGGCCTAACTTCGCCATGGTCAGTGATAGGCCTGGCAACACGGAGGCACAACAGTCAGCTTCGATCGCGAACTCTTACGTGACATAACTTTAGGCTAGCTACCTATATATGTTAACATTGAACTTAATTACGAAACAACTATATTATCCCGGGTTGGGGATAATGGAAACAACAAATTATTATTCCGGGTTTGGAATAATGGAAATAACAACTTATTATTCCGGGTTTGGAATAATGGAATCAACATCATTATTATTCCAGGATGGGAATAATGGAACTAAATCGTTATCCCGGGTTAGGGATAACGGGGGAAAACAAACTCATAACCGAACAAACGAATTTATGAAAACCTGTGAACTCACTCATCTTTAATGTTGACACTTGTTTCTTTACATGTTTCTCAGGACGCTAGGAGCTCTAGGTGCACTCACATGCATTGAACAAGACATCTTTTATCGAGTCTCAATTACTAATATTGTTTTGGGGTTTTTCATTTGTTTTGGCGTTTGTGTTGGCGCCCGCTTCACTATTTATTTTATGCTTCCGCTCAACCACTTAAACTAATGCTTCCGCTAAACTTTAGTAATTAACTAAGACAATCTAAAATCTACGACAATTGGTTAATCAAATGATTTTTGGAAAACGTATTATCAAATCATATAGAGTCGTTCGACGTACTAGTGTTTCAGATTCTGGTTTGTTCACACGCCTCGCGGTAAAACTCCGCAAGTGGAAATTGAGGGTGTGATATACACATTCAGCGAGTATTCTTACTCGTGTGTACTACCGTGAATACATACCCGGGTTTTATGTACAATTTACCTACCGTGATTACATACTCGGTTTTACGGTTTCGCAACATGTACCAATTTGATCAAATTCGAAATACACTCACGTATTCCAAATGCTTCAGTAAACTTACTATACATGATAAACATATTCAATATAAACTCATGCCATATTTGAAATTTAAAACATTTCAAAATTTATAAAAGAGTTCAAGGTATTCACCTGATAGTTACGGAAAGATATCTATAGCTTAACGTTTGCTACTTGGCTCTATGTCTTGATCAAAGACTTAATCAATTTCATATTTAGGTTTTTTCAGTAGTAGCTTCCAGATCTAAATCTTGGGTTCCTAATTAAACACACAATGCAACACATATTAGCGTGTTAACCCAATTCAAACTTTAACGATAATCACGAGATCAAAACCACAACGTGATGATAAAGTATAGCCTTATTAAGGCAGCACTTAAACATCCGTTGAATTGTTTATAGATCAATCGACAGGGTATCGTACCAGTGATTCAAGTTAACACGTCGAGTACGGAGTAGCGTTTAGGGGCTTCGGGTATTCGAACAGAATTTCAAGTGTGAAGAAATGTCGAATTTAAATCGATGTGGTGCACTGGAGCATCTCCTAGACCTGCCGTTACATAGCCTAGTGATGTTCTAAAAGTAGTTAATTAAAACCGATTAAAATTACCCTAATTCTAGACTCAAATTAAACTCTAGACTCCTAAACTTTACTAAACTACTAACCGGCAAGTGGACCAATTAATTGTAGAATAGTTTAAGTAAGTCCGGTTTATCGAACCCACGAGACTCTCTAATTACAATGACGACTCAATCTAGACTCGATTGACACACTTATTTGTATAATTGAAAATAATGGTCGTGGAATGTAATACGTATTTGTATAAGATAGAGAATGTTGTAAAGAATCATATTTATAAAACCTTTATACTAGTTATACTTTATAAAGACTTAAGATTAAACACAGAAACTAAACAAAACAAAATCGATACTAATTTCAACTCTTACTCAAAGTTAATATCAAGAATAATGCAATATTAAGATATCTTTGTACAGGTTGCAAAATAGCTTAAAGTCTAAAGGTATGGAATTTTAGGGAAAAGTTACTAAAATTCTTGCGGACTAAGATGCATGAAAGTTAATAGCAATTGTATAATGTCTCGTGTCGTTCTTCTCACTAGAATTTCAATAAAATCGGAAAGGTATCAATTTTCTCTCTCTCTTTTTGTGCAAACATCCCAAATTCTAGGGATGTGCAATAACCGAACCGAAACTAACTAAAACCAAATTAACTAAAAGTTGGTTATTGGTTACTTTTTTAACCATCGGTTAACCGAATCGAACTGAACCATTCATATGTTCATATATTCTAGCTTTTATACCTTTATTTCATGCATTTCATGTTTTATACTTTCCTTTTATTTATTTATACCACCATTTCATTTATTTATATCTCTATTTAATGTATTTATACTTCCATGCCAGTTAACCGAGGACTTCGGTTACAGTTATAGTTAACGCTAGTAACCGAACCAAATTGTGCCCAAACCTGCAAAATTCTCTAAAATGAATAATGGAATAGACTTAAAGTTGATCATGAATAAAAGCCCAAAAGAGGGGAATGATGCTGGCAAGGCCCATAAGAGCATATATGGTATTTATCATGTGAAGACCCTATTATGTAAAGGAGGTAGCCTTCTCATTTTTGCAACCTTGGAAAAGTAAGCTTGAGAGAAAGTGATAACAAAGTTATTGTAGCACCGTTTTCTTTTGTGGAATCGAGGGGAGAGAAAGTGATAACCAAGTTATTCTAGCACCGTTTTCTTTTGTGGAATCGAGGGGAACAAGCACGAGATCATTTTGAATCAACTCAAAGCATTACCAACGAGTGTACCTGGATCTGTTGTGAGTCGTTCTTCGAAGGTTTCAAGCTTGGGTTCTTTGACTACAATTAGGGTGGTCCATTGTTTCCATCACTAGCTCAAAAACAAATGATTTGAGAGCTTCTATCTAATTCTCTCTCCGTAATTACCAGAGGTTTCCCTGTAACACATGCAGCCATATCACCGAGGTTTCCCTATAACACAAGAAGCCACGTCGCAACAAGCTATACAGTCATTAAGACCGCTTGGAACAAGGAGAGATCAAGAGGTATAGGGAGAGTCGCTAGAAGTTCTGTTAATCGCTATCAAAGAAGAAAAGGAGATTGGAGTGGAGGTATGGTTGGTGTTTATTTATTTTTTTAACTTCTACTTATTTTTTATTTGTTATTGTTTCTCTTAATAAAAAAGGCATAATAGTCATTTTAGTTGGTGAAAATTAACAAACCTCAATTAAAATTATTTTATTCTCATTCTAACATCTTAATAATTATGCATTATGCATGACTTGAGGCTACTAAGATTACAGAACTATTTTATGGAACCAACAAGCAGCCCAAAACAAGCAGAGCAGCACATAAACTTGACATAAAACATCCATACCACTGATATAATAATATTAAGCGGTGTAAATGGGCCCATCCCATAGCAAGCGGCTGTCCCAGAGTCCAAAAAGAACGTTATATCACTCTTCCAAAATAGTAATAATTCGGGTCAACTCGAAACATTTAGCAACCCGAGCCCCCCTCGTTTGATGAGGACTGCTCTTCAGTGATAACCTGGGCATTATTTTCAGGAAGTTTTATTTTCGGGGTAAGCCTCGTCGCTTCTTCAGTGGTATATATAAAGATCTTTCGCACCATGACGCAGAACTCACTGCACAATGTACATAAAAACCAAAAATAATACAATTTACACACCAATAAGGGTGGCAAAATTTGTGGGTTGGGTAACAGGTCAAAGGGCCTAGGTTGAAACGGGTAATTTGTTAGTGTGGGTCAAAATGGTTGAAATGACCCACTAACACTTTTTCTCATTTTTGTTAATTTTATAAATAATTAAAGTGTTACATTATAACTACAACAAGCCATTTTTTAGTAAAGTGATCTAGAAGGTCTTAGTCATTTAAATGTTTGGATGACTTTCACCCTGTGTAAACGATTCGACCCATTTTACTTGTTACTATTTTCAGCAAGTATTTTAGTGCATAACCCCATTTGACCTGCTAGAGATGAAACATAATGCAGAATAGCCTGCTTGTATATTGAGTAAAAATGTCACCTCTGACAGTAACAGATGGTCAACTTTGTTATTTTTTTTGTTTTACTGAAAATATATTCATATAGCAATCTCTTATAGCTTCAGTAATTTCATGCTTCTTTAATTTTATTATTTTCTTTCCATTTTTCTTATTTGAGGCTAGGAAGTAATAATGGTGATGAAATGTACTTACTTCCACGGATCGTCACCGACCATCATAATGTCATCTTCATCGTCCGTGTATACAACCTGCCATTTCTTAGGAGCAACACGAAGTTCACCTTCAATTTCAAACATATTTTCCAGTTTCTCCAGTAAATCCTCATAACAACCGAACTGTGTTAAATCGACAGCCCTGCCAACAGCAATCCCTTGCATATGAACCTGCAAAAAAAAATTAATAATAATAACAATAATAATGCTCCTTAACATACATTTAACAATATATTTCATGTCAGATCCTTTTTTTTCCAATGCATTAAGTAGTATATCCATACTTTGGTACAGCTGCGGGTTTGTCTGGTATGCAACAACTCCTGAGATCTAATGCTAGATTTTTCAGGATCACAACTTGCTGAAGGAATATCAGAACGCCAATCAGATTCTGTATCAAGAACGAAGACTGGTCTTTGTTCAGCCACTGCTCTAGACATAGCCACCGGTGAAGTTTCATCCACAGTTGAGTGTTCAAGCAACTCGATTCCAAATAGCCTGTAGCCATTAGTCGGTCTCTTCTCACCGCTTTCTTTCTCAGCAATTGGCTCAAACGATTCCGTCACCGATTCCCGTAAGTTAGACCAACGGATACCTCCCTTGATAGAAGATAAGCCATTATTTGATGGATACATATCATGTGAACGTTCCGGATCACAATACTGGAAGTCTGAAGGACGGTCAACAGGCGATTTCCACATCCCGAGTGCAGAAAGATCTGGCACAGAAGAAGGTAAAACGGGAAGCCGGGCCCGCTTACTCCTTTGAGGAGGTTGTGAGTTTGATGGGTTTGGTGATGATGCCACAAGTGGTTCTAGTTCCCAAGGAGAAACTCTATCTGGGCGTATTATTGATGACGGTTCGTCCCATTGAACCTGAAGTAAGTAGCAGCATGATGTTCGTTTAACATGAAGGTTAATTGATGTTAGAATTATGGAGAATGTAAGAACCTTTAGGGATCTCCATTCAGAATCCATCCATTTTGATGATGCAGTATCACCAACGCCAACTATGGTCCCACTACACCTGCATGAACAAGTTACACGACACGTTTATTTATCACATTCCTCGAGCACTTTAATGTTTAAATAATGAGCCATGTCTACCTTCTTTCAGGAACCTCTTCACCCTCAAATCTCATCTTGAACCTCATTCCAACCGACAGCCTATGATTTCGAGCTTCGAGATATTTGTTAAGGCTGACAATGAACTCAGATCGACTGGTCCTGTTCATTAAACAGCAGCTTACTTACGACTCACTTTTACCACATTAACAAAAGTGGGTTAAACATATTAGAGGAACACAAATAAACTGTTTTTAATGAATACCTTGGTTTATAAAAGACTGAAAAAAGGGTCCCGGTTGCAATTGCGTGGGAGGCAGTAGCCAGCACGCCAAGATGCATGCTATGACTTGATATTACAGATGATGGCATATTGTTCAAAAGTCTCATAAGCCTCCTTACTCCAACGCATAGCTCTCCATTTCCCCCCCTAATATAAAGATAAACAACTACTGTCATACTGTTAACTCTAGACATTCTATATATGTAATTAATGACAGGTAGAGTTATTCCTTATACAACTTACCTTAGAAAGATAAACGCATCGCCAGCAACCAACTTTTTTGCGCTAACAAAGACGCTCCACCCTGTAGTCAGCAAGTGACGCCGAGGTTGCCCTGTGATATATATACACACAAAATCAGTCAAGACTCAAGGTCCGGCCGAATAGAAAGAAAATTGCATGAGGAATCTAACATTTGTTGATTAGAACCTTTGCTCATTTTGTATCACTGATGACAACAGATTGTTTTCCCCATACAGGGTATTAGAATGCTTGAGGTTATTAGATATTATTGATACGTTTTAGTTCCTAACTGCAATATGTTGATAGAATTGAAGGTCTGCTTAGCAGTAACATAAGCCATGCAATCAGTTAGGGGTGTGCACGGTTCGCTTTTATGGTAAAACCAAAACAGAAATGTTTAGTTTTCGGTTTTTGATAACCGTCCGGTTTCGGTCTTTTCGGTTTTAGCAACGGTTCGGTTCAGTTTTCGGTTTTTGGAACAGAATTACTGAAGGGTCTAAAATAAAAAGTATAATCCAAGATTTAAGAATCATTTTTAGACATTTAAATTAACGTTATTATATATAACCTTTTTAATTACTACTGTTCACATAAACCTAATCTTCTTCTAATCTTATATTATGTTTCTCCAAAGTTTTTATTAAGACATTTCTTTTTTTGAACTTTGAAATTCATTTTATTTTTATGATCAACTTTGTTATTTCTAGTAGGCAATGGATAAATAATTTCAAAGATAAAAAAAAACATGTTTACGTTTTTATTATAAATACTTAACATTCAAGAATCATCATCAACATCATACTCGTTAAATCCCACCAATAGCAAAGCTAAGGTAGGGTCAGAGGAGGGAAAGATGTAGACAGCCTTACCTCTACCCCGTAGGAATAGAGAGGCTGCTTCCAGTGAGACCCCCTGGCTCAATAGTAGTTTTGCATCAAGCCTTGGACATGAGGCACATAACACTCAGCAATTTAGACAAAGGCCAACCCCCTAGCTCAATAGTAGTTTTGCATCAAGCCTTAGACATGAGGCACATAACACTCAGCAATTGAGACAAAGGCCGATTAGTGCGTGTACCCCCTTGTCTTTCGGCTATCAACGGCACCACATGATGCACAATTAACCATCCCCCTCTTTTAACGTTATACTCACGAAATTAGTAAAATAACGTTAAAATTAGTGCACTTTCACTTTCGCCCCCCGAGCGCCCACACATATATACATTATATGCGCACACCGCAAGCGGGGCGTTACTTAACATTCAAGAATAAAATTAATAGTTCCTAAATCAATATATAACAAACATTAAAAATGATTTTTTAGGTTATTCGGTTCGGTTCGGTTTTTCTCTGTTTTCATAAAATGCAAAACCGTAAATTGCGGTTCAGTTAAATCGGTTTTCAGTTTTGGTTAGGTTTTCTTCCACCCCTACAATCAGTAATGGTGCTACAGCGCAATATTTATGGAAACAAGTGACAAAGTGTAACCTCGAAATATATGACGAAAATGCCATTCATTGCCATGAAGATCACTGGCAACTAGTTCCTGCCAGGGTGGCTGTTGAGACATGTCCTGACCACAAAACACATAGTTGACTAATAAAAAAACAAAGGCAGACACGAGCCCATAAAAGCTAAATCAAGCTTACGAGAGGAGGCAGACAGTCATCAGCGTGTCTACGAAGAACAGAGAATCCACCATGTGTGCTTGTGTCAGATGCAGTAAGTGTTTTGCAGAACGAATGAACAGTGCAACTAGGAGGTTCCGGGAGTGGAGGGTCTGGGCTTGTTACGTCACTTTGCTGATTCATATAAGAAAATAAGCATAAGAAACCAAAGACTGCGCAGCATGTATTTTAAACCAAAAAGAACAATATGCTTCATATATGCTCACATCTCGTTCAGGCAACAGAGTGATTTGTGCATATACTTCATCGGTTTCTGGTTCAGCCTGGAAACAAATCAAGATTCATTAGAAAGGCACCATTATGATGCATCAGATCTATGGCCCCAGCTACAAACTTACCCGCAGCTGAACATTCATCACTTTGCACAGTATTTTCGCTGGTATGTCAAACGATGGGAGCTGCTGGTCTAATCCCTGATGCATGGAGGCCTCAAGCTGAAATAAATAACCAAAACTCACCGTCATTGGAGGCACATATAAATAAATGCTTAAAATTGCGCATAAAAAGGATATAGTGAAATTGTTGAACAAAAGAATAAGAGATAAGAAACCTGTTCCATGTGCCCTTGAGGAAAGTAATAAACCCTTTCTCCTTCACGGGGGACATTGACAAGAGGTCCAGCACAGGCGTGCCATAGTTCTTTGTATAACTCATCAACTAATCCTGCAAAGCATAACTATTTTATTACCAATATAGGTTACATGTTGAAGAACAAAAGTGTAAAAGGTGTGCAACTAGCAATATTATGAAGAGATCGTTCCAGGCGTAACAGGATTGGTGTGTGTTTGTGTGTGGGATTGAGACAAAGCACTCAATATATTTTAAATTACAAAAGAATCTCTAGGCCCATACCGGATTAAAAGATTAAACAGATTATAACCTGATTGAGGCCCTCCAGCGTAATGAGCAGCAGCAATATGTGCCATGAAGAAAACAATATGATATACAAAGCACCGTCCTGTATTCAGTAGCTGTAACATAATCAAACACAACCAATACCCAGAATGGTAATCAGAAAGCAATCAATGGAACTCTTTGAGGATTAATCAATGGCTAGTTAACAAAATGGGATGTCTTCTAAGCCACTGGTATCATGAGCTAAATAAAGTAATGAATCTGTTCGAATCTGCTTCCCAACCTAAAACGTAGGCAGCATCGCAGCAAAAGCTTTTTTTTATGGCGTTTAAACTCAAAACTCATCAAAAAACATTACCATCAAATACTCACGAAATGGAGCATCAAAATCTACTTCACATCCAATAGTTTGAACAATAAATAAGGCAAATTGCATTTTAATAATCCAAACAATTACCTATAGGCCTAAAATTAAATCCATACCAGCAATGCGACCAATGACACTCCTAACTTCCAATATCAACGGATAAGTAACTTAATGTGCTTCTAACTTTCAATTATGTCGTTTCAAAAACAGTTTACAACATTATTATTCAGATAAAAGTCAGTTAAATGTTCATTAGGGGCACACAGTATTACTTTCCATCAGAGTAGATTGTCACATTGTCAGTATGGATTATTATTGGTCAATGGTTCATTATTAAAAATCTAATTTGCCTGTATATAAAAACATCAAAACACTGTAACAGTATTCGAATTACTCTCCAAAGTAATTCCACCTACAAAAAGTAAACCCTCTGATTGCAGATCAAACAAAATATTCCAACAACAAGTGATCGGACAAAATATACATGAAATAACAAAATCGAAGTTAATAGCCTACTAATATTAAATTAAATTAAAATAATAATAATAACTCAAGGAAATATCAACAGAAGTACAGAGTTATCAAAACCAAACGAAACAAAACAAATTTTAAAGGGCATACAGAAAACTTACAGCAAATGTACCTACGGATTGAAGCTGAAGTGGCCGGGAATCAACGAGAAATCAGCATATTCACAGCAACTAGAAGCTGAAGAAGGCAACAATGGTGGATCAAGTAAAGAGTTGTAGATAAAGTGAGGTAAATGATTAGGGTTTGGAAGAGGAGAAAGAGTAAAGGTAAAAAGGGGGATATTACAGAAGATGATGGATTGATTATTGATGATGGTCCTTGCCTGGTTCAAGCCGACACGACCCTGCACACACACTATTCTAAACAACAATAATAAATAAATAATAAATAATGGAAGTTCTTTGGCAAATTCGGAATAAATAATCCCACTTATCTAACTTTATCTAATAATAATAATTTTAAGTCAGTTATTAACCGCTAATAATCTGACCTCGGCCATGTAATTTTTTTAAAATACTCCACCGTTAAATCAATCTAACGTCGTTATAAAAAGATTGACGTGACTGCAACATGTTAAATGACTCGAATAAGATGGCTTTTTTAAATGACATTGATTATTTTAAATCTCGTATTGGTTTTGTTGACTGAGTATAAAAGGGGCATTGACCCCAACTTAAAACACCAGACGATCAAAACACCAACATGAACCCTAATTCTACACATTCATAAGTGAGCCCTCAATCTACAATTTAAGCTTCTTTAATCGATCCCAATAATGAAAATATGAGTTCATCATCATCGTCTGCTTCAATTTGTTTAATAAACCTCAAAATTTTCAGATTTGGCACCGATGGAAAAGTTTATTGTAACCATGAATTAGTTGTAATTCGTAGGTTGGCTGGAAATCGAAGTTCAAGGCAAGGAGAAGAGTTTTACGGATGCCCTCTATAGCCTGTAAGTTAATTTACAAAAAAAATTGATATTGAATTTCGTAATTCAACCAATTGTTTGTAATGCATGTCTATAGTGATCTGATTGCAAATTCTTCATGTGGAAACAAGAAGTCGATGTTGTGTTATCAAGTGAATGCAACTTTCATTTCATTGAGATGGACAATGCAAGACTTGTATTGGAGAATAAGAGTTTGAAAAAGCAATCAAAGAAAGCATGTTTCTTGTTGTTGTTTGCATTACAGTGGCGATGTTTTGGTTATATTGACCCCCTTTAGTCAAATGCATTTACTATGTAACAGGTTGTTTTCCATATATCATGTATCGATTGTAATGGCAAAAACCAATTTGATTATGTATTGATGTTTATTGAAATGGTTACATGGTTACATGTGTTTTGTGTTTTGACTGTATTGATGTTTATTGCAAGGTTGCAACTGCACACATAGATAAACCAAAACAAAGCCATAACAAGTTGAACAAGTTGCATCCCATAACAAGTTTAAGAAACACCAAAGGGAGTACAAGTTTTAACAAAAACCAAAACATCAATAGATAAACAAGTCATCAGTTGGTGGTTTTGGAAATCTTTTTTTGGCCTTCCCCTCCTAGCCTGCCCCTGAGATTGTTGAGTGGAAGTGGTCTGAGAGAGAGTTTTAGTGTTGCTGTTGATTGTGAAGCTTGTACATCAGTTGACTTTTTAGGCATGCCCCTCTTTCTTTCGACTCCAATAACTTCAGCTACAGGTTTTTTACAGTTTGATATGACCTCTTTCGTGACAATTCTTGCAAGACATGAGTACACCATGCCTACTCAACTTCCCAGAAGCACTTAGGATCCTGGTTGATGAATGCATCAGTTGCCTCAGCATCCACAATCCTCATTTCTTCAATTGGCCTTTTGTGGTCAGCTTTATTATATGCTTTGGCAGCCCTCCAAAACAACTTCATCACCCTTGTATTTTTTGTGGCAATTAGCATATATATGCCTAGCACAATTCATATGCTCAGAATTGCTCCATACAGAGGCAACAACATTCAATAATCCCTTAAAAAGTCAAAGATGTAATAAGTATTTACATGATACAACTTACCTTTTGCAAGTCAGATACTAGTGTCCAACCCTTCCCTTCATCAGTTACTTCTAAGCACTTCAGTTCATTCATGAAACACCCCCAACTGACATTGTTTTCACCTTCCACAACAGCCCAAGCAACTTGATACATCTTATCATTCCCATCCGTACCTATTGCCACCAATAACAAACCACCAAGAAATGCCTTTATAAAACAACCATCTAAACATAGAAGCCTTCTACATCCTACTAAAAACCCCTTCTTAACTGGATTAAAGCAAATAAACAGCCTAAAGAAAACCACTGTACCAGGTTCCTCTCCATAATATTCTGATGGGACAGTCACAAGTTCAAAAGTAGATGTTGGATTGGCTTCTTTCTGTGCTGCTAAGTATGCACCCAGCTTCCCATAATGTTCTTTCATTGAACCATGCAGTTTGATATGGGCATCATTCTTTGCCTTGTAAACCAGCTAATTATTCACAATGAACTTGAAGTTTTTTTGACTGAAACCTGGATTTCCCTTGCCTTCCAATAAGGATTAGCTTTGAAAATATGTAGGAGCTTACTAGTCTATTCTTCAACATATTTCTTTGATAACTATGTTCATTAATGTCACACTCTGGATTTCCAACCCCGAAATCCAAACACCAGTGGGCCCGGATGGGGAGTATCGTGACAACAGTTGATAACATCATAGTCAATTAACATGGCACAGCGGAAGTCTTGGAGTAAAATTACTATTACAAACCGAATGTTCGAAAATACAAAATAATATACAAGCTTGTAATAGAAGATCCACAGGCGGATCATAAATTGTACAAGAAAGAATATAAAACAGACTTTAGGCAGATTTAGGATTTGCAAGATCCTCTATCACTACCGAGCACTTCCGGCCTATTTTCGTATTGTACCTGCAGATTAGTCTTTTGAAAATACGTCAGCTTTCGCTGGTAAATAAACCCAAATGACTCATTTTGAAAACATTTCAAAAATGTTTTAGGTGCGTATGAACACAAAAATCTTTTTATAACTTGGGTTAATTGACCGTCCAACCTTGTTAACAGGTTTACATGTTTGTCATACATACGGGGCTCAGCACGAAAGCGAGACACAATTAATGTACACACCACTTTGGACTCACGAAGGAGTCAATTCCTCCCAACCTTGTGGGAATGCATAATTGAGCGTCTATCGGGTGTATGCCTACACCCGCGCTAAGGTCATGGCCATTTCGATTGTAATGAGCCGAGGATATCTAGGACACGATAGTTAACCCCCGATGTTAATTTATCAAACAAAACTGATTAAAACAGAATATACGGATCTCTATTCCGAACCGGCGTTCGATTAATCCCATTTTCGACCAAGCGGTAATAATTTGCCGTAACCCAAGCCCGTATAGGAGAAATAAGTCGAGAGTATTTACCTGAGCTAGTCTTCTTTTAATATTATTAACTCAGCCGTATTCAAAATGAGCTAAGTGCAGATAGCATTTACCGGCAAGTCTCTAGTCTGGATTATGGCATAAACTAACCAATTAATTACTAACGGTCTTATTTAAGTCATAGACTTAGACCGACTAGCGTACTTGATCAAAACGTATGACGCTAGATTAAACGATGATTGGATAGAATGTAGTTTAATCCCAACAAGTACCTTAACTATTTAATATAAAATGTCAGTATATAAATGATTTACCTTGAAAAGATTTGATTAAAACTATTTTATAAACCACAAGGGCTAAAACCGTCATTTATCGACATAGTTTGAGAACTTGCTTGAAAACTCAGTTTATAACTTGGTTTAACATCCCAAATAATCCTACTTATAATATTACATCAGTAGGAAACTCATTTTCAAGTTTATTGTCATTAAAACTTGTTTTGTTCAAAAAGGGCATTTTGGTCAAAAAATAGCATAATTATGGAACTTGTGCATAAACCTGGATTCTAACCTCAGAGGGTTATGCTACATAACATTATGATCATAATGCAACTTTAGATCAGTATCTAACTAATCTAAATCGGGTCAGAATCGAAAGTCAAAGAAGAAGTCAAACTTTGCGACTTTCGGCTGCGAACCGACCCTAGAACTGAAATTGACGAGCCGAACATGTTCATACATGTTCTAATAATTATTACCAACTTGTTTAAGTGTCAAAACAGGTTTCATAACATATATAATATCAATTTATGATTTTTCCGAAAAATTGCATGTTTGACTTTTAATAACTTAACTTTGACCCGTCAATTGGTCTAGCAAACGTGATCTTCAGGAGGTGCCCTTTATAGAGACTAACACCTACCTTACTATGATCACTTAGCCATGTTCATTTCGAACAATGGCTGGACCATAATGGTCTTAACCGAAAGTCAAAGCATTTTACGTAAAACGCTTGACTTTTGGCTATAAAAGCCTATAAACGAAAATGCAAGGAAGGAACACTTACCAGTGAATCCTAGATGCAAAAGAACTATGTTGGATTGCTCCTTTTAGTTAGGAACTTCCAGAGGAGGGAGAAGAGATGAAATGAGAAGGTGCAAGTTGGAATGGTGAACTAATGCACCTATTTATAGTTGGAGAGCTCAAAGGAGGTGAAACCAGGTGTTTACGGGTCTAAGAAGAAGCTTACAAGTGTCCCAAAACGTGGCATAGCAGTTTAGGGAAGCCATGGTTTTGATTTAATGGTTTTGGAGTTTTGCTTGGAGACCAAACAAAACTTTCTGCTGCAGATCTTTTCTCGCGGGGCGCGAGAGACACATGCCGGGTCTCTCGCGGCCCGTGACCGCCCTAAATTCAGTTTCAAAATTTGACACTTTGACCCCTTAACTTTAAAAAGCTTATAGTAACCATTTTAAACACCTTTTTGGCACTTTTAGCCCTCCGTAGCCAATGTTTGGCATACCCGGGATTATGCCCGGACATTGTCGAGCTCTCGGTTCGTTAAAAGGTCACGCAGAGGTATAAATTAACATGTTGACACTTTTAATCCCTCCATTATCCAACTTTCACATATTCACAAAATTGAACTCTCTCGTCCAACAAACAGCACGTATGAAAGTTAGGACTTCACAAAGGATCACTCAGAGGCTTATTACAAGCATGTTGATTCCGATGTCACTCAGAGGCTGGGCATGTTGACATGTTAGTCACTCAGAGGCTAAATTTCAAGCATGTTGACGTATCAGTCACTCAGAGGCTAATGATTTAAGCATGTTGACATCGGTTCGTCACTCAGAGGCTCAACTTGAGCATGTTGATGCCTTTAGCCCTTATTGGTCTTTAATAGACTATATTAGTGGATGCGATTTTACAGAGTGTTACAATTAACTACACTTTTAACAAGGAAACATGCCTTTCTAACATGGAAAGACACATACACCTTAAAGGGACAATTTTTAACACATCTAACACCAATTCTTCCCAACCTATTCTTGTCACTTACAGATACTTGTAGATTCCTACCATTCAAAATTGCATAATTCTAAAAGCATCTTTCATTGCTACCCTTGTTGGGAACCTAGTACCAACTACCCAAACCCACTTAGTCCAGTCAATATTTTCACTTACAACTGGAAGAACTTCCTTGTACATCTTACCTTGGATGTCATCATCTTCACTCTCTCTAGGTGAATTAATATCCCCATCTGAGTCCTCATAGCTGCTAGCTTCACTAAATTGTGTTTCTTCAAAAGCCTTGTTACACTTGAACTCTTTCAGTAACTTTTCAACCAATTGTTTCTTTGATAAATTGTTTTGCTTTGTTGCATCCACAGATGCCCTCCACTCCTCCTCCTCCTCCTCCCCCTCCTCCTCCTCCTCCTCATCATCATCAAAACCACCATCTAATTCATCTGGCCTCTAGTCTGCATCTTCTTCTTCACTTTCTGATTCAGATCCATCCTTATCTTCATCAGATCCAGAAGGTTGTTTGGTAGGTGTTGACTGCCTAATCTGAATTGCCTTTGTGAAACCAACAGGACTTTTGTTTGTGTCAGTGCACTTAATAAACTGTATAAGTTGTTTGGTAGGTGTTAAGTTCCTGTTTGCAGTACTTCTAGTAAACTCTTTGAAGACTGGTTGGGCTACAATTGGGGCTACACTTTGGGGTTCAGTCTGGGCTTTGGTTTTACTGGATTGGGCCTCTAGTGCAGGAGACTTGCCTTGTGCATACAAATGCAGGATATGCCTGGCATCTTTCTACCCCAAAATTTTCAGCATATCCATGATCTTGGTCATTGGTAATCTGCACCAGACCATCTACAAATTTCTTTCCAGGTATCAAGTACAAAATTTCAAAATTCTTATCTTGGTAAGACCCACCCTCAATCACATAATCCATCAGCTCAAAATAAGACATCTTGTCTACTTCTACTTCGAGTGGGATAAGGATTAAATCAAGATTCAAGCGCATAAACAACAACAATGTAGTAACAATTTAAGCATACCTGATTAAACAATGTCGATTTGCAGCTTTCTTCTTGAGATGGATTTTAGGGTTTTAAAGAGGTGGTGTTTTGATCGTCTGGTGTGTTATGCTTGGTTCAATGCCCCTTTTATACTCAGTCAACAATAAGGGCTTAAAATAATCCAAGTCATTGGAAATAAATAATCTCATTTGAGTCATTTAACATGTGGCAGCCACGTCACCCTTTTATATAACAACGTTAGCTTGATTTAACGTTGGAGTATTTTACAAAAAAACATGGACAACGTCGGATTATTAGCGGCTAATAACTAACTTGGGATAATTATTGGCCAAGTTATATAGGTGGGATTATTTATTTCCAATTTGCCTTATTATTTTTATGTTTTTCTTTTGTATAATGTTAATTAACTAGTGTTTAACCCCCGCGTTGCGGGGCATAGCTGCGTAGGTCATAAAACCATGCTAGGTAGTAAGCAAATAATGATTACAACTGGAAAAATCATAGAACAAAAGTGCAAATTTATACCGTCAGGTAGTGTAAAACGTAGGCAAAGACAAAACACGTACTTTTGCCGTGAGTTGGCGTAAAACGTAAAAAAACTCGAGTTTATATCGAAAAACTTTAAGAAAAAAAGACAAAACTTGCGATGCTAAATATTAGTTAGAGAATTCTGAAGCAACAAAAGACTAAAAAATTATAACTACAAGAAAATAACAAAAAAAGATATAAATGAATGAGTGGCAGTTTGGTAAATAAATAATAAATAAGGCCTTATTTTTATACTATAGCTAAAACAACCACCAGCCACCGTCACCACCTCCATCATCGTAATCAGCCACCACCTCCACCCACCGTAATCAGCCACCACCAAATTATACGCATCTAGGCTATCAAATCTCTACAAATTTTATACAATCGGTACATGACTGGAATATATATAACCGACTTAAATTTATGATCTTTTGAGATCTTTAATCCAATTTACGTATTTATATACAACGTAATCGACCCACTGAACTTTACACCCATCCAATTGTAACGCTTCACAGTTCTGTATTTTTCTTATTTAGAAAGTTGTATTCACATTTCTAGTTTTAGAAACTTGTAATCGTATCGTATTGTATTTCATTTCAAATCTTGTAATCCGAGACTTTGATGGTAATGAAAAATTCATTTTATACTCATACTTGTTATACTTGTGTTATACGCGCACATTTATCGAATACATATTTACATGCAAATGAAGACTTATTATGCACTTAAATTGTCGTTTTTACATACACAATACTTGTCACATATTCACAAACATGTTCCATATTCGAAAACAAATTAAAAACACAATTTAGGATAAAATAACTAACTTATGGAAGTTCAAGGACCAAAATGCTAAAAACCAAACTTGGGCAGGAGAAAGAGCCCGTCGCAGTGGGCAGGGGACTAACCCCTCTCCCGTCGCGGGTGGCGAGGGGGTTTAATCCGCAGCAAGTTGTTTAGAGCAAACGGGTTGGTCACCATTTCCACCTCTCTTCTTCCCCGATCACCTTCTAACTCCATTTAAACACAAACCCTACTTCACCACTATATAACCAAGACTCATACACCTCCATTTTACTTTTCTAAACCCTTAGATACTCTCACATCAGCTGAAATCATAAGTTTGGATAGATTCTACTTGAGTTCAAAGTGAGCTTCTACCTCACTTTTCATCATATGTCTTCATCTTTTCTTCTTCTTTAAAGCTTGGAATACCTCTAGGAATGTGTTGATGTATATGTCTGTTGCTTATGTCATCGAATCATATCATGTCTGTAATAGGGACAAATGTTGGATTGAATATTTGAGTATGTAATGTCCACTTCGCATGAAGTGAATGTTCACCTCGTACAAAGTGAATATACTAGCCTCAGACGAAGTGAGTCTTCTATATATAGGCTAGTGATGTTAGTGTTAGATAGTAGATTGTGTAGAAAGGATGGTGAAGCTCTGTCCAGTTGTTTCCAGGATCTATAACGTTTTAGACTATTAATGAAACAGTGATTAAAAGTGAATCTTGTTAATAATGTCGCCTAATCTAAAACGGATTCCGTGCGTTATGGGCTAGGTTATTCAAGTTAGACCCATGAGCTATTAGATCCAACAACGGACCTACAACTGGTATCAGAGCAGAAAGGCCTAATTTGAAGACATTGGATAAAAATCTACTTCTCTTATACTCATTTTTCTTTATTTTTATCATTTCCCAGACATTGAACGGACATAATGGACTGATATTTTCTAGGACTGTTTCAAATTGACTAATAACAAAACCTTTAAAAGATCAGAGCTTAAAACAATCGAAATCATGACAAAAATTGCAAAAACCGTGAAATTTTAGACACACTTCGCACGATCTCATACCTCACTTTGCACGAAGTGAGCATCCACTTCGAACGAAGTGACATAATATTGAATCTTAAAACTCGCACGAAGTGACCTCCAACTTGCACGAAGTGTACATATTCGCACAAAGTGAACTTTAACTTGTTGTTTGATTGTTTGTGTTTCAGTTTGCACGAAGAGGTTCACATCACACCAAGCTTTTTGTGTTCAACGTTTTTGATAAGATGGATAACGATGAAATTGTTTCTGATGAAGAAATTGACGATGGAATTCTTGCTGAGATTGTTTATAAAAGATCCTGTTCAGAAGAAGATGAGGCATTTAGAATGTATATGTATTCTCAAAATCATAATCTATTTCAAGTATAGATTTATCTGGTGATCAAGGTCATAGTACACATAATGAAGTAGAAAAGAAACAATTCAAAGAACAAATAATGATGAATGTGCAGATGTTGTTTTTGATGAAATTCAAGAAAATACTGAGCATTGCTATGTTTCTGGAGAAGAGTTTCTTCAAAATACTTTTAAAGCATTTATGTCACCTAATGTTTATAATTCTTTTGCAAATGCAGGTTTCTTCAGAGAACAAAAACAAAATGTAAAATACGACGAAGAGGTGGAATAATCTGAAGAAGAAGTTTCTATGAAAAAAATATTGTTTGATCGAATAAATGAGGAAGAAGAAATTTTTAAAGCTGATCAGAAAATCAATGGTGAGAGAGTCTACGAAGAGAAGCAAATTGAAAAGGTTGAGATAGAAAAACAATGTACAAAATGTTTAGAACCGTGCAAGTCATGTGATAAGAAAGATGAGAGATATAGAGAACTTAAAAGTCACACTGATAATCTTGCAACAAAATGTTTAGAACCATGCAAGTCGTGTGCTGTAAAAGACGAACGATATACGGAGCTAAAACGTCATACTGATAATTTGTCAAGTGCATTAAACAGTTTGAACAAGCAAGTCGTGAAGACAGTGCTACACTTTCAATGCTCAAGGCAACGGTCATGGACAAACAGATAGCTATAAATATTCATCTTGGCACGATTGCCAAACTGAAACTAGAGCTTGAAACTATGAGAATAAAGACGGAACGGGTTAACAAGTTGCTCATCAGTTATTTGACGTCTTCATATGTGATTGATTATATTCTTCCTAAACAACCAGACAAAATTAAAAAGGAAGAAAATGAGTCTGGTAATAAAAAACAGGGATCCGGGTTATCATCAAGTTCCACCCCTGATGTGGGAAAGTTATTCAAAAAGAATCATGACGGGGTGGAAAAAGCATTTAATTTAAAACTCAAAACTGAACAAAAAGATGAGCTGCCTGATAACACTGATGTAACATATGACTGTGGATCCGAAGTGGTTAAAAATGTGGTCGAAAATGTTTTGGGAAAAGAGGAGAAAACAGAGTCAAATTCTCGTTCTGAAAATGAAGAAAGTTTTCATAAGTCTTATCTTAAAAAATCAGAACATGGTTTTAATGATAATCCTAATATATCTTTGACAAGCTGTATTCTGATGACGAATTTCCGATGATCAAACTAACAAAATTTTCAAATTAATTGAAATTAGCCTGTCTGAGCTTAAGAATCTGAATATTTCTTCATATTCCAAATCTAATAAAAAAAGAAAGAATTATCCATAAAATACAAGAAAATGTTTGGGATATGTTAAGAAAAATAATAACAAGTTTCGAAAACCAAATTTTTCAAAAATATAAATTTTTTTTTTGGAACAAGCTCAGAAAGAGAAAAAGAAAGTTTGAGTAAAGAGCAATCAAATGTAAAATTTTATGCTGAAAAACAATAAAGAGAACAGGTTGAGAAATCCTCTGTTGGAAACAACAGTAGGACGTGTTTTCGATGTAACAAAGTTGGATACATTGCTAGACGATGTCCACATACTAAATCTAAACATATTGACGATTTTAAGAAAGATTCTGGGGAGTTAAAGCAAAAATCATCACTGATGTTTGTACCAACACAGGTTTGGAAACAATGTAAAGAATCTGCAAACAAAGTGAAACCAGTAAAAATGAAGTTTTCAAATTTTGAAACTGTTGAATATTCAAATAGTAAAAAACTAAAAGATTCTTCATTGTATTTCAAGAAAGCCTTAATGAAAATCAAATATGGGTGATGTTTGAAAAAGCATTTAGTGAAGATATAAAAAAGTCAGTGAAAATTGAAAGTTTAAAAGATTTTTCTAAACTTGAAAAGGGATTAAATAAATCTGTTTGGGTTGAGAAAAGCAAAGTCGAAGAAAATACACCCTAGACTGGAGAGACTTGGATATCTCTATTCAACTGATTATTTGTGTTTATGTGTAGGAACTTTCAAGATAAAAGTAAATCATGGAGAATAAAGTTCTGTGGCACATAATGAAGAATTCGTTGGTTTAATATGAAAATTTTCAGAGGGCCATGAAGACTTTGATGAAAATGTTTACTACTTTTAAGAAAATTTTTGAAAAAGATTAAAATTTCACAGAACCCTCATTGTTGAACAGACAAAACTGATTGAAAAAGATAGATTTATGAATGTTTTAAAAATCAGAAGTGTCTAAGTTTTGTCATCTTGAGGGGGAGAGAGCTTAAAAGAAAATTTGTGAAGCAGTAATGGGTGAAGAATTGAAGTGATTTTCATCGGTCGGTTAATGTTTCTTTCTTTATAAAACCAAAAATACAAAAATATGTTTTTGATTTTAGGGGGAGAAAAGTTGTGGAAAATATAAAAACATATAAAAAATTGAAAATATACAAAAACATGAAAAAGATAAAAAGAGTTTTCGTGTAAAAAGAAGAAATGATAGTACATCAGTGGACTATTACAATATGAAGAACTCAATCAATTTGAAAAACTTGGCGTTTGGCAATTGGTGAAGCTGCCTCAGGGAAAGCGCGCTCTTGGAACTCGCTGGGTTTTTCGCAACAAGCAGGATGACACTGGAGTTATCGTTCGAAATAAAGCTAGACTGGTGGTTCAGGGGTTTCAGCAGATTGAAGGTTTAGATTATGATGAGGATTATGCACCTGTCGTGCGATTGGAGACTGTACGTATCTTCTTGGCATACGCATCTTACATGGATTTTACTGTCTATCAAATGGATGTCAAGACTGCGTTTCTATACGGCTAGGTGAAAGAGGAAATATACGTGGCACAACCTCCGGGCTTTACTGATCCTGACAAGCCAGATTATGCCTACAAACTAGACAAGGCTTTGTACAGGTTGTATCAAGCGCCTCGCGCATGGTATGCTACTCTTACAGAGCATCTGCTTGCTCATGACTACACACGGGGAACTATTGACCAAACTCTGTTTATCAAATGCGTTGATAAGGATATTATCCTTGCCCACATCTACGTTGATTATATTATTTTTGGCTCCACAAATGACGGTTTGTGCCGCGAATTCGAAGAGATCATGAAGAAGAATTTTGAGATGAGCTCATTGGGGGAGATGACCATGATTTTAGGACTTTAAGTTCGTCAGAGCCCACAGGGTATACTCATTCATCAAGGGAAATACGTACACAACGTTCTTGCCAAATTCAAGCTTACAGATTCCAAGCTAATGGCTTCCCCTATTGCAGAATGGCCTCTGCTAAATGAAGATGCTGAAGGAACGCCTGTAAATCTTACCATGTATCGCTCAATGATTGGATCACTCATGTATCTAACTGCTAGTCGGCCAGACATCATGTTTTCTGTCTGCCAGTGTGCTCGTTATCAGGCTACTCCTAAACTTTCTCATTTACATGCTGTTAAACGGATTTTAGGTACCTCAAAGGGGCTCCATCACTGGGCCTCTGGTTTCCTAAAAATTCTGAATTTGAACTGTTTGCTTTCTCTGACAGTAATATTGGAGGTACAGATAGGGATATGCGCTCAACGTCGGCTGGTTGCCAATTTCTGGGAGATCGCTTAATTCCGTGGCAGTGCAAGAAGCAACAGACGGTTTCGCTTTCCACTGCAGAGGCAGAATATGTTGCAGCTTTTGCTTGCTGCTCCCAGGTTTTATGGATGCAACATCAGCTTGCGGATTACGGTTTGACTTATCTAAACACAACAATTTATTGTGATAATGATGCTACAATCCTAATAGTTAAAAACACTGTTTTCCACTCCAAAACCAAGCACATCAACATTAAAGTTCATTTTATCCGCGATTGCTATGAAAAGGGTCTCGTAAAGTTTGAGCAAATCCACACTGATGCAAATGTGGCGGATTTGTTCACGAAACCCGTTAGCAACGCACGTTTTCAAGTGCTTGTGGATCTTCTCAAAATGATTCGGTTTTCTACCTAGGCATCTACTATCTTCGTGTTTGTTTACTGTTTTTCTTTTCTTTTCATTGCTTCATAAATTTGTTCATATCTCTATGCACAAATTCAGGGGGAGAAATCTTAAAAAAAATTGCAAGGATAGGGAAATGAAATGAATATTTGTGATAAAATGTTTAACTAACACATGTAAGGTATAGAAGCGGAAAAGATTTGGATCGAAAGTGATGTGTCGGTAGGTCTAAAACTCAACCGGATGGGGAAAGTCAAATGATATAAACATAACAAACTTTGTACTCAGCGGGTCACTTACTGTAGGCGTATGATTTTATGGTCTTAAATCTTTCATTGATAGATAGCCAACATCTGAAGTTTCGGGTCTTTATGTTGCTGAGTAATCCAGGGATATCTTGACTACCCTTTTGTTGCATCCAGATTATATGCAGACCTAGGCACAGTCAGGATATATTTATAAAAGAGCCAAAATGGAAAGGCCAAAACCTAAAAGAACAAAGTTTCTATCTAATTTCTTACGTACGTCATAAGGTATTTACCTAACCCTCGTCAGTCACTATTGGTCTCTCTGTTGTACGGAAGTACTGACCTGTTCACCAATAGCCTGATGTTGTACAATAAAGGATGACCACGATATACTCACCTGCTATGATGAACTGTTGTGCTTACCTTGATCGCGGGGGTATGTCATGGTATGGGACACACGAGTATCTTAGATAATATTACCTTAAGCATATCATGATGCCTGAACTACAAGGGTTGAGTTTTAGATTTAAGTGGACAAGTATATTGACAATCGCTTAGACCAACTGAAACTATTCATACTGAAAAATGTTCCTTAGTTAGCGTTTGAAACGATTTGATCCCTTAACAAGGCTATGTTAACTGTTTATGTCTGTTTCAATAAGTTCTCTTTGTGAAATGTTAAAAGATGGTTGGATGCTTGGTTAGTTTACTTGATGAATTTTGGTGAGATGTTTTTCTGTCAAGAGATATTGGACTGGCCCAGTGTGTTTTGAGACTTGGGCCAGCCTAATGAATTGGTTTAAAAGTCTGAAAACTGAAGTTTAGGTTACTGTTCCTGGTAGGACTTGTCCGAAAAGTCCCACTTAAATCTTTCCGGACAGGCGCATTGTGTTACTGTTTTGGATTGGGCCTGTCACAAGCCCAATCCGAATTCAACATTCCAGGCCCAAGCCCATTTCAGAAAATCTATATTGGCATCTCTGATCTCATTTCGATTATCCGAAATCCGAATTAATTTGTCTTCTCTGATTCTCTCTCGAATTTAGCATTTCAGACTGCTCATTCCGGATTAGGTACATGTGTATTCCGGATGAACTTAATGAATATTTAATGTATTTCGGATTACATTCCGGATTGATCTTCAAATTCTAAGCATTTTGGATTACATTCTGGATTGATATTCATCCGAAATGATGAACTCGGATATCATTTCGGATTGGATATTCATCCGGGATGCATCTCTATCCGAGATACATAATCCGGATTGATAAAAGTGTGTTCCAGATTCATTTTGAACTGTCTATAATCCGGATGCGAAGTTTGGATCTTTTCAACTGTTGAACCCCTTAACTAATTTGAACTAGCATTAATTTTGGACTTTGACTTCTGTTTGACCTGTTCAGTTAGTTTTGACTGCCATATAGCTAAACTCAGTTAACTTCCGTTAGTTGGTTTTAACTTTGTTGATTTTTGACAGACATGGTGGAAGAAGCTTTCGATGCAGTGATACTGGTTGAAGAACAGTTTCACAACCAGGCTGGATATCTTCCAGACCCACCAGCT
Source organism: Scalesia atractyloides (assembly GCA_947069175.1). Classification (NCBI taxonomy): domain Eukaryota; kingdom Viridiplantae; phylum Streptophyta; class Magnoliopsida; order Asterales; family Asteraceae; genus Scalesia; species Scalesia atractyloides. The sequence goes on from CAMTDV010000020.1 coordinate 59,175,447, forward strand.
GAGTAATTTCAAGAATTTCAGGCGATGATCGTGGGGCTAAACACTTGCAGAATCGCCTACGCCCTCCGTGCGAACCCCGTGATATACAGAGACTTAGTGCACTTGTTTTGGAAAAGAGCGTGAATACAACCGAGAGGTGCAGATGGTAGACCTTTTATACGTTCACAGATCCAAGGGAAGGAGATTGTGGTAAATGAGGCCTGTGTGAGGGAGGTGTTACAGCTGTCAGATACCTTCAGTGATCCAACAACATACATCAAAGAAAAGGTGCTGCCGGTACTCATGGAGATTGGATATGAGGGTTATTATCCGCCACTGCTGAAGAAGATGTTTCCGGCATACTGGAGGTTACTCATACACATGTTCATGCAGTGTGTGTCGGAAAACAAAGGTGGACTGGATCAGCCCAATCAGGCACAGACATCTGCGATAGTTTCATTAGTCATGGACTGGAAGTATAACTATTCTGGTTATATCTTCGATAACATGAAGAAAATATTAGAGCAGTCCAAGAAACGGATGTTTCTGTTATATCAACGTTTTATCCAGCTGATACTCGATGCCCGTTATCCAGATTTAGCAAAGGATGCTACAGACGCTAATCTACTGAATATGAAGCCAATGGGGCCTACTATTTTTGTAACTATGAAGAAGAACCGCACTACCTCGAAGACGATATTTGTGGGTAGGTTTCCTCTGAAGAAGCTTGGCAAGTTTTCTGAAGTTGTAGGTTTGCATGCTCCACCACCTCCTCCTCCTCCTCCTCCAGTAAATGCGATTGTAGCTGAAGAACACGATATACCGGCAAAGGAAAAGGAGATAGAAGTCGAGGATTTAGTTACAGATGATGAGGATGATGTTGGCCAAGCCTTTCTGGATGATCTTGATGCGTTCAATGCTACGTTAACTCCTGTTCTACCAGAGATATCGTTTGAGTATCTAGCTGCCTTGATCGCTCAATTGAAGGATATTCAAGAGAAACAGTGTGATCCCCCGCTTGACATTCCGTCTATTGTTGCCCCAACTGTTTAGCCTGAAGAAGATGACGAAGATGAAGAAGATGAAGTACCGTTGATCAAGAGGTGCAGAACTGGGCCGAGCATTTCAGCTAGTACACCTGAAGTTCCTGTTATTGTTACTGTTGCTGCTTCTGATTTGATTACATCCACTGCTGCTGAGATCACTGTTGCTGAGGCTATTGTTGTTGAATCTGTTGCTTGTATATCGATGGTTGACACGCCTATTATTTCTACACAGCACACCGTTCCTATCATTACACAGTCCATAGTTGTTTCAATTCCTTCTGACACGACATTGCAAATGATGGAGTTTGGAGGTAGTTCATCTGGTGTAGGTGGTTCAGAAGCGGTAGTAGTGGAGTTGGTTATTCTGATGCTGCTGCTGATGATTATATGCGTAGACTGAGAAGAGGGCATTCAAGTTTGGGGGATTGGACAGTGATGATGATGATACAGAGGTGGATGTCGTTGATTTGAAGAAACAAGTAGTAGTGCTGGAACAGGAGGTTATGTTAAAGGATGCTCAGATTGCCTCCCTGTAGAATCGCTTGGATGTTCGAGATCAAACTATCAATCAGCTGCAGGGGGATGTGATGATGCTGATGACTATTGTGTTTTATATAAGGGGCAAATTGGAGAACAAGTTTAGCAGGGAGTTTAGCGATCCCACCGATGATCCCATGAATGTTGAAACCCGACATCATGCAGCACAACAACGTATGGCGGAATAAACTGAAGAACAGAGGTTGGCGACTGAGCAGTTAGCAGCCGAACGTCAAGCAGGTCTCGATGATTACTTAAGTGATCCACGTAAAAAGTTCACTTCCAGTCAGAAACGTACTGCAGACCAGAGGAAGAAGAAGCAGATGGTATTAATGAAGAATGTTAACGTGAATCCTCTGGATGAAAATTTTCAGCTGAAAGATCCAACCAATCAATCTGAGAGATATTTGATGGAGTTGGGATCCAGTTATTACAGTAAGGTGGGCAACAAGTCGAAGGTGCTGAGTTGGATGTATGATCATATTAAAAACATGTGGATCATTGTGCGACAGGACGGAACGAGGAAATATTATTCGAAAGAGTCGCAGTTTGAGACATGGACTAAAGCAGCACTGACTGATCTTTTAAGAGCTCCATACACTGACGACGACACTACAGAGCGTGGACCAGGTTGGAAATTCTTTAAGAAGCTTGAACGTGAGGTTAGGAGCGGATTTAAGAGTATGAAGACTGCTGAACCGTACCTGAGAGCAGCTAAGGGTGTTCGGGATGCGCACACGGGCAAAAGGTTCAAATCTGTGATGTGGCCGCCTACAGACAAAGAGTTAGTTATTCCCGTTGCTCCTACCTTTCCAAAGGGAATTCTAAAGAACTTTAACTTCTGGTTATACGATCCGAAGTTCGGAAGTGTTGCGATTGTGACGAAGGAGAAGGCGTTCAGGGTGAATGATGTGGTGGATCTGGTTAGCTTTCATGATGAAGATTTACAACTTCTTGCTTCTCATCAAATATGCACTGCAGAGCTATACGAGGTTTGTGCTAAAGATTGGACGGCTGCAGTTGCTGGTATTATTGCTTGACGTGTGGGTGTGGATGCGGCACCGAAGGACAAATGAAGAAACCTAGGGGGAGAATGTTGGGCTTAGAGCTTTAAAGGTTTATTCATTTATAGTGTATTTGGGCTTTTGGGATTAGTTTGGGCTTCCTAGTGCCTAGTGGGCCTAGGGTTGTACTTTTGGGCTTTATGATGTTTATAAATAGTGGGGTTAGGTCATTGATTAGGGGTTAGAGAGTTGACAGCAAAAACTCGTATCTGACATCTTGTGGTGTATGCAAGTTATATTGTTCAAGTTATTCAATTTGTTCTTCTTCCTAATCATAATTTCCGCTATTGATTAGGTTAGTGATACATGTTTGATCCATTTACGAGACTTACAGGATTCCTCAGCAACTACTTCTACTGGTGCAACTGTTGAAGGGGAGTCAGCTGGAGTAGCTTCAGCAAGTGTTACCAACTTGCAAACAGATGTTCTCGTTCCCGCTACACCAATACCACAGCGTTTACAGTTTGATCACCCCATTGAAAATATTATTGGTCTTGTTAACGCTGCTGTTCAAAGCCGCAGCCAATCTGGGGATATCAATACCTATCTCTACTCTTGCTTCATTTCACAAATTGAATCTAAAAGTATTGATGTTGCCTTGCAGGAACCAGGCTGGGTGGATGCCATGCATCAAGAACTCAATCAATTTGAGAAGCTTGGTGTCTGGCAATTGGTGAAGCTGCCTCAAGGAAAATGTGCTCTCGGAACTCGCTAGGCTTTTCGTAACAAGCAGGATGACACTAGAGTTATCATTCGAAATGAAGCTCAACAAGTGGTTCAGGGTTTTCGACAAATTGAAGGATTAGATTATGATGAGGTTACGTACCTCTCGCGCGTTTAGAGGCTATACGCATTTTCTTGGCTTATGCATCTTACATGGATTTCACTGTTTATCAAATGGATGTTAAGACTGCGTTTCTCTATGGCAAGGTGAAAGAGGAAATCTACGTGGCACAACCACCGGGCTTTACTGATCCTAACAAGCCAGACTATGCATACAAACTGGACAAAGCTTTGTATGGGTTGCATCAAGCGCCTCGCGCATGGTACGCCGCTCTTACAGAGCATCTGCTTGCTCATGAATACACTCGGGGAACCATTGATCAAACCCTGTTCATCAAACGCCTTGATAAGGACATTATTCTTTTTCAAACCTACGTTGATGATATCATTTTTGGTTCTTCCCATGATGGTTTGTGCATCGAATTTGAAAAAATTATGAAGAAGAAATTTGAGATGAGCTCATTGGGGGAGATGACCATGTTTTTGGGACTTCAAGTTCGTCAGAGCCCACAAGGTATCCTAATTCATCAAGGAAAATATGTCCATGACGTTCTTGCCAAATTCAAGCTTACAGATTCAAAGCCTATAGCTTCACCTATAGTAGAACGGCCTCTGCTAAATGAAGATACTGAAGGAACGCCTGTTAATCCGACTATGTATCGCTCCATGATTGGATCACTCATGTATCTCACTGTTAGCCCACCATATATCATGTTTGCCATCTACAAGTGTGCTGGTTATCAGGCTACTCCTAAACTCTCTCATTTACATGCTGTTAAATGAATTTTTAGGTACCTCAAAGGGGCTCCATCACTGGGCCTCTGGTATCCTAAAAATTCTGAATTTGAACTGTTTGCTTTCTCTGACAGTTTGGAGGTACAGATAGGGATATGCGCTCAACTTCAGCTGGTTGTCAATTTCTGGGAGATCGCTAATCTCATGGCAATGCAAAAAGCAACAGACGGTCCCGCTTTCTACCGAAGAAGCCAAATATTTCGCAGCCTCTGTTTGCTGCTCCTAGGTTTTATGGATGCAACACCAGCTTGCGGATTACTGTTTGATTTATCTAAACACAACAATTTACTGTGATAATGATGCCGCTGTCCAAATTATTAAAAACCCTGTTTTTCACATCAAAACCAAGCACGTCAATATTAAAGTTTATTTTATCCGTGATTGCTATGAAATGGGTCTCGTAAAGCTTGAGCAAATCCACACTGACGCAAATGTGGCGGATTTGTTCACGAACCCGTTAGCAACGCGCGTTTTCAAGTGCTTGTGGATCTTCTCAAAATGATTCGGTTTTCTACCTAGGCATCCTCTGTCTTTATGTTTTGTTTACTGTTCTTATTTTATTTTCATTGCTTCGTAAATTTGTTCATGTGTATGCACAAATTTAGGGGGAGAAATAAATAAAAAAACAGTTTTTGCAAGGATAGGGAAATGAAATACTTTTTCGTTATAAAATGTTTGACTAACACATGTAAGATGTTGAAGCGGGAAAAGATTTGGATCGAAAGTGATGTATCGGTAGGTCTAAAACTCAACTGGATAGGGAAAGCCAAATGATATAAATATAACGAAACTATGTACTCAAGTGGGTCACTTACTATAGGCGTATGATTTCATGGTCTTATATCTTGTGTTGATAGATAGCCAACATATGAGGTTTCGGGTCTTTATGCTGTTGAGTCATCCGGGGATATCTTGGCTGCCCTTCTGTTGTATCCACATTATATGCAGACCTAGGCACAGTCAGGATATCTTTGTAAAAGAGCCAAAATGGAAAGGCAAAACCTAAGAGAACGGAAGTTTCTTTATGAGAATACTCCATAAGTTCTTACGTACCACATAAGGTATTTGCCTAACCCTCGTCGGTCACTATTGGTCTCTCTGCTGTACGGAAGTACTGGCCTGTTCACCAATAGCCTGATGTTGTAAAATAAAAGGATGACCATAGTATACTCACCTGCTACGATGAATTGTTGTGCTTACCTTGATCGCGAGGGTATGTCATGGTATGGGACACACGAATATCATAGTATAATACTACCTTAAGCGTATCATAATGCTTGAACTGGAAGGGTTGAGTTTTAGATTTAAATGGGCAAGTATATTGACAATCGCTTAGACCAATTGACCCTGCTCATACTGAAAAATGTTCCTTAGTTAACCTTTGAAACGATTTGATCCCTTAGTAAGGCTGTGTTAATATTTATGTGTGTGTTAAATAGTTTTTCTCTGTGAATTGTTAAAAGGTGGTTGGATGCTTGGTTAGTCAACTTGATGATTTTTGTTTAGATGGTTTTTATCAAGGGATATTGGATTGGCCCAGGGTGCTTCGGAATTTGGGACAATCTGATAGAAATGGTTAAAAGTCTTAGAATAATTTGAAAAACCAGATTACTATTCCAGATTGGGCTCTTTTAGGACCAAATGGTACTGTTCCGGATTGGACTTTCCCGGAAAGGCCCAATTGGATTACCTTTCCGAACAGGCCCACTTGATCGTTACTGTTCTGGATTGGGCCTGACACAAGCCCAATCTGGATTCGAAATTTAAGGCCTAAGCCCATTTCGAAAAGTATATCTGTATCCCTGAAACCTCATTTCAGATTATCCACAAATTTCTGAAATCTTATTTCTTCTCTGATTCTCTCTATACTTGCACTGTGTATCTCGGAAATTCATCCGGATTAGGTATTAATTGCTTAAACTCATGTAATCCGGATGATAATGTATATGTTTAAAGCATTCCGAATAGCATCTCGGATTGATCTTCAAAGTAATATGCATTTCGGATTTCATTCCGGATGGTTATTCATCCGAATTGATGAATTCGGATTGCATCTCGGGTAATCTTCATCCGGAATGATAATTCATCCGAGATACTATTGGGCAATCCGGATTGCAACCTTATCCGAAATACAACTAACCTCCTGCTAATTCGGATTGATGAAAAGGTTCATTCGGATTAGTTTTGACATGTCAGTAATCCGGATTTAAGATTGTTGAACCTCTGGCCTGTCAGTAATCCGGATTTGAGGTTTTTGAACCTTTCATCTGTTTTGAACCTTTTCAATTGTTGAACCCTGAAACTAACTTGAACTCTTAAATATTTGAACCTTAAAATCTGCTTGAACTATCCAGTTAGTTTTAACTGTCATTCTGGTCAATCCGTTAACTTATGTTAGTTGGAATTTAACATGGTTGTTATCTTGACAGATATGGTTGAAGAAGCCTTCGATGCTGTTATGCTGGTTGAGGAGCAATTCCACAACCAAGCAAGATATCTCTCAGATCCTCCAGCCGAATTCTTTCAGGAGTTCCAGCCTATGATTGTGGGATTAAACGCTTGTAAGATTGCCTATGCTCTCCGCGCCAATCTAGTCATCTACCGAGACTCATTGAATATTTTCTGGAAAAAGAGCGCGTTTTCATCAAAGAGGCGCATATGGGAGACCTTAATTCGTTTGCTGATACAGGGAAAGGAGATAGTGGTGAATGAAGCGTGTGTCAGAGAGGTGATGCAGATTGTTGATACTTTCAGCGATCCAACAATATATGCAAACGAGAAGGTGCTACTGGTGTTGATGGAGATGGGGTATGAAGGATCGTATCCACCATTACTGAAGAAGATGTTTCCAGCGTACTGGCGATTATTGGTTCATATGTTTATGCAGTGAGTCTCGGAGAACAAAGGAGGTCTTGATCAGCCTAACCAAGATCAGACATCTGCTATAGTATCTTTGGTTATGGACTGGAAGTATAACTATTCTGGTTATATCTTCGATAATATGAAGAAAATTCTGGAACAGTCCAAGAAGCGAATGTTTCTCTGATGCCTGCATTTTGTTCAGTTGATTCTTGATGCCCGCTACCCAGACTTGGCAAAGGATGCGTTAGATGCTAACTTGCTAAACATGAAGCCAATGGGGCCAACCATTTTTAGTACGATGAAGAAGAACCATTCAACATCTAAAACGGTGTTTGTTGGTCGATTTGCACTGAAGAAGTTTGGGAAGTTTGCAGAAGTTGTTGGTTTGGACATTCCAACTCCTCCTCCCGTCGATGCAATAGTAGCCAAAGAACATGATATACCTGCTAGAGAGAAAGAGTGGAGATAGAGGATTTGGTTATTGATGACGAAGCCGATATTGGGCAAGCTTTTCTTGATGATCTCACAGAATTCAACGCTAATTTGACTCCCGTTTAACCAAAGTTATCTTTGGAGAATTTAGAAGCTTTGATTGCTCATCTGAAGGATATTTAGGAGAAACAGGGTGATCCTCCACTTGATATTCCACCTGTTATTGCACCGACTGATCTGGTTGAGGACGATGATGAAGATGAAGAGGACGAGGTGCCATTGATAAAGAGGAGAAGAACCGAGCCGAGTATTCCATCAAGCTAACCTGAAGCTCATATTGCTGTCACTGCTGAAGATTCTGAGTTGATAACTTCTACCGCTGTTGTGTCTACAGTTGCTGCATCTGTCATTGATCCACTGATAGTTGATACACCTGCATTATCTGAACCAACAACCACTCCTATTGCTACACATTCTACTGTTGTCTCTTTTCCAGCTGACACGGTACTTCAAATGATGGAGTTTGGAGGAAGTTCATCTAGTGCTGGAGGTTTTGAAGAGGGTGGAAGTGGTATTGGTAGTGGTGCTGATGTTTCTGAAGAGTATATGCGCAGATCAGAAAAATGGGCGTTTGAATTTAGTGGGATGGATAGTGATGATGATGATGTGGAAGTCGATGTTGTGGATCTAAAGAAAAGAGTGGTCGTCTTGGAACAGGAAGTTATACTGAAGGATGCACAAATTGCCTCACTACAAACTCGTTTGGACGTCAGAGATCAAACTATCGATCAGTTAGGGAGATGTAACTATGCTTATGACCCTGGTATTTGATTTGAAAGCAAAGCTGGAGAATAAATTCGGAAGGGAATTCAGTGATCCAACAGACGACCCAATGAATATTGAAAACATGCATCGTGCGGTGCAACAAAGTGCGGCTGAGGAGACTGAAGCAGAGAGGTTGGCGGCTGAACAGTTGGCTGCTGAATGCCAAGCTGGTTTGGATGATTATTTGGGCAACCCACGTAAGAAATTTACAGCAAGTCAAAAGCGTGCAACTGGTCATGAGAAGAAACAAATGGTTCTGATGAAGAATGTCAATGTAAATCCTCTTGATGAGAACTTTTAGCTCAAAGATCGGACAAATCAGTCAGAAAGATGTGTGACGGAGCTCAGGTCTAGCTATTACAGCAAAGTGGGAAATAAATCAAGGGTGCTCAGCTGGATGTATGACCACATCAAGAATATGTGGATTATTATGCGTCAAGATGGAACTCGCGAGTATTATTCAAAAGAATCACAGTTCAAGGCATGGACAAAGGTTGCTCTTACTGATCTGTTGCGTGCTCTGTATACTAACGATGATACTACCGAGCATGGACCTGGATGGAGGTTTTTCAAAAAGCATGAACGTGAGGTTAAAAGTGGTTTCAAGACAATGAAGACTGCCGAACCATATCTGAGAGCTACAAAAGGTGTTCGTGATGCGCATACTGGGAAGAGGTTTAAATCAGTGATGTGGCCACCGACTGACAAAGAATTGGTTATACCAGTTGCTCCTAGATTTCCCCGCGGGATTCTCAAGAATTTTAATTTTTGGTTATACGACCCCAAAGTTGGAAGTGTTGCGATTGTGACAAAGGAGAAGGCATTCAGAGTTAATGATGTGGTAGACTTGGTGAGCTTTCATGACGAAGATTTGCAGGTTCTTGCGTCTCATCAAATCAGAACTGCAGAGCTGTATGAAGTATGTGCGAAAGACTGGAATGCAGCTGTTGCAGGGATTATTGCTGGAAGGCTTGGTGTGGATGCTCAACCGAAGGACTAATGTAGTAAACCTAGGGGGAGATTGTTGGGCCTATATTGCTAAAGGTTTACACATTAGGGATTATTTTGGGCTTTGGTGTGTCTTGTGGGCTTCCTAGTGCCTTATGGGCCTAGGGTTGTGAAATAGTGGGCTTGGTAATCATTATAAATAGAGATGTTAGGTTAATGAAAGGGGGTTAGAGAGTTGTATTCATAGAACTTGTATCAGACATATTTTGGTGTATGCAAGTTGATTTTATTCAAAGCTGTTCTTCTTCCTAATCATTATTTCCGCTACTGATTAGGTTAGTGATACCTGCCTGATCTGTTATCCGGACTTACACCTTCTTTAACAAGAGCCCAAAAAAGGTAAATAAAGGTTGTTTTCGCTCATCGCATAGTTTAGGATTCTTCCTTTCCGATAACCTCTTGTGTTTTCATGTAAATCATAAACACCTTAGGTACATACGGCACTTTGGTGTTGTTCCTACCAGCAAGGAGCCACCTGATAAAATAAAACACCTTAAATAAGACGAAAACTTAATAAACACGGGCCATGCCCATAAGCCACGCCCCCGTGCCCATTTGTTAAAATACCACGGGGCCGTGCTAGGCCAACACGCTCCATGGTCACTAACGGCCAAAAGTTCTTCTGCCCCTTGTAGACGATGGGGCCGTGGCCACTATGCTGTCACTTTTTATAAAGTCAGCATGGGGCAGCATGTCTTGGACTCATTCCAAAGACAAAGATCTGATCTAATTTTACACATATACCCCAAAAGGTATATTCTGAAAAAGGTTTCATCAAACCTTCTTGTCTTTGCCACTTTTATCTCTTTCCTTCTTCTGCAAAAATTCAAACCTCCATGAAAGCTTAAAGCTTCAAGCTTCATCAACACAAATATATGCTTTTAACCTAAGGCTGTCTTAAATTAAACATTTTACAACAATGTTTCAAGTTATTTAAATTCAAAACTTTCATAAACCAAGTTTTAAATAACTTAAAATAGAGAATCTGGGTTCAAAATCATAACAGAAGTGGAGGCACGGGGCCGTGCCTTGTTGTTCTACGTAAATGGCAGCTTACTTGGTTTTCTTAGAATGTCAAGAAGAAATAGTGGAACTTCGTCAACTACCTCTGGGAACAACATGAGGAGCATAGTGCCCTCCGTTGAGGCTACTCTTGTCTGTTATGTGACCGCGCTAAGGGAGGCCATGGAGGAGATGACATCAGTGGAAGAGATCCGAATTGACCTGATCAACTACTTAACAATGGGACTTGAGACTAGCTTCCAAGAAATCAACATTTTCCACCAAAGGTTTAATATTCTTGCTATGCCTCCCATGGAATCAATCTTCCCACCAGAAGATTGGAATCTAGCACAAGAAGTTATAATCCCCATCGGGTGGGATGAACTTCCACCGGAACCACCGCTAGACGCCTTTTATGAGGTTTCGATGACCATCAACCCTCTCCCACAAGAAGTTGTGGATGATGAGCCTCCCTTTTTTCTCCCTAAGGAGATTGAGGAGATGCTCAATGACATTTGAGAGGGGCCTCCCACCCGAAAAAGCTCAAAAGCCCTCTAACATCAGGAAACCACCTCCGGGTTTGTGTTGCATTCTCGACTATTCTAGGGAGAGCTCAAACGGGTTTTTATTTCTTGTCATTAGGAGGCTAATCTATGTTAGGACCTGTAAATTATGTACTTTTACGCTTTCCTTTTAGGTTGTAATGAATGGATGGTATAAATAAAAGGGTGGTGTTTGTAGCACTTGAAATGGTGAAATAATGTGAAAAACTAAGAAAAAGGGACCCCATGCACGAAAACCAGAGCCTCCCGCTTCAAAAACTACAAAAAAGAATCTGCAGTACAGGGCCGTGCCCACTATGCACGCCCCCATGCCCACTAGGCACGCCCCTGTGCCAAAATGTCTGGTACAAAATTTTTCTACAGAAGAGGTGGCATGGGTCGTGCCCACTAGGCATGCCCCTGTATCCACCACACTGTAAGTTTCTATTATAATTCATTACTGGCACTTTGGTCATGGAGCCGTGCCCAGCTGGCACACCCAACAAATCCTATTTGGGACACATTGAGGTGTAATTGAAGTATGGGGGGGGGGGGATGTTAAAACCTTGAATCGTTTGTCCTAAAATCAAGCCTTACACGAAACTCGCCTTGGAAAACTGCTAATCACCCCAAATATTTTTCAAAAGTTTTTCTGATTTTACTTACCTTGGTTTAGTTTGGGAAAATAAGTTCTAAAAATTATGTTTTACAAATTTACTCCTGATAGCTTCGTGATAAAAAAAACCATTTAAGAAAATTATTAAAACGAGCATAACAAATCTTTATAAAACTGGGTTATTTATACACTTTTACATTATAACCCTTTCCATAAACGTGAGTTTCTGAGCCTTTACCGAGCATACAAAGTCATATCTAAACTAATTGCTCAATTTTTTGTTTCTTGTGTGAATAGCCACTTTGGTTCTTACGAATCTAGAACTTGGCAAAGTAATACATTTCCAATCCTTACCGACAATAATCCAAGTAAATAAAAGATAAAGGCATTAGGATTATAACCTATTTTTCATTTAAACCTTTATTTTCCTTTTTATATCCTCCTATTTAAACCCATTTGAGCTTTAACCCTTTCGTTTCTAAACCCGCAAAAATATAAACTTTTGCAAAAACAATCATCCACATCCATAAAAAACTTCCTTTTATTACACCCTTTATTTTGGTAAAAAGTTCGGTTATAAAATTACGAAGGATGGCTTAGTTCCAACTTTAACTTAAAAAAACATTGGTTAAAGTTTTTTTCTAAGCCATAAAAGAATTCGAAAATACAGACACTTTTACGCTTTTCACCATTTTACCCAAAAATATCTACCCTAGCCAAAACCTACCCTTTTAAAGCCCTCTTGATATTTACAAAGATTAAACATCACAAAGGAGGAGGTTTGATTGTTTGTCAAGCCTATGGTAGGCGTAAGCACCACATCGCGTCTGAGTGATTTCGCTTAAACACCTTCGGACGAGTGTTGTGTGACCACAGCAAGTGCACTAACCACGGGGCCGTGCTCTGCCACCACGGGGCGTGTTGGTACAACGACCTGATATCTGAAGTTAATAAAGGGAGAGAAAAAGTCCACCACGGGGCCGTGCCAGGCGGGCACGGGGCCATGGTCGCCTTCTATATTCAGCTATAAATAGAGGTGCTTGGCTTTGGAGAAAGGCATCCCTTGGTAAACCACTTCTCTCACACTCGCCATCAGTCCACCACCACTACAACACCAACACCCACTACTATCATCCATCTTTCATCTTTTAGAGTGTGTAGTAGTCTCGAGATCCAAGATTGATCATAAGAGATCTTGTAAAACAAAGGCCATGATTGGCTAAAACTCTTACATCACTTGGTAAAGACAAATCTTTCTATATTACTTTTGATTTCCAATCATTGGCAACTTTTTATTTGGGTATGTATTAATGATTTTAATAACTAGTTTTTTATATTGAAAATGAACTTTATTTAAACATTTCTTCATGTTTCGTTGATTCACTCATTCGTGTCTTTACGGTCTATATAAAGCATGTTAACTATATGGAAGGGGGTTAGAAGGGTGTTTGGGTAAAGTTCTTGTCTCGTTAAGCGTATAGATCCTGCGAGGACTTGGTTCAAGCTTATTAGGACTTCCCTTGAGGCAGATAGCATCAAATCGGGGGATGTAAGAACGACTTGAACCCCTTATAAATAAACTACTATTAAAACTTTACTTGGTCTTGCGGGACTGTATCCCTGCTGACTCAGACCAATATGGCCGAGGGTAACGTCGCCTTCACAAGAGGGGCCTACCACTTTTCACATTAATAACTTACTTAATTATCGTTCAATATTCTGACCTTGTGGGACTGTATCCCTGCTAACTCAGACCAATAGGTTGAGTGTAACATCGCCTTCAGAAGAGGGGCCTACTACTATAACTAATATAATCTCTTAAAATGCTCAAAGTGCGGAAATCATCAAACATATGTAAAAGAGGAGTCAGAACCAAGTGATTCTTTCTTGTCTATTTGTTTTCCTTTTTATTTATGTTTTTACTTTTATATCTTTTAAGCTTTTAAAAATTTTATCTAAATTTTGGTTAGATTAGTCGTTAATGAAAAGCCGGTATTAAAAGCTCTTGTGTCCTTGGACGACCTTGGTATCTTACCATCACTATACTATGTCCACGATGGGTGCACTTGCCCTAACGTGTGTAGAGTGGTAGTATTGTATCGTGTTTTATAATTTAAAGCTTGATCTACGAATAAAAAGTACCTAAAATATAATAAAATTTATAACTTGCTCGCACCACGTCAATCATCGTCATTCTGGTGAAACTTGTGTTTTGGTGCAAGTGTGAACCATGGAGCATTGGCTTTCCAACTATGTTCCACTATCTCACTCGTTGATTTACTATGTTCACGCCACTAAAACTCAAACAATTTCCATTAAAGGGACAAGGCTACAACACGTCCCCAATCACTTTCCATGTTTGGGATGCACGCATCTTGCTAGCTCACTTGGTTGATTGTAAATTTAGTAGGTTTAAGTTCTTATTATTTTTACATTGACCAATCCAAATAATCAACAAAGATGATGATTTTGTGCTTTGGTAAATCATATAATGAGGTTTAATGGATGCTAATCATCCTACCTCCTTGCATGACCATTTTCATGGTACCTTATTTTACATTTTACTATGACTTATAAATCGCCGTCTAAAATCCAATCAAGTTAATCAAATTCACAACTCACACACCTCTGTTTCCCATCTTAGGGTAACTTCATTGTTCTCAACTCAAGACTCTGTAGGATCTTCTTATCCAATAAGCACAGGACCTAATCTGATTAACTAGTTATAATATGTGCGGAATCCATTTTATAACAAGTGACAATATCAAGATTACCGTTTAAAGTTTACTTTTTCATTAATGTGGTAAACATGTACAATCCTGAAACAATCTGGGCAGGGCTTTGCCATACCACTCAGCAAACTATTACAAACACAAGACCACAACTCAACTATATATAGACATTCCAGTTCGCACGAGTTGGCCTTGCCACTTCGTACGAAGTGGACTCACTTCGTGCGAAGTGACCTAAAAACATCAAAAATGCAAATCTAACATTCGTAGCCTATTACAATGACTCGACATAACCCTAAGACGTAGGGTATAGACATTCTGCATCAACAAACTCCCCCTTGGATATTTCGTAGTCTTGGCCAGCCTTCAAAAACTTCATAACATTAAACTTTAGCGTCCAAAGAAATTCTTCCTTGGTTTCCTTCTCTCGTATGATGGAATTGGCGTTTGGTCAGTTGGAGGTGCCCATTTCATAAACTAAAATCTTCTAAGAGCAGCTTTCTGTGTAACAGCATCAATTCTTTCTTCTTTTCGTATCTTCTTCATAAACTCTTGCGTTCAACCTCTCTCCATTTTGACTTCCACATTTTCCCTGAATTACTACCATGTGATAGCAAATGTTAATTACACCTTGGTATTGCATCGCTTGAGTCTTTTCTCGTGTCTCGTAGCAAATCTTGTTAAAGAATAGACACTCCACATCTTTCTCTAAACAATTTACTAGCCACATCAAGTTTAGTATTCGTATCATCCTCCGTAAACCTTCATTCTTCAAAACAATTACTGCTTCACCTGTTTCTACGTCATATTGCCACCATTTAAAGAACTCATAGAAATCCAACTCGATTTTCTTCAAAGGCATGTTCTTCATGGCGCGTGGTCGTTTGATAATCAACGTAATGTCCTTTTCTTTTGTCACTAGATCAATCTTGATTTTCTTTTTGGTATATGCAGTTTCTAGTGGTTAAAACCGTGATCAGCTTCATACTGTATCAGCTTCCACAATCGTTGGTCATGAAACTTCATCTCATAATTAATCATCTTAGTGTGAACCAACTCTTCCACATCCCACCAGGGTAACGTTCGGATATTATAGAGAAATCTAAAGTATTGCACTCCAAACTTCCTCTTGATAGCATAAACATTAACCTCTTTAATATAACCCCAACTAAGAATATCACCCAAAGATTTATCCTAATCCTGTGTAAAGAAAGCCAATGGTCTTTGGAATTTACGTTCTTTCGGTAGCTCTTTGAACCATGTCTTCTTTGCTTCACGTATTTCTTCTTTTGATAGACGTTTAGAAATACTACCTTCTTTCACTGTTTCCTCGACCCTATGCCTCAACAAATCATCAGAAGCTTCAGCAAACATCTCCTGAAAGGTTGGGAAGTCATCCGTATTCTCTCAAGAATATTTGACTGTCTCATCATCGGAATCATCCTCCACGACAACCTCGTTATAGTTATCAGCATCAGCAACATACTTGTATATATAATCTTTAGGTTCTAAAGCACTGATATTATTTAAGTCTTCTTGAAAATGGAGATCAAATGAACTCTCGTCAACACCCAACATTTCTACAATTTCCTCCTTGGTGTAATTGTGAATAAATTTACATTCTTCGACACCATGTTCCAAGTAGAAAACTCTGGGCTTTGGCAAATCAGGAATAGCCGGTATAGGTGCAGTTGTGAGGATTCCTGATTGCTCTGCATCATTTACCGGATCCTTCTTCTCCCCCTATCTTTGTGAATCATCTTGTTGATTAACTATGTTGTTCAGATAAGAATCTTAGTCGAACGACTTAGTAATCTTCACATCTAGAACAGTCACACTCGTACCCCCTTGATTATCATCATTGTCATCACCTTTGTCGTCACCATCTTTCTTATTGTCTCCTCCAACATCTACATCATCATCATCATCATCAAACTCATCAATCTCTTTTTCAAGATCTTCAAGCTCTTTCTCTTTTTGTTCTTTCTATTTCTTCTTTTCTAAAAACTGCTCTTTCTTAGAAACTCTAGAAACATCAAGTGGTTCTCCAACCAGTACATAATTCACTATAGATTCAGGCTCGGTAGGAACAATAACTAGAATCTCATCTATCTTATTTTTTCCATTTTCTTTAGCTATAGCATCAACTTTCTTTGCTCGTTCTGATGCTCCGTTCTGCAGCTCTAGTGTTTACCTCTTCAATTTCTAGCAGATCGAATTTAGCATCAAAGTCATTACCCAGCTTCTTTGATAATACTTTCTGAAACAAATCAAACTTTCTATCTTTCCTCAATCTTTCAGTTTCATACTCTTCAACCAACCTACTTAATCTTTCATTCTCTGATAGAAAACTTGCTAAAACAGGTTCCAGTTTCTTTCTATCATCTTCAAGATATTTTATTCTACTTTCTAATTCAGCAATCTTTGTATCATTGAAGAAATCTCCATCCAAACCTCCTTCAAAGCTAGTGAATGGAATTTCACCAAACTCATGTGTTGGAAAAGATTGACGTCTCTGAGTAGATTGTGGAGTAAATTGTTGTACTGGAGGTGTAGGCTGCCTCTGTGTAGAAGTATGACGTGGCGGTGTAACATGATGTGGTGATGATGGAGTAACATGTGGTGGTGATGTATGTGGCTGCTGTACATGAGATAGTGATGGTGGTAATGTAGATTCAACTCTCCAGTAGTAACTTCAACCTTAGATGTGTTCCTGGCTTTCGTAAACTTTTGACGAGCTTTCTTTACAGTAGGAGACCCTATTGTTTTCTTCTGAATATCTGAAGGCTTGCTCTTGACACATTTCGCTTTCTTTGTAGGCCTTTCAGATGTCTCCTCTGGATTAGTAGGAACATATGTAACATCATCATCTCCAACCTCCTTACGTTTACGTTGTTGCTTCGCAATTCAGTTTTTTCTTTCTCAGCTGCTTTTTTCTAGATGAACACTATCATCTGAACTCTCTTCATTATCACCTTCAAATGCTTCTTTCTCTATCTCAGCAGTCAAATTACCAACATTCACTTCACCTCTTTCAGTGTCAAACGTTGCAGAAATACTTCTTCATGTACATTCGCATTTTTATCAGCATGCTTATTCACTGGTACCCCCTCTTCAGATTTTCATCAATGAGCATAGTTTGTGTAGTTACACGTTTACGTGTCTAAGCAGGCTTCTTATTGAGAGTTGAACGTTTCTTTTTCTTCTCTTCTTTCTCAAACCAACTACTCCTCCTTGGAACAAAACCATCTAATCAATCTTCCTCATCATTCTCGGAGTTGCTTGTATCTTTCCTCCACTTATGCTTTGGTGGTGCAACATACCTTTTGTCATGTATAGCTCCAAAAATTTCTTTGCAATAGGCTCAGAGTCTTGCTTCTGATATAGATTCAATATAATCAAAGTCTCTTTATCCATATTAACTAACTTCAATTAATCGTCTTCTTCTTTCGCCAAGTTTGGAAACAGATCATCTAGCATCGTTTGAATAAATCTTGAACACTGCCAGAACTTTTCTTTTGAGATATTCATCACCGTTTAATCAGAAATAACTTTCGTGAAGTTGTAGGGTAAGTTTAAGCTAAAGGCAACAATCATACAAATTTGGTAGTCTAGTATAACGTCAAAACCACCCTTCCTATAACTAAGTGCATGAATAACAGAGTGAGCAAAGAATTTGTATGGCTCCTTAAACCTGCCTTGCTGGAATTTGTTGCATTGACGTAACCTTTATAACCTATCCTGAAGAGACAACCCTTTACCATTCAGTCAGGGTATCTAGTAGGATCAACATCTTTATCCTTGAAGTCTAACACCCTCCGAATAAGCTCTTCTGTAGTCTTGACCTCAACATCTTCATTTCAGATTCGTACTACAGATTTAATCGCTCTAGGATTAGGCTCAAACTCTGCAGAGTTCTAGAATCTTTCGATATGAGACTTATACACTTTGTGTTGATGTGTCAATGCCTTCTTGATTGTTAAGCGATCCATAAAATCTAAAATAGACTTGATAGGTACCATTTCTAGTATTTCCATATCCAAAACACAACAAATGTTATTGATTGGCTTAAACTGCGTCTTCTTTTCTTGCGACACATAAAATTTCAACACTTAGATGAATTTGACAAAAATTACCAATTTTTCATGTGAAGTGGTCATTTCCACTTCGTATGAAGTGGTGTAAGAATAATAAAATTTTGATCAAAAACACTTCATGCGAAGTGGTTACTAACCAAAGCAACAATTTTACTTCGTGTAGAGTGGGCATTCCACTTCGTACGAAGTGTCCTTCATACCATTCCAAACACTATTATCATCATCAATTTCAAGTTTAGTTATTTTTATCAAATTGATGGTACACATACATCTTACTAGTGCCGATTAGCTTATATCTATGTTCAATTTTAAATTTAGTCCGTTAAATCGTTCTAGATCTGAGCTTTTATGTTCAAAATGTCGATATGTACGATTTCACGGTCAAATCTAGGTCCCTTACCTTCACCATTGTAAGAGGTGTGCTAATCAACCCCCCAATCTCAATTTTGGTAGCACCTCATCTTAAATCTCTCAAAAACTACAAATCACACTAATGGTCTCTCAGATCGCACTAACTAGTAAATGACCACTTCGTGCGGTCTGGATCCTTTATATAGTTCAAGTTTCCCACTTCGTATGGAGTTGATACCAATTCGTGCGAAGTGACATGCAACATTTCAAAGTTTCAACTTTTTTGAACATTTTATTAGTTTTAGAAACCCACTTAGTTGACCAAGTCCAAGTTAATGACCCTGGTTAACTGATTTGTCTACCAAGTTCAAGTTAATGACCTTGATTGAACACTTTATGAATAGACTGATGTTTTCGGGCAATGTTAAGTTTCAAATTAATGAAATTTTGATCTTTTCAAAACATTTTCTCATTTTATATAAGCTCCCTACCCATTGTCCTCTAGAGTTTCTTTGGCAACCAGCATCTTTGGACTTTGAAGATCCATTTTCCGTCATCGGTAGTTGAAACTAAGATAGAAATACAATCTTTTTGAATTTTCTAAAGTTTATGCTAAAATACTCTGAAAATATTTTTGATTTTTTAAATGAAATGCAATAACTATGTTCCAACATATTTACAGACATATTCTTGTGAGTTTTGTGTTAGAGGATCGTATCAGTTTTTGAGATAAATCACTAGCACCGTTGATCTTGAAAACTTTATGTTTTAAACAAATTCACTTACATTGTCAGTACATTGATCCACTTAAACCTCTACACATTGCTCAATTGCTCCAGATATGTTAATTAGATTTTTTAGAACTTGACTTAATAGTGTTTCCCACCTCAAAATATACTCCTGTATCAAGATTCCCTATATTTTATCTTACAGGTAAATATATATAACTGATATCTGTATCTGGGTTGTGCGAGACCTTGAGAGTAGGTTATTACCACCGTACAGACAAAGAGATGAAGGCTCGACTGAAAGTGGTGTTCCAATTTGGAATCTTTTGACTACAATTGTTAGATCTTTCTTTTCAATTTTGTGCAGTTTTCGGGTTTAAAAGCAAACGTATTCTACAAGTTCTAGTCCATTGCTTATGCAAAATCAAAAGAACTTGATACCCCAAATATCAATTATCTATAAAGACCTTGTATCTCAGAATATGGCAATCTCTCAAACAAAATTTCAGTATACTAAGACCATATATCCGAGAGATGTTAAACCACTAATTAAGAAGTTTTCCTTTATGTTTATATCTCAGAAACAATCTACTGAATGTGCGAAGAGACTTGTTTAAACATTTTGACACTACATTTCCTTAGCGTACTGCGATAGTCCACTGATATACTATCATTTCCCCTTTTTACACAAAAACTCTTTTTGTCTTTTTCATGTTTTTGTACATTTTCAAATTTTTGTATGTTTTTATATTTTCCACAATATTTCTCCCCCTAAAATTAAATACATATTCTTTTGTTATTTTAAAGACTAAAAATTTTGACAAACTGATGAGGATCACATCAACTCGTCATCCGCCTCGAATTCAACCTCCTCTAAAATCCCCCCTTATGTCAGATTTTCAGCCTATTAAGTTTCAAAACTTATCCGAATGTAGCTCTATCAAAAGCTTTGGTGTAAAAATATGCCTTTTGTTCATAAGTGTGGATCTTTTCAATTCTAACCAACTTTTCTCGTAGCAACCACGAATAAAGTGGTGTCGAATTTCAATATGTTTAGTTTTAGAGTGTTGAAGCGGGTTTTTAGTTATGTTTATGGAAGCTTTGTTATCTACATATATGGGTGTATCAAGAAATTACAATCCATAGTCTGTCATCTGTTGTTGTATCCACATGATCTAGGAACAACTGGAAGCTAAAACGTATTCTGCTTCACAAGTAGAGAGTGCGACCGTGGTTTACTTCTTACATTGCCATGTTACTAATTGTGTGCCAAAGAACTGGCAACCAACAGTTGTAGATTTAGCATTTAAGCAACATAATCCAAAATCAGAATCAGAATATCCAGCGGATACCATAAGCCGGTGCTTGTGCAACCTTTCAAATATCAAAGAATCCGCTTGATGATCAGCATGTAAGATACTCATGGACTTGATTGATATCGGGCGTAGAGGCATGTATGATACATGATATCCGGCCTAGATGATGTGAGGTACATCAAAGATCCAATCACTGATTGATATAAGGTCTTGTCAATCTTTACTCCTGATAAATCTTGTTAGATGCCGTGATTAAGTGAAAACGGGGTAGACAAAGGTGATGTTCCCGACATATCGATTTTCTCCAATACATCATGCACATACTTCATTTGATGGATGAAGATTCCATGAAGTAATTGATCAACCTGAAGTACCAAGAAGAACTTCATTTCACCCATTGAAGTCATCTCAAATTTCTTCTGCATGACTTTCTCGAAGTCTTTACTCAGCTCATCGTTTGTCGAACCAAAGATTATGTCATCCACATAGGTTTGTATGATAATCAGATGTCCATCCGTTTCCCGTGTAAAGAAAGTACTATCTACTGTTCCTCTAGTGAAACCATTCTGTAGAAGATGTTGAGAAAAACGTCTCGTACTAGGCTCTCAGGGCCTGGTGCAAACCGTATAACGCCTTATCCAGTAGGTAACCTTTTCTTTGTGTATCAGATCGACAAACCCCGACGGTTGTCCAACGTACACCTCCTCTTTCACCTTTCCGTATAGAAATGCGGACTTCACATCCAATTGGTACACCTTGAAACCTTTCCATGACGCAAACGCCAAGAATATGCGGATAGATACTAATCGTGCGACAGGAGCATAGACCTCCGTGTAATCAATACCCTCTTGCTAATGAAAACCTTAGACTACGAGTCGAGCTTTATTACGTACAATCACTCCTTTGTCATCTCGTTTACACTTGAAGATCCACTTTATACTGATGGACTTGTAATTATCTGGTAGGTCGACAAGCTTCTAGACTCCAAGGTTTTCAAACTGTTGCAGCTCTTCCTACATAGCGTTTACCCAACTTTCATCTTTAAGCGTGTCTTTGTGCAATTTAGGCTCAACCTGTGAAATAAAACAACTATATGAGCAAGCATCTTGAATAGGTGTGAAGTCCCGAAAACCAGATCTCACGATATCACATGTAGCTTGAATGGTGGCGGAATCACACAACCAAGCTAAGAATCAAGATAGAAGAAAGTAAGATTAAGTAGAAAGATTTAACTTGCATACAAATATAATATTTGTCTAATACAATTATGAGATCAAAACCACCGCGGAGCCACTAACCCAAATACATCATTTACTATTTATAGCAAGTGGTTAGTGCTCCGTTACCCTTAGGCCCAAAAGGCTTCCCCAATCCCATGTATACAAGATATCACACATTACTAATGTAACTAATGCATAAACTTAATTAGGGCCTAAAATATCCCCATAGGTTTATTACATTAGTGTAGCCATCCGCTTCAAGATCTGCTAGCTCCGTTGCCGCCAAATAATGGACCTGGATCTGCTTAAAGTTTATTGTTGATCATGTTTGCTACAACAATAGTCTAGGATTAGCGCAAGCTTCATATTTATCGTTTGTGTGAATTTGATGTTAACCCAAGATCTTAATATCTTCTGCATGTAAACTGATTAGCTCCAACGTGTCTTCCAATCGAAATGCCTTTTCTTTAGTTACAATCATAGCCTCTGCCATCTTTGGATCGTAAGCCCAGTAGCAGAAGTTCCTTAACACTCCTTTTGGAAATTTAGGGGCAGCAGGAATCACTTTCTCTTTATCTGTTGGAGGCCAGATGACTGATTGCATACGCTTGTGGGTATGTGGATTGTAAGTGTAGTTCCTGCCGGGCAAATGTGCTTAATCAATTCTGGTCAACAAAGTCAAGTGTCCAGGTCAAAGAAGTCAAATATGATGAAGACAAGTCTTTGGAAGACGAGGTTGCTCGGAATAGTGGATTTCGAGTTTGGTACCTTGTCCGAACTTGTGTACATAAGTGAACATTCTGAATATGTGAAACATGTATGTATTTCCGAGTTTATGAGGTAAACTCGGAAGGTTTGTCTAGTTTGGATTATTTTGAGTTTGTAGATTAACTCGGATGGGATTGTTTATTGTATCCTGGACAATATGTTTTGTCCTAGTTTAGTCCCTAGCCTATATATATGTATGTATAGAGTAGATTAGGGCCAAGCTTTGTGCACCTCTCACAATCTTGGTAATCCTCTTGGTGTGCACATTCTAGAGAGAGAGATTATGTGTTAGTGAGAGAAAACTAGGGTTTAGATCTTTGTGATCTAAACTAGCTTATAATAGATGATGTATACTCTTTCGGTTGTAAATCTGTGCTGATTGTTATGAATGAATGAGTTTCTCCTACATCTTCTTCTCCATCTATCTAGTTTATGTTGTTTCACGTCTTGCATCAAGTGCAATGTTGATGTTCGTCATCGATCTAGTGCTTTCACAGTGGTATCAGAGCATGGTTACAAATTCGGAATGGTCCAACCGCCTTCTGAATCACCATTGCTCTTGATTTGGTGTTTGTTTTTGCCAAACATCGGACGTGGCTTTTTTGTAGAAAACTTGAAGAAAGTTGACGAAAATTTGGCCTAGACATGAAGAAATTCGAGCTGTTTTATAGACAGTTGCTGGGATTTTGGTAGATCTGTGTTTTTAATCCGAAATTGTGTATTCCGAATTTCTGTAAGTGTTAGAAAGTTCTGAATTAATACCTTCCGGATTTTCAATGACCTTAACTTGTAGTCATGTTTTGGTGGATAATCTGGAAGTGGTTTGATAATTCGGAAAATAACAGTCCGAATTTCTGATTTCTTTCAGAAGTTCTGGTCCGGGATTCCTAGTTATAGAGTTAAACAGTTGGTGTGTTCCGAATTTTTGACTTGTTCCGAGTTTTGAGGTTCCAAGGTTTGGAAAGGAATAAGAGGTTCCGAATTTCTCGAAGTTCCTAGTTTTGGAAAGGAACAAAAGCATTCCGAGTTTTTTAGAATGAGTTGCATTTTGGATTTCGAAGATATTATCCCGAGTTTACATGTTCTCGGTTTTATGCATCCGAGTTTCTATTAGTTCCGAATATGTTTCAGGGTTTATAGTTCTGAATATTTCAGGGTTTATAGTCCGGAATATGTTCAGGGTTTATAGTCCGGAATATTTTCAGGGTTTATGGTTTGTGAAGTTTTTCAGGGTTTGTAAACTTTTCAGGTGAAGTTTTTCAGGGTTTGTAAACCTTTCAGGGTTATGAAGTTTTTCAAGGTTTGTAAATCTTTCAGGGTTTGTGAAGTTTTTTAGGGTTTGTAAACCTTTCAGGACTTGTGACTTCTAAAAGAAGTTCGGGTTTGAAAAAAATATCATAAATTCAGACTAACAGTGTCAAATTCGGACTAGAGAGCTCAAAAAAATTGTCCGACTTTGTTGACAAATTCCGAATTTATGAGTTATATTCGGAATTTTGTTTTGATTGTTCCAAATTTCTTTGTATTCTAAAGTACTTATCAGATGATCTAATTGAGGTTCAAAAGCTTTCGGGTTTTACGAGTTCGAATTTTCAGAATTCCGGGTTACCTGGGGTACCGAATTATTAGCTAAGTTTAGAAGTTTGCGTAGTTCGGAAGTTCCAGGTTATGCATGTTTTGAGTTTTTCTAGTTATTCTGGGTTATCTGGGGTACTGGATAATTAGCTAAGACTCAGAATTTTATGTAGTTCGGAAACTTGAAGTCGGGTTCGGATTACTGAAAAGTTCCAGGGTACTTATGTTTCCGGATTAAGTGTAAAGTTCTAGAGTTTTCGGATAATTTGGGACTTCTATCGAGCATTCGAAGAGAAACGAGTTAAAGCGGCTTGGACTTTGAATGTTTACAAAGAAAGAGGGGGAGTAAAACTTTATAAAAAATTAACATATCTTATTTTCTTTGTAAATTTCTAAAAGCTCGTGGTGCGACAGTGAAACAAGTTCATGTTTACAATTGTGAGATTAAATTAGTTTTAGTCTCGCCGGTGCAGAAAAGTTTAAAACACGATGCATTTTAGAGCTGGTGTGTGGTTAAGTTTCGTCGAGTTTGTTCGAGGTTTGATTAAGTGTTGATGTGTTGAAGCTAATTGTTCGTTTGGCAATTAGTTAAAGATTGAGCCTTTATAACATGCCGGTTAGAGTAGAGATGATTGGTCTTCTTGGTCCCTCTTCAAAGTTGGTGACTAGTCGGATTCTCGAAATAATTAGGAGGTTCTCATGTCGAGGAGGAGATCGGAGACGAACGCCATCGGGTAATTGGTGGATTTATGAAGATATGAGATTGGATCTTGAAGATTCAAGATGAAATGATTTCAGACACTCAGTTGAAGACTTTGATCAAGATGGTGGATGTACTTTTTCGAAGTTTAGTTTGTTATTAACTTATCAAACTGAACTTCATGTCTTTGCGGAATTTAGAGTGTTTGATGTTGGGCACTGGAAATCTAACATTTCGTTCTTCTATCGATTAAGTTTGAAGGTCAAGGATCGAGCGATGTTCTTACATTTGTTTGTAGGTCGGTTCACGTTAATTTGATTCGGGAGTAGTTTGAGGGGGAAGATCTACAGTGTTTGATATTGGATTCTTCGGGTTTCTCGAAGCGGCCAATTAAGTGATCGTTAGCAAGTCTTGGATTAGAAGGGTTGAAGGTTGCTGTGCTCTGCCAGAAAGATCAAGTCTCAGCCAAAGTTGAAAGCTGGCATGATATCATCAGTCGATGGGGAATCTGTAAGTACAGTATTCGATGACTGAAGATATCAATGTCAGACAGAACTGATAGCAACAATTAAGGGGGAGACTGTAAGTGCAGTTCCTGCGGGGTAACTGTGCTTTATCAGTTCTGGTCAACGAAGTCAAATGTCCATGTCAAAGAAGTCAAAGATGATGAAGACAAGTCTCCGAAAGGCAAGGTTGCTCGGAATAGTGGCTTCCGAGTTTGGTACCTTGACCGAACTTGTGTACATAAGTGAACATTCCAAATATGTGAAACATGTATGTATTTCCGAGTTTGTGAGGTAAACTCAGAAAATTTCCCTAGTTTAGATTATTCCGAGTTTGTAGATTAACTCGGATGGGATTGTTTATTGTATCCCGGACAATATGTTTTGTCCAGGTTTGTCCCTAGCCTATATATGTATATGTATAGAGTAGATTAGGGTCAAGCTTTGTGCACCTCTCACAATCTTGGTAATCCTCCTGGTATGCACATTCTAGAAAGAGTGATTATGTGTTAGTGAGAGAAAGCTAGGGTTTAGATCTTTGTGACCTAAACCAGCTTGTAGAAGATGATGTATACTCTTTCGGTTGTAAATCTGTGTTGATTGTTATGAATGAATGAGTTTCTCCTACATCTATTTGGTTTATGTTGTTTGACGTCTTGAATCAAGTGCAACGTTGATGTTCGTCATCGATCCAGTGCTTCCACATGGATCATGAATGCCAGGATTCTTCTTCAGATAAGATTCAGCTGTTTTCATGGTAGGGAAGTCTTGAGTTACTTCATGCTCAAGTTTAGAATGAAATGCCCATCCAGGACCACATTGATTCAGATCTGAATCATAATAAGGAGCTCGTAAGAGACTTTCAGATCTATCTTGGTCCATGATTCAAGCTGTGATTGCTTGGCATAATATTCTCTGTGCCCACTCTCTCTAGTCACCATCCACAACTTCCTGTCATTATCATACCTCCATCATTTGACTTCTGATTTATTTCCAACCTTGTCGTAGAGGCTCGATCCCAATTCCATTATGTAATGATCAGACACTTTGTTTAGATCTTTTGGCTGGAAGTTCTCATCGAGGGGATTTAGATCTTGGTTTTTTCATGTTGAGAATCTACTTGTTACTTTGCTTCTTTTGCGGCTACTTTCGTTTTTTCTTTGTTTGCTCTACAACTAGGTAAGCATTCAAAGAGGCTTCACGTTCTACATAGGCGACAACTTTTTCTTTAACAGTTTGCTCGTGATGCGCAACGTTTTGAGGATCATCATCCTTATCTGCAAACTCACTGCCAAAATTCTTTTGCAGATTAGCTTTCATCTCATAAATTTCTTCCATTAATAAGCTCATGTCGCCATGAAGTGGCTCAATCGGTTGATCTCTGTCTAGTATCACTACTCTTCTTTGCAGCTTATTGATATCCACATCTTCATCATCTTCACTATCAAATTGCTCAACAAACTTCATTTTATCTGCATCGATTCGCATTGTTGCTTCATCGTGTTCTGTGAATCCTCCACTCGAGCTTCCTCCTTCGAATCGAGCACCACTTGAGCTTTCTAGCACGGAAGTAATTGGGGCATCTCGAATAAATGGCTCATGGAAAGTACTTGAGCTTGTGGCATTGGGTTAACTGGGGTTTTAGCTTCAGTTCTCTGTTTCTTCCTCGATTCTTGCTCTCTCACTGAATCATCATCTGCTTGTTTCTCTTCACTAGGAACGATTTTGGGAGGAAGGATCCCATAATCGCCCTTTAATGACGCAAGCAATGATTTAAGATTTTCTGCATAGATCAGGTTAAGGTCTTTAACAGTTTTCTCATCTTTCTCAGATTCAACATGTTCCTTCTAATTTTCTGTCTCTTCATCATCAGTGATCAATTTCCACTTCAAGTTCTGTTTTATTTGTAGCATCGATGATTTGGATATCATGTTCCTCAGCAACTATGGCATTCACGGTTTTAGGTGCAGGCACAACTTCTTTGATTCTTCCATGCTTCACCAGATCATATCTTCCAATAAACTTGATTTTTGTTTTGTCACGCTGCTTGCAAGCCACCTCAAAGCAGCTGGGACCCATTGGCTTCAAATTTAGATGGTTTGTTGCTCTTCACTAACTCTGGATCATTCTCGTCAAGGATCATTTGCATAAACTGTTGGTATAATAGAAAGACCTTCTTCTTGGTGTTTTCCAGCATATTCTTCATGTTGTCACAGATGAATGCCGAAAAGTTGTAATCCCAATCGTTGGGACCAAAGCAACTGGTGCAGCTGTTTGTGTCTGAGTAAGCTGATCTTGGCTGCCTTTGTTATCTGAAATGCATTATAGGAAGATGTGAGCTAGGCATCTCCAATATGGCGTAAACATTTTCTTCAGTGCGGTTGGATAAGCGCCCTCATAGCTCATGCGACATAAAGCTTTAACAACATATCTTTATCAAACACGGTTGGATGATGTTCCGTATCTTCAAACTTTAACACCTCTCGCACAATCGCCTCTGAAATAACAATATCCTTCTCTTGGATCTTCGATTCAACAGTTGCTACATCCCTCTTAACTGTAGCATTTGTCCAAAAACCCTGAATCATCTCCTCGTCAATCACTAGATTTATCTTCAAAGCATGAGTTAGTCCACAGGAGTTCAGGCCGACTATTAATGAGTGAAACATCTTGTGGTACTCAGCTGGAAGATTGGATAAGTAGCAAGCTTGATTATGAAAGGCCTTGACATCAAGCTTTTGTCTTTCCATCATCTTTTGAGCCATTTTTCTGCACTTTAATCAAAACGTCAAGTTTTATCGTAAAATCAACTTAGTTGACCCCTTTTTACTGTTCAATCCTAAATCAAAAGGTTCAAAAAGCCAACAAGTTATAGAGTTCAAATAAAGGGGGTCAAGGGGTTAATTAGTTCAAAAGTTCAAATAGTTTTGAGCCGGTCAAACAACAAAAAGGTTCAAAAATAGTTTAAACCGGGTCATTAGTGTCTCGGATGACCAGGTCAAATAGGGTTCAAGGGCATCTCAAATGAATCCATGTCAGTCATCCGAGATGCTCTAACATCTCAGATGAAGATGTCAGATCTCGAATGATTATTTGAGATTCATTCGAGACATATATAGTTATCCGAGATGCTATGACTTTCGTCAGAGATCCATCCGAGATGCAAAGGATATGTCTAACATATGAATTCGAGTCAATTAGTCTAAGAGAGATCCAAAGTAAAAGGTTCAAAATGACTCGAAATGAATCGAGATGACTAGATTTGAATTGGGTATGCCCATCTTGAAACAGTTGTACGAGATGGGTGGACCTATTCGAGATAGGTGGGCTCATTCGAAATTGGTGGGCCCATTTGGAAATATTGTTCAACATTGTGGGCTCCACTCTTATTCTGAATAGTAACCCCTTTAGTCAAAATCCGAGATCCAACCAATCGAGCAACCTTTTATAATAAAAAATACAATAATAAAATAATAAAAGGGGAAAGTTGCCATGGAATCAAACCATTTTTGAACCAATTAAGGAACATTTTTCAGCACTAGCTTTGTCAGACTAGTCCATGCGATTGCCAATATATGTGTCCACTTAAACGTTTCACGTTAGCCTTCAATTTTCAATCTTGTAACTTAATTAGATGAGTTTGCTATCATCCGTGTGTCCCATATCAAGGCATACCCCCGCGATCAAGGTAAGCATTACAATTCATCGTAACGAGTGAATATACTAAGATCATCCTTTCATTTTACAACGTTAGACTTGTTGGTGGACAGGTCAGTACATCGTAATGCAAAGTGACCAATCAACATCTGACGAGGGTCAGGCTTTATACCTTATACGATATTTTTGATTTTTCAAGTACATGGAATTTTCTCATGATGAGACTTCCTTTCTTTAAGGTTTCGGCCTTCAGTTTTGGCTCTTCTGAGGATATCCTGACTGTGCCTAGGTCTGCATGTATAGATGCAATAGAAGGGCAGCCTTGATATCCTGGATGATTCATCAGTATAAAGACTCGAGAATTCATATTTTTAGGTATCTATCAATGCAGGATTTAAGACCATGAATCATACGCCGATGAGAATTACCCACGTGATGTGTAGCTTGCAGAATTTTGTGACTTGGTATCTTTTGTCCACTAAGCGATAAGCCTATCAACACATCGCAGTGGATCCTAGCCTTTTTAGCTTTAATACCTTACATGTGTTAACCAAATTCTTAAGTAACTTCCCAACATGTGATTCTCCCCCTCAACCAAATATTCCTCCTCCTAAATTTGTGCAAAAGTAGAATACTTTATGCGCAAATTTATTCATTTACATATTTTATTATTTATTAGCAAGGTTTTTTTAAATGCTCAGTCGGTGAAAGGCATCATTTTTAAAAGGTCCACAAGCACCTTGAATCTCGAGTTGCTGACAGGTTTTGTAAAAAGATCTGCTGTTTTAGCATCAGTATGGATTTGTTCAAGTTTAATCAGTCCTCTATCATAGCAATCTCAATTGAAATGAACTTTGATATCAATGTGCTTAGTTTTGGAGTGAAAAACAGGGTTTTTGATGATTTTGGATTGCGGCATCGTTATCACAATAAATAGTAGTGTTTAGATAAGTCAAATTGTAATCCTCGAGCTGGTGTTACATCCAAATAACCTGGAGCAGTAAGCAGATGCCGCAACGTATTCGGCTTCAGCAGTTGAGAGCGATACTGTTTGTTGCTTTTTGCATTGCCATGTGATGAGTGATCTCCCAAGTATTGGCATCGAGCAGATGTAGACTTCATATCCCTATCCTTTCCCTCCAAGATTACTGTTAGAAAAAAGCAAACAAATCAAAGTTCGAATCTACAGGATACAAGAGTCCAAGTTTTGGAGCTCCCTTTAGGTATCTAAAGATTCGTTTAACGGCAGTAAGATGAGAAAGTTTAGGATTAGCCTGATATCGAGCACATTGGCAGACAACAAACATAATGTTCAGCCTACTCGCAGTTAAGTACATCAATGAACCAATCATCAATCGGTACATTGTTTGATTGACCGGGCTTTCTTTATTAAGGGCAGTTCTACAATGGGGGAGTCCATAGGCTTAAAATCTGTCATGTCGAATTTTGCAAGAACGTCCTTAACGTATTTGCCTTGATGAATCATGATCCCTTAACTACTCTGATGAACTTGTAAGCCTAGGAACATAGTCATTTCTCCTAGTGAGCTCATTTCGAACTTCTTCTTCATCACCTCCTCGAACTCCTGCATAGATCTTCATTAGTTGACCCAAAAATGATATCGTCAACATAGATCTGAACACGGATAATATTCTTATCAATGTATTTAATAAATAGCGTTTGATCTATCGTCCCTCGAGTATATCCGTGTGAAAGCTGATGCTCTATTAAGGTTGCGTACCATGCACGAGGTGTTTGATGTAGTCTATACAAAGCTTTATTAACTTGTAGGCATAGCCTTGCTTCTTTGAATCAACAAACTAAGGGGTTGAGCGACATAAATTTCCTCCTTGACCTTTCCGTTGTCATCTTGACATCCATATGATAAACAGTAAAGCCCATATAGGATGCATATGACAAGAAGATGCGTATGGCTTCCATACGAGCTACTTGTGCGTACACCTGATCATAATCAAGGCCCTCAATCTGCTTGAATCGCTGAACCACCAACGGGGCTTTGATTCGCACAATGACACCAGTGCATCTTGTTTGTTTCTAAACAACTAGCGTGTTCCAAGAGCGCGTTTTCCTTCTAGCAGTTTCACTAACTTCCATACACCCAGCTTTTCGAATTGAATGAGCTCTTCATGCATTGCATCAACCCATCAAGGCTCCTTAAAAACAACATCAATGCTCTTAGGCTCAATCTGTGAAATGAAGCATGAATATAAACATGTGTTAATGGTTCTTGATCTACTGCAGGTCTGAACACCAGCAGTTACAGGACCAATAACGTTTATAATAGCATGGCTTCTCTGAACACGCTGTGGGATTGCTATAGTAGGTGCCTGCAAGTTTGATTGCGGATTAGAAAAACTTCCTGATACTGTCCCAGTTTGCTCCCCTTCATTTGATGCAGTAGCAGTGCTGATCACCGGTGGATCTACAGTACAATCTAACGGAATCAGCTTTGGAAACAATGAAGTTCCTTAGTTTTTTACACTTTAAGGACTAGCAGTAGTTTGCCGTGTGGAGGATTCATTGTTGTGAACAGCGTCATCAGGAGTAGCTGTTGTTATTGGTTTAGGAACTGGCTCCTAAAATGGTTAAGAAGGATGCGGTGCAGTAGTGGCTTCATGAAATCTCAGTGGATCCACAGTAAGCTTCTTGAAAGCATCTTGAATAGGTACAACATCATCTTCAGCTATGATGGGAATATGTATCATTGTACTTGAGACATCTGTAGCAACAATCACACCAGGCAAAATATTAAACGACTTAAACAAGGAAGAATAATCATATAATCAATCAGGTCTAATCCGTGCGTCTTTGGGATTTTTTTCAAGCCAATCCACATAGTACGTCTCCAGGATCTACTTCTTGATTTTGTTGTATACTCGATATGTGGTGTTCTTAGCATACCCTCTCGCTTCAAATTTTCCTTTGGCATCCATGGTTAGGAGAATACAAGGACATCTAAAAGTACGAAAATGTTGTACAGAGGGTTTTTGGTCCTTCAACTATCTCATACGGCGTCTTCATGTGACGTTTGTTGATTAGCGCATGACTTGAACATAGCAGGCAGTGTTCACTACTTCTGCCCAAAAGATCAGTGGAAGGCTGGAATCTATCAGCATTGTACGAGCACTTCAATGAGAGTCTAATTGCGTCTTTCAGCAACTTAATTTTTTTGAGGAGTTCGAGCTGCACTGTATTGACGATCGATTCCTTTTAATGTACAGAAATTATTTAGCTCAGCATTCTTGAACTCCGTCCCATTGTCGCAACGTATAATTTTCACTCGCTCGTTCACTTAGTTTTCCATAAAAGTGACAAATTTCTTTATCAGACCTGCAGTTTCACTCTTCTATTCCAAGAAAAATACCCAAGTGAAGTGAGAGAAATCATCAGTGATAACCAAGCAATAAGCCTTTCC
Organism: Scalesia atractyloides; assembly: GCA_947069175.1. Classification (NCBI taxonomy): domain Eukaryota; kingdom Viridiplantae; phylum Streptophyta; class Magnoliopsida; order Asterales; family Asteraceae; genus Scalesia; species Scalesia atractyloides. Next base: position 59,208,021 of record CAMTDV010000020.1, read on the forward strand.
TCCAATACTCAGCACATTGATTGGACCAAAAAGATCCATGTGAAGCAGTTCCAGAACTTTAGATGTCATGTGCACGAGCTTGGGCTTATGAGGCTTACGGTGTTGCTTACCACAAGCACATGATTCGCATTTCTCAATCTGCATTAAATATTTGATTGGTAAGTTTCTGACTAGACCTCCCTTTGCCATTCGATTAAGATTCTTCATGTTCAGATGGCCAAGTCGTCGATACCACAACATTGCATCAGGAATTTCAGAAAACAAACAAGTAACTTAATCAGTGGGGGCTTTGTTCATATCGATTACGTAGGCATTTCCCTGGCGTTCAGCTTCAATCAAGTACCAATCCTCAGGTATGACAATCCTGGGTTTCAAAACCATGCATCCAGTTTTTGTGAAGAGAACTTCTAATCCGTTGTCGCACGTTTGGGATACGCTAAGAAGATTGTGTTTGAGTTCAGGAACATAATTTACATTAGAGAAGATGAGGACCCCTTTTTTACTATGCCTTTCATAGTAATTCTTCCAATTTCTCCTCCTTCAAAGGTGACAAATCCGTCATCAAAGAGCTTGATGTCGTTCAACTAGGAGATGTCCCCTTTCATGTGTCTGGAACAACTGCTGTCGATAAATCAAATTCTAACGACAGCCCCCCACAGCCGTTCCTACACACATAGCGGGACTAGTGAGAAAGTAGAACCTAGACCATATTCGATCCGGGTTGACCATCACTTTTCATTCGTGAATCCTCATGAAGGATCATATGACTTTTCATAGTGTTTGAGGTTCAAGAGGAAAAGAATGTAGAGATCGATGATTGGGAACACTGAGAGTGAGATCTAGCAAGGATTTTGGGTTTCCAGATCTTTAAATCTTTGTTGGTCGGAAAAATTTTGTTGATGTTTCATTTAATAACTAGGACTGTTTTTGGAAACCGTTTGAATTTGAAAACTCTTAAGTGATCTCCTTTGCTAGATTCTAGTCTCCATCAGAAGGGTTAGCTTGAGGGAATTTATGTCCATGACGTCGATAGTGCGAAGCCGTCTGATGATAGGTGTTCCTGGAATGGTAAGATACGAGAGGACGATGAACCCAATTTCTAGCTATGTGCCCCAGAATTCCACAATTAAAACAAGTTTGTCTTTTCGGGAAAAAGACTCTTAGTTCTGCTTGTGTTATTCTAGGGAGCTGTTTTGGTCTCCTTTTTCCACTAGGTGCTGATTTCTTGTGTGCATATTTACTCTTGGATGAGACCTGCTCACAATCATCAGCACAAGAGTGAGTATCGATAACTTTATCCTTTAACTTAGGTTCAGTTAGCTTTTGAGATGGGTTTTTCTTTTGATTTTGGTTACCAGCATATAAGGAGATTTCCTCTTAATTTTCGTTATTTGCTGTTTTCTAGTTTTTTGAGATTGCCTTTTCTTTGCAGGAGTAGATCCTGTAGGCTTAATATCATTTGAAACCTTTTATTCAGAAACTGAGTTTCTTTGGAAACCGTTTCATTCGACACAAAGCTTTTAGAATCAAATGATTCTTAATTACCAGATGATGAGCAATTTTCGTCAATAAATTGACCATCATAAAGCTTCCAGAATCAACTGATTCTTGATTACCAGTATCAGTTGAGGTTTCAGAAGAACTAGAATAGTTTTCTAAATCACTCAAAACAGATGCCTCAGATTCCTCTAGCAAAACAGTTAAAATACAACCAGAATCAAAAACCACATTATTCAAAGTTTCAGTTTTAACATCTTCAGAAAAACCCTGAGTCTAAAAAAAGGGCTAAACAAAGTTCCAAACGTAATTGTCATGTTTATCACACAAAGAATCCGAATCATCAGCATCAATTGGATGTGGTTCATCATCCACTTCCGACCGCTCCTCTACTATTGCTGACTCTACACAAACACTAAAATAGTTAATATTATCTATAGAATCAGATGTTGATGCCTTATCTTGTGGTTTCTTGGATGGAGTTTTTATCGACTCCTTTTCATGTTTTAAATTTTCAACTGATCATTTGGGAATTCTTGATTAATATCTTTAACATAACTCATGGGCTTTTGAAAATCAGAGTTTTTGGCATTCTTTGGTTTAAAAGGTTCCCAAGAAATGTAATCGCTAGGTTTGTCATACATCATTTTATCATAATTTTCCAATTCTTGCTCAGTAACAAGAATTAATGAGTAATTATGATTATATGGCTGAGGAACTTGTGTATAACCCAACCCTTTGCCCTTGTTTTCTTTAAATACAAGCTGTACATTACATAGATTACTAACAGTGTCGCTTGAAGTATCAAATTTCTTATTGTTTTACTCATTTTGTTGATACTTTCTAGTGAGAAGTTCCAGCTAAGCTCTCACGGAGTCGCACTCCATTTTTTTTTAAATATAATATGTTTTTGTAATCACGGACCCAACATATTTGTTGATTGACATCCAAGTGGAGCTGAGCTATGTCCTTCTTTAAAGTGTCAATCTTTTAATTGAGAATTTTATTGTTCTCTCCAAGACCGATGCACTTAGACATGTGATGTATTGAATAATACATCCATTTATCTTGTAGAGTTTGTATAATTTTAGCATGTTTTCGTTTTGGTTTGTCAAGAATTTATCTACTTTTAATCCAAACGCGTTTTGCAGGTCTTGGATCGTGAAAATGGTTGGAAGGATGGGAAAAACGAGCGAAAATGGTGAAAAGAATCGAGTCGGGACGTGGATGGATCGGAAACAAGAAACCGAAACGCAAAACAGAAGTTACAACCCGGTCGCGGGGCGCGACCAACACACATCAACTCTCTCGCGGCCCACGAGAGAGTAATAGTTATCATCAGGAATTCAACTCGGTCATGGGGTACGACCGACAGTTTCAACTCTCTTGTGGCCCGTGAGAGAGCCTCTTATCCAGAAAGTTTCGAAACTAGGAGAAAATTGGCACTTGGTTGTTTTAAAAAGACTCATATTCATAGTTAAACTCATATTGGAACAATCTTGGACGAACTAGGGCATATTGAGAGCACTTTTCAGGAGATTTGGAGCTAGAAGTAGAGGATCTATGCTGCAAGGATTGTAGTGGTGATCAAGGGAGTTCAAGGCATGAGTTTGTCACGGTTTTATCATACCAATCATCACCTTTGATTTCCTTGTTTTGCTTGATAATGTTACCTTGTTATCAACTTTGTTTAATTTGCTTTTCAAACATGTTTTTAGGCTAGATCTTATTCAGTTACCTAGGTTTTGAATGATGGATTTTATGAAACTTTGATTTGATTTAATTTAAATTATGGTTTGAATGTTTAATTGGTAAATGTCACACTTTAATTAGCTAGTTTAGAGAATTTGCATGATCTTGCTTGTTTTATGATTGCTTGATTGTTTTGCATGAACTTAGGTGGATGACTTCCATAGGATAGGTATATGTTACTTTTCGTGTTCTTAGGAATTCGTGAAGTTGTCAGTAAAATTGGCCTATAAAACCGGGGAAACAATCGAATTAACTGTAAAATCAAACTTTTAATTATACTAACTTGTTTATTGAGAAATTAGAATTAGTTGGCTGCATTAATTTGGTAAATTGTTAGGTTAGGGTTTTGAGAAATTCCCGAGTCTAATTTCATTGTCATAATTGAGTCAGTTAAACTAAACTAGAAATTGTAGTTGGTCTAGGTTAATTATTGAGAGGTAATTAATAATTAGACACTTTACTGATCTAAAAAGATAACTGAAATGTAATCTTTAGGACCGGTAAACAAATAAAAAGGATAGGTTATTGTAGGTGTCTTCCTGAGAAGGGTCGAGGTCCTGTTTGATAAACCTAGACTTTAATATGTTAAGATCCCGGTAAAATATTCAATCTGATTAATTATTATTAAAAATACAACCTAGGTAACTAGTTCATTATTTCTTGATTAAAATCCTAAATTCCTAGAAGTTCATAGTTTGGTCATTCCAATTTAGTAGTTTTAGTTAAATTGATAATTTAGTTTTATTAGGAAAAACCCCCCTTTTAAAATATACATATGTGTAATTGAGTCTAAATTAGTAGTCATACTAATTAGAGAGTCCTATGGGTTCGATAATCCGGACTTGCTTAATACTATTCTACAATTGATTGGTCCACTTGCCGGTTAGTAGTTTAGTATAGTTTAGGAGTCTAGAGTATAATTTGAGTCTAGAATTAGGATAATTTGAGTTGTTTTTAATTATCTACTTTTAGAACATCAAGTTTTTGGCGCCGTTGCCGGGGACTCTATCATTGGCAATTGCGTTGATTACTCGATTTAGGCTTTTCTTTTACACTTGCGTTTATTTTGTATTTGTTTGTGTCGTAGAAGTCTAAGTTGTTTAATTAGTTTAATATTTATTTTTGTATATATTTGAATTATTTGTGCTAACTTCTCGTGTTGCCGTGTTTTCGGTTTAGTGGATGCCCCACACTCGTTCGCAAGGACCTCCGCCTAAGCTGCCGACGGATACGCCATTCTCTCCCGCACCAAAGGTAAGTGCTTCTTCCTCAACTTTTTCAAGTTCATCCCGTTCCTTTGTACCGCCCGGCTTTGATTTTACACCTAAACCTTCACCACCCGGTTCCCCATCACCCCATGTAGTCCATAGAAACGTAAGCCCACCACCGCCACCACCTAACTTCCACATGGCTAATAATAATAATCAGACCGTATACCAACAGGCCACCACCGGCTTCACCGGTGCAAACTCACCCATTCCCTTACCCTCCATGAACAATGTCCGAGCCTGGCAAATCCCTTCCTACATCATGACCGCCATCACTAACTCTTGCCAATTCCACGGTCGTGATGATGAGGATGCGCCCGCACATATCAACCGCCATACCTGTCTATGTCTTACATTTAATATGGAGGGTGCGGGCCATGATGCCCGTTTTCTCCAAGTCTTTCCGTTCTCTCTCGGGGGTCGGGCCGCCATCTGGCTTGACTCCCAATCACCTGGTACTTTTTCTACTTGGGCTTCTTTACGGGATGCTTTCCTTGATAAATATTTCCACCCGCTAAAGCATCCCGCCTTCATGATCAGATCCATTCGTTCTGAATGGAGCCTGACGAGCCCTACCATCTAGCTTTGGAGCGGTTCCAAACTCTAGTATCCCGTTGCTCCCAACGTGGTCTATCACCCCTGAGACCCATGCTCGATTCGACACCTCTGCTGATGGCCACCTGATGGGAAAGAAGATAGTAGCCGAGTGCAATGATCTTTTTGAGAGCTTTTCCCATTCTGATGTCGATTACAGCACTGCCAGCAGGAATTCAATACCTGTTTCTCAACATCTCCAGTTAACCAGGGTCTACACAAGTTAGATTGGAAACTACGGTAGCTGCTGCTCTAGATAGCTTCAAGAGGGAGGTCACGAAGGAGATACAGGAACTAAAGAAGAAGGTAGACAGGTGTGAGATGTCTAGAGGGGGTCATGACACGCTAGAGTGTCCCACGCTCACTGTCGAGCAAGTCGAGTTTATCATCGGTCAGAGCCGAGGTCCTATGAATCACTTTAATAATAATACTTCCAATTATAACCCAAACTGGCGAAATAATAATAATAGTAATTATCGATCTTCCGGTAACCCCCTGGTTTCCAATCGGGCTCTTATCAGAACAGGGGGCAGGGTCACTATAATAGTGGAGGGTCAGCTCACACTAGTCAGTTTGGTGGGGGGTTCAAATCAGGAGGGTCAGACTAGGAGTGGAGGGTCAGGAGGTAGTCTAGATAGGATCGAAGAGTTGTTATATCAATTAGTTATCAAAGATCAGGCTACTCAGAAAACTCTCGCGGAACATAATCTGCTCTTGAAAAATCAACAGTCCGCGCTCTTAGATCTGCAGAGGTTAGTCGGTAGTATCGCTAAGCAGCTGAAAGAGCAGCCACACGGCCAGTTCGCGGGTAATACCCAACCCAACCCCACGAACCAACACGCGAAAGAGATTACTACGCGTAGTGGTAGGACTCTGAAGGAGGTGGGCAGAGGGGGGTAGAGGTAGAGGAGCGACATGAAGAGGTAGATGAGGAAATCGAGATGGAGGCTCCACCCATGGTGCATACCAGGATAGACCCAGTAAGTACCGCACCAGCCAGTGGACGTTCAGTTGAGAGTAGGGGAGAGAAAAAATCGGTAGAGGTTAGGCCATCACCGATCATAGACACTTCACGCCTACCCTACCCAGCACGTTTGAAACAGCAAAAATATGCCAAGGAATACGAGAATTTCCTTGACATGTTTACTAAGTTAAAAATAAATCTCCCGTTTATCGAGGCCCTCAAGCATATGCCTAAATATGCTAAGATTTTAAAAGATTTTTAAAACGTAAAGATAGGCTGGGGAGCTTTCGAATGTCCCGTTTACTGGGGGATGTTCTGCCGTGGTTTTAAACAAGTTGACCGAGAAACTGACTTATTCGGGTATCTTCACGATTCCATGCTTATTCGGCGGCTCCATTGTTCCAGCTCATGCTCTAGCCGATCTCGGGGCGAGCATAAATCTGATGCCTTTCTCACTATACGATCGTTTAGGTTTAGGGGAGCTCACCCCTACTCGTATGTCTCTGTCGTTAGCCGATAGGTCGGTTAAGTACCCGAGGGGAATCGTAGAGAATTTGTTGGTTAAAGTTGATAGATTTGTCTTTCCTATAGACTTCGTCATCCTCGATATGGAGGCCGACAAGAAGGTCCCCATCGTCTTAGGTCACCCATTTCTGCGCACCGCGAAAGCGCTCATCGATGTTCATGATGGGAAAATCACTCTTCGAGTCGGGGATGAGAACGTCACGTTCGAAATCGCAAGGTCGATGCAACACCCGAGTGGTGGCGACAGCGATAGTGGCCCTTATCACTCCTTATACTTCCTGAACTCATTCATTTCATGCGTTGATCATTGTTTAGACTATATTAGCGGAGCCGACTTAGTGAATCAGAGTTTAGTAAGCGAGGAGAGTGATAGTGAGGATATAGGGGACGACTTCTTAGAGATTCCCGAGATCCTAAATTTCTGTGAGGTGAGTGCAGCTACCGATAACACACCATTGTCGACACCAGCAGTCATAGAGCTTAAGGTCCTCCCGTCTCATTTAGAATACGTGTTCCTAGGTGAAAATTCGAGCTTACCCGTGATCATTTCTTCGAAATTGTCAACGAAGGAGAAGGAGCGTTTAATCGAGGTCCTAAAGTCAAATAAGGATGCCATTGCATGGAAACTGTCAATATCAAGGGGATTACCCCTACCTATGTACTCATAGGATCCTCATGGAGGACGTCTTTAAGCCAGTAGTGTAGCCACAGCGCCGTCTGAACCCGAATATGCAAGAAGTTGTAAAGAAAGAGGTGCTTATGCTGATGGATGCTGGCCTCATCTATCCGATCTCCGATTCCGCATGGGTAAGCCCCACTCAGGTTGTTCCCAAGAAGGGGGCATGACAGTGGTTATGAATGAGAAGAAGGAGCTTATCCCATCGCGAACAGTCACGGGCTGGCGGGTGTGCATAGACTATCGTAAATTAAACGACGCCACCCGCAAGGACCACTTCCCGCTCCCGTTCATCAATCAGATGTTGGAGCGACTCACGGGACAACAATTTTATTGCCTTCTTGACGGATTCTCAGGTTATTTTCAGATCCCGATTGCTCCCGAGGATCAAGAAAAGACAACCTTCACATGCCCGTATGGTACTTATGCGTATCGCCGCATGCCGTTTGGGTTATGTAATGCTCCGGCTACTTTCCAGCGATGCATGGTAGCTATCTTTCAGGACATGATCGAGACCTCTATGGAGGTTTTCATGGACGACTTCTCTGTGTATGGAAACACCTTCGATCAATGTCTTACTCACTTAGATGCGATGATGAAACGGTGTGTCGAGACGAGACTGATGCTCAACTGGGAGAAATGTCACTTTATGATTACAGAGGGTATAGTGCTAGGGCATAAGATCTCACGAGCAGGTATAGAGGTCGATCGGGCGAAAATAGATACTATCAGCAGACTCCCTCCGCCGACTAGCGTCAAGTCCATCTGTAGCTTTCTCGGTCATGCGGGCTTCTACCGACGGTTTATTCAATATTTTTCAAAGATTACCCGCCCCATGACTCGACTTCTCGAGAAAGATGTACCTTTCGTCTTCGATGACGACTGCTTAAAAGCTTTCACGATCCTTAAGGAGAAACTAGTGAGTGCTCCTATCCTCGTCTCACCCGACTGAAGCTTGCCCTTCGAGCTCATGTGTGATGCGAGCGATTATGTTGTAGGCACCGTTTTGGGTCAGCGACGGGACAAACGTTTCCTACCTATTTACTACGCTAGTAAAACCCTCAATGATGCACAGGAGAACTACACCACTACAGAGAAGGAGCTTTTAGCAGTGGTATTCGCGTTTGATAAATTCTGCTCCTACCTTGTCCTGTCCAAGACCATCGTCTTTATGGACCATGCGGCTCTGCGTTTCCTTTTCTAAAAGAAGGACACAAAGCCTCGGCTCATTCGATGGATTCTCTTGCTTTCCGAGTTCGACATAGAGATTAGAGATTAGAGATAAGAGATAAGAAGGGAGCATAGAATGTGGCCACTGACCATCTATCCCGATTAGAGGATCCTAGTAGAGAAGAAATTAGGGAAGAAGAGATCGGTAATAGATTTCCCAACGAGTCAGTAGAGTTTGTGACAGCGGAGAAGGAGGGAATGCCGTGGTTTTCCGAATTCATGAATTATCTAGCGAATGGAGTGGTGCTGAAGGGGATGACCACGCAGCAGAAGAAGAAATTCTTTCGTGATGTCAAGCATTATATCTCGGACGACCCATTTCTATTTCGGGTAGGGGGAGACCAAATTCTGAGGCGCTGCGTGAGTAGAGAAGAGGGGCGGAGATTTTGAGGCACGTGCACGAGGGACTGACAGGAGGTCACCATGGTCCGCACGTCACCGCACAGAAGGTTTTCGATTGCGGTTTTTATTGGCCATCAGTTGTGAAAGATGCTCTAGATTTTGTGAAGACGTGTGATCGTTGCCAGCGCACCGACAACATCTCATCTAAGGACGAGATGCCCCAACATCCGATCCAGATTCTTGAAGTTTTTGATGTTTGGGGGATTGACTTCATGGGACCGTTTCCCGTCTCTAGCGGGCACCATTACATCCTTGTGGCTATTGACTATGTTTCCAAGTGGGTTGAAACTCAAGCTTTACCCACAAATGATGCCCGAGTTGTGGTGAGATTCTTGAAGAAATTGTTCACCCGTTTTGGTACCCCACGAGCTATTATCTGTGACCATGGCACGCACTTCTGCAATGCCGTCACAGAAAAGGCATTGGCGCACTACGGTTTCACTCACCGCCTCTCCACCGCTTATCATCCTCAGACTAGCGGCCAAGTGGAGAGCGCGAACAGGGGGTAAAACGGATCCTGGAGAAGACGGTAGGCAAAAGTCGGAAGGACTGGTCCGATAAATTGGATGATGCTTTATGGGCGTTTTGCACCGCCTATAAGACACCGCTAGGCACCACGCCCTTTATGATCGTTTACGGTAAAGCCTGCCATCTCCCGGTTGAATTAAAGCATAGGGCACTGTGGGCATTGAAGACCGTAAATTTGGACCTCACCGAAGCGGCCAAGCAATGATTCTTTCAAATTCACGAGTTAGAGGCACTTCGGGACGCGGCGTATGAGCGGTCATGGAGCTTGAAGGAGAAAACCAAGGCGCTGCACGATCGGAGATTGAAGAATGTGAAAGAGTTTCAAATCGGCGACAAAGTGCTTCTATATAATTCGCGATTGAAAATGTTTGCGGGCAAGCTGAAATCAAAATGGTCCGGCCCATATGTGGTCAATGAGGTATTCCCGTATGGAACTATCGAGTTGAAAGATGAAGCTGACGGAGGGACATGGAAGGTCAACGGGCATCGCTTAGAACATTACTTAGGAGGACTGCTAGATCCCACCGAGAAAGAGACTCTTTCCAAATGTATCTTAAATAATGAGGTAAATTGTTTATCTGTTGTAGACCATGACCGCGAATGAAATGCTATACGGTCATTTGTTTTATGTGGTTGCTTTCTTTCTAATGTCATGCTTGTCTTACTTGTGCTTTATGCAGATGCCAGGAGAGGGAAGTTCGAGCTGGGCTGGAAGGAAGAGAAGGGGACCAACGCCTCGTCAGAGAGGTGACCCCGCCGATGCGCCACAACAACCTTCATACTTCGGCAGACGCAGAATTAGATATCGGGGAGAAGGTGTTCCCCACGGGCAAAGTACGCGAATTATGGAAAGTCCTCTTTTGTAGTTTGATCTAGACTCCCAAGAGTGGGAGAGGCTTTCAAATCTGGTCACTTGCGAGTTGCTACCTTACAGGAGAATTGATTGGTATTTGATGGATAATTTGGGTCAGAGGGGTCGGATTGAACAATTATTAGGGGATAAGTTCAGAAGGGTGCTAGACTGCGGAGCGAGACAATAAAAGGAGATCACTTATGAGTGTCACTCCACATTCGAATACCAACAAGGGAAGCTCAACGAAAATGATGCGGTTTCGTTTGCCTTGGGGAGGCAAGTTTTTGAGATGACAATCCCACAGTTTGCGGTGGCCTCGCAAATATACTCAGACGAAGAGGTTCAGTCACCGGACTTCGCCACGAGCCTTCAGGGGGTCTTCGAAAGGAGGCACCCCTATAGTATCCAGACAGACGAGCTCGCCAGATTTTGGGGTACCATCTCTTCTGCCTCGTACTCAAACAACATGGTGGCGAGTGATACTACTGATCCCATTCACCGGTTTCTCCATAAGATTCTTGCCACTACGCTGGTTGGAAGAGGGCAGGGGGACAATAAGGTCAACCAGGTGAGTTTGTTTTGTCTAATGTGTATGGTAGAGGGACGGCCGGCAAACCTGGCCACAATATTTGCATGGTCGATGAAGCGACTGTGGAGGGGGGCCCCGAGTCAAGGGTTTATTGCAGACCCTTGATTACGTGCTTGGCCGAGAGCCTGAGGGTGTTTAACAGATACCCCCAGGACAGAATGAGAGAAGGCCCCGCCCCCTGTTTCATGAGCATCAGAGACCTCCAGGCTGTCGGAATTCTTACAACCCAAGAACCTGTTAGCTGGATACCAATCTGCCAGGGACCTCAAGTGCAACCGCCTCCCGGATCCGAAGCTGCATCATCAATGCAGGCGGGCATCCCTACTCGATATTAGCGGCCGGTTACGCGCCAGGAACTGCTAGGACGACAGTATCCTCTTCGGGAACCTCGTCCCGACCCACTGACTTTAGATTCTCTTTATGACAGGATGGAGACTGGGTTCGGGGATTTGCGAGGTTATGTGGACCAGCAGTTTGGCGGGGTTCGCCAGACCATGTTAGAGAGTAGGCGCATGCACGAGGCTAGCCAGAGGAGGCTAGAAGACGGGATGCGATACATGATGCAGAATCTGAATATGGGAATCCCGTCTTACTTTCAGCATCCAGGCGGTCAAGCAGGTTCTAGCCAGTTTGCGGGGATGGAGGACGTGCAGCCATACCAGGTATTTGAGGCGTCTGAAGAGTCTGAAGAGGATGATTGAAGCAGCCGAGGATCTTTATCTTTATTTTTCTTTTCTGCTATTTAATTTATTGATGGTCTGTACTTTTAAACAATTTACTTTTGGGTTGGTGTTGGTTGGTTTGGGTATGTGTTGAACAATCTTGCAAAACAATTTATTTATCTTGCTTTATCATTATTATGTTTTCGTAAGTGCATAGATGCTAGGTCGGTGTTGTATGTTGTTCCGTTCGCATGAGAGCTTTAAGTGGTACATTAAGCGTGTTCGGTTTGAAGAGCACGAGTGGTTTGACTGGCACATCGACAGTCTTGCACTACCAGCTAAGTCGCCCCCTTTTTGTATTTTATTTTTCTTTCTTTATTTGGTTTGGTCTTATTTTGAGTAGTAGTTGTCTCGTCCTTGCATTGGCGACAATGCAAAAATTCAAGTGTGGGGATGGGATAATAGAGTAGTGTAGTGATTTAAAAAAAATCCGAAAATGTCTTTTGAAAAAGAAGTTTGCATGAATTTAAACGGAAAATGATTAAAAAAATTGAATTTTTATTCGGTTCAAATAATAATAATATGAGAAATAAAAGGGTGAGTTTGTGTCTAACTTGGGATATGTGAGTAGGCTCGATTCGGTTCTTATTTTCTTTGAGCTTAATACACCTGCATTGTCGGTCTACTAGTGGGTACTCATCTAGGAGAAATGGGAAACGGAAACCGCCAAAAATAATATAAGGAATGCCGTTATAAGCTAAAATATTTAGAATTTTTAATCATGTAATGAAGAAAAAAAATAGAAAAATGAGCTTGACTGAAAAGTAGACGAGACCTATAGAATCTCCCTTGCGGATGGTGACTCTAATCGAGAATCCCTCTAGGATTAGTTGAAATTTTAAGTATTGAAGCCCACGTTGTCGCTCTCGGGGATGATGACTCTGGTTGAGACAGCCTCTAGGTTAGATATGTAAAAAGAAATCAAAATGCTCAAATGAAAAAAAAGAGAAAAAGAAAATTGCTTGATTTTAAATTCTTTAGATTTTGGTATAAAAAGGTTAGGAAAGGGTTTAAATAATTAGTTCCTTTTGTTTCAAAAGCTTGAGGTGGGATTAGGGATACTGTGGACTCTAGTGTGAGACACTGGGTGGATTGACTGCACTTAAATTAAATTTACATGATAAGAGGTTTGAACCGAATTTGAGTTTAAGTGGATCCAATACTTGCAATCGCGGTTAACATAAATCTTGTTCCCTCATGAAAATAATCGTAATTTTTGAAATCTAGTAATTGTTTGGTTATGATTTCGTTTATGCACAATTCTTTTTCGAGGGCGAAAAAAGAGCAAGTGTCACACCCTCAATTTCCACTTGCGGAGTTTTACCGCGTGGCGTTTGAACAAACCAGAATCTGAAACACTAGTACGTCGAACGACTCTATATGATTTGATAATACGTTTTCCAAAAATCATTTGTTTAACCATTCGTCGTAGATTTTATGTTGTCTTAGTTAGTTACCAATGTTTAGCGGAAGCATTAGTTTTTAAAGTTGAGCGGAAGCATAAAGTATAGTAACGGAACGGGCGCCAACATAAACGCCAAAACCAAAGAAAAACCCAAAACAATGTTTGTAAATGAGACTCGATAAAAGATGTCTTGATCAATGCAAGTGAGTGCACCTAGAGCTCCTAGCGTCCTGAGAAACATGTAAAGAAACAAGTGTCAACATTAAAGATGAGTGAGTTCACAGGTTTTCATAAATTCGTTTGTTCGGTTATAAGTTTGTTTCCCCCGTTATCCCTAACCCAGGATAACGATTTAGTTCCATTATTCCCAACCCGGAATAATACTGATAGTTCCATTATTCCTTACCCGGAATAATACCGATAGTTCCATTATTCCTAACCCGGAATAATATTGTTGTTTGTTCCATTATTCCTAACCCGGAATAATATTGTTCATTCCATTATTCCTTACCCGGAATAATACCGATAGTTCCATTATTCCTAACCCGGAATAATATTGTTGTTTGTTCCATTATTCCTAACCCGGAATAATATTGTTGATTCGTAATTAAGTTCAATGTTAATATATATAGGTAGCTAGCCTAAAGTTATGTCACGTAAGTGTTCGCGATCGAAGCTGACTGTTGTGCCTCCGTGTTGCCAGGCCTATCACTGACCATGGCGAAGTTAGGCCAAATTATTCACTCGTTGACCATACCCGGTCGGCTAGCGCGACTAGCTCGGATGGGTCTTGTCGGGCCCAGTAGTACTACTTATAATTTCCCCGCTATTTAAACCCAATACTAACGATCCGAGAGATTGTCGAGGACTTATGTGATATAGCTGCTTAGTGACCATAACGTTACATTAACATTAACTTAGTTACCGAATAGTTATGTGACGTTGATTTCGTATAACGTAAAGAGATTGAGTTGAAGAGTGTATACATGTTTCTCCCCCTGTTGTTTAAAACCGGATAAAATTAGGGGCCGTGAACTCACCTTTAGTTGCTCGGTTAGTGTAACACAGAAGTTGCAAATGATGGGACCGCTAATTGCGTCCTAATAAACCAATTGATTTCAAGTCAGTGTGTGAACACACCAATACAAATTCTACACATAATTTACGCACGAAGTGATACACACAATCAAAATTCCTAACACTCAAACATGCATGCAAGTATCCTCATGTGAACATAGTAATCAAAAAAATTTATCATGAACATAATTCAATCCATGCAACACTTTGGTGCACACATTCACAAGTTATCAAGTTTCAGCTTACATACTCATAATTCGGCTGTTTTCTAGGATTTTTATATAATAGTTCCAACGTTCCAAAAATTCCAATTATTTTACAGCAGGTGACAACTATACTGTAGAAATTTATATAAAATTTTCAAGTCCTAATACTTTACCAATTATCTATAAATATTAATATACTAGGCTGCAGTCAGATTCGTCACTTTCTGACTGCAGTCCACGGAAGAATTTATTTAAAAATCACTGTTCGTCCGATTAACAAAATTCCAGTGGGAGTTGCCCGGAAATTTCCATACCTAGTTGCTGTACAAATTTCATGATTCGACTCCCTACAGATTATTAAATCCAACTCGATAAACAACTAACAAAATTTCAGGATTTTCACAGCTTTAGTTACTGAACTTAATTGGCCACTTCAAAATATCAAACGACTTCAGAAAAATATGAATCCAGTGCCATTAGATTCGTTATTTAAAACTCTACGTTTTAGACTTCAGAAAATCCGTTTTTCGACAACTAATGACCGAGTTACAGCCAGTTGAAGTCGGCTGTAACCATCATTCAGCAGCCTGATTCAGCACTTTATCACAAACTAACTCGCTTAAACCGTTTATATATTGAACATATGTGATCAAGAACAGATTTTTCCAATCATATATCATTATATTGAAAACCCTAATCATAATCTCTAGTTTTTATCGATCAAAACGCAGCCTATGTTACATGATTTCCGAAAACATCAAACTTTCAATCTAGCATAATCAATCCGAAAACAACACAATCACTACATTCAAACACATATATCCGAACATGATCTTGTAACAATGATAAATCCTAACCTTTAATGACAAGGTAAATGAGCCGAGACTTGGACGGGACTGATTCGGATATGATGAAGGTTGCGACCGGGAAGGTGAATGGCGAGGGCTGCCGCGATCAAAGGAAGTGCAAGAGGGCTGTTTGCGATCGAGGAGGTGAACAAGGGGCTGCCGTCGGCTGTTTTCTCAACTAGGGTTTGTGTTTTTGTTTTGTGAAGAAAGCATGCATGTGTGTTTGTATATATAGGCGCAAGGGATGCAAGGGAAAAGGGAAGGGTTGCGGTTTGGGTTGTTTGTTCGCGGCCGAAGGGTTTGGGTGGGGCGGTTTGGGTTTAAGACTTGATCCCCAAGTTTGGTTCCTTGAGTCGCAAGAAAAGAGTCCGGCTCGTGTCACGGTTCGGCTCGATTCGTTTATATATTTATTATATATATGTTTCGTAACTAAAACAAATCACGTAATCGAACATCACATTTTCACCAACTCACAAACGTTTATACACATAGCACGTAATTAGTTTGACAAGTTCACTAAATTATCGTAACTATTTCGAGCGTGCAAATTCAAGTCTCCGAATTAATAACCGTGAAGTAGTGCGTTTAAGTTATCCGAAAAAACCGGGATGTCACATTATCCCCATGTTGAAAGAATTTTCGTCCCGAAAATTGAGTAAACGCGGTTTAGAATGCAGCGTACATGTTTAGAGTGCCACGCACAAAGAGTTAGTTCGTTAACGATGGTACGCGAAATTACAAGAAGTTCCCAAGTGCCATGCACAAAGATTCCCAAGTGCCATGCACAAGGATTTAGTTAACAATGGTAGGCGAAAGTATGAGAAATTTCCAGGTTGTCACATCATCCCCATGTTGAAAGAATTTTCGTCCCGAAAATTTAGTTGTTGGTATAGTTAGTTTGCTGCTCAGTTGCGAAGAGGTGTGGGTATTTGCTTTTCATTTGGTCCTCTCTTTCCCACGTGAACTCCGGTCCACGCTTAGAGTCCCAACGAACTTTAACGATCGGAATCTTGCTGTGCCTTCGAGTCTTGATCTCACGATCCATGATCTCGATAGGCTGTTCCACAAAGTGCAGTTGTTCATCCACTTGAATCTCATCCAATGGAATGACTAGAGTTTCATCTGATAGACACTTCTTCAGATTTGACACGTGAAACACGTTGTGAACTCCACTGAGTTCGGCAGGAAGGTCTAATTGATAAGCTACGGGTACAATACGTTTCAAGATCACAAACGGACCTACGTACCGTGGTTAGTTTGCCCCGTTTTCCGAAGCGGATTACACCCTTCCAGGGTGACACCTTCAGTAGGACGCGGTCGCCTACTTGAAATTCGAGCGGTTTGCGTCGTTGATCAGCGTAGCTTTTCTGTCGATCTCGTGCTGCCGCCATGCGGTTTCTGATTTGTACAATCTTTTCAGTAGCCTCAAGTATTAACTCAGGGCCTGTGAGTTGACTGTCACCGACTTCTGCCCAGCAGACCGGTGATCTACATTTACGACCGTATAATGCCTCAAACGGTGCTGCCGATATACTTGTATGGTAACTGTTGTTATACGAGAATTCCACTAAAGGCAGGTGGATTTCCCAACTATTTCCAAAGTCTACTACGCATGCCCTAAGCATGTCTTCCAAGGTCTGTATGGTCCTTTCGCTTTGACCATCAGTCTGAGGGTGATAGGCTGTGCTCATATCTAAGCGTGTTCCCAACGCTTTCTGAAGTGACTGCCAAAAGTTGGACGTGAAGCGAGCATCTCTGTCTGAGATGATGGACGTTGGCACTCCGTGCCGAGAAACTACTTCCTTAATGTAGATGCGAGTCAACTTCTCCATCTTATCTGTTTCTTTAGCTAGGAAGTGTGCGGACTTAGTTAAACGATCCACAATCACCCAGATGGTATCGCAACTACCAAAGTTCGCGGGAGTTTAGTGATGAAATCCATCGAGATCTGATCCCATTTCCACACTGGGATCTCAGGTTGTTGAAGTAGCCCCGATGGCTTTTGATACTCTACCTTGACTTTTGCACAAGTCAAACACTTACTCACGTAGGTGGCTATATCAGTTTTCATGTTGGGCCACCAATACGCAGCTTTAAGGTCTTGA
Source organism: Scalesia atractyloides (assembly GCA_947069175.1). NCBI lineage: Eukaryota > Viridiplantae > Streptophyta > Magnoliopsida > Asterales > Asteraceae > Scalesia > Scalesia atractyloides. The sequence goes on from CAMTDV010000020.1 coordinate 59,225,262, forward strand.
TACATCTTATCCGAACCAGGATGGACAGAGTATCGGGATTTGTGAGCTTCGTCCATGACTAGCTCTCTGAGGTTTCCGTAGAGAGGTACCCATATGCGATTCATGAAATACCGGGCTCCATTGGGTTTTACTTCCCAATCGCGTTCCATTTTTCCCACCGATTCGGCCTTGATGTTTTCTTCCTTAACTGCTTCTAACTGCGCGTCGCGTATCTGTTCGGGTAACCCCGAATGAATAGTGAGCTGTAATGCTCGTACTCGACGAGGTTTCAGGTGTTCCTTCCTACTGAGGGCATCAGCTACCACGTTAGCTTTACCCGGGTGATACCGAATGGCACACTCATAATCGTTTAAGAGTTCGACCCAGCGACGCTGTCGCATGTTCAACTCCTTCTGATCAAAGATGTGTTGAAGGCTCTTGTGGTCTGTAAAGATTGTGCACTTCGTTCCATAGAGGTAGGGTCTCCAAATCTTAAGTGCAAACACTACTGCTCCCAATTCCAGGTCATGCGTTGTGTAGTTTTTCTCGTGAACCTTCAATTGTCGGGACTCATACGCGATGACCTTGTCGCGCTGCATGAGTACGCATCCCAATCCCTGAATGGAAGCATCACAATATACTACAAAATCATCTGTCCCTTCCGGCAAGGACAGAATGGGTGCACTGCAAAGTTTCTGTTTCAGCAATTGAAATGCCGCTTCCTGCTTGTCACCCCAAACATACTTGATGCCTTTCTGGGTAAGGGTAGTAAGCGGTTGTGTGATCTTTAAAAATCCCTCGATGAAACGTCTGTAGTAACCAGCCAAACCCAAAAATTGGCGGATCTCTGTCGGTGTCCTGGGTGCTTCCCAGTTTTTGATAGCTTCAATCTTGGCAGGGTCGACATGGATACCCTTTTCATTCACGATATGCCCGAGAAACTGAACTTCCCGAATCCAGAAATCACACTTCGAAAGCTTGGCATATAGTTTCTCCTGTTGAAGTAATCTATGACATCCCGGTTTTTCGGATAACTTAAACACAATACTTGTCGAATAAATTATATGCTACGTATTAAACGTGTACGAGTTAGTGAATACGTGATGTGCGATTATGTGATTGTTTTAGTTATAAAATAATTATGGTAAATATGTGCACGAACCGAACCTTAAACTCCTTGTGACTCTAGGAGTGAACCGAGTTCAAGCCCAAACCGCAAACCCATTGTGTGCAAACCCGAACCGCAAACCCATTGTGTGCAACCCAAACCAAACCAACCCAAGTCCTCGGCCACGAGATCAAACCCAAACCGTAACCCTTATCTCTCTTTGCGCTATATATACAAACCCACATGCATGCTTCCTTCACAACACACACAAAACCCTAATAGCAAACCAGCCGTCGGCAGCCTTACTCTTGTTCCATCGATCGCGAGCAGCTCCTTCCTTCATCATATCAATCGTGATCAGCCGTGTTACATTCCATTCGGTCGCGAGATCAGCCCATTGTTCACTTCCTCGATCACAAACAGCCTACTTCATCATCATCTCTCGGTCGCAAGCATCTTTGATCACCGGTTCCTTATCTTACTCACGGTTCGTTTACCTTATCATTAAAAGATTAGAATTTATCATATGTTACAAGATCATATTCGGATACATATGTTTTGATTTTGTTGTTTTCGGATTGTATGATTGAATGAAGTGATTGTGTTGTTTCGGATTGTCAATGCTAGATTGAAAGTTGGATGTTTGTTTGAGAATCTGAAATCATAGGCTGTATTTGTTCATAAAAACTAGAGATGTTGATTAGGGTTTGCATGGATATGTTATATGTATTGATCTATGATTAGAAAAACCGGTTCTTGATCGCTTAGGTTAATTATATGGACGGTTTATGCGATAGAATGTTGAAACAGTTTGCTGAGTAATAGTTACAGCCGACTTCATCTGGCGGTAACTTGATCATTAGTTGTTGAAAAACGGATTTTCTGATGTCTGGAACGTAGAGATTTGAATAACGAATCTAATGGCGTTGGATTCATATTTTTCTGAAGTCGTTTGATATTTTTAAATAGCCAAATAAGTTCAGTAACTAAAGCTGTGAAAATCCTGAAATTTTGTTAGTTGTTTATCGAGTTGGATTTTATAATCAGTAGGGAGTCGAGTCATGAATTTTGTACAGCAACTAGGTATGGAATTTTCCGGGCAACTCCAATTGGAATTTTGTTAATTGGACGATCAGTGATTTTTAAATAAATTATTCCGTGGACTGCAGTCAGAAAGCGACGAATCTGACTGCAGCCTAGTATATTAATATTTATGGTTAATTGGTAAAGATTTAGGACTTGGAAAATTTATATAAATTTCTACATTATAAATGTCACCTGCTGTAAAATAATTGGAATTTTTGGAATGTTGGAACTATTTTATAAAAATCCTAGAAAACAGCTGAATTAGGAGTATTAAGCTGAAATTTGATAACTTGTGATTGTGTGCACCAAAGTGTTGCATGGATTTGATTATGTTCATGATAAATTGTTTAGATTACTATGATCACATGAGGATACTTGCATGCATGTATGAGTGTTAGGTATGTTGTTTGTGTGTATCATTTTGTGCGTAAATTAAGTGTAGAATCTGTATTGGTGTGTTCACACACTGACTTGAAATCAATTGGTTTGTTAGGACGCAATTAGCGGTCCCATCCCTTACAACTTCTTTGCTACACTAACCGAGCAACTAAAGGTGAGTTTACGGCCCCTAACTTTATACGGTTTTTAAACAACAGGGGGAGAAACATGTATACACTCTTCAAACTCAATCTCTTTACGTTATACGAAATTAACGTCACATAACTATTCGGTAACTAAGTTGATGTTAATGTAATGTTATGGTCACTAAGCAGCTATATCACTTAAGTCCTCGTCAGTCTCTCGGATCGTTAGTATTGGGTTTTAATAGCGGGGGAATTATAAGTAGTACTTATGGGCCCGACAAGCCCCATCCGAGCTAGTCGCGCTAGCCGACCGGGTATGGTCAACGGGTGAATAATTTGGCCTAACTTCGCCATGGTCAGTGATAGGCCTGGCAACACGGAGGCACAACAGTCAGCTTCGATCGCGAACTCTTACGTGACATAACTTTAGGCTAGCTACCTATATATGTTAACATTGAACTTGATTACGAAACAACTATATTATCCCGGGTTGAGGATAATGGATACAACAACTTATTATTCCGGGTTTGGAATAATGGAACCAACATCATTATTATTCCGGGTTTGGAATAATGGAACCAACATCATTATTATTCCGGGTTGGGAATAATGGACTAAATCGTTATCCCGGGTTAGGGATAACGGGGGAAACAAACTCATAACCGAACAAACGAATTTATGAAAACCTGTGAACTCACTCATCTTTAATGTTGACACTTGTTTCTTTACATGTTTCTCAGGACGCTAGGAGCTCTAGGTGCACTCACATGCATTGAACAAGACATCTTTTATCGAGTCTCATCTACAAATATTGTTTTGGGTTTTCATTTGTTTTGGCGTTTGTGTTGGCACCCGTATTCTCTACTTATTTTATGCTTCCGCTCAACTTTAAAAACTAATGCTTCCGCTAAATATTGGTAACTAATTAAGACAATATAAAATATACGACAAATGATTTTAGAAAACGTATTATCAAATCATATAGAGTCGTTCGACGTACTAGTGTTTCAGATTCTGGTTTGTTCACACGCCTCGCGGTAAAACTCCGCAAGTGGAAATTGAGGGTGTGACAGATTGGTATCAGAGCCACTAGCTATAGAGAACCAGGTTTGCATTAGAAGTAGACCTAAACTATAGCTGAATACACGACACTAGACGTAGTTTGGCACCGAACTGTTATATCTTGTTATGCAATATACCACAACTGTGTTATTATGTAGATTATGACTTCATAATAAGAAATGAAAACAACTCGTAACTAACTACACGACCTAACAGGCAATGTCATCATCATCATCGTCATCATCATCCGACAAACTTACGCCACCAAGAGTGCCAGGAAAGGCACCTATGGTGGAACCCTTACCATCTTATGGCGTGGAAACGCGCTCAGCTGCGAGGAAAAGGCTCGCTCTTGGGGAGGAGTCGTCATCACGCCCAATCCTCGCTGTGCCGGTTGAACCGGTTAACTCTGTAGAAGTAGGAAATGACCTACTTAGAAACATGATACAGAAACAACAAGAACAGTTGGAAAGAATGCAGGAAACCATCCTAGCACAAGGATGGATGATCCGACAACTGACAGGTAAAACCGACTCGCTCGAGGAAGAGCAACATACGAGTAAGATAGCTTGTAACACCTTAGCCAGAGATCTGCGTGCCGAGCAGATAAGAGCCGACTGGCTCGAAGACAGAGTCCTGGAAAATAGTTGGCACATTCATGAGTTAGAGCAAAATCAAGCACCTGCACCAGCACCGGCCCCTCCAGTGCCGGTAGAGGAGGATCCGGAAGAGGATCCAGAGGAGGACCCTGAAGAGGATCCAGAAGAGGATCCAGAGGAGGATCCGGAGGAGGACCCAGCTGTAGAAGCTGGAAATGCCGCGCAGGATGACGGCAACGACAGTGACTTGGGGATGGAGACGTAGACGACTGACACGTCTCGCTTATTTTATTTACTTTCCTCCAGTCTAATTATTTTCCCACTTGTGTTTAAATTTGAGACTTTATAGTGAATTCATATGTTTGGTTGGCACTTTGTAAGACGTTGAAAATTTCATTTAATCAAGTATTTCTTTTGACTATTTAATATATTGAGTTGACATAACTTGATAATTATTAAAGTACGAAGTAGGATAACTATATTGGATATATAGACTTATCGGGGTGTGTTTGTGTTGTGTTTCGAAGATCTAAATGGCAACTGGACGACGTGGAAACCTTAACTTGACGCCCGAAGAACTAGCTGCCATGATTCAAGAGCACGTGAACGCAGCTTTAGTGGGTGTTCAGAACCAACCGGCAGGTAACCATTATTAAATTTTCGTGTGAAAATCTAATAGTTGGGCTAGTAGAATTCCTCGCTGACTACGTGTTCTCTGTCAGCAGGAAGGGGCTTTAACCCCTACAAGATGTTCCTCGACGCGAAACCAAGCAAATTCTCGGGGGCGGAAGGACCCATTGGACTGGTCCGCTGGATTGAAAAATCTGAATCCGTATTTGAAATGTGCAACTGTCTAGAGGCCAACAAGGTCAAATATGCAGCCTCAACGCTGGAAGATGGGGCACTAACTTGGTGGAATGCACAGGTCCAAACGCGTGGACTTATTGCTGCCAATACAATGGCCTGGGCCGAGTTCAAGGCCCTAATCAAAGAGGAGTACTGTCCACGAGACAGAGTGCAGCAGTTGGAGCAAGCCTTATGGAACCACAAGATGGTGGGATCTGAAATCGAAGCTTACACCGCAAAACATCATGACTTGGTATTTCTGTGTCCCGATTTGGCCAACACTGTGGAGAAAAGAGCCGAGTTCTATCTTGGGGGTCTGGTTCCGGAAATTCAGGGTATGGTAATGGCTAGTAACCCTGTAACTGAACATCAAGCAATCCATTGGCGCATAAACTCACCGATAAGGCGGTGGAACAAAAGAAGTTGCCAGCACGGGGTACAACTGAAGTTGCCCCTGATAACAAAAGAAAGTTTGAAGACTCGTCTGTTCGACAGTCTTCGTCATCCCAGCCGCAGCAGGGGAACCAGAAATGGTTCAATCATTACAACAGCCACCGGGGTCACCAAAATAGCCCACCAACAACAACAACAACAACAACAACCAGAACGCAAGCGGCTATGCAGGTCGAAAGCCACAGTGCAACCGCTGTAATCTTCATCATAACGGCCCTTGTGCCGGAAATCGCTGCCAACGATGTGGCAAGATGGGACATGCGGCAAAGGATTGTCGTGGGGAAATCATGTCCCGACAAAATCAAAATCAACCCCAGGGTCAGCAGCAGGGTATTAACCGGGGATGCTATCAGTGTGGTAGCACTGCCCACTTCAAAAGAGACTGCCCACAGCTGCGTAACAACAACAACAATGGTGGGAACAACCACAACCACAATAACCACAACAACAATAGTAACAACAACAATAATGGAAACGGTGGCATAGGAGGTGCCAAAGGTCGCGCATTTACATTGGGCCGCGGAGAGGCCAGAAACGACACGAACGTGGTCACCGGTAAGTTTCCCCTTAATAAACATTTTGCTACTGTGCTTTTTGATACGGGTGCGGATAGGAGCTTTATATCTGAGTCTTTTAGGAGGAACCTAAATCTCACGCCCAAACCATTAGAGACCCCTTATGTTATAGAATTAGCCGATGGTAATTCTGTAGATGTGACCCATATAGTATCCGGCTGTCAACTCAAACTCGCGGGTCACACTTTTACCATTGATCTGATGACAACTACTCTGGGTAGTTTTGACGTGGTAGTCGGAATGGACTGGCTATCCGACGTCCGGGCTGAAGTTCTCTGCTTCGAAAAATCTATCCGTATTCCGCTCTCGAACGACGAAATCTTGACGGTACAAGGCGATAAGGCAAGCGCCGTCACAAACATCATCTCTTACATGCAAGCGCAGAAGTATCTTCGGAGGAAGAATTCCTTCGCTTTACTCGCACTGATTACCGAACAGCCTAAGGATGAGAAACGTATAGAAGACATCCCTGTCGTCCGTGATTTTTCCGATGTATTCCCAGAAGAACTACCTGGTCTTCCACCCCATCGACAATTGGAGTTTGAAATCGAATTGGCGAACAATGCGACTCCTATCGCCAAGGCTCCATACCGCCTAGCTCCAGCCGAGCTGCAGGAGCTGTCTACCCAACTTCAGGAGCTATTAGAAAAAGGATTTATCCGACCAAGCGTTTCGCCATAGGGAGCTCCAGTCCTTTTTGTCAAGAAGAAGGACGGGACTTTCCGCATGTGCATCGACTACAGGGAACTCAACAAGGTTACTGTCAAGAACCGATACCCGTTACCTCGCATCGACAATCTCTTCGACCAACTTCAAGGGTCAAGTTACTACTCCAAGATTGATTTACGGTCTGGTTACCATCAGCTACGCGTCAGGGAGGAGGATATCTCTAAGACGGCATTTCGTACTCGGTATGGCCATTATGAGTTCTTGGTCATGCCCTTCGGTCTCACCAACGCACCTGCGGTGTTCATGGACCTCATGAACCGCGTGTGTAAACCATACCTCGACAAATTTGTCATTGTGTTCATCGATGACATACTCATCTACTCCAAAAGTGAAGAAGAACATGCTGAACATCTACGATTTCTGCTAGGATTACTTCAACAGGAAAAGCTATATGCCAAGCTTTCGAAGTGTGATTTCTGGATGCGGGAAGTTCAGTTTCTCGGGCATATCGTGAATGAAAAGGGTATCCACGTAGACCCTGCCAAGATTGAAGCCATCAAAAACTGGGAAGTACCCAGGACAACCCACGGAGATCCGCCAATTTTTGGGTTTGGCTGGTTACTACAGACGTTTCATCGAGGGGTTTTCAAAGATTGCACAACCGCTTACTACCCTCACCCAGAAAGGCATCAAGTATGCTTGGGGTGACAAGCAAGAAGCAGCATTTCAATTGCTGAAACAGAAACTTTGCAGTGCACCTATTCTGTCCTTGCCGGAAGGGACAGAAGACTTTGTAGTATATTGTGATGCTTCCATTCAGGGATTGGGATGCGTACTCATGCAACGCGATAAGGTCATCGCGTATGCGTCGCGACAACTGAAGGTTCACGAGAAAAACTACACGACGCATGACCTGGAATTGGGAGCAGTAGTGTTTGCACTTAAGATTTGGAGACACTACCTCTATGGAACGAAGTGCACAATCTTTACGGACCACAAGAGCCTCCAACACATCTTTGATCAGAAGGAGTTGAACATGCGACAGCATCGCTGGGTCGAACTCTTGAACAATTATGAGTGTGCCATTCGGTATCACCCGGGTAAAGCTAACGTGGTAGCTGATGCCCTCAGTAGGAAGGAACACTTGAAACCTCGTCGTGTACGAGCATTACAACTCACTATTCATTCGGGGCTACCCGAACAAATACGCGACGCCCAGTTAGAAGCAGTTAAGGAGGAAAACATCAAGGCCGAATCGGTGGGGAAAATGGAACGCGATTGGGAAGTAAAACCCAACGGAGCCCGGTATTTCATGAATCGCATATGGGTACCTCTCTACGAAAACCTCAGAGAGCTAGTCATGGATGAAGCTCACAAATCCCGATACTCTGTCCATCCGGGTTCGGATAAGATGTATCAAGACCTTAAAGCTGCGTATTGGTGGCCCAACATGAAAGCTGATATAGCCACCTACGTGAGTAAGTGTTTGACTTGTGCAAAAGTCAAGGTAGAGTATCAAAAGCCATCGGGGCTACTCCAACAACCTGAGATCCCAGTGTGGAAATGGGATCAGATCTCGACGGACTTCATCACTAAACTCCCGCGAACTTTGGGTGGTTGCGATACCATCTGGGTGATTGTGGATCGTTTAACTAAGTCCTCACACTTCCTAGCTATTAAAGAAACAGATAAGATGGAGAAGTTGACTCGCATCTACATTAAGGAAGTAGTTTCTCGGCACGGAGTGCCAACATCCATCGTCTCAGATAGAGATGCTCGCTTCACGTCCAACTTCTGGCGGTCACTTCAGAAAGCGTTGGGAACACGCTTAGATATGAGCACAGCCTATCACCATCAGACTGACGGTCAAAGTGAAAGGACCATACAAACCTTGGAAGACATGCTTAGGGCATGCTCGTAGACTTCGGAAATAGTTGGGAAATCCACCTGCCTCTAGTAGAATTCTCATATAACAACAGTTATCATACGAGTATTTCGGCAGCATCGTTTGAGGCATTATACGGTCGTAAATGTAGATCACCGTCTGCTGGGCAGAAGTCGGTGACACTCAACTCACAGGCCCTGAGTTAATACTTGAGGCTACTGAAAAGATTGTACAAATCAGAAACCGCATGGCGGCGGCACGAGATCGACAGAAAAGCTACGCTGATCAACGACGCAAACCGCTCGAATTTCAAGTAGGCGACCGCGTCCTACTAAAGGTGTCACCCTGGAAGGGTGTAATCCGCTTTGGAAAACGGGGCAAACTAAACCCACGGTACGTAGGCCGTTTGTAATCTTGAAACGTATTGGACCCGTAGCTTATCAATTAGACCTTCCTGCCGAACTCAGTGGAGTTCACAACGTATTTCACGTGTCAAATCTGAAGAAGTGTCTATCAGATGAAACTCTAGTCATTCCATTGGATGAGATCCAAGTGGATGAACAACTGCACTTTGTGGAACAGCCTATCGAGATCATGGATCGTGAGATCAAGACTCGAAGGCACAGCAAAATTCCGATCGTTAAGGTTCGTTGGGACTCTAAGCATGGACCGGAGTTCACGTGGGAAAGAGAGGACCAAATGAAAAGCAAATACCCACACCTCTTCGCAACTGAGCAGCAAACTAACGATACCAACAACTAAATTTTCGGGACGAAAATTCTTTCAACATGGGGATGATGTGACAACCTGGAAATTTCTCATACTTTCGCGTACCATTGTTAACTAAATCTTTGTGCATGGCACTTGGGAACTTCTTGTAACTTCGCGTACCATCATAAACGAACTAACTCTTTGTGCGTGGCACTCTAAACATGTACGCAGCATTCTAAACCGCGTTTACTCAATTTTCGGGACGAAAATTCTTTCAACATGGGGATAATGTGACATCCCGGTTTTTCGGATAACTTAAACACAATACTTGTCGAATAAATTATATGCTACGTATTAAACGTGTACGAGTTAGTGAATACGTGATGTGCGATTATGTGATTGTTTTAGTTATAAAATAATTATGGTAAATATGTGCACGAACCGAACCGAACCGCGACACGAACCAAACCTTAAACTCCTTGTGACTCTAGGAGTGAACCGAGTTCAAGCCCAAACCGCAAACCCATTGTGTGCAAACCCGAACCGCAAACCCATTGTGTGCAACCCAAACCTGAAACCCAAGTCTTCGGCCGCAAGATCAAACCCAAACCGAACCAACCCAAGTCCTCGGCCATGAGATCAAACCCAAACCGTAACCCTTATCTCTCTTTGCGCTATATATACAAACCCACATGCATGCTTCCTTCACAACACACACAAAACCCTAATAGCAAACCAGCCGTCGGCAGCCTTACTCTTGTTCCATCGATCGCGAGCAGCTCCTTCCTTCATCATATCAATAGTGATCAGCCGTGTTACATTCCATTCGGTCGCGAGATCAGCCCATTGTTCACTTCCTCGATCACAAACAGCCTACTTCATCATCATCTCTCGGTCGCAAGCATCTTTGATCACCGGTTCCTTATCTTACTCACGGTTCGTTTACCTTATCATTAAAAGATTAGAATTTATCATATGTTACAAGATCATATTCGGATACATGTGTTTTGATTTTGTTGTTTTCGGATTGTATGATTGAATGAAGTGATTGTGTTGTTTCGGATTGTCAATGCTAGATTGAAAGTTGGATGTTTGTTTGAGAATCTGAAATCATAGGCTGTATTTGTTCATAAAAACTAGAGATGTTGATTAGGGTTTGCATGGATATGTTATATGTATTGATCTATGATTAGAAAAACCGGTTCTTGATCGCTTAGGTTAATTATATGGACGGTTTATGCGATAGAATGTTGAAACAGTTTGCTGATTAATAGTTACAGCCGACTTCATCTGGCTGTAACTCGGTCATTAGTTGTCGAAAAACGAATTTTCTGATGTCTAGAACGTAGAGATTTGAATAATGAATCTAATGGCGCTGGATTCATATTTTTCTGAAGTCGTTTGATATTTTTAAATAGCCAAATAAGTTCAGTAACTAAAGCTGTGAAAATCCTGAAATTTTGTTAGTTGTTTATCGAGTTGAATTTTATAATCAGTAGGGAGTCGAGTCATGAATTTTGTACAGCAACTAGGTATGGAATTTTCCGGGCAACTCCAATTGGAATTTTGTTAATTGGACGATCAGTGATTTTTAAATAAATTCTTCCGTGGACTGCAGTCAGAAAGCGACGAATCTGACTGCAGCCTAGTATATTAATATTTATGGTTAATTGGTAAACATTTAGGACTTGGAAAATTTATATAAATTTCTACATTATAAATGTCACCTGCTGTAAAATAATTGGAATTTTTGGAATGTTGGAACTATTTTATAAAAATCCTAGAAAACAGCTGAATTAGGAGTATTAAGCTGAAATTTGATAACTTGTGATTGTGTGCACCAAAGTGTTGCATGGATTTGATTATGTTCATGATAAATTGTTTAGATTACTATGATCACATGAGGATACTTGCATGCATGTATGAGTGTTAGGTATGTTGTTTGTGTGTATCATTTTGTGCGTAAATTAAGTGTAGAATCTGTATTGGTGTGTTCACACACTGACTTGAAATCAATTGGTTTGTTAGGACGCAATTAGCGGTCCCATCCCTTACAACTTCTTTGCTACACTAACCGAGCAACTAAAGGTGAGTTTACGGCCCCTAACTTTATCCGGTTTTTAAACAACAGGGGGAGAAACATGTATACACTCTTCAAACTCAATCTCTTTACGTTATACGAAATTAACGTCACATAACTATTCGGTAACTAAGTTGATGTTAATGTAATGTTATGGTCACTAAGCAGCTATATCACTTAAGTCCTCCTCAATCTCTCGGATCGTTAGTATTGGGTTTTAATAGCGGGGGAATTATAAGTAGTACTACTGGGCCCGACAAGCCCCATCCGAGCTAGTCGCGCTAGCCGACCGGGTATGGTCAACGGGTGAAAATTTGGCCTAACTTCGCCATGGTCAGTGATAGGCCTGGCAACACGGAGGCACAACAGTCAGCTTCGATCGCGAACTCTTACGTGACATAACTTTAGGCTAGCTACCTATATATGTTAACATTGAACTTGATTACGAAACAACTATATTATCCCGGGTTGAGGATAATGGATACAACAACTTATTATTCCGGGTTTGGAATAATGGAACCAACATCATTATTATTCCGGGTTTGGAATAATGGAACCAACATCATTATTATTCCGGGTTGGGAATAATGGACTAAATCGTTATCCCGGGTTAGGGATAACGGGGGAAACAAACTCATAACCGAACAAACGAATTTATGAAAACCTGTGAACTCACTCATCTTTAATGTTGTCACTTGTTTCTTTACATGTTTCTCAGGACGCTAGGAGCTCTAGGTGCACTCACATGCATTGAACAAGACATCTTTTATCGAGTCTCATTTACAAATATTGTTTTGGGTTTTCATTTGTTTTGGCGTTTGTGTTGGCGCCCGTATTCTCTACTTATTTTATGCTTCCGCTCAACTTTAAAAACTAATGCTTCCGCTAAATATTGGTAACTAATTAAGACAATATAAAATATACGACAAATGATTTTAGAAAACGTATTATCAAATCATATAGAGTCGTTCGACGTACTAGTGTTTCAGATTCTGGTTTGTTCACACGCCTCGCGGTAAAACTCCGCAAGTGGAAATTGAGGGTGTGACATAATCCCAGCAGTAATCGTAGATGTTCAGCATGTTCTTCTTCACTTTTAGAGTAGATGAGTTTGTCATCGATGAACACAATGACAAACTTGTCGAGGTATGGTTTACACACACGGTTCATGAGGTCCATGAACCCGCGGGTGCGTTGGTGAGACCGAAGGGCATGACCAAGAACTCATAATGGCCATACCGAGTACGAAATGCCGTCTTAGCGATATCCTCCTCCCTGACGCGTAGCTGATGGTAACCGGACCGTAGATCAATCTTGGAATAGTAGCTTGACCCTTGCAGTTGGTCGAAGAGATCGTCGATGCGAGGTAACGGGTATCGGTTCTTGACAGTAACCTTGTTGAGTTCCCTGTAGTCGATGCACATGCGGAAGGTCCCGTCCTTCTTCTTGACAAAAAGGACTGGAGCTCCCCATGGCGAAGCGCTTGGTCGGATAAATCCCTTTTCTAACAGCTCCTGAAGTTGGTGTAGACAGCTCCTGCAGCTCGGCTGGAGCTAGGCGGTATGGAGCCTTGGCGATAGGAGTTGCATGGTTCGCCAATTCGATTTCAAACTCCAATTGTCGATGGGGTGGAAGACCAGGTAATTCCTCTGGGAATACATCGGAAAAATCCCGGACGACAGGGATGTCTTCTATACGTTTCTCGTCCTTAGGCTGTTCGGTAACCAGTGCGAGTAAAGCGAAGGAGTTCTTTCTCCGAAGATACTTCTGCTCTTGCATGTAAGAGATGTTGTTTGTGACGGCGCCTGCCTTCTCACCTTGCACCATCAATATTTCGTCGTTAGAGAGCGGAATACGGATAGATTTTTCGAAGCAGAGAACTTCAGCTCGGACGTCGGATAGCCAGTCCATTCCGACTACCACGTCAAAACTACCCAGGGTAGTTGTCATCAGATCAATGGTAAAGGTGTAACCCGCGAGTTTGAGTTGACAGCCGGATACTATATGGGTCACGTCTACAGATTTACCATCGGCTAGTTCTATGATATAAGGGGTCTCTAAGGGTTTAGGCGTGAGATTTAGGTTCTTCCTAAAAGACTCAGATATAAAACTCCTATCCGCACCCGTATCAAAAAGCACAGTAGCAAAATGTTCATTAAGGGGAAACTTACCGGTGACCACGTTCGAGTCGTTTCTGGCCTCTCCAAGGCCCAATGTAAATGCGCGACCTTTGGCACCTCCTGTGCCACCATTTCCATTATTGTTGTTATTATTGTTGTTGTGGTTATTGTGGTTGTGGTTGTTCCCACCATTGTTGTTGTTGTTACGAAGCTGTGGGCAGTCTCTTTTGAAGTGGGCAGTGCTACCACACTGATAGCATCCCCGGTTAACCCTGCTGCTGACCCTAGGGTTGATTTTCATTTTGTCGGGATATGATTTCCCCGCGACAATCCTTTGCCGCATGCCCCACTTTGCCACATCGTTGGCAGCGATTCCCGGCACAAGGGCCGTGATGATGGAGATTACAGCGACTGCACTGCGGCTTTCGACCTACATAGCCGCTTGCGTTCTGGTTGTTGTTGTTGTTGTTGGCGGGCTGATTTTGGTGACCCTGGTGGCTGTTGTAATGGTTGAACCGTTTCTGGTTCCCCTGTTGTGGCTGGGATGACGAAGACTGTCGAACAGACGAGTCTTCAAACTTTCTTTTATTATCAGGGGCAACTTCAGTTGTACCCCGAGTTGGCAACTTCTTTTGTTCCACCGCCTTATCGGTGAGTTTGTGCGCCAATCTAATTGCTTGATGTTCAGTTGCAGGGTTGCTAGCCATCACCATACCCTGAATCTCCGGGACCAGACCCCAAGGTAGAACTCGAGTCGTTTTTCCACAGTGTTGGCCAGATCGGGACATAGAAATACCAAGTCGTGATGTTTTGCTGTGTATGCTTCGATTTCAGATCCCACCATCTTGTGGTTCCATAAGGCTTGCTCCAACTGTTGCACTCTGTCTCGTGGACAGTACTCCTCTTTGATTAGGGCCTTAAACTCGACCCAGGCCATTGCATTTGCAGCAATAAGTCCACGCGTTTGGACTTGTGCATTCCACCAAGTTAGTGCCCCATCTTCCAGTGTTGAGGCTGCATACTTGACCTTGTTGGCTTCCAGACAGTTGCACATTTCAAATACCGATTCAAATTTTTCGATCCAGCGGACAAGTCCTATGGGTCCTTCTGCCCCCGAGAATTTGCTTGTTTCGCGTCGAGGAACATCTTGTAGGGGTTAAAACCCCCTCCTGCTGACAGAGGACAGGTAGTCAGCGAGGAATTCTACTGGTCCAACTATTAGATTTTCTCCTGAAAATTTAATAATGGTTACCTGCCGGTTGGTTCTGAACACCCGCTAGAGCTGCGTTCACGTGCTCTTGAATCATTGCAGCTAGTTCTTCGGGCGTCATGTTAAGGTTTCCGCGTCGTCCAGTTGCCATTTAGATCTTTGAAAAATAACATAAACACACCCCGATAAGTCTATATATCCAATATAGTTATCCTACTTCGTACTTAAATAATTCTCAAGTTATGTCAGCTCAAATATATTAAATAGTCAAAAGAAGTACTTGATTAAATAAAGTTTCAACGTCTTACAAAGTGCCAACCAAACATATGAATTCACTATAAAGTCTCAAGTTTAAACACAAGTGGGAAAATAAATAGACTGAAGGAAAGTAAATAAAATAAGCGAGACGTGTTAGTCGTCTACGTCTCCATCCCCCAAATCACTGTTGTTGCCGTCATCCTGCGCGGCATTCTCGGCTTCTGTAGCTGGGTCCTCCTCCGGATCCTCCTCTGGATCCTCCTCTGGATCCTCTTCTGGATCCTCCTCTGGATCCTCTTCAGGATCCTACTCTGGATCTTCTTCCGGATCCTCCTCTACCGGCACTAGAGGGGCCGGTGCTGGTGCAGGTGCTTGATTTTGCTCTAGCTCCTGAATTCTCCAACTAGATTCCAGGACTCTGTCTTCGAGCCAGTCGGCTCTTATCTGCTCAGCACGCAGATCTCTGGCTAAGGTGTTACGAGCTATCTTACTCGTATGTTGCTCTTCCTCGAGCGAGTCGGTTTTACCTGTCAATTGTCGTATCATCCATCCCTGTGCTAGGATGGTTTCCTGCATTCTTTCTAATTGTTCTTGTTGTTTCTGTATCATATTTCTAAGTAGGTCATTCCCTACTTCTACCGAGTTAACCGGTTCAACCGGCACAGCGATGATTGGGCGTGATGACGACTCCTCCCCCAGAGCGAGCCTTTTCCTCTCAGCTGAGCGTGTCTCCACGCCATAAGATGGTAAGGGTTCCACCATAGGTGCCTTTCCTGGCGCCCTTGGGTGCGAAAGTTTGTCGGATGATGATGATGATGACATTGCCTGTTAGGTCGTGTAGTTAGTTACGAGTTGTTTTCATTTCTTATTATGAAGTCATAATCTACATACACAGTTGTGGTACATCACATAATAAGATTTAATCAGTTCGGTGCCAAACTACGTCTAGTGTCGTGTAATCAGCTATAGTTTAGGTCTACTTTTAGTGCAACCCTGGTTCTCTATAGCTAGTGGCTCTGATAGCTGTCACACCCTCAATTTCCACTTGCGGAGTTTTACCGCGAGGCGTGTGAACAAACCAGAATCTGAAACACTAGTACGTCGAACGACTCTATATGATTTGATAATACATTTTCCAAAAATCATTTGTTTAACCATTCGTCGTAGATTTTATGTTGTCTTAGTTAGTTACCAATGTTTAGCGGAAGCATTAGTTTTTAAAGTTGAGCGGAAGCATAAAGTATAGTAACGGAACGGGCGCCAACATAAACGCCAAAACCAAAGAAAAACCCAAAACAATGTTTGTAAATGAGACTCGATAAAAGATGTCTTGATCAATGCAAGTGAGTGCACCTAGAGCTCCTAGCGTCCTGAGAAACATGTAAAGAAACAAGTGTCAACATTAAAGATGAGTGAGTTCACAGGTTTTCATAAATTCGTTTGTTCGGTTATGAGTTTGTTTCCCCCGTTATCCCTAACCCGGGATAACGATTTAGTTCCATTATTCCCAACCCGGAATAATACTGATAGTTCCATTATTCCTTACCCGGAATAATACCGATAGTTCCATTATTCCTAACCCGGAATAATATTGTTGTTTGTTCCATTATTCCAAACCCGGAATAATATTGTTGATTCCATTATTCCTTACCCGGAATAATACCGATAGTTCCATTATTCCTAACCCGGAATAATATTGTTGTTTGTTCCATTATTCCTAACCCGGAATAATATTGTTGATTCGTAATTAAGTTCAATGTTAATATATATAGGTAGCTAGCCTAAAGTTATGTCACGTAAGTGTTCGCGATCGAAGCTGACTGTTGTGCCTCCGTGTTGCCAGGCCTATCACTGACCATGGCGAAGTTAGGCCAAATTATTCACCCGTTGACCATACCCGGTCGGCTAGCGCGACTAGCTCGGATGGGGCTTGTCAGGCCCAGTAGTACTACTTATAATTTCCCCGCTATTTAAACCCAATACTAACGATCCGAGAGATTGTCGAGGACTTATGTGATATAGCTGCTTAGTGACCATAACGTTACATTAACATTAACTTAGTTACCGAATAGTTATGTGACGTTGATTTCGTATAACGTAAAGAGATTGAGTTGAAGAGTGTATACATGTTTCTCCCCTTGTTGTTTAAAACCGGATAAAATTAGGGGCCGTGAACTCACCTTTAGTTGCTCGGTTAGTGTAACACAGAAGTTGCAAATGATGGGACCGCTAATTGCGTCCTAATTAACCAATTGATTTCAAGTCAGTGTGTGAACACACCAATACAAATTCTACACATAATTTACGCACAAAGTGATACACACAATAAAAATTCCTAACACTCAAACATGCATGCAAGTATCCTCATGTGAACATAGTAATCAAAACAATTTATCATGAACATAATTCAATCCATGCAACACTTTGGTGCACACATTCACAAGTTATCAAGTTTCAGCTTACATACTCATAATTCGGCTGTTTTCTAGGATTTTTATATAATAGTTTCAACGTTCCAAAAATTCCAATTATTTTACAGCAGGTGACAACTATACTGTAGAAATTTATATAAATTTTTCAAGTCCTAATACTTTACCAATTATCTATAAATATTAATATACTAGGCTGCAGTCAGATTCGTCACTTTTGACTGCAGTCCACGGAAGAATTTATTTAAAAATCACTGTTCATCCGATTAACAAAATTCCAGTGGGAGTTACCCGGAAATTTCCATACCTAGTTTCTGTACAAATTTCATGATTCGACTCCCTACAGATTATTAAATCCAACTCGATAAACAACTAACAAAATTTCAGGATTTTCACAGCTTTAGTTACTGAACTTAATTGGCCACTTAAAAATATCAAACGACTTCAGAAAAATATGAATCCAGTGCCATTAGATTCGTTATTTAAAACTCTACGTTTTAGACTTCAGAAAATCCGTTTTTCGACAACTAATGACCGAGTTACAGCCAGTTGAAGTCGGCTGTAACCATCATTCAGCAGCCTGATTCAGCACTTTATCACAAACTAACTCGCTTAAACCGTTTATATATTGAACATATGCGATCAAGAACAGATTTTTCCAATCATATATCATTATATATATCATACCCATGCAAACCCTAATCATAATCTCTAGTTTTTATCGATCAAAACGCAGCCTATGTTACATGATTTCCGAAAACATCAAACTTTCAATCTAGCATAATCAATCCGAAAACAACACAATCACTACATTCAAACACATATATCCGAACATGATCTTGTAACAATGATAAATCCTAACCTTTAATGACAAGGTAAATGAGCCGAGACTTGGACGGGACTGATTCGGATATGATGAAGGTTGCGACCGGGAAGGTGAATGGCGAGGGCTGCCGCGATCAAAGGAAGTGCAAGAGGGCTGTTTGAGATCGAGGAGGTGAACAAGGGGCTGCCGTCGGCTGTTTTCTCAACTAGGGTTTGTGTTTTTGTTTTGTGAAGAAAGCATGCATGTGTGTTTGTATATATAGGCGCAAGGGATGCAAGGGAAAAGGGAAGGGTTGCGGTTTGGGTTGTTTGTTCGCGGCCGAAGGGTTTGGGTGGGGCGGTTTGGGTTTAAGACTTGATCCCCAAGTTTGGTTCCTTGAGTCGCAAGAAAAGAGTCCGGCTCGTGTCACGGTTTGGCTCGATTCGTTTATATATTTATTATATATATGTTTCGTAACTAAAACAAATCATGTAATCGAACATCACATTTTCACCAACTCACAAACGTTTATACACATAGCACGTAATTAGTTTGACAAGTTCACTAAATTATCGTAACTATTTCGAGCGTGCAAATTCAAGTCTCCGAATTAATAACCGTGAAGTAGTGCATTTAAGTTATCCGAAAAAACCGGGATGTCACAGCAAGTGTCGGGATATTTGATGTATTGAATAATACATCCATTTATCTTGTAGAGTTTGTATAATTTTAATGCGTTTTCATTTCGGTTTGTTAAGAATTTATCTACTTTTAATCCAAACATGTTTTGCAGTTCTTGGTTCGTGAAAATGGTTGGAAGGATGGGAAAAACGAGCGAAAATGGTGATAAGAACTGAGCCGGGACATGGATGGATCGGAAACAAGAAAACGAAGCGCAAAACAGGAGTTACAACCCGGTCGCGGGGCGCGACGACACACATCAACTCTCCCGCGGCCCGTGAGAGAGTAATAGTTATCATAAGGAATTCAACTCGGTCACGGGGCGCGACCGACACCTTCAACTCTCTCACGGCCCGCTAGAGAGCCTTTTATCCAGAAAGTTTCGAAACCAGGAGAAAATTGGGACTTGGTTGTTTTAAAAAGACTCATATTCATAGTTAAACTCATATTGGAACAATCTTGGATGAACTAGGGCATATTGAGAGCACTTTCGGCAGATTTGTGGCTAGAAGGAGAGGATCTAAGTTGCAAGGATTGTAGTGGTGATCAAGGGAGTTCAAGGCAGGAGTTTGTCACGGTTTTATCATACCAATCTTCACCTTTGATTTCCTTGTTTTGCTTGATCATGTTACCTTGTTATCAACTTTGTTTAATTTGCTTTTCAAACATGTTTTTATGCTAGATCTTATTCAGTTACCTAGGTTTTGAATAATGTATTTTATGAAACTTTGATTTGATTTAATTTAAATTATGGTTTGAATGTTTAATTGGTAAAGGTCACAGCTTTAATTATCTAGTTTAGCTTATTTGCATGATCTTGCTTGTTTTATGATTGTTTGATTGTTTTACATGAACTTAGGTGGATGTCTTCCATAGGATAGGTTTATGTTACTTTTCGTGTTCTTAGGAATTCGTGAAGTTATCGGTAAAATTGGCCTATAAAACCAGGGAAACAATTGAATTAACCGTAAAATCAAACTTGTCATTATACCTAACTTGTTTATTGAGAAATTACAATTAGTTGGCTGAATTAATTTGGTAAATTGTTAGGTTAGGATTTTGAGAAATTCCTGAGTCTAATTTCCTTGTCATAATTGAGTCAGTTAATCTAAACTAGAAATTATAGTTGGTCTAGGTTAATTATTGAGAGTTAATAAATAATTAGACACTTTACTGATTTAAAAAGATAACTGAAAAGGAATCTTTAGGACTGGTAAACAAATAAAAAGGATAGGTTATTGTAGGTGTCTTCTTGGAGAAATCGGGGGTCCTATTTGATAAACCTAGACTTTAATATGTTAAGATCCCGGTAAAATATTCAATCTGATTAATTATTATTAAATTGAAGGAGTAGTAGTCTAAAAATCCAACCTAGGTAACTAGTTCATTATTTCTTGACTAAAATCCTAAATTCCCTAGAAGTTCATAGTTTGGTTATTCCAATTTAGTAGTTTTAGTTAAATTGATAATTTAGTTTTATTAGAAAAAACCCCCCTTTTAAAATATACATAGTGTGTAATCGAGTCTAAATTAGTAGTCATAGTAATTAGAGAGTCATGTGGGTTCGATAATCCGGACTTGCTTAATACTATTCTACAATTGATCGGTCCACTTGCTGGTTAGTAGTTTAGTATAGTTTAGGAGTCTAGAGTATAATTTGTGTCTATAATTAGGATAATTTGAGTTGTTTTTAATTAACTACTTTTAGAACATCAAGTTTTTGGCGCCGTTGCCGGAGACTCTCTCATTGGCAATTGCGTTGATTACTCGATTTAGGCTTTTCTTTTACACTTGTGTTTATTTTGTATTCGTTTGTGTCGTAGGAGTCTAAGTTGTTTAATTAGTTTAATATTTATTTTTGTATATATTTGAATTATTTGTGCTAACTTCTCGTGTTGTCGTGTTTTTGGTTTAGTGGATGCCCCACACGCGTTCGCAAGGACCTCCGCCTAAGCCGCCGACGGACACACCATTCTCTCCCGCACCAAAGGTAAGTGGTTCTTCCTCAACTTTTTCAAGTTCATCCCGTTCCTTTGTACTGCCCGACTTTGATTTTACACCTAAACTTCACCACCTTGTTCTCCATCACCCCGTGTAGTCCATAGAAACGTAAGCCCACCACCACCACCTAAATTCCACATGGCTAATAATAATAATCAGACCGTATACCAACAGGCCAACACTGGCTTCACCGGTGCAAACTCACCCATTACCATACCCCCATGAACAATGACCGAGCCTGGCAAATCCCTTCCTACATCATGACCGCCATCACTAACTCTTGCCAATTCCACGTCGTGATGATGAGGATGCGCCCCCACATATCAACCGCCTTACCCATCTATGTCATACATTCAATATGGAGGGTGCGGGCCATGATGCCCGTTTTCTCCAAGTCTTTCCGTTCTCTCTCGGGGGTCGGGCCGCCATCTGGCTTGACTCCCAACCACCCGGTACTTTTTCTACTTGGGCTTCTCTACGGGATACTTTCCTTAAGAAATACTTTCCACCCGCTAAAGCATCCCGCCTTCATGATCAGATCCATTCGTTCTGAATGGAGCCTGACGAGCCCTACCATCTAGCTTGGGAGCTGTTCCAAACTCGAGTATCCCGTTGCTCCCAACATGGTCTATCAGACTGGGCACTTGTAGAGAAATTCTACAATGGTCTCACCCCTGAGACTCGTGCTCGATTCGACACCTCTGCTGGTGGCCACCTGATGGGAAAGAAGACAGTAGCCGAGTGCAATGATCTTTTCGAGAGCTTTGCCCATTCTGATGTCGATTACAGCACTGCCGGCAGGAATTCAATTCCTGTTTCTCGAACACCTCCAGTTAACCGAGGTCTACACCAAGTTAGAGTGGATACTACGGTAGCTGCTGCTCTAGATAGCTTCAAGAGGGAGGTCAAGAAGAAGATACAGGAACTGAAGAAGAAGGTAGACATGTGTGAGGTGTGTAGAGGGGGTCATGACACGCTAGAGTGTCCACGCTCACTGTCGAGCAAGTCGAGTTTATCACCGGTCAGATTTGAGGTCCTACGAATCCCTTTAATAATAATACTTCCAATTATAACCCAAACTGGCGAAATAATAATAATAGTAATTATCGATCTTCCGGTAACCCCCCTGGTTTCCAATCGGGCTCTTATCAGAACAGGGGGCATGGTCACTACAATAGTGGAGGGTGCACACCAGGTTAGACCCAGCAAGTACCGCACCAGCCAGTGGACGTTCAGTTGAGAGTAGGGGAGAGAGAAAACTGGTAGAGGTTAGGCCATCACCAATCGTAGACACTTTACGCCTACCCTACCCAGCACGTTTGAAACAACAAAAATATGCCAAAGAGAGTTTACCATTTCGGTGAGAGTTTTGGGTTCCTGAGTTTGCGCCATCAAGCATTTGAGATGATTTTCTGCAACTTCTAAGATCTTCAGAGACTCCACTTGAGCTGCAACATCTACCCAGCTGAATCCTTTGTTGCTCTTGTACCATCAGCGCCTTTCCTGCTCTAGAGCCTCCTTGGCTAGATGAAGTTGAAGTTGAAGTTAATGTGTGAGGTGAAGTTACCGGAACCATGGATCTCTATGAGTTCCTAGTAGCAGTAGCTTGAGTTGCTTCATATCCCACTGATGTCTTTTTGCAATCTATGGCAAAGAGTCCCAGTTCATGGCATTTGTAGCATCTCAACTTGTCTTTTAGGGATCCAACACGTACGTTTGACATGGGACGACGACCGTATCTCTTCTGAAACTTCTCTACTCGGAATGCTGCCATAGCCTGAATCCAGGATGCATCCTATTCTTTAATGTCTTCTTCGACAACTTGATTTATCTTTGTAGCAAGAACGGATGGAGGCAAGAGATCACTAGAAGAAAAGCATTTAGATTATTGAGCATGGACGCTGCAAGAGCCAACTTTTCTTCATTCTGCTTGGTTAGCAAGGCAAGTTTTCAACAGAGGGTGTGGATGAGACATTCTGAGATGATGAGGGGTTCACTAGACTTTAAGCCACGTTTGCATGCTGAGGATATTGGTGAGCAGTAGTAGGTACAGCTGAGTTGTTTGGAAGATACATGCCATAAACATAGTTTATCTTCTGAGCTTGAAGTAATGCTTGAGTTATAGGACTGAAGAACACATTCGGATTACTATTCATCACTGGGCTGAAAATGAGGTTAGGATGACTTTGAGACATCAAGGCAGTATTAGAATTGGTCATCCCTGCAGCAATCATAGAGTTCTTGTGGTTTAGCTCTCTCTGCTGGTTGTCAATTTCACATGATTTGATGGTAGCAATCAGTTAAGTGAGTGTTACTTCATTCTGATTTGTGGAACGTTTAATCATCGAGACATCAACATCCCAATTTTTTGGCAACGAGTTCAAGAATTGGCGATTCATCCCACTGTTAGTAATGGAGATGCCAATACTGATCATATATGAGACTAGCTTGACGAACCTCCTGATTTGGTTTTCCACAGTCTCCCAGTAAATGTGATTGAACGAACTTAACAGCTGGTTCAACATGTTTACCCTGGTATCCTTCATGTCAGTGTTTCCTTCATACAATTTTTTAGCACATCCCAGACCTCTTTTGTATTTGTGCAGGTTCTGACAACAATCGAGATGTCTAGGCTGAGAGCCATAGTAAGATTCGCCATTGCCTTATCGTCTTCGTCTTTGATTCTTCGATCATCGTCTGTCCATAGATTCTCAGGCTTCGGAATCTGGGTAAGAGGATCATCTTCAGTTGCGTACATGATGGTGCGAGGACCATCACGAATACACCTCTAGACTCTAGGCTCCTTAGCCTTACAGTACTACTCAAAACGCCAAGTCCACTCAAAATACTCATCTCCATACAACAAGCTCTGAATTTTGGTAAACGTTCCGATAATCTGACTAGTTCCTGATGCAATGCCAAAGTCTAAGACTAAATAGCAGCTAAGGTAGCGTTGGCGAGATTCGCAGGAGTCTAAACACCGTTTGGATTCATCATTTTTAGTTTTATCGAGTATAAATTAATTAAAGTTTTTAATTAAAAGTGACAAGTCAAATCTGAAATGGTCAACATAAAAAAGTCAAATCTGAACAGTGATTTCGAATAGTTACTCGATTCGAGATGGTTTGACAATGATCAAGTTACTATGACGATGATCCGAGATGCCTTAAAGATGATTCGAGATGGGTTCGAAGTGCAAGTTTCTTATCCGAGATAGTTCGAGTCTTTATAATATGATCCAAGATATGATCCGAGACGATACCAGATGGGTTCGAGTCTTTAAGATATAATCTTAAATGGGTTTGAGATGCAAGTTATCAATCCGAGATGGGTTTGAATCTTCAAAGCAGATGATCCGAGTTAGTCCGAGATGATCTGAGTCTTCAAATAGATGATCCGAAATGAAACCGAGACACAGAGAATTTTTCGAAACAAACGCAGATGCAGTCCAAAACAGTGTGATATCAGACCTGAGCCTAGAAACAGGTTCAAACAGGCTCTGATATCAATTTTAAGTCCCAAAAACAGGATCTAACGATATCACACGTAGCTTGAATGGTGGCGGAATCACACAACCAAGCTAAGAATCAAGATAGAAGAAAATAAGATGAAGTAGAAAGATTTAACTTGCATACAAATGTAATATTTGTCTCATACAAGTATGAGAGCAAAACCACCAAGGAGCCACTAACCCTAATACATCATTTACTATTTATAGTAAATGGTTAGTGCTCCATTACCCTAAACCCTTAGGCCTAAAAGCCTTCCCCAAGACCATTTATACAAGATACACACATTACTAATGTAATTAATGCATAAACCTAATTAGCGCCTAACAAGATGCAACTTTAGTATAAAAACAACAAAGATCCTTAATCTGATTTCTCATTTTTACTCTAGCTTGCAACTCTCCAATAATGTTCTCCGATGGGTAATATGACAATGTTCCGGCATAACCTCATTAGAGACACTCATTTCATCCTCCAAGTTCGTAATATTTTGTTCAGCAATCTGATTACTTGTTGATGCTCCATTCTGATTGCTTGGACCCGCAGATTGATTTAGTAAACTTGTAATATTCTCTTGGCTCACCATGAGAATCAGAGTCATCTGATTGATCAAAAGTGGGTGCTGTGTTGTTCACACCTAGTTTGGCTATAGGTTCTTGTTGTGTGTTGCTCGGAACTGCTTCAGAATCATTTATGCCAACTTGTGACTGGAAAGCACTATTGGTCTAGGAACTTGTTCTTGAGCAGACATTTGTTGTTTCTGATATAGCAATACAAGATCCTCTTCAGTAGGTTTATTCGGCAGTTTAAAGGAATCCCATAAACTCTCATAATTAAACAACCAAGGATCACTAGGTTTCCGTGTAGGTGATGTGTATCTTTGGCACTCAACATGTTGAGTAAGAATAACCCAGTTTATGCTAGGAAGATAAGATCTTCTCAAAGTACTAGCATATCCCACAAAAACCCCTCTAGAGACTTAGCTCCAAATTTACCATCCGGGTCAATAGCTGTGCATGAAGATCTAAACGGTTCTAAAAACTCAAAATTTGGTTTTCGCTTATTAAGCAACTCAAAGCATGTCTTCTTGTGAGCCTTGACCGTTAATACTCGATTAAGTGTGTAACAAGCAGAGGCAACCGCTTCACTCTAAAAGCTGACAGGCAATTTAGAATCTATGAGCATTGCACGTGCTATTTCAATAAGAGTTTGATTCTTTCGTTCAACTACTCCAATTTGTTGCAGAGTATAGGGTGTAGTGAATTCATGAAGTATTCTTCTATCGTTGCAAAACTCCATCATTCTGTTGTTTTTTAATTCAGTACCATGGTGGCAACGAATCCTTCTTATCGGTAGATGGTACAAATTCTCCAACTTTCTAAAAAAAATCATCATACTTTCAAACGTCTCGTATTTTCTAGAAATAGAACCCATGAAAATCTTGAGTAGTCATTAGTTACAACAAGGCAATATAGATCACCATATATACTTTTGACGTTAACTAGCCTAAAGAAATCCATATGTAACCTCTCCAGTGGCAGCTTGATAGAGTTTAGGAGTTTTCTTGGATGAGATTTCTTGTGTTGCTTGCCTTTTTTACAACTAATACAATCATCACTCAAGTGGAAACTTTTAAGATTCACACCCTCCACCAGATTGTTGTGCATCATATAATTCATCTTTCGTAAATGGATATGTCCCATCTTTCGATGCCATAAGATCGATTCCTTTTCTGTAGCCTTTTATACAAAACATTGTGCCGATTTCGTAGTAGTAGATGCAACACTCATGTCGAGGACATCGAGATCATTTTCTCATGGAGTGCGCATGAGGATCCACTCTTCGAGAATTTTGAATCCCGGCTTTAGAATGAGGCACTCTTTATTTGTAAAGTGAGTTGTAAACTTTTTATCATAGATCCGGGAGATACTCAGCAAGTTATTCTCTAATTCGGCAATGTAGTTGACTTTGTCAAAAGAAACCACGCCGTTCGTTTGGATTCCCTCACCGATTATCATTCCTCCTTGAGTACCCGCAAACCCTACATAGCCTCCTTTGATTGATTTAACATCATATAACAAGGCCAACATCCCAGTCATGTGTCGAGAAGCTCTGCTATCCATTATCCTCTTAGAAATTATTGACCTTGGGAGCCCCTTCACATGCAATTAAAAAATTATTTAAACAGTGGTACCCAAGCTGTCACACCCCGACCCGCAGCGGAAATAAGAGTCGGGGCATAATTGGGTTATCACCAAAGCACATGACATTTACTATTATGTTTCATAATTAAATGAAGTCAAAGTTACATTTCTCAAACCTTCAAACATGTTCATTCATTACAAAGGAAAATAACCAAACATAATAATCCAAACACTAAATCATTTTATTTCTTCTAATCCAGGTCCTACGTGTTCCTAGCTGCTGCTGGTTCACCTGTATCATGTGTAAAATGGGAAGTTTTTGGGTCAACATAAGTTGGCGAGTGAACCTTATAGATAAACATTTAATAATGATTTTCTGGTTAGTTTATCAATAAAATATTGTGCATAATCATAAAAGAGCATATGCATGAAGTCAAGCAATGGCAACATCGGTTACAATTATAACATACATTAACAATCGATTACATACATGAACATACCAACATCATATGATAATTAACATAAATGAACTGTGAGATCAAGGCTCAATCAAACGGAGCCGATCGTATTGCATGAACTGAAAATGTAAATTGAACTGTGTGCTCAAGGCTCAATCAAACGGAGCCGAGTGTATTGCATGAACTTGAAATGAAAATAAATGACCGATCAAGGCTCAATCAAACGGAGCCGATCGTCGGGCACGCCCTGATCAACCGCATAATAAAATGGGGATCAAACTCAACCTCGAGGGATGGGGAGCTACGGCCTCAGCAATTGCATGTACTGAAATAATAACTTGCAAACAATCCTAACTACTGAACAGCAACAACTAACACACATGTCATGATATGATATATATGCACAATAACTTAGTTATAATAAGAAAATGAATAAGACACATGATACACCCCAAAAATGTGATTAAAACGGGGAATTTGAAGGGTTCACTCACATTGGGTGCGTTGGATTTGAATTGGTGAGATGCGCACGATTTAGACGAAACGAGTTAACGAGGAATCACTGACCTAAATAATAATAGGAAAAAAATATATTAAATGGATGGATTTTATTAAAGATTTTTAATGGGATTTTTAGATATATTTTTGTGAGTTTATGGCTATTTTCTATCCTTAAAAATGTTATTTTTAAGTATTTTTAATTGATTTTTAATTTAAATAAAACAAATAATTATTTAAAAAAAATATATTTTTTTTACTGTTTGACCGTTGACCGTTGACCGTTGACCGGTTCGGTCAGCGGTAATTCTTGCGCCGAGCGGGATTCGAACCTGTGACCTTCCGTTCACGCGCACGTAGCTCTACCAACTGAGCTACGTGACTAACCCGTTAGAAATCTAGTTTTAATTATATTAATACACTTATTCGAATTTACCGAAAATTCCTTTATTTTACAAAACGTTTTATTCTCATTGAACCGGTGTTTGTGTCGAGACTCGATCGCGTGACGTGCAGTTTGTGTTGCACACAGTCCACCGCTGGACTGTGTGTCTAACCCGGTTATATTCTTGAATTATATTATACTTAACAACTACTCAATCTAACCCGGTTAGTTTTATGAATAAAAAGGAATGTTATTACGCAGCGTGTGTGTAGCAAGGATCGAACTCGGGACTCGTATATAAACTTTGCACACAGTCCACCGCTGGACTGTGTGTCTAACCCGTTAACTATCCGAATTTTATTTATTCTTAACCCGTTGTTATGTTCGTCTTCTTCACTATAATTACCGGTTTTACACAGATCACTGGTTCCGGGTTCTACTTCTTAAATAACATGATTACTAGTTTGAAATGAACAAACCGAACAGTTTGGGTAAAAGAAATACCGGACAGGTCGTCTTCTTCAGGAAGTCCGGCGAGAACAGGCAACTCTGTTATTGAAACTTCGGCTGAGAGGGGCTAATCAACAGAATTAAAGAATTAAATTTGAAATTGAAACAGAGTACATGGATTATTTACACGATTGAATGTGTTTACCGTCAACTAGCGTTATTCCGGCAAATTCCAGAATTTCTCCGGCGAAACCAGAAATCCAGCAAAGTCTTCTGTGACTGACTTTGAGTGACGGAATAATGTTAGTAGTGTCCTAACAATAGATTGAAACAGCAAGAGAGTAGAATCTTACTGGTTTGAGTTGGACACGGTTTTCCGGCGAGAGTTGCAGAGGATTCCGGCGACAATTTTCTTGAGCTCAAAAGACTTGAAAACGCGACGAAAAGGGTTTGGAGTGTATTTGCGACAGTTCTGAATCGTATAAATGATTGGAATCAGAATTATTTGAAGCTTGAATGTTTTTCGGTTTCAAAACCCAAAAACTTGAAGTTCATTCAATCTGAACTTTAATTAGAAACCGATATGCGTCGGTTATAAGTTAATTAAACGAACGAAAACTGATTTGGCGATTTGGCTCACCGATTTCCGTTATACAGATATCAGTAACCGTTAATCCGAGTTTGCGTATAAAATTTAATTGTTTCATAATACTAACAGAAAACAATTTGTGGCGGAATGGTTTGGAGACGGAAAGATAAGTCATTGGAGGCAGTTGACCCGGGTTCGAGTCCGGTCAGCTCCAACTATTTTTTATTTATTTTATTTTAACTTTTTATCAAATATAATTTTTATAGTTTAGTTTATATATTAATTATGTAACGTTTAAACTCAAAATACTCATAAATACTTAATGAAATTTCGTAACTTGGTATTTGATTGCAAAACGAAGCGGGTTTTGGAGACCCGATTTATACAAATGTTACAGTATCCCCTACTTTTAGGAATTTCGTCCCGAAATTCAAACAGTTGATGTAGTAGGGAAAAGATGAGGGTATTTTTCACGCATTGAGTCTTCACGTTCCCAAGTAAACTCAGGTCCCCGTTTCGACTCCCAGCGTACCCTAACAATAGGAATGCGACTTCGACGTAGACGCTTTTCTCCATAGTCCATAATCTCTACTGGCCTTTCGATAAAATGCATGGATTCATCAATCTGAATATCCTCCAGTGGAATATGAAGATTCTCATCAGCGAGGCACTTCTTCAAGTTCGACACGTGGAATGTGGGATGAATTCTGTCGAGTTCTTCCGGTAGGTCAAGCTTGTAAGCTACAGGACCTACTCTTTCGAGTATTTTGAAAGGTCCTACGTAACATGGTGCTAGCTTTCCCTTTTGACCAAAACGAACTACTCCCTTCCACGGTGACACTTTTAAAAGCACATGATCACCAACGCTAAACTCCAAGGGCTTCCGTCGTTTATCTGCGTAACTCTTTTGACGACTTTGAGCCGCTAGAAGATTGTTTCTGATTTGATGAATCTTATCTGTTGTTTCTTGGATCAATTCCGGACCAGTAATTTGAGCTTCCCCAATTTCGTGCCAACAAACAGGAGATCGACACTTTCGACCATATAAAGCTTCAAAAGGTGCCATGCCTATACTAGAATGATAACTGTTGTTGTACGAAAATTCGACTAACGGTAGGTGGGCGTCCCAATTTCCCTTGAAGTCTATGACACATGCTCTAAGCATATCCTCAAGGGTTTGAATGGTGCGCTCAGACTGTCCATCAGTTTGGGGATGATAGGCGGTACTGAGATCTAGTCGAGTGCCCATTGCGGATTGTACTGCCTGCCATGTCCGTGAGGTGAAACGACCATCACGATCAGAAATAATACTTAATGGAACTCCATGACGGCTGACGATTTCGCTGATATAAATACGAGCAAGCTTTTCGTTCTTAAAATCTTCTCGAATAGGAATAAAGTGAGCTGATTTTGTGAGTCGGTCTATAATCACCCATATAGTGTCATACCCACTAGAAGTGCGAGGTAACCCGGTAATGAAATCCATGGTTATATTTTCCCACTTCCAGACAGGTATTTCTGGTTGGACCAGAAGTCCTGAGGGTCTTTGGTGTTCAGCCTTTACTTTAGAACAAGTGAGACACTTGGAAACAAAAACGGCAATATCTTTCTTCATTCCAGGCCACCAATAGGTGTACCGTAGGTCTTGATACATCTTATCGGCTCCTGGGTGTATAGAATATCGCGACTTATGGGCTTCATGCATGAGCGTTTCACGAAGATTGATATGGTTAGGAATCCATATACGATCTAGGTAATACAAAATACCATCAGATTTAGTTTCCAGCTTTAGCTCGGCTCCACAGGACATCTCCTTTTGTACATCTTCCTCTGTTATTGAAACGTGTTGAGCTTCTCGAATTTGATCCTTAATATTGGTTATAATTTGCGAACATAGAAGATGAATAGAGTTCGCATAGCCCTTTCGACTAAGTGCATCAGCCACCACATTTGCTTTACCAGGGTGGTATTTGATTTCACAGTCGTAATCATTTAGAAGTTCGACCCATCTCCGTTGCCTCATATTTAACTCTTTCTGATTGAAGATGTGTTGAAGACTCTTATGGTCAGTGTATATTTCACACTTCGTGCCATAAAGATAATGTCTCCATATCTTAAGAGCGAATACAACGGCTCCAAGTTCAAGGTCATGAGTGGTGTAGTTCTTTTCGTGAGTCTTGAGTTGCCTTGAGGCATAAGCTATGACTTTTCCTCTTTGCATGAGAACGCATCCTAATCCTTGCCCTGACGCGTCGCAATAGACTACAAAATCATCACAACCTTCAGGAAGAGTGAGGATTGGTGCATCACAAAGTCTTTGCTTGAGGGTTTGAAAAGCTTCTTCTTGCTTGGGCCCCCATACAAATGGTTTCCCTTTATGGGTTAAAGCCGTGAGTGGCACCGCAATGCGAGAGAAGTTTGAAATGAATCGACGATAGTAACCAGCAAGTCCAAGAAAAGACCTTACTTCAGTTGGCGTACGTGGAGCTTGCCATTCTTGAACTGCTTTGATCTTTGATGGGTCCACATGTATTCCTTTGTCATTGACTATATGCCCAAGAAATTGCACCTCTTTTAACCAGAATTCACATTTAGAGAACTTGGCATAAAGCTTTTCCTTTTCTAGAAGTGCAAGAACAAGTCGCAGATGACGCTCATGCTCAGCTTTAGATTTTGAATAGATAAGAATATCGTCGATGAACACAATAACAAATCGATCAAGGTAAGGTTTGCAGACTCTATTCATTAGGTCCATGAAAACAGCTGGTGCGTTGGTTAATCCAAACGGCATAACCATGAATTCATAGTGACCATAACGAGTTCGAAAAGCAGTTTTAGGGACGTCTTCTTCATGCACCCTAAGCTGATGATAGCCCGATCGAAGGTCGATTTTCGAAAAGCAACTGGCACCTTGTAGCTGGTCAAGAAGATCATCTATACGAGGTAAAGGATATCGATTTTTGATAGTTAACTTGTTGAGCTCTCTGTAATCGATGCACATGCGAAAAGATCCATCCTTCTTCTTTACGAAAAGTACAGGTGCACCCCAAGGCGATGAGCTGGGGCGTATAAATCCCTTGTCAGTCAACTCTTGCAATTGACTGGCTAGCTCTTGCATTTCAGAGGGGGCTAACCTATATGGAGATTTTGCCACTGGTGTAGCACCAGGTATAAGATCGATACGAAACTCGACATCTCTGATTGGAGGAAGTCCTGAAATGTCGTCAGGAAAAACTTGTGGAAAATCTTTTACAACAGGAATATCTTCAAGTTTCTTTTCTGCGGTCCCCTTCTTGATGATATGAGCTAAAAACGCGACATAATTCTTGCGAAGGTATTTCTGAGCTTGAAGGCAAGACATTAAGTTGAGTCCTTTCGCCGAGGTTTCTCCAATAATTCGAAGAGTCTGACCTTTGAAAGAGGAATACGAATAAATTTCTCACGACATACAACTTCCGCATTATGCTGACTAAGCCAATCCATTCCGACTATGATGTCGAAACTTCCCAGCTTCATAGGAATAAGATCGACTGAGAAATCGTGATCGTTTAGGGTGAGCGTACAGTTGCGTAAAATAGAATCTAACGAAACTGGTTTTCATCTGCAACTTCCACTGTTATGGATTCCGCGAGCTTATCTCGATTTTTACTTAAGATAGGTTCAAACTCTAATGACACGAAACTTCTATCCGCACCAGTATCAAATAACATAGAGGCATATCTACCATTTATAAGAAACGTACCGTTGACCACATTGCCGTCAGCTCTGGCCTGGTTTGCGTTAATATTGAAAGCCCTTCCTCTAGCAGGTGGAGGAGCTTGATTTGCTTGGTTCACTGGGTTGGCTTGGGCCTGAGCATGAATAATATTGACCAGCCTTGGACATGAGTTCCTGAAATGACTTGGATCTCCACAATTGAAACATGCCCGCATAGGTTGGCCCATAGGGTAGTTGGGTTGATAGTATGTTTGGGCTAAATGTTGAGTGGGTGGAAATGGTTGTTGTTGTTGGGCTTGACCCATAAATTGTTGGTGGGTTTGGGTTATAGGTTGGTGGCGATTTGTTCGTTGAGGTGCGCGGCATTGTTGTACAAGGTGTCCAGCGCGACCGCAGCTGGTACAGTACTGGCAAGGATAGTCAGGGGAGTGGTGATACTGACAACGGTTACATTTTGGTAGTGGTCCTGTGTATGGTCTTTTGTATGGCGCGGGTGGAGGAGTGGCTTGAGTGATGGGTGCAGCAGGAACAGGGGTGTTGGTGTGGGTGACTGCAAAGTTCCTGTTGTTACGCTTCCTCTTGTTAGCAAATTTGGAGGAAGGAGTGTGGTGGTTTGAGGTTTGTCCCTCAGCAGGGGTTTTCTTCTTTTCCTCCTTGAACTTCCCATTACGAATTCGGTTTTCGGTCAGTTCTGTCGCCAATTCCATGGCAGCTTCTAGTGTTACCGGTGAAACGCTGAGGACCGAATCCTGGATTTTCGAGGGAAGTCCTCGAATGTAATGTTCGATCAGATGGTAGGTTGGAGTGAATAAGTTTGGTACCATCTGGTTCAACTCCAAGAACCGTTTGTTGTAAGTAGAGTGATCACCATCTTTTTGTTTCAGGGCATGAAATTCATCTTCCAATTTCTTAATCTCACTCCTAGGACAGAATCGCCTAGTCATGATTTCCCTTAACTCCTCCCAAGTTAAGGACATCGCATCTTCCGTTCCCCTCTTTCCCTTCTCGGTATTCCACCAAGTGAGAGCTACCCCAAGTAGTCTCCCGGTGGCATAACGAACTTTGCGATCCTCAGGACAATCGCAGTTTAAGAAAACGTTTTCCATCTCCTCGAACCAACGCTGGAGAGCAGTGACTCCCTCAGTCCCTTCGAATTTTGGGGGATCGCAAGACTTAAAATGTTTGTAGGTGCATTTGCTGGTAGGAGGGTCGTTGATGATCTGGTCCTGTTGTTGAGGAGGGTTAGTAGGATTTGCAGCAAGAGCTTGTTGTACTTGTACTACAATGTCAGGTAATATCGTGGCCATTTGGTTGGCGATATGGGTGGCCAATCGTTCCTGAGACTTTTCCGATTTCCTACTCCTTCGATGCGATCTATACGACATCTACAGGATCATAAAATGAGAAGATTGTGAGTTTATGGTATCTTTTAGGTGTCATGTGTCTTAAAAAAAATGAAAATAACATAAATATCAATAATGCAACTACATCCGAAGGATGTCTTGGGTTCGCTCATGTTGGGCCTCAAATGTCCCCCATACCTTCACCTATATAGTCATGTGGGCCCCCATGGCTATTGGTTTGGTAGGATTCACATTAGTATTGGCAATTTAACACTCGCATCCCCCGAATGCTAACCACAAAATATGTTCATGAGATGTTTGGTCGGAACGTGTCCAGGTGTAGACACAATGACAACTCAAAGTGGGATTAGCTCTCACGACGTTTGGTATAGCATGCTTTGGCCTAATAGGTATTTCGTACTCTCATCGTTGGTCCCCAGGTAGGCAAACTGGTCCTTTATTTTGGATTTATACGAATGCCAGCCTAGACAGGACGTTCCGACTACCGGTACTAGTACCCTTCCAGTTACTACATGCCCGTCATGAGAACTCACTTTGATGAGATTTGAAAACACGAAAATCGTTGTAAAATCAATCATGATGTGGTGTGTGCTTGCATGGATGTGATATGTTATGATCATACGATTTCATGATAAGCATTATTTGATAATACACACTTATGAACATGCTTGAACAATATCAAATGTAACATTTTAACATAAACATATAAACATCATGAAATTTGGCATATAACACACAAAATTCTTATAAGTTTCTAATCGACTATAGTATAGGCTCTAAGGGTCTAATAACCTATCCTATATCCCTATAGTCATGGCTCTGATACCAATCTGTCACACCCCGACCCGCAGCGGAAATAAGAGTCGGGGCATAATTGGGTTATCACCAAAGCACATGACATTTACTATTATGTTTCATAATTAAATGAAGTCAAAGTTACATTTCTCAAACCTTCAAACATGTTCATTCATTACAAAGGAAAATAACCAAACATAATAATCCAAACACTAAATCATTTTATTTCTTCTAATCCAGGTCCTACGTGTTCCTAGCTGCTGCTGGTTCACCTGTATCATGTGTAAAATGGGAAGTTTTTGGGTCAACATAAGTTGGCGAGTGAACCTTATAGATAAACATTTAATAATGATTTTCTGGTTAGTTTATCAATAAAATATTGTGCATAATCATAAAAGAGCATATGCATGAAGTCAAGCAATGGCAACATCGGTTACAATTATAACATACATTAACAATCGATTACATACATGAACATACCAACATCATATGATAATTAACATAAATGAACTGTGAGATCAAGGCTCAATCAAACGGAGCCGATCGTATTGCATGAACTGAAAATGTAAATTGAACTGTGTGCTCAAGGCTCAATCAAACGGAGCCGAGCGTATTGCATGAACTTGAAATGAAAATAAATGACCGATCAAGGCTCAATCAAACGGAGCCGATCGTGCGGGCACGCCCTGATCAACCGCATAATAAAATGGGATCAAACTCAACCTCGAGGGATGGGGAGCTACGGCCTCAGCAATTGCATGTACTGAAATAATAACTTGCAAACAATCCTAACTACTGAACAGCAACAACTAACACACATGTCATGATATGATATATAGCACAATAACTTAGTTATAATAAGAAAATGAATAAGACACATGATACACCCAAAAATGTGATTAAAACGGGGAATTTGAAGGGTTCACTCACATTGGGTGCGTTGGATTTGAATTGGTGAGATGCGCACGATTTAGACGAAACGAGTTAACGAGGAATCACTGACCTAAATAATAATAGGAAAAAAATATATTAAATGGATGGATTTTATTAAAGATTTTTAATGGGATTTTTAGATATATTTTTGTGAGTTTATGGCTATTTTCTATCCTTAAAAATGTTATTTTTAAGTATTTTTAATTGATTTTTAATTTAAATAAAACAAATAATTATTTAAAAAAAATATATTTTTTTTACTGTTTGACCGTTGACCGTTGACCGTTGACCGGTTCGGTCAGCGGTAATTCTTGCGCCGAGCGGGATTCGAACCTGTGACCTTCCGTTCACGCGCACGTAGCTCTACCAACTGAGCTACGTGACTAACCCGTTAGAAATCTAGTTTTAATTATATTAATACACTTATTCGAATTTACCGAAAATTCCTTTATTTTACAAAACGTTTTATTCTCATTGAACCGGTGTTTGTGTCGAGACTCGATCGCGTGACGTGCAGTTTGTGTTGCACACAGTCCACCGCTGGACTGTGTGTCTAACCCGGTTATATTCTTGAATTATATTATACTTAACAACTACTCAATCTAACCCGGTTAGTTTTATGAATAAAAAGGAATGTTATTACGCAGCGTGTGTGTAGCAAGGATCGAACTCGGGACTCGTATATAAACTTTGCACACAGTCCACCGCTGGACTGTGTGTCTAACCCGTTAACTATCCGAATTTTATTTATTCTTAACCCGTTGTTATGTTCGTCTTCTTCACTATAATTACCGGTTTTACACAGATCACTGGTTCCGGGTTCTACTTCTTAAATAACATGATTACTAGTTTGAAATGAACAAACCGAACAGTTTGGGTAAAAGAAATACCGGACAGGTCGTCTTCTTCAGGAAGTCCGGCGAGAACAGGCAACTCTGTTATTGAAACTTCGGCTGAGAGGGGCTAATCAACAGAATTAAAGAATTAAATTTGAAATTGAAACAGAGTACATGGATTATTTACACGATTGAATGTGTTTACCGTCAACTAGCGTTATTCCGGCAAATTCCAGAATTTCTCCGGCGAAACCAGAAATCCAGCAAAGTCTTCTGTGACTGACTTTGAGTGACGGAATAATGTTAGTAGTGTCCTAACAATAGATTGAAACAGCAAGAGAGTAGAATCTTACTGGTTTGAGTTGGACACGGT
The DNA here is from genome assembly GCA_947069175.1 of Scalesia atractyloides. Classification (NCBI taxonomy): domain Eukaryota; kingdom Viridiplantae; phylum Streptophyta; class Magnoliopsida; order Asterales; family Asteraceae; genus Scalesia; species Scalesia atractyloides. Next base: position 59,262,394 of record CAMTDV010000020.1, read on the forward strand.
TTTCCGGCGAGAGTTGCAGAGGATTCCGGCGACAATTTTCTTGAGCTCAAAAGACTTGAAAACGCGACGAAAAGGGTTTGGAGTGTATTTGCGACAGTTCTGAATCGTATAAATGATTGGAATCAGAATTATTTGAAGCTTGAATGTTTTTCGGTTTCAAAACCCAAAAACTTGAAGTTCATTCAATCTGAACTTTAATTAGAAACCGATATGCGTCGGTTATAAGTTAATTAAACGAACGAAAACTGATTTGGCGATTTGGCTCACCGATTTCCGTTATACAGATATCAGTAACCGTTAATCCGAGTTTGCGTATAAAATTTAATTGTTTCATAATACTAACAGAAAACAATTTGTGGCGGAATGGTTTGGAGACGGAAAGATAAGTCATTGGAGGCAGTTGACCCGGGTTCGAGTCCGGTCAGCTCCAACTATTTTTTATTTATTTTATTTTAACTTTTTATCAAATATAATTTTTATAGTTTAGTTTATATATTAATTATGTAACGTTTAAACTCAAAATACTCATAAATACTTAATGAAATTTCGTAACTTGGTATTTGATTGCAAAACGAAGCGGGTTTTGGAGACCCGATTTATACAAATGTTACACAAGCCCTCTCGGTCTTGGGTGGGTTTTGAATGTCAAACTTTGGTACACTAACACTCTTATCTTCAACAACTTGTTCAACCTTTGACTCGGTTGTAACAGATGTTTTGACTGTCTCAGAAGATGGTTTAGTTTTGATCACCCAAGTTTGTTGCTTAGAAATTGACTTTTTCGGGTAGAATTTTGAATCTTTTTTTATCTTTCTTGATTGATGATTCAATAGTTTCTTTATTTAAAACATTAGTAGGTACTAGTTTCTCATTGTTGTTATATTCCGTTTTTCTTTTCTAGATATGTGTTGCAACAAACTTTGGAGATTTGTTATTCACATCTTCTCATGACTTCTTATCATGGTAAACATGTTTAGAATTGGAACAATATTGTCCAATATGTCCGACTTCATTACACTTGAAGCATGTCCTTTTGTCAGTGACAGAGGATTTCTAAACCTTCTCACGACGCTTTTTCTCAGCTTAGAACTCATCATTCGATTGTTCCTTTGCCAAACTCTCTTTCTCGCTTTCTGAGCTTGTTCCGAAAACAAAGTTTACTTTTCTTATAAAATTTGGTTTTCAAAACTTATCGTTCTACTTCATTACATGCCCCAACCCTTTCCTTTTGCTTTTAGGAGAACTTATACCTTTGTGATTATTATTATAAGAATTTTTGGGTTTAGAGTAGTAAGTTGCATTCAAATTTTCAAGCTCTGAAAGGCTTACTTCAATCATTTTAATCACTTGTTCGACCTTGTCAAGATTCACATTCTGAATCGGAAATTCTTGATCAGAATACAGTTTATCTTATCCTTTCATTTTGTAAGCAACCAAATTAGGATCATAATCCAAAGTAGATTCCGATTTTCCAAAATAGTTCTTATGAAAACTTTCTTAATTTTCAGAAGGTGAACTTGAAATGGTTTCTCCACGTTCGACTCAGCACTCTCAAATTCTGTGTTGTCACTCTCACTTCCTAAAACCTTTCTACCACATTTTCACCACATAAGATTCACAGTCATTTTCCGATTTAGTGTATGTTACATCGATGTTCTCAGGCAGCTTGTTGTTCTGATCAGTTTTTAGTTTTAAATTGAACACCTTTTCCACCCAGATGGTTTTTTCCTGTAATAACTTTCCCACATGGGTATTGGAACTCGACTGTAACATGCACTTTTGCTCTTACCATTTTTATCATCTTCTTACTTCTCAATTTTCGGATGAATATTATCAATGACATATGAATTAGTGGAATAATTGATTAACAATTTGTTAACCCGTTCTGTCTCAATTTTCATTTTCTCCAATTCACTTTTTAGCTCGGAAATTGTATTTAGATAAATGTTTATGGCCATTTGCTTGTCCATAATGGTTGCCTTGAGCATCGAAAGTGTGGCACCATCTTCCCTATTAGCTTGTTCATATTGTCTAATAGTTCTGCTTAATTTGTCATATGCTTCTTTAGTTTCCTTATAATCACTTAACAAATTATCATAAAGTTTTTTCAATTCTTTGTATTTTTTATCTTTTTCAAAACATTCATTGCAATGCTCTGCGCACTTCTTGCAAGGTTTTTCAATTTCAACAATTTGAACTTTAACCTCTTCCTTTACCGACTCCTTGATAGACTCTTTCACAAACTCAATCTCCTGGACTTCCTCTGAAATTACCTCTTTTAGATTAGCCATCATAGCCTTGTTGGCTATCTCAACTAGGTTCTCGACAATCATCTCTTTGTTCACGTCTATCAGCTCCACAACTTCAGACTTTGTCTCTTCCTCACATTGTGCTTTGTAGCTTGGATCGAAGTAACCTACAAAACTTGGAAACATATCAGGTGGAATTAAATGTCTAATGGCACTGTGTAAAAGATTTTCTTCTTTAGAACGTTGCTCGTGATAGTATTCTTCAATTATAGCTTCATCAAAGATTGCTTCAGAACAGTCTTCTTCAGGTTTGGGTTCCTCGATTATCTCAGCTAACAACGTGACACTTTCATTCATCGAGATGTATTTGTTCCAATTCAATCCTTCATCCTCTTGAGCAACCACTAAGGCTTTGTCTTTCGAACTCGAGGGACCATCTTCAATCTAAACCATCCTTGAGTTGTTTAAGGTTGCGGTCAATCATATATAGCCTTCTTATAGTAGTCATCTCCAAACAAATTCTGATTACCATTCACTTCATGGTATTTAAGCAAGTAACATTCGATTTATCATAACCAAGTTTGCAATCGAGTCTTCCCAAGCTACTTCTTCCTATGATCTCCATAAAGCGTTGTGCCCTTCGAACAATTGACGCCATGCACTACTTTATATCTATCAATTCCTATTCTTCTGAATCGATCTGATTTAAGTCTTCTTTCGTCATATCTAGGTTCCCGATCTTTCCGGCCACCAGGCTTTCATATGATTCTAGCACAGATGTAAGCAATGGAATGTGCTTAGTAGTTTGTTCGTTGAAATATTTTGCATTTTCTAGATTCACGGCAATGTTGCATTGTAAAATCCGCTGGTTTGAATTGGCTTGAGTGCTTTGGCCATTCTGAAAACTATTCAAGTTTTGTGAGGATTCCGGTGTTTGAGGAGAGTTAGGCTCGTATGATGGAAATGACTGAAAACCTCCAGATTGGTTTGAAGACGGATTTGAAGAGTTATTTGCACTGAAGGTTGTTTGGATCTTTGGACTTTGAGTGTTTGATACAGAACTGCCTTTGTAATACAAGTTTACGTCTTGCTGAATATGCGATCCTTTGGTTTTTACCATTTTCTGCATCTCCAACTCATGACCTTCTAACTTTTTATAAATCTTGACAAATTGATTGTACTGTATTCTGGGCTGTTTTCAAGATCGTGAGATAGGTAGACCATTCACCTTCAGGTAGTGCATCAGCAAGTTTGTCTACCAACTCTTCATTATCTTTTTATATGCCCAACCGTTTCATCTCGACCACAAGATGACAGTACCTCTCGATCAGCTATTTCATGCTTTCACCTGTCAGAAGATTGAATATGTCAAACTCCTTCTTCAATAGCGCCTTTTTGCTCTTTATTATTTGAGTGCTTCCTTGGAATTTAACTCTCAAAGTATTCCAAAGTGATTGAGCATCACCGTCGTGTTGCAAAGGAGACAAAATATCTTCTTTATCAACTTGTTGAAGAATGTTTAAAATTTTCTTTTTCATTTATGAACTTCTCCTTCTCTGTTGCTGTAAACTGCATTAGTGTCTTTTCTAATCCATTGTCGCCCGTTGGTGTAGCATATTTTTCCTCAACAGTGTACCAACAATTCAGATAATTCTCTTGTACCCAGTTTACAAATCTTTCGCTCTAGCCGTGATAATCTTTGAAGCACATCAATTTCAGGGGCTTCGTCATTGTCCCCATTTCATTTTCAAGATTCATGTTTTTTGTTGTGGATGTTGTGAATACGTTGAAGAATTCGTTTTCCATATTGTCGAGAAAATTGGTCAAAAGTTACTTTGTGCAAAGTGAATCTTGTGTGGGGTGATGCTTGGTGCGATCTGAAACTTCAAACAACAAAAACACTGATTAAAGTTCACTTTGTGGGAGTTGGTATATAACCTCGTGTAAAGTGCAAGTTTCAAAATCAACAAAAACTTCACTTCATGCGAAGTGGATGTTCACTACGTGCGGAGTGAGGGTATAAGATCGTGCGAAGTGAGTTTAAAATTTTACGTTTTTATGAAATTTTTGTCATGATTTCGGTTATTTTAAGCTCCGGTCCTTTCAAGGGTTTTACTATAATGGATTTTACGTATTATACTGAAAAATCGGTCCATTTGTCCATGAAATTGTTGAAAAATGAAAAAAATGAGAAGTATGAGTAGAATAGAAGTGTAGAATCTTGATCAAGTCTTCAAATAAGGCCATCCATAGCTCTGATACCACTTGTAGGATCTTCTTATCCAATAAGCACAAGACCTAATCTGATTAACTAGTTATAATATGTGCGAAATCCTTTTTATAACAAGTGACATTATCAAGATTACAATTTAAAGTGGTAAACGTGTATAATCCTGAAACAAACTAGGCAGGGCTTCACCGTACCACTCAGCAAACTATTATAGACACAAGACCACAACTCAAACTATATATAGACATTCCAGTTTGCACGAGTTGGTGTTGGTGCATAATGTTTATTGCCTACATCTAGGATATGTTGATTGTATATATAGGGCTTAGAACGTCAGTTTGTAAATGTTATTGTATATGTTATTTGTTTAGAACATGACTCGTACAAGTGAGTCACATGACTCGTACGAGTGACACTCTGTCACTCGTACGAGGCAACCACTCGCATGAGTCACACTCTCTGTTACACACTCTCCTGTGCGAGTCATGTCGACCTATAAATAGAGGAGTGTTGTGTCAGAGTTAGGAATCCTGTTGGTGTGGCGAAGCCCTACTGAACTGTTTACTTGCACTATAGTTTGTTCACGTCTATCAATATATTCAAAGCATTTAAGTAGTAGATCTCACTTGTTTGTTTGTCAACCTCACTAACAATGAATGTCGCCTCTGTTAGTTGAGTTAGATCGGTCCGGTGCTCATCGGAGGAGTAGATCCCCCATTCACAAGTGGTATCAGAGCCTTGAGGACTGATCTGCTGACAAACATCAAGTTTCTACCAACAGTTTCAGATTCAGATTTACCATTGGAGCTTGCTAATTCTACACTTGTAACATTCATTGTAAAACGGGTTCTAAAACCCGCTCCGTTTAAATAAATCTAATATAAGATATGAGGTTTGTTACGTATTTATGTTAATCGTTCAAATTCGTTATATAAATTTATGTAAGTAATAAATAAATTAAAAGAGTTAAAATAATAAATAAATAATACCTAATAATAATATTAATAAATAAAAATAAAAAATAAATATAAAGGGGTGACCGGGTTTCGAACCCGGGTCTGCATGGAACTAACACACACACAACACACCACTGAGCTACACGCACATATTTGTTATAATCCTAAAACAATTAAATTATATACTAAAACAACCGCTGAACTTGAAGTTCAAATCGCAGAGCTGTAACAGCCGGAGATTTAATCCAGCAATCAAGGACTCGTTTTTCAGTTACAATTAACAATTGAAACCGTTTTAATCATAAGATTTAAATCAAAATCGTGAATCTTTCAAGAGCAGTTACACATCATCAATCATTGAAACCGAAAACATTAAAAATCATAACTGCCTCTCCACCTATAAATAGCGACCCTACACCTCAATTGAACTCGCTCACACCCAACTATTCTTTCTAAAACTATGGAAAGAACATCTCTGTTCAATTTTGCTCTTTGATGGCAAACCGTACCTCGCCGGAGTTCAACCGGAGAACCCACAATTTCGGTACAAACACTTTGATTATCTTATTTTCAATTGTTTTATGTTTAGTTATCATAAATTGGTTAATCCAACATGAATAATTGGATTAACAGTCGAGGGTTATGTTTCTGAGTTTTTATATATGAAGAAGATGATGTTCTTATAGTTTATGAATATAATTAAATTTAGAGATAACACAGTCCAGTGGTGGACTGTGTGCAATACAAACACAGTTGCTCGGGTTCGAATCTTAACATGTTGCCTATCGCCGAATTAAATCAAAGTTTTTAATACTTTCATATATTAACAGTTAGTAAGTATATATAATTAATATAAGTAGTAGATATTCTGGGTTAGCCACACAGCCCAGTTGGTAGGGCTATGTGCAACACATCATATGGGTGTGTGTTCGACTCAGGTTAAGTGCAACGGTTTGATGATTTACAAAACATTTTTAATTAAATGAATTTATGATTTAACTTAGTATATATATATATATATATATAATTAAAATCAAGATTATTTCGGGTTAGACACGTAGCTCAGTTGGTAGAGCTGCGTGCATGTATACGAGACGTCACGAGTTCGATTCTTACACGAAGCTAATAATTTGGCGGTCAAACCGGTTTGAACCGGTCAACCCTGTAAAAGGGAATGTTTTTTAATACCTATTTTCTTTATTTTTGCTTCAAAAATCCTTAAAAATACCTATAAATAATAAGACTTTTTAAGCTTTAAATTTGTAATTGATACTATAAAAATAGACTTAAAAGTCTAATAAAAGGCACTAAATAGAAATATTAATTTTCAACAAAAGTTATATATTTATTGAATTATCACGTGATTATTTAGGTTAGTTCTCTTGTCGGTTGAAATCTTAACTCGTGCGCATTCGTCATCAATTCAAGAAACGCACCCACTATGAGTGAATTCCTACAAACTTCCCGTTTTTATTCATGTTTTGGGGTGTATCATGTGTCGTTTATCTACATCTTTTATTCAAACACTTGTGCTACAACCATTATATGAACTAACGTGCTATGTGTTATTTGTTTTATTGTTATTTGTGGTTATATTTTCTCATTTCAGTCAAGCATTCACATTAGGCCCATCAATTCCCTGTATAGACGGGTAGAAGATCGCGTGCCTAATTAGATCGACTCCGTTTGATTGAGCCTTGATCTCATAACACATCATTTATCATGCTCATGTGTACATTGCTGGATGTTTATGTGTTTTTGTTGATAGTTTACAGATACGTTTGCTCATACTTGGTCATGCACATTTTTATTAAATTAATCAACATAATTATTTATTTTAAATATTTTTAACAGAATTCACTCACCAACTTTGTTGACCCAAATTTCTATTTTTACACATGATACAGGTGAACAGGTTGAAGCAAGGAACACATAGGAATTGGCCTTAGAAGAAAAATAAAGAATTATCTAATGTCATATTTAGAACAATCTTATGCTTGTATGTTTTATGTGTTGGGTGAAATTTCTCCTTTTAATTTGAATTAATAAATATGAAACTTTCTAGTAAATGTCATGAGCTTTGTTGAAAAACCCAATCATGCCCCGACTACCATTTCCGCTGCGGGTCAGGGTGTGACAGATTGATATCAGAGCTTTTGGCTATAGGGATATAGGATAGGATATTAGACCTTTAGAGCCTATACTATAGTCAAGTAGATTTTAATTGCTTACGTGTTATTTGGTTACATGCAAACTCATTTACAATTATTTCACACACAAATGCATGCAAGCACTCCCACTATCATATGTTTTTGGTGTGATATTTAATGTGTTATATCTATTGTCAAACATAACATGCTTAGATATAAACGCATCATGCACGTTTCAATTCGCATATATTTAAACATTTACATGCTTTCTTTCTCAAGATTTGGTGATGTTTTCATTTTTCAATCTCATCAAAGTGAGTTCTATGACGGGCATGTAGTAACTGGAAGGGTACAAGTACCGGTAGTCGGAACGTCTTGTCTAGGTTTGGCATTCATATAAATCCAACGTAACGGATCAGTTGCCTACCTGAGGACTAATGATGAAAGTACGAAGAACCTATTAGGCCAAAGCATGCCACACCAAACGTCGTGTGAACTAACCCCACTTTGAGTCACTGTGTCTACACCAGGATACCTTCAGACTTTATATTTTGCAATCATGTTTTATGATGTTCATTCTTGGTGCAAATGTTAAACTGGCCAAAACCAATGTGAACTCTACAGAGCCCAATAGTCATCGGGGCCCACATGACTACCTAGGCCAAGTATAGGGGACATATGGGGGCCCAAACATGAGCTAAGTCCAAGACATCCTATGATGTAGTGAATTATTTTCTCATTTGTTTGTGGATGTTAATTTCTAAATACGACACATGACACCTAAAACGCCAAACTCAGTATCTCGTTACGTATTCCCTGTAGATGTCTTCTAGGCACTCTCATAGAGGTAGGAGATCAGGGAGATCCGGCGAGCGCATGGCTGCCCAAATAGCTCAACAAATGGCCGCCATGATTCCCGATATGGTGATTCAAGTTCAAGAAGCTCTAGCTGCTAACCCTATCAACCCAATCAATTAAGAGGAGCAAAATACTGCCAACCCTCCTACAAACACCACCAAGTGCACCTACAAGCACTTCAACTCATGTGAGCCTCCAAAGTATGAAGGGACTGAATGGGTCACTACTCTCCTTCGGTGGTTCAAGGAGATGGAGAGTACTTTTCTCAATTGTAAGTGTTCCAATGACCGTAAGGTTTGTTATGCTACCGGTCGTCTATTTAGAGTAGCATTAACTTGGTGGAATGCTGAAAAGGGCAGATGAGGCGCCGAAGCCGCAATAGCCTTAACTTAGGAAGAACTTCGAGAACTTATGACAAGACGCTTATGCCCAAGAAGCGAAATTAAGAAGCTGGAAGAAGAGTTCTACTTCCTAAAACAAAAAGAGGGAGATCATATAACTTACAACAAGAGGTTTCTCGAGTTGAACCAAATGGTTCCAAATTTGTGCACTCCTCTCGACTGTTTGATCGAGCATTATATTCGGGGCCTTCCTTCGACGATTCAGGATTCTGTGATGAGTACCGTGCCTGCAACCTTGGAAGCAGCAATGGAGCTAGCTACAGAACTCACTGAAAATCATATCAGGAATGGGGATTTCAAGGACGAGACGAAGAAGGATGTAAGTAGCAAAACATCAACCGAAACCCCCAACCCAACTCAAGCCGAATCCTCTACCCAAATCACTACTAAGAGAAAGCGGAACGAGAAAAATTTTGTTGTCACTCAAACTGGTCAGTCAACTTTACAAGCCGAACCCCTCCAAGCTATCCCAATCACCCAAGTGGCACCCAACCCAACATACCCAAACAAGTAATCCTACACTGGTCCCCACCCTCAATGCAACACCTGTCATTATCACCACCAATCCACCTTACCTTGCCGAGTGTGTGCCAATTGTGGGTGTTATGGTCATCTGAGTAACACTTGTCATACTCCTACAACCCAAGCTCCACCCCATGCCCAAAACATGATTCAACCCCATCAACAACCTCAATATCCCATAGTTCCATATGTTCGAGCTTGCTTTAACTGTGGTGACCCTACCCACTTTAGAAACACGTGCCCTAGGTTGGTTAATATCATTAATGCTCAAGCCCAAGCGAACCCAGTTAACCAAGCAAACAAGACAAACCCAAGACCTCGACCAGCAAGAGGAAGAGCCTACAACATCAACACGAACCCAATTGAGGTCAACATCGGTGCAAACGAGCAACCCAACTAGCTTTCCATCACCAAAGAATAAGGCCCCACTCCAATCATTTATAATTAATGTTTTCTATCAATTTCATTCCTTGTTTAGTTATTCAAGATATCTTTGTTTTCAATTTAGGAATTTATGCATCAAAATTTTAATGCCAATAATGCAATTTATATCACGTTATGACAAGTTGTTTCATTACATATTTCTATTCACCGTATAAATTTCATGTCACCGTACCTCACGACGCACCTCGTCTCATGACTTAAAGAAGTTGGGTCATGTCTCACTTTTTCATAGACTGACCACTTCCTCATAACACACGAGAGAGGTAGCGTCGTCATTCGGTCTTGTATCCCTCAGATTTGAGACTCAAGCATTGGTTGTTGTGTTTGTTTATGTTTTGTAGATTTTAGGACGAGTAACATAGAACTAATCGTGACTTACTAACAAAGCCAATGAAAATTTGACAAGGATATGGTGGATACGCCGCTGGTACTTCCTATATATAAGTATTCTTGTCAAATGATCAAAAGCACTGTTAGGCGGTTATGAGAAGTTCCGTGTAGGTAGTGTTAATTTTAATTTGGATATCGACATGGTTTATGATTTCGTTTTGTGATATAACTTTATCTTTTCAACACATCGATTTTCTCAAAACTCTTATGCATGAGATCATATCCAGTCAATCAACTCTATGTATCAACGCTTCTCACCTCAGGCATCAAAAAGCGATTCCTATATCAGGGTATTCAACCCTTACTAGGAACGTCACTGCCTCAATCAAAATCCAAAACTTCACACTCCTCCTGGTTATGTAAACGTCAAATCCAAACATCACACCTCCTTTTCTGTTAAAAGACATTCAGATTTACGAATCAACGCATTTCGTAGAGTAACCTGTAGAAATCATGGACTTCGGTAAGAAGCATTTAGGACGAAGTCGAATTCCGATAGTCGGAGTGCGTTGGGAGTCAAAACAAGGACATGAGTTTACTTGGGAACGTGAAATATACTCTCTTTCAAGTTACACCTACTACTACAAAATATAAGATATGAGGTTTTGTTACGTATTTATTTTAAAGCGTTCAAATTCGTTATATAAATTTCTATAAGTAATAAATAATTTAAAAGAGTTAAAAAAATAAACAAATAAAAACTAATAATAATATTAATAAATAAAACTGAAAAAAAATAAATATAAAGGGGTGACCGGGTTTCGAACCCGGGTCTGCATGGAACTAACACACACACAACACACCACTGAGCTACATGCACATATTTATTATAATCCTAAAACAATTAAATTATATACTAAAACAACCGCTGAACTTGAAGTTCAAATCGCAGAGCTGTAAAGCCGGAGATTTAATCCAGTAATCAAGGACTCGTTATTCTGTTACAATTAACAATTGAAACCGTTTTAATAATAAGATTTAAATCTAATTCATGAATCAATTCAAGAGCACTTACACCATTATCAATCATTGAAACCGAAAACATTAAAAATCATAACTGCCTCTCCACCTATAAATAGCGACCCTACACCTCAATTGAACTCGCTCACACCCAACCATTCTTTCTAAAACTCTCGAAAGAACATCTCTGTTCAATTGTGCTCTTCGCCGGAAAACCGTACCTTACCAGAGTTCAACCGGAGAACCCACGATTTTGGTAAAACACTTTGATTCTCTTATTTTCAATTGTTTTATGTTTAGTTATCATAAATCAGTTAATCCAACATGAATAATTGGATTAACAGTCGAGGGTTATGTTTCTGGGTTTTTATATATGAAGAGATGATGTTCTTATAGTTTATAAATATTATTAAATTTAGAGATATAATCGGGTTAGACACGCAGTCCAGTGGTGGACTGTGTGCAATACAAACACAGTTGCTCGTGTTCGAATCTTAACACGCTACTTATCTCCGAATTAAACCAAAGTTTTTAATACATTCATATATTAACAGTTAGTAAGTATATATAATCAATATAAATTGTAGATATTCTGGGTTAGCCACACTGCCCAGTTGATAGGTTGTGTGCAACACATCGTATGGGCGCGGGTTCGACTCCGGTTAAGTGCAACGGTTCGATGATTTAACCAAACCTTTTTAATTAAACGAATTTATGATTTACCTTAGTTAGTATATATATAATTAAAATCAAGATTATTTCGGGTTAGACACGTAGCTCAGTTGGTAGAGCTGCGTGCACCTATACTAGAGGTCACGAGTTCGATTCTTACACGAAGCCAATAATTTCGTTGTCAAACCGGTTCGACCCGGTCAACCCTGTAAAAGGGAATATTTTTATTACCTATTTTCTTTATTTTTGCTTCAAAAATCCTTAAAATACCTATAAAAAATAAGACTTTTTAAGCTTTAAATTTGTAATTAATACTATAAAAATAGACTTAAAAGTCTAATAAAAGGCACTAAATAGAAATATTAATTTTAAACAAAAGTTATATATTTATCGAATTATCACGTGATTATTTTAGGTTAGTTCTCTCATCGGTTGAAATCTTAAATCATGCGCATTCGTGATCAATTCAAGAAACGCACACACTGTGAGTGAATTCCTACAAACTTCCCCTTTTTATTCATGTTATGGGGTGTATCATGTGTCGGTTATCTACATCTTTTATTCAAACACTTGTGCTACAACCATTATATGAACTAACGTGCTATGTATTATTTGTTTTATTATTATTTGTGGTTATATTTTCTCATTTCAGTCAAGCATTCACATTAAGCCCATCAATTCCCTGTATAGATGGGTAGAGTATCGCGGGCCTAATTAGATAGGCTCCATTTGATTGAGCCTTGATCTCATATCACATCATTTATCATGCTCATGTGTACATTGCTAGATGTTTATGTGTTTTTTTGGATAGTTTACAGATACGTTTGCTCATACATGGTCATGCACATTTTTATTAAATTAATTAACATAATTATTTCTTTTAACTATTTTTAACAGGATTCACTCGCCAACTTTTGTTGACCCAAATTCCTATTTTTACACATGATACAGGTGAACAGATTGAAGCAAGGAACACTTAGGAATTGGCCTTAGAAGAAAAATAAAGAATTATCTAATGTCATGTTTAGAACAATCTTAGGCTTGTATGTTTTATGTGTTGGGTGAAATTTATCCTTTTAATTTGAATTAAAAAATGTGAAACTTTCTAGTAAATGTCATGAGCTTTGATGAAAATCCTATCATGCCTCGACTACCATTTCCGCTGCGGGTCAGGGTGTGACTGTCACACCCCGATGAATCCATCATATCAGAGCTGGGCGTGAACTAAACCGGTATCTTCATTGCACAGCGGAAGTAACGTGAGTGCTAAGACTTCTAATAAGTGAACGCCCGCTAAGTACTCGAATCCCCATGGGTTCTCCTATTCCAACCGTGCCATACTTTAAAATTTGTAACCTGAAAAGGAAACATGCGAAAAATCAACATAAAGTTGGCGAGTTCATAGTTTGTTCGAAAAGATTTAAAATAAATCTTTTTGGTAATCAGTTAAAATGTTGTTGAGAAAACGTAATAAAACCATTTTTCTCGGCATGTCCATTGAAAACCTTGTTTTTGTAATAATTGAATAACCTCGATGTCCGCGTATGACAAAGACAACATGCCCGCATGAGCCTATAACCCACCCCAAGCTAGTAAGTGCCTCGCCAAACCGTTTACTGAAGACGGTAGACTAGCAGGCGATTATAGTATCCGATATGTAGCAAGGACTTCACTGTACAGTTTTAAGCGACCATACGGCCCTTATTGTTGAGTAGAGGACAATCCAGTCTTTGTATCTTCGTGCCTCGCATGAGTATAGGTGGGTCTAACCCACTCGAGTCTTTGTGCCTCGCACAAATGAGAATGGGCCTAGCCCATTTGAGTCTGTAAGCAGGACTAACCAGTCCCCTTATTTGTATGCAGGACAAACCAGTCCCGTTGTAAATAGGACCTTCCCGTCACTAGTTATGAAACTCATGCACGTTTTGAAAATACGCGAGTGTTTTGTAAAAACCGGTATGTTTGGCATAACCCTTTCGTAAACCATTTGAGTTTATTGAAATTCATTTGCAACATGGTTTAGAAATCTGTTGTTTTCGTTCATCGAAATGTTGTGTACTTTTGCAAAACTTGCATGTCATTCCACCCCCGAAAACATTTATAAGAATGTAAAACCGTAAAAAGTGGGGGTTATGAACTCACCTCGAGATCCAGTGCAAATCTAACTTAATATGATTCTAAGAATGCAACTTGACTTGCTAGCATGCAATCTAGGTATTCCTAAAATGAAATAATTTGTAAGTTTCTAAGAATGACACAGCTATACTACGTGATATCGAGCTCTACTGAATCGTTACTCATACGATTCTATGAAATTGTCATTGTCTTAACTCGGTTAACCAACCTATGGTTTTCTTAGAAACGGTTCTGTTTTCGAGTGATTTGAAATAAATGTTTACATATAAACATTAATATATTTCACGATATCGTATTAGTCGTCTTGTACGTTGACGGATAATAGTACGACTCTTTGTATTTTTCGTAGATATAATATATATATACTCGAAAATATATCGGTATAGATAATACGTTTCGTACTCGCGCAATAGTCTGGCGTATCGTTTATAATAAATAAATAAAAATGTAATCGTACGCTTGTTGTAGTCTTGCGGTATCGTGTCGCACTTCGTTTAGGCGTTGAAATCAGATATAACAAATATATATTGTTATAAGATCGTCTGAAAATATTCGCAAGTGTTCGCGTCGTCGACATTTGAAATAAATATAACTATATTTATTTTATAAAAGTATTCAAAATCTCGACGTTCGAATATATATAACTATCGTCGTGTTATACGATTTCCGAATTCGAGATGTCTTTGATATACGATTTCCGAATTTCATCGTTTGAAATACTACGGGCACCTTGTATTTGTCTTGTAAAAGCGTTTCGGAAATATTGGCGTTCGAAATAAATATAACAAGATACTTATTTTATGACATTGTTCAAAAATTTTATCGAGGTTTGAAATCAAATTCCCGAATTCAGCTTTGAATTAAACATAGATAAATATCATTTATCTTGTACTCGTTTGCCGTACGTTTGTTATCTTGAAATCGCGTTCGTGGAAAGGTTATCGGCTCGAGTTTTGAATGTTTTAATTAGCGTCGTCAAATAAATATATACTTATATTTATTTTATAGCAATCATTTGAAAATTGGACGTTTTATCCTTGAAATATAACGCGTTTCGTTTTACGGATTTTACGAAAATCGGACAGAGTTTCCTCTGTATTTGGACGATCCCGACAATATTATTTGTCGATTTATTTATCAAAACACAACCTGCAATGTACGCAAACAGACAATATATATATTTTCTCGACGTGTTTCGAATGTAGTTTTTCGCCAAATGTTATTTCCGATTTATATTTTTAACTATTGTCGGTTCGATTTTAACTAATGATTATCCGAAGGTAGCGCACGTCAACTTAATTATTTACTTTTAGTTGTGGCAATAATTAATCGTTTACGGGTCAAGTCGAGCTCGGTTTCGTGATAATTAAATATTAATAATAATTATAAACTAATATAATTAAGTTTCGTGTCGTAATTAATTTTTCCGAGTATCGGTTTGACCCGTTGACTGGGTTTGACCAGGTTTGACTGGATTGACTCGTGTTGACTCGGTTTGACCAGTTGACCGTGTTGACTTTTGTTGACCGAACCGAACACCGAACCTGAAACTAAATAATTTAAACTGAACCGAAAATGAACTCAAATCAAAAGAACTGAAATATCAAAATCTGTAATATCAAAACTGAACCGAGATCCGGACTGAACCGAGTTCGAAACTGCGTTGAATCGGACAGAGACCTGAGTGACCTGAACAGAACTGAACCACTTCAAATCAACACCACTGCTGCCGTCTTCGGCCAGCAAGACGCCGCCGAGAGCGGCGTCGTTGCCGCCAAATAGCCGGAACCACCACCTCTGCCAACCTATTTTCACGATTTCAACCTGAATCAAAACTGAACCAAACATCCACTATCGCCGCCGCCATGCCAGTCGAAGAAGGTGGTGGCCCGCCGCTGAAACGCGACCGCCACTGCCGCAGCCGTGAGATCAGCCACCGCCGCCGCCGCGTGCGGCGTCGCCGCTGCTCTCCGTTCTCTCACAGATCTCTCTCTGATCTGATCTCTCTCTCACTCTACCAGTCTCTCTCTATCTGCGTATATATGCAGGTGTGTGTGTGTAGTGGTACGAGAGGGGGAGGGGTATGTCGCAGGTGGTGTGTGGGTCGGAGGAGATGACGACCGGAGTCGCCGACCGGTGGTCACCGGAATCCGGTGACCAGTTCAGAGGGAGAGTAGGGGGTTTTTTGGTGTGGGGGCTAGGGTTTCACAAGAAGAAATGAGGGAATTTAGGTTTAGTTTTATTTATATACTTAGGGTTTTCGTTTAGTAGGTTGGGCCCGAGGCCCGTTAATGTGTGTGTAAAGCCCAAACACGTCTCTACGGCCCATTTTTACTCCCGAACCTCGTGAAATATCATAACACGTTTATTTAGCGTTCAAATACTTCAAATTCTGTCGGAGGTTGGTGTTTGACGCGATTGTTTGTTTGTTGCATTAAAGTTTGCGTGTTTTGCTACGATCACCGTTTTTCGATCCGGCTTCTACCGTGAGCGTTAAAATTTGAAGACGGAGCCAAATATATCATGATATATTAATATTTAGACGTAACTCTAGTCCGTGGCTTCGTCATTGGTGCGTTCCGGTTTTCCGCGTAACCTCCGTGTTGTGCTTTGCGACGTTCAACGATCCAAATTTATCTCATAGTTATAACTGTATGACAAATACAAGTACAAAATTCGTGTTTTTAGGCATTGTCAGTATTTTTCGGAATCAGTTCGCTTATCGCTCGATTTCGCGTTTGATGTCTTCGATTATCGCCATATCGCGTAACGTGAAGCAAGTAGACGTTCCTAGGCTTTCTAAAGGCCTGATCGAGTTAATTTAGGTCTAATTACGCTAATTATAATGGTATTACTGTTTGTTAAGCGCTTAATTAAGACCGGAAACTATCGGTTGTCACATTCTCCCCTTGTTATAAAAATTTCGTCCTCGAAATTTAAGTTATGTTATCTCCATAGATTTTTGTCATGCGTAGATAAGTATTAATACTACCCAGGTAAATGACCATTTAATCGCATCGAGACTTGTCTGGATTATATGAATACAATGTCTTACTACAACAACATGAACCCACTAGTTCAATTGAATCTGTTTTGAGAATCAATGCCAAGTGAACGAAACGTAATGACATAATCACCAATGTGGCTGAGTGTACATGGGTCATACAAATGAGAATCTCAACAATAGATTTCCAAGACGTCCACAATCTGTAAGTGAATTTCATAAAAAATAGAAATTTCTACCAACGAAAACTAGCGTTGGTTGTTGGATTGGTGAGACTTTGAATCAACAAGCTCAACTGAATTAGAAACATGAAGATGATTTGTTAACTTTTCGAACCATAAGTTAACACTATTGAATTGCAAGGATACACCGAATTACAACCGAAATTAGTGTATCATTGTCTTAATACATAGTTGCATTAAGACTACTTTCAATGATTAGCCCAAGCTACAAGTTTATACCGACGTCACAAAGTGTCATAGTGATTTGAAATAATTCAATAATAGCGGTGCTAGAACAAATTCATCGTGTTTGCAATTAGATGAAAGGTTCAACGAAGCAAATCTGAATATTTGTTCGAAATAAATCCCATAGGATTTTCAACTGAAAATGAAAGAACAAATAAATAAAATTTTCGGTCGCTAGTGGAAGAAAAATAAATATCCCAAAATTTTCGATCGATATTGAATGAATCCGTTAAGAGGTACACTGAAATAGGCCATGAAGTTGTGTACCGTCTCCTTAATACACGATTGTGTTAAGGATGTTGTAAGAAAATGATCCAACAAGGGGGATTTAAAAATGAATAAATAATCAAGTAATAAATCCGTACATGAATTGTGAAAGCGATGTCAGCAAGCTTCAACTAGTGTTGTGAACAGGGATCAAGCTCCCGAAATGAGCAATTGACCTGATCTTGCTCAACTAGCAGAGGCGGAATTCATTGCTAGAGAGGTAGACATAACAAACAAGATAGTACTTACTGTTTAAGTGCTTCTGATGTATTAATGACGTTCAAAATACAGATGCAAGTAAACAAACTGACAGCGCTTCGCCGTATCAATTGACAAATCACTCACTAGCTCTAACACAACACTTCCCTATTTATAGGTCGACATGACTCGTACCGAAGTGCGTGCAAAACAAACAACTATGTTTCATACGAAATCAGTATGTTTCGTGTGAATCACAATGTTCAAACATATAAAATTTAACTTTTCTCATTTAAACTTTAACGTGTAAACTTTATAAACATTACAGATATATCCTAGACGTAGGCAATAAACATTATGCACCAACAAACTCCCCCTTGGATGTTGCTGCAGTCTGGATAATCTTCAAAATCTTCAATTTGATTTGACTTTATCGCCCAAAGAACCTCTTTACAGGCTTTCGACATTCCTCAGAAGCAATTGGCGTTTGATCAGTCAGAGGACGTCGCTTCAAAAACTGAAAGCTCCTTAAAGATGCTATTCTTGAACGTTCAGCAATCCGAGCTTCTTTTTCTGCCGTTTTCTTTGATTCCTTCTTCTCAATCTTTCTCCAATTTGTTTTCCAATTCGATCCAGAATGAATATCATTTGTAAAGCACACATTCACGATCTTTTGAAATTGAAGTGCTTGCTCTTGATCCTTTTCTTCGAAACTTATCTTACTATAGAATAAACATTATATGTCTTTCTTCGAACAATTTACTAGCCACATGGGGTCTAGTACTCGAATGCCTCACCACAACCCATATATTCTTTTGTGTGCTATGACGGCTTCGGTTAATTCCTCTGTAATCTTCCAGAATCTTTATCTGGGTGTACACATAACAGCCTCTCGTATTCTAATGCCACCACTTGAAGATCGCATAAAAATCTTGCTCCATTTTGATCAGCGGCATGTTTTTATCACCCGTGGTTTCTTTACAACCAAAGTAATATCTTTCTCCTTTGTCACTGGATCTACTTTAACAATACGACGTGGATAATGAGGTTTCCAATGAACAAAACCATGCTTAGCTTCAAACTTGATCAATCTCCACAGCTTTTGGTCATGAACTTCATCTTAAGATTTATCATCTTGGTTTGCATAAGTTCCTTTATGTCCCAATAAGGCAGTGTTTTGATGTCACTCAGATATCAAAAGTATTGAATCCCAAATTCTCTTTTAATTGCATAAACATTTAGCTCTTCAATCCAACCCCAACTCAGAATGTCCCCTAAAGAAATATCAGGATCTCTGGTGAAAAACGCCAGGGGTCTTTTAAACTTTCGCTCAGCTGAACTCTCTCGAATCCATTTCTTCTTTTGTTCAATAATCTCAGCTGTAGACATCTTTTCAGGAATTGTTCCTTCTTTTACAGCTTCAGATACTTTCCTTTGTAACATCTCATAACTTTCTGCTCTAAATAAATCGATAAACGTTGGGAAATCTTCTGTACCCTGAATGGCATCGTTAGCATCTTCATCAGAATCACTTTCCACGACAACGTTATCATATACGTCTGCATCCTCTGTATCTTTAAAAACGTAAGCATTCGGTTCGAAAAAATCTATCTCATTCAGTTCGTTTTCAAAATCAAAATCGAACTTCTCTTCGCTAATAAGGAGCATTTCTGCTATCTCTTCTTTTGAATAACTATGAACAAACTCCCCTTCTTCAACATCATGCTCAAGATATAATACAAATGGCTTTTGCATGACAGGAACAGAAGATGTAACATTCTCTGTGAAAATTCCTGCCTGCTGAACATCTACTATTCATCAGCTTTATCCATCCTTTCTTCTTCAGTAGTTTGGTTTGCAGAATCATCAAAGTACTCGGAAAGATCAACTAATTCATTAATATTCGAATCTATTACACGAATACCCGACCCTCCAACATTATCATCATCATTATCATCATCTGAACTGCTAGAATCTTTATTATCAACATCAACATCTTCAGCATCCTCTACTTCTGCCTCCTTTTTTGTTTCTTCAGCCGTTTCCTTACTGTCTATTCCTGTCTTTTTCTTCATTAACCAATCTCGATGTCTTTGAGAAATATCAAGTGAATCTATATCCACATCAATTGGTTTTTCTATCAAGATAAAATTCTTCGGTTCTTCATATATCACAATATCCCAACATTGTACTGGCTTAGATCAGCTTTTGGCACAGCTTCAACAATCACGGAATCCTCCACAATCTTACCTTTTCCTTTTCCTTTTCCTTTTCCTTGCGCATCAGATTGCTGTTTAGACAGCCTTTCTCTTTCCGCAACTCTTTCCCTTGCTTCTACACGTTCTATTTCATCAATCACTGCAGATATACTCAAACCCAACTTCTTTTCCAGAATTTTCTCAAACACATCCATTCTCTGAATATTTCTCGAACGTTCTTCCTTGTATTCAGTCATTCGCAGACGTAATCTTTCATTTTCATAAATAATACTCGCCATCATCGCTTCTAGTTGCTGTTTATCAACAATTAATCCCCCAATTCTTTCAAGCATTTCAAACTTTTCAGCTGTTAACAAGTTTATCTGCTCTTGTGTCACACCCTCAATTTCCACTTGCGGAGTTTTACCGCGAGGCGTGTGAACAAACCAGAATCTGAAACACTACGTCGAACGACTCTACATGATTTGATAATACGTTTTCCAAAATCGTTCATTTTAGATTTTATATCAATTACCAATATTTAGCAGAGCATTAGTTTTAAGTTGAGCGGAAGCATAAATAAGTAGTGATGCGGGCGCCAACACAAACGCCAAAACAAATGAAAAATCCCAAAACAATATCAATAAATAAGACTCGATAATGATGTCTTGTTCAATGCATGTGCGTGCACCTAGAGCTCCTAGCGTCCTGAGAAACATGTAAAGAAACAAGTGTCAACATTAAAGATGAGTGAGTTCACAGGTTTTCATAAATTCGTTTGTTCGGTTATAGTTTGTTTCCTCCCGTTATCCCCAACCCGGGATAACGTATCAGTTCCATTATTCCAATCCCAGAATAATAAGTTGTTGCTTCCAATATTCTCATCCCGGAATATTAAGTTGTTTCCAATATTCCAAACCCGGAATATTAAGTTGTTGTTTCCAATATTCCATACCAGGAATATTAAGTTGTTGTTTCCAATATTCCATACCAGGAATATTAAGTTGTTGTTTCCATTTTCCATACCAGGAATATTATGTTGTTCCGTAATTAAGTTCAATGTTAATATATATAGGTAGCTAGCCTAAAGTCATGTCACTAAGTGTTCGCGATCGAAGCTGACAGTTGTGCCTCCGTTTTGCCAGGCCTATCACATGACCATGGCGATGTTAGGCCAATCATACACCCGTTGACCATACCCGGTCGGCTAGCGCGACTAGCTCGGATGGGGCTCGTCAGACCCAGTAGTACTACTTATAATTCCCCCGCTATTTAACCCAAATACTAACGATCCGAGGAGATTGTCGAGGACTTAAGTGATAAAGCTGCTTAGTGCCCATAACATTACATTAACATTAACTTAGTTACCGTATAGTTATGTGACGTTAAATTCGTATAACGTAAAGAGTTTGAGTTTGAGAGTGTATACATGTTTCTCCCCCTGTTGTTTAAAAACCGGATAAAGTTAGGGGCCGTGAACTCACCTTTATTTGCTCGGTTAGTGTAGCAAAGATGTTATAAGAGATGGGACCGCTAGTTGCGTCCTAACAAACCAATTAATTACACGTCAGTGTGAAATCACACCAATACAAATTCCACACGCAATTTACTCACAAAGTGATACACACAAACAATATATCTAACACTCAAACATGCATGCAAGTATTCTCACGTGATCATAGTAATCAAACAACTTATCATGAACATATTCCAACTCCATGCAACATTTTAATGCATAAAATCACAAGTTATCAACTTTCTGCTTAACACTCAATTATTCAGCTATTTTCTAGGATTTTTATAAAATAGTTCTAGCATTCCAAAAATTCCCATATTTTTACAGTAGGTGACATTATACCATAAAAATTTATATAATTTTTCCAAGTCCTAAATCTTTACCAATTAACCATAAATATTAATTCATTAAGCTGCAGTCAGATTTACCGCTTTCTGACTGCAGTCCACGGAAGAATTTATTTAAAAATCACTGATCGTCCGATTAACAAAATTCCAGTTGGAGTTGCCCGGAAATTTCCATACCTAGTTTCTGTACAAAAATCATGGCTCAACTCCCTACTGATCTTAAAATATAACCTGATAAACAATCAACAAAATTCCAGCATTTTAACAGCTTTAGCTACTGAACTTGTTTGGCCCTTTAAAAATATCAAACGATTTCAGAAAATTATGAATCCGGCGCCATTAGATTCCTTATTCAAATCTCTACGTTCTAGACATCAGAAAATCCGTTTTTTCGACAACTAACGACCGAGTTACAGCCTGATGAATTCGGCTGTAACTATTACTCAGCAACTGATTCAGCATACCTTTATCATAAATTTGTGTAATCCCGTTCATGTGATTAATCTAGGCGATCTAAAACCAATTTCTAATCCTAGATTAATACTACTATTTCATCCATGCAAACCCTAGTTCTTACTTCTAGCTTTTACAAACAAAACATACTTGTAACTTGTGATTTCCGAAAACAATTCTGCATATGAACAATGATCAAATCAGCCGATTTCTTAACACTCACACAATCCGAAACTATACCATCATCTAATGTAAACATCATTAACAAATCAGCTAGTCTAACGTTTCGTTCAATCATGCTTGGCAAGCTTATATGTTCCGAAAACTATCATACATATAAACAAAGATTAACTCAGCCGATTTCATTCAGCAATTATCGTCCGAAACAACTAACCATTCAAGCATATACATATCCGAAGCAACTAATCATTCAAGCATATGTCCGAGACAACAAATCATTCAAGCATACATATATCGATATATCCGAACATGATCTCGTAATCAAGTATGGTCCTAACCTTGAATAACTAGACAAACAAGCCGAGTCTTGGACAAGGAGTGTCCGGCTGTTCCAGCAAACCGCGACTGAAGGAACTGAAAAGGAAATCTGCTCGTGATCGACAAGGAGTGCAAGGGCTGTTTGCGGTCAGGAGATAAGGATGGCGATGGCTGCTGCTGTTGCTGCGACCGAGAGGGATACAAGGAACAAGGCTGATCAGTGTTTGCGATCACAAGAGTGGGACAAAGCTGCCGACGGCTGATTTCTTGAACTAGGGTTTTGTGCATTGAGAAGGAGCATGCATGAGTTTGTATTTATAGGCGCAAGAGAACAAGGTTACGGTTGAGTTTGTGGCCGTGAGACTAGGGTGGGTTAGTTTGGGTTGATCATGTGGCCGATTAGTTTGAGTTGGTTTGGGTTTGGTTTTGAACAAAATAAGTTTGCGGTCTTGGGCTTGATATCGACCGAGAATGATTTGAGTTGTTCACAAAGGGTTTGCGGCTTGATCTTGCAGCCGAGATAGGTTTGGGTTTAAGGTTTGATCTCGGTTTGTGTTTGCGATTTCGGTTCCGTTCGTATACATATCTACTGTAATTACTTTATCACTAAAACAATCACACAAACACTTATCACGTATTCATTTAATTCGTACAAGTTCGTACACATAGCACGTAATTAGTTTGACAAGTATCACGTTTAAGTTATCCGAAAAACCCGGGATGTCACATTATCCCCATGTTGAAAGAATTTTCGTCCCGAAAATTGAGTAAACGCGGTTTAGCATGTAGCATACATGTTCAGAGTGCCACGCACAAAGAGTTAGTTCGTTTATGATGGTACGCAACGTTACAAGAAGTTCCCAAGTGTCGTACACAGAGATTTCCAAGTGCCATGCACAAGAATTTAGTCAACAATAGTACACGAAAGTATAAGAAGTTTCCAGTTGTCACATCATCCCCATGTTGAAAGAATTTTCGTCCCGAAAATTTAGTTATTGGTATCGTTAGTTTGCTGCTCAGTTGCGAAGAGGTGTGGGTATTTGCTTTTCATTTGGTCCTCTCTTTCCCACGTGAACTCCGGTCCACGCTTAGAGTCCCAACGGACCTTAACGATCGGAATCTTGCCGTGCCTTCGAGTCTTGATCTCACGATCCATGATCTCAATAGGCTTTTCCACGAAGTGTACTTGTTCATCCACTTGGATTTCATCCAATGGAATAACTAAAGTTTCATCTGATAGGCACTTCTTTAGATTTGAAACGTGAAATACGTTGTGAACTCCACTGAGTTCGGCAGGAAGGTCTAATTAATATGCTACGTGTCCAATACGTTTCAAGATTACAAACGGGCCAACATACCGTGGGTTAAGTTTGCCCCGTTTTTCCAAAGCGGATTACACCCTTCCAGGGTGACACCTTTAGTAGGACGCGATCGCCTACTTGAAATTCGAGCGGTTTGCGTCGTTGGTCGGCGTAGCTTTTCTGTCGATCTCGTGCCGCCGCCATGCGGTTTCTGATTTGTACAATCTTTTCAGTAGCCTCAAGTATTAACTCAGGGCCTGTGAGTTGACTGTCACCGACTTCTGCCCAGCAGACCGGTGATCTACATTTACGACCGTATAATGCCTCAAACGGTGCTGCCGAAATACTCGTGTGATAGCTGTTGTTATATGAGAATTCTACTAGAGGCAGGTGAATTTCCCAATTATTTCCGAAGTCAACCACGCATGCCCTAAGCATGTCTTCCAAGGTTTGTATGGTCCTTTCGCTTTGACCATCAGTCTGAGGGTGATAAGCTGTGCTCGTAACTAAGCGGGTTCCCAACGCTTTCTGGAGTGACTGCCAGAAGTTCAACGTGAAGCGAGCATCTCTGTCTGAGATGATGGATGTTGGCACACCGTGCCGAGAAACTACTTCCTTAATGCAGATGCGAGTCAACTTCTCCATCTTATCTGTTTCTTTAATAGCTAGGAAGTGTGCGGACTTCGTTAAACGATCCACAATCACCCAGATAGTATCGCAACCACCCAAGGTTCGCGGGAGTTTAGTGATGAAATCCATTGAGATCTGATCCCATTTCCACACTGGGATCTCAGGTTGTTGGAGTAGCCCCGATGGCTTTTGGTACTCCACCTTGACTTTTGCACAAGTCAAACATTTACTCACGTAGGTGGCTATATCGGCTTTCATGTTGGGCCACCAATACGCAACTTTAAGGTCTTGATACATCTTATCCGAACCCGGATGGACAGAGTATCGAGATTTATGAGCTTCGTCCATGACTAGCTCTCTGAGGTTTCCGTAGAGAGGTACCCATATGCGATTCATGAAATACCGGGCTCCATTGGGCTTTACTTCCCAATCACGTTCCATTTTCCACTGATTCGGCTTTGATGTTTTCCTCCTTAACTGCTTCTAACTGGGCGTCGCGTATTTGTTCGGGTAGCCCCGAATGAATAGTGAGTTGTAGTGCTCATACGCGACGAGGTTTCAAGTGTTCCTTCCTACTGAGGGCATCAGCTACCACGTTAGCTTTACCCGGGTGATACCGAATGGCACACTCATAATCGTTCAAGAGTTCGACCCAGCGACGCTGTCGCATGTTCAACTCCTTCTGATCAAAGATGTGTTGGAGGCTTTTGTGGTCAGTAAAGATTGTGCACTTCGTTCCATAGAGGTAGTGTCTCCAAATCTTAAGTGCAAACACTACTGCTCCCAATTCTAGGTCATGCGTCGTGTAGTTTTTCTCGTGAACCTTCAGCTGTCGCGACGCATACGCGATGACCTTATCGCGTTGCATGAGTATGCATCCCAATCCCTGAATGGAAGCATCACAATACACTACGAAGTCATCTGTCCCTTCCGGCAAGGACAGAATGGGTGCACTGCAAAGTTTCTGCTTCAGCAATTGAAATGCTGCTTCTTGTTTTTCACCCCAAGCATACTTGATGCCTTTCTGGGTGAGGGTAGTGAGCGGTTGTGCAATCTTTGAAAACCCCTCGATGAAGCGTCTGTAGTAACCAGCCAATCCTAAGAATTGGCGGATCTCCGTCGGTGTCTTAGATGCTTCCCAGTTTTTAATGGCTTCAATCTTGGCAGGGTCTACATGAATACCCTTCTCATTCACTACGTGCCCGAGGAACTGAACTTCCCGAATCCAGAAATCACACTTTGAAAGCTTGGCATATAACTTTTCCTGTTGAAGTAGCCCTAGCAGTAATCATAGGTGTTCCGCATGTTCTTCTTCACTTTTGGAGTAGATGAGTATGTCATCGATGAACACAATGACAAACTTGTCGAGGTATGGTTTACACACGCGGTTCATGAGGTCCATGAATACCGCAGGTGCGTTAGTGAGACCGAATGGCATGACCAAAAACTCGTAATGGCCATACCGAGTGTGAAATGCTGTCTTAGCGATATCCTCCTCCCTGACGCGTAGCTGATGATAACCGGACCGTAAATCAATCTTAGAGTAGTAACTTGACCCTTGCAGTTGGTCGAATAGATCGTCGATGCGAGGTAACGGGTATCGGTTCTTGACTGTAACCTTGTTGAGTTCCCTATAGTCGATGCACATGCGGAAAGTCCCGTCCTTCTTCTTGACAAACAGGACTGGAGCTCCCCATGGCGAAACGCTTGGTCGGATAAATCCTTTTTCCAACAACTCTTGAAGTTGGGTAGACAGCTCCTGCAGCTCGGCTGGAGCTAGGCGGTATGGAGCCTTGGCGATAGGAGTTGCATTGCTTGCCAATTCGATTTCAAACTCCAATTGTCGATGTGGTGGAAGACCAGGTAGTTCTTCTGGGAATACATCGGAAAAATCACGGACGACAAGGATGTCTTCTATACGTTTCTCGTCCTTAGGCTGTTCGGTAATTAGTGCGAGTAAAGCGAAGGAATTCTTTTTCCGAAGATACTTCTGCGCTTGCATGTATGAGATGATGTTGGTGACGGCGCTTGCCTTATCGCCTTGTACTGTCAGGATTTCGTCGTTAGAAAGCGGAATACGGATAGATTTTTCGAAGCAGAAAACTTCAGCCCTAACGTCGGATAGCCAGTCCATTCCGACTACCACGTCAAAACTACCCAGGGTTGTTGTCATCAGATCAATGGTAAAAGTGTGGCCCGCGAGTTTGAGTTGACAGCCGGATACGATTTGGGTCACATCTACAGATTTACCATCGGCTAATTCTATAACATAAGGGGTCTCTAATGGTTAAAGCGTGAGATTTAGGTTCTTCCTAAAAGACTCAGATATAAAGCTCCTATCCGCACCCGTATCAAAAAGCACAGTAGCAAAATGTTCATTAAGGGGAAACTTACCGGTGACTGTGTTCGTGTCGTTTCTGGCCTCTCCTCGGCCCAAAGTAAATGCGCGACCTTTGGCACCTCCTGTGCCACCGTTCCCATTATTGTTGTTGTTGTTACTGTTGTTGTGGTTATTGTGATTGTGGTTGTTTCCACCATTGTTGTTGTTGTTGCGCAACTGTGGGCAGTCTCTTCTGAAATGAGCAGTGCTACCACACTGATTGCATCCCCGGTTTAAACCCTGCTGCTGACTCTGAGGCTGATTTTGATTTTGTCGGGACATGATTTCCCCACGACAATCCTTTGTCGCATGTCCCACCTTGCCACATCTTTGGCAGCAACTTCCGGCACAAGGGCCGTTATGGTGGAGATTACAGCGGTTGCACTGCGGCTTTCGACCCGCATATCCGCTTGCATTCGGGGTGTTGTTGTTGCTGTTGTTGGCGAGATGATTTTGATGACCCCGGTGGCTGTGGTAGTGATTGAACGTTTCTGGTTCCCTTGCTGCGGATGTGATGACGAAGACTGTCGAACAGTGGAGTCTTCAAATTTTCTTTTGTTATCCGGGGCAACTTCAGTTGTACCCCGTGCTGGCAGTTTCTTCTGTTCCACCGCTTTATCGGTGAGTTTGTAGCCAATCGGATTGCTTAATGTTCAGTTACAGGGTTACTAGCCATTACCATACCCTGAATTTCCGGAACCAGACCTCCAAGATAGAACTCGAGTCTTTTCCCCACAGTGTTGGCTAATTCGGGACACAGAAATACTAAATCATGATGTTTTGCGGTGTACGCTTCAATTTCCGATCCCACCATCTTGTGGTTCCATAAAGCTTGCTCTAACTGTTGCACTCTGTCTCGTGGACAGTACTCCTCTTTAATTAGGGCCTTGAACTCAGTCCATGCCATTGCGTTTGCAGCTAACAGTCCACGTGTTTGGACTTGGGCATTCCACCATGTCAGTGCCCCATCTTCCAGTGTTGAGGCTGCATATTTGACCTTGTTTGCTCTAGGCAGTTGCACATTTCAAAAACGGATTCAGACTTTTCGATCCAGCGGACCAGTCCAATGGGTCCTTCCGCCCCCGAGAACTTGCTTGGCTTTGCGTCAAGGAACATCTTATAGGGGTTAAAGCCCCCTCCTGCTGCTGTGGGTTTTGAACATCTGCCAGAACAGCGTTCACGTGTTCTTGGATCGTTGCGGCCAATTCTTCATTGACATGTTGAGGTTTCCGCAACGTCCAGTTGCCATTTCAAATAAACTAAAAAAAAAACAAAGCGGGGATTGGCGAGACGAGTTAGTCATCTACGCCTCCATCTCCCAAGTTGCTATCGTTGCCGTTATCCTCCGCGGCGTTTCCAGCTTCTACAGCTGGGTCCTCCCCCGGATCCTCTTCAGGATCCTCCTCTGGATCTCCTCTGGATCCTCCTCTACCGGCACTGGAGGGGCCGGTGCGGGTGCAAGTGCTTGATTTTTGCAGCTCCTGAATGTTCCAACTATTTTCCAGGACTCTGTCCTCAAGCCAGTCAGCTCTTATCTGCTCAGCACGCAGATCCCTGGCTATGATGTTACGAGCTATCTTGCTCGTACGATGCTCTTCCTCGAGCGAGTCGGTCTTTCCGGTAAGGTGCCGGATCATCCATCCTTGTGCTAGGATGGTTTCCTGCATTCTTTCTAACTGTTTTTGTTGTGTATGCACTAGGATTCTAAGCATGTCAATTCCTATTTCTACAGGGTTAACCGGTTCAACCGGTACAGCAATAGTTGGGCGTAACGACGACTCCTCCCCCAGAGCGAGCCTTTTCCTCGCTGCTGAGCGTGTCTCCACGCCATAAGGTGGTATGGGTTCCACCATTGGTGCCTTTCCTGGCGCCCTTGGTTGCGTAAGTTTGTCGGATGATGATGAGGATGATGATGACATTGCCTTTAGGTTGTGTAGTTAGTTACGAGTTGCATTCGCTTCAATTATGCATTCATATTTCACATAGCATAGTAGTGGTACATCGCATAACAAGATATAATAATTTAGTGCCAAATAAGTCTAGTGTCGTGATATCAGCTATAGTTTAGGTCTACTTCTAATGCAAACCTGGTTCTCTATAGCTAGTGGCTCTGATACCAATCTGTCACACCCTCAATTTCCACTTGCGGAGTTTTACCGCGAGGCGTGTGAACAAACCAGAATCTGAAACACTAGTACGTCGAACGACTCTACATGATTTGATAATACGTTTTCCAAAATCGTTCATTTTAGATTTTATATCAATTACCAATATTTAGCAGAGCATTAGTTTTAAGTTGAGCGGAAGCATAAATAAGTAGTGATGCGGGCGCCAACACAAACGCCAAAACAAATGAAAAATCCCAAAACAATATTAATAAATAAGACTCGATAATGATGTCTTGTTCAATGCATGTTCGTGCACCTAGAGCTCCTAGCGTCCTGAGAAACATGTAAAGAAACAAGTGTCAACATTAAAGATGAGTGAGTTCACAGGTTTTCATAAATTCGTTTGTTCGGTTATAGTTTGTTTCCTCCCATTATCCCCAACCCGGGATAACGTATCAGTTCCATTATTCCAATCCCGGAATAATAAGTTGTTGCTTCCAATATTCCCATCCCGGAATATTAAGTTGTTTCCAATATTCCAAACCCGGAATATTAAGTTGTTGTTTCCAATATTCCATACCAGGAATATTAAGTTGTTGTTTCCAATATTCCATACCAGGAATATTAAGTTGTTGTTTCCAATATTCCATACCAGGAATATTATGTTGTTCCGTAATTAAGTTCAATGTTAATATATATAGGTAGCTAGCCTAAAGTAATGTCACTAAGTGTTCGCGATCGAAGCTGACAGTTGTGCCTCCGTTTTGCCAGGCCTATCACATGACCATGGCGATGTTAGGCCAATCATACACCCGTTGACCATACCCGGTCGGCTAGCGCGACTAGCTCGGATGGGGCTCGTCAGACCCAGTAGTACTACTTATAATTCCCCCGCTATTTAACCCAAATACTAACGATCCGAGGAGATTGTCGAGGACTTAAGTGATAAAGCTGCTTAGTGCCCATAACACTACATTAACATTAACTTAGTTACCGTATAGTTATGTGACGTTAAATTCGTATAACGTAAAGAGTTTGAGTTTGAGAGTGTATACATGTTTCTCCCCCTGTTGTTTAAAAACAGGATAAAGTTAGGGGCCGTGAACTCACCTTTATTTGCTCGGTTAGTGTAGCAAAGATGTTATAAGAGATGGGACCGCTAGTTGCGTCCTAACAAACCAATTAATTACACGTCAGTGTGAAATCACACCAATACAAATTCCACACGCAATTTACTCACAAAGTGATACACACAAACAACATATCTAACACTCAAACATGCATGCAAGTATTCTCACGTGATCATAGTAATCAAACAACTTATCATGAACATATTCCAACTCCATGCAACATTTTAATGCATAAAATCATAAGTTATCAACTTTGCTTAACACTCAATTATTCAGCTATTTTCTAGGATTTTTATAAAATAGTTCTAGCATTCCAAAAATTCCCATATTTTTACAGTAGGTGACATTTATACCATAAAAATTTATATAATTTTTCCAAGTCCTAAATCTTTACCAATTAACCATAAATATTAATTCATTAAGCTGCAGTCAGATTTACCGCTTTCTGACTGCAGTCCACGGAAGAATTTATTTAAAAATCACTGATCGTCCGATTAACAAAATTCCAGTTGGAGTTGCCCGGAAATTTCCATACCTAGTTGCTGTACAAAAATCATGGCTCAACTCCCTACTGATCTTAAAATCTAACCTGATAAACAATCAACAAAATTCCAGCATTTTAACAGCTTTAGCTACTGAACTTGTTTGGCCCTTTAAAAATATCAAACGATTTCAGAAAATTATGAATCCGGCGCCATTAGATTCCTTATTCAAATCTCTACGTTCTAGACATCAGAAAATCCGTTTTTTTCGACAACTAACGACCGAGTTACAGCCTGATGAAGTCGGCTGTAACTATTACTCAGCAACTGATTCAGCATACCTTTATCATAAATTTGTGTAATCCCGTTCATGTGATTAATCTAGGCGATCTAAAACCGATTTCTAATCCTAGATTAATACTACTATTTCATCCATGCAAACCCTAGTTCTTACTTCTAGCTTTTACAAACAAAACATACTTGTAACTTGTGATTTTCGAAAACAATTCTGCATATGAACAATGATCAAATCAGCCGATTTCTTAACACTCACACAATCCGAAACTATACCATCATCTAATGTAAACATCATTAACAAATCAGCTAGTCTAACGTTTCGTTCAATCATGCTTGGCAAGCTTATATGTTCCGAAAACTATCATACATATAAACAAAGATTAACTCAGCCGATTTCATTCAGCAATTATCGTCCGAAACAACTAACCATTCAAGCATATACATATCCGAAGCAACTAATCATTCAAGCATATGTCCGAGACAACAAATCATTCAAGCATACATATATCGATATATCCGAACATGATCTCGTAATCAAGTATGGTCCTAACCTTGAATAACTAGACAAACAAGCCGAGTCTTGGACAAGGAGTGTCCGGCTGTTCCAGCAAACCGCGACTGAAGGAACTGAAAAGGAAATCTGCTCGTGATCGACAAGGAGTGCAAGGGCTGTTTGCGGTCAGGAGATAAGGATGGCGATGGCTGCTGCTGTTGCTGCGACCGAGAGGGATACAAGGAACAAGGCTGATCAGTGTTTGCGATCACAAGAGTGGGACAAAGCTGCCGACGGCTGATTTCTTGAACTAGGGTTTTGTGCATTGAGAAGGAGCATGCATGAGTTTGTATTTATAGGCGCAAGAGAACAAGGTTACGGTTGGGTTTGTGGCCGTGAGACTAGGGTGGGTTAGTTTGGGTTGATCATGTGGCCGATTAGTTTGAGTTGGTTTGGGTTTGGTTTTGAACAAAATAAGTTTGCGGTCTTGGGCTTGATATCGACCGAGAATGATTTGAGTTGTTCACAAAGGGTTTGCGGCTTGATCTTGCAGCCGAGATAGGTTTGGGTTTAAGGTTTGATCTCGATTTGTGTTTGCGATTTCGGTTCCGTTCGTATACATATCTACTGTAATTACTTTATCACTAAAACAATCACACAAACACTTATCACGTATTCATTTAATTCGTACACGTTCGTACACATAGCACGTAATTAGTTTGACAAGTATCATGTTTAAGTTATCCGAAAAACCCGGGATGTCACATCTTGCAACTCAGCTATGCGCACAATATTCATTGTCACCTGTTTCTGCAAATCATCAACTCTAGGATCATCAAAACGAAACTCATATCCTCCTGGTAGATCGTCTAAACCAATCTCATCAAAAAATGCTTGTGAATCAAACGAATGTGGTGTAGGATGAGATTGTTGAGCATGAGATGGTTGAGACTTTTGTTGAGCAGATTGTTGTGGCGGTGATTTTTGGACTGGTTCTGGATCAGGCATTGATTGTTGAACTGGTTCTGATGCAGATTGTTACGATGCTGGTTGTTGTTTCTCTAGTTCTTATTCAGGAACTGTTGGTTGTTGAAAAGGTTTCTCTGGTTCAACTAGTTGCTGATCTGGCTCTGGATGCATATGATGTGGTGGAGACGGAATACTCTGTGTTTGTTCCTCCACATTTTCTTCAGTATTCTGTTCAGCACCAGCTTCTATTGGGGATTAACAATCAGAAATATACGAGCTGCAGATCGTTTCATCCTTCTTTGCCTTTTCTTGACTGGAGTATGAAAAGCTGATTCAGGATCAGATCCAGACGGAACATAAGTTGTGTCGTCTTCGCCTATCGCTTTTCTCTTTCGTTCTTCAGCTTTTCATTTCAGCTCATCTTGACGTTTCTTTGCTAATTTCTCTGCTCTTTTCTTTTCTCCTGCTCTTCTATCTTCTGAATCAGTACTAGATGATAGTACTCTTCAGCTTCCTTGTCAGCTCCAAAAGCCTGACGTTCTATCTCTTCAGCCATCTGTTCAACTGTTTCCTCAACTACAGGTTCATCCCTCAACCCTGAACTTTCAGTAGTAGAGGCATTTTTCTCTTTCTCTTTTTGTATGTAGCTTTTCCACCCTTTTCTCCATCTTTTACAAACCATGGACTTCTCTTTGCCACAAATAATGATAATGATTTAATTTCCTCTTCATCGTCACCACTATCGTCCGTCCTCCACTTTCCTGGTGCAGGTGAAATATAATCTTTATTAAGAATAGCACCAAACGTCGGTTTAGCAACGGGTGCAGACTTCAAATGCACGTTCATCTTTCGTAATGATTGAACATCCATATGTTCAAGTTTGAGAACGTCGTCCAGATTACTCAAATCGGGATGTAAATAGTCTAACATCATCTGTATAAATCTTGTATATTGCAAAAACCTTTCCTTCTGAATATTTTGGATCATCTGAGTAAATATAATCTTTGAAAAGTTATATGGAAGATTCAGCAAAAGAACAATAATCATACACATATGATAATCTACCAAGTCATCAAAACCACCTTTCCTGTGACCCAAACCGTGAATGATAACATGTGCAAGATATCTGAATGGCGCACTCAAGTTTCCTTTCTTGTATGGAGCAGCATTCACAAACCCTGTATATCCCATCCTATAAAAACATCCTTTAACCATATATTCAGTAAAGCCTGTTGGATCATCTTTATTATCCTTGAACTCCAACACTTACTGAATCAACTCCACAGTTATCTTCACTTGAATATCAACATTGTTAATCTTTACTGCTGAAACAATGGCGTTGTCGTCAATACTATACTCCGCAGCATTCCAGAAATATTCCACATGTGAGTGATATGACATATGTCTATCTGTTAACGCTTTCGTCACTCTAATCCTTGTAAGAAAATCCAAGATACTTCGATATGCTGCTATCTCTGGGATTGAAGCATCTATGATACAACATATATTGTGCACCGGAGAAAATCCAGATTTCTTGGCCTGTACAAGAAAATAACAATCAACCATTAGAAAATTTTAAACTTTCTTCTTCACTGATTCGTACAAAACCCTCTGTTTCGTATAAAACACAATATTAATCAAAAGTTTAAACTTTCAAAGTTTCTTTCTCTGTTTCGTACAAAACCCATGTTTCGTACGAAACATTCACTTGATCAACAAATTTTGAACATTTTTAAAATTTCTTTCTGTGTTTTGTACAAAAACTATGTTTCATACGAAACATTCATTTGATCAAAACTTGAAATTTGAAGTTCATGACATTCATACGACTCACTTATTTCGTACAAAAATTTTACACTTAATCATTTTGCTTTGAAATATTATTTCATGCGAAACTGTTCAGTCGGACCAAATTCATCGTCGTCCCAAAATTTGTCCAAGTATAATCCGAACTTAAAACTTGTTGTTTTTAGCAAATTGATAGTTGATTTTCAGGTTTTTAGAGCCGATTTTAACGATTTTGTGATCAATTTTAAGTTTTACCGGTCCAATTTCCCTAAATATAAGTTTTAGTCCGAATCGTACTAAAGTTTGACATTATAACAGTGTGATTTTGACGAAATTACCTTGCCCATTGAAAGAGGTGTGCAAATCAACCTCAACAATGTGAATTACAAGCACAAAACTCAAGAAATGAAGTTTTTAGAGTCGAATCGCACAAAATGTTCTCTGAGTCGCTCAACAGTGCACAAAGAACAGAAACTTCATTTCTGTGCGTAACATAGAGTATTTATACTCAATCTGTTTCGTACGAAATGTTATGAATCGTACAAAAACCTTTAACTCTTGTTTCGTACAAAAACATCTCTCTTCGCATGAAATTTGGTTTTGTACGAATCAAAACTAAAAAACTTTTTCAATTTCAATTTTATTTTTATTTTTGTATTTTTCATTTAATTTTTAAGTTTCAAAAATCCGCTTGACTAACCAAGTCCAAGTTAATGACCCTGGTTATCCAATTTGCCTTCCAAGTCCAAGCTAATGACCTTGGTTGACCATGTTTGACCAAACAGATTTATTTTAACATTTAAAGTCTCAAATTAATGAACTTTCTTGACATCTGAGTAAATTTTTTGCTAAAAATTAGCTCCCATCCCATGATTCCAAGCTTTCCTCAGCAAGATGTTGCTATGAATCCAACCATCAGTGTTTTTATTATCGGTAAACTAAAACAAAACTATCAAGCTAAGAAAACTGAAAATCTTTTTGAGTTTTTAAGAAAATTTTCAAAGAATAATAACATTTTTGTGAAATACCCTTTAAGCTTTTAAACAAATTTACCTAGATTGCCAATATATTTGTTCCTTTAAACTTCTTCTTGTTTCTCAATTGTTTCAAGATATGTTAAAGTATTATTAGAAAACATGAAATAACTGTGTTTCCCATCTCAGAATATACTCCCGTATCAAGATTCCCAGTATGTCATTTTACAGGTGAATATATCGAATTGATATCTGTATATAGGGTAAATGTGAGACCTTGAGAGCTCAGGTTAGTACTACCGTACAGACAAAGAGATGAAGTCTCGTCTTTAGGTGGTGTTCCATTAAGGAATCTTTTGTACTGCAAATGTCATAATTGCTTAAGACATAATCATTTTTCGTGCAGCTTTTGGGGAAATAATGCAAAAGTATTATATGAGTTCTAGGCCATTGCTTCCGCAAAATCAGAAGAACTCGAATAATACCCCAGATATTAATCAAATATAAAGACCTAGTATCGCAGAATTTGGCATTCTCTCAAACGAAATTTTGGAGTACTAAGTCCATATATCCGAGAGATGTTAACCCACAAGTTAATCAGTTTTGTGTTTTAGATTTATATCTCGAATACAATTTACTGAACGATTGAAGTCTATTGACATATCCATAGTAAGACTTGCTTAATTACTTTTAAAAACAATACAATTCTTTATCATACTGTGACTGTCATTTTTTATTTACTATGATCACTCTTTTTACAGAAAACTCTTTTTATCTTTTTTAATGTTTTTGTATTTTTCTCAAACATTCTCCCCCTAAAATCAAAAACATATTTTTGGATTTTTAAGAAGTTACAAGAAAGAATGTACAAAAAATGTTTAACCGATGACAAATTCACATCAAGTTGTCATCATCCTCAAACTCAACCTCAAACACATCCCTTGAGATCATATTTTCTAAATCATTTA
This sequence comes from Scalesia atractyloides, assembly GCA_947069175.1. Lineage (NCBI taxonomy): Eukaryota > Viridiplantae > Streptophyta > Magnoliopsida > Asterales > Asteraceae > Scalesia > Scalesia atractyloides. The sequence goes on from CAMTDV010000020.1 coordinate 59,298,830, forward strand.
GCTTTAACAAATTTTAAATTTTGTTTTATCAAAAGCTTTGGTATAAAAATCTGCTTTTTGGTCATCAGTGTGGATTTTCTCAATTCGTACCAACTTTTTCTTGTAGCAATCACGGATAAAGTGGTGTCGAATCTCGATATGCTTAGTACGTGAGTGTTGACATGAGTTTTTGGTGATATCGATCACAGCCTGATTATCTACATATATAGACATATCAAGAAATTGCAAACCCAAATCTCTCATCTGTTGCTGTATCCAGAGACTCTGAGCACAACAACTGGATGCCGAAATGTATTCAGCCTCACAGGTAGAGAGAGCGACCGCGGTTTGTTTCTTGCATTGCCACGTTACCAAACAAGTTCCGAAGAACTGGCAGCCGGCCGTTGTAGACTTTGTATTAAGTTTGCAGCATCCAAAATCAGAAACCGAGTAACCCGCAAGATTAAAATCATCATGTCTAGGGTACCACAAGCCGGTGCTTGGAAAACCTTCAAATATCTCATTATGCGTTTGACAATAAGCAGGTGTGACTCTTTTGGATTAGACTAATAACGGGAGCACAGGCACGTTGGATACATGATACCTGGTCGAGAAGCAGTAAGATAGATCAAGGATCCGATCATGGAGCGATATAAAGTTTCATCAACTTTTTCTCCGGTAAGATCTGGACAAATGCCGTGATTTGGAGCTAACGCAGTCGATGCTGGTTTAGCCCGTGTCATATTGAATTTCTCCAATATGTCATGAACAAATTTTGTCTGATGAATAAAAATACATCAGGCAACTGGTCAACCTGAAGTCCTAGAAAGAACTTCATCTCACCCATTGCGCTCATTTCAAATTTCCGCTTCATGACTTCTTCAAAGTCTTTACACAGCTTGTCATTTGTCGATCCAAAGATAATATCATCCACATATATCTGTACGATAATTAGATGCCCATCGACTTCCTTTGTGAAGAGGGTAGAATCTATTGTTCCCCTGATAAAGACATTGTCCAGAAGATGACTCGATAATGTTTCATACCAAGATCTCGGGGCTTGATAAAGACCATATAAGGCTTTATTCAAGACGTAGACTTTATCTTTGTGCACTGGATCAACGAACCCCGGTGGTTGATCGACGTACACCTCCTCTTTCACTTTTCCGTAAAGGAAAGCAGATTTAACATCCAATTGGTACACCTTGAACCCTTTCCACGACGCAAAGGCCAAGAATATGCGAATTGCTTCAAGACGTGCAACTGGGGTGTAGACTTCAGTATAAGCTATCCCTTCTTGAATGGTGAAAACCTTGAACCACAAGTCGAGCTATGTTGCACACCACGACTCCTCTATCGTCTCTTTTACACTTGAAGACCCATCTTGTGTTAATCTTTTTGTGATGATCTGGCAGGTCAACAAGCGTCCAGACTCCAACTTTCTGAAATTGGAGTAACTCTTCTTGCATTGCATCCACCCAACTTTCTTCTTTTAATGCGACTTTCCAGCTTCCCGGTTCAACCTGAGAAATGAAACAACTATGAGAAGATCGGGCTCGAAGTGGAGCAATACTAGTATAGAAACAGCTTAGATCTTTATTAATCTGATTGCGAGTTCGCACTCCCGATTGTAAGCTGCCTATAATGTTCTCAGATGGATGATATGAAAGTGTCCTAGGCATCACTTCAGTTGGAACATCTACTTGTTGTTGCAAATTTGTTAGAATTTCATCAATAGCCGGTACAGATGAAGAAGATTTATTCCTAGCATTAGACTGATCAGCCTGTTGGTTCAGAAAGCCTTCAATCTGTGCAGATCCTTCATCAGAACTGGATCCTCCATCGTCGAAAGTTGGTTCCCGATCAGAGTCAGCATCTACATTTGGCTGGGCAGAAGATTCAGCAGCATTGACATTCGGAGCAGGAACCGGATTTAGAACAGAAGATCTTTGACCAATATCAGACATGTTAACTGGTAATGATGTAGAAATCACCAAAGGTCAAGGAACTTGTTCTTGATTAGATAACTGATGTTGTTGAAATAACATAACAAGTTCTTCTTCAGTTGGCACATCTGGTAGATCAAACGAATCCCACAATCCATCATAGTTAAACAGCCGCGGATCCCCAGGCTTCTGCGTAGGCGTTGTATATCATTGACAATCTACGTGCTGCGCTAGAACTACCTGGTTCAGACTCGGCAAGAAAACACGTTTTTGAGGAGTAGCGTAACCAACAAAGAAACCCTCCAAAGATTTGGCTCCAAATTTACCAGCCGGGTCCAAGACGATACACGATGATCCAAAAGGTTCCAAAAATGCTAAGTTCGGCTTTCGTTGATTCAGTAACTCGAAGCATGTCTTTTTGTGAGGCTTAACTGTCAACACACGATTTCGGGTATAGCATGCTGATGCTACTGCTTAACTCTAAAAACTGATCGGTAATTTCGAATCAGCTAACATTGTTCTAGCAGTTTCTATCAACGTGCGATTCTTTCGTTCAGCTACTCCATTTTGTTGTGGAGTATAGGGGGCGCTGAATTCATGAAGAATCCCCTTTTAATTGTAGAACTCTTGCATCTTCTTGTTCTTAAACTCCGTTCCATTATCACTGCGAATTCTCTTAATGGGCAAATGATATAAATTCTCGAGTTTTCTGAAAAGGATCATAAGAGTTTCAAAAGTTTCATCCTTACTCTCCAGGAAGAATACCCATGAAAATCGAGAATAATCATCTGTAACGACAAGACAGTATAGATCTCCAGAAATACTTTTGACATTGACTGGTCGAAAGAGATCCATGTGTAGTCTTTCTAGTGGTAGCTTTATCCAATTCAACAGCTTTCTCGGGTGTGATTTCTTATATTGCTTCCCTTTTTGCAGCTAAGACAATCATCTGATAGATGAAAACTTTTCAAATTGACACCCTCCACTAAGTCGTTATGCACAAGAAAATTCATCTTTCGAAGATGAATGTGCCCCATTTTTCTATGCCATAAAATTGACTCTTTCTCGGTAGCTTTGGAAATAAAGCATTGAACATTCTTTGACGTGGTAGAAGCGATGCTCATATCAAGAACATATAAATCATTTTCTCGCGGAGCTCGCATCAGAATCCATTCTTCTGGAATCTTGAAACCGGGTTTTAGAATTAGACATTCTTTATCAGTGAAATGTGTCGTGAACTTCTTGTCACAAATTTGCGAGATACTAAGCAGATTGTTCTCAAGTACGGCGATATAGTTCACTTTATCAAACGATACAACTCCGTTTTAGAGAATCCCTTCTCCGACAATCCTACCTCCCTGCGTTCCCATTTCATTCTGTAAATTGATGTTTTGAGCTGCTGCAGTGGTAACAACCGATGTGGCGAACGCATTGTAAAATTCCTCAGACATTTTTCCTGTGAAAAATTTAGAACACACTTCTCGAAAACAAACAGATCAGATTAGAAACATTTTTGTGCGGATGATGTGTTTCGTACGAAACAAATATTTTGCACAAAACAGATGATTTTTGTACGATTCAAATTTTCTAACAACAAATCTATGATTTCGTACGAATCAAGTCATTTGTACGAAACATGTGTTTTTGAATGAGTAAATTTTTGTGTGGTTGAAATATTGTTCAAGTTTGAAATTCTGAAAAAATTTTCAAGATTCTGTATGAATTTTAAGCTGGTTCGTATGAATTTTATGCTGGTTCGTACCAAAATCAAAACAATTTTATTTCGTGCGGAAACCGTACGAAACTGATTCAAACTTCAAACTGATCAAATTTTATAGATTTCAACATGATTTAGTTCAATTTCAAGTCCGAATTATGGTATGGATTGATTAGATTGAAGATTAACTTAAATTACTAAAAACCTAGTCCATTTTGTCCATGAATTCGTCCGAAATTTGTCCAAAATCCAGCAAAGGTCAGAAAAATGATGAAGATGAAGATATATCCAAGTCTGAACATGCGACATCCCGGCTTTTCAGGTATCTTAAACGCGCTACTTTATTGTTATTCATCCTACACTGATTTAATTCGGAGAATTAAATTACACGCTCGCAATAACTACGCTAACTTTGTGAATCTATTGGGTGAATTACGTGCTATGTGTTATTAGACGGGTTGTATCTGAATTACGTGCTATGTGTTATTAGACGTTTGTGAATCTATTGCGTCTCACTCCAAATACGTGATTTAATATTTTATAAACTCCCTGTCGCGAATAATATTTTAGTAACTTCTATCTATAAACCGAACCAAGCCTGTGAAATGTTTCGACTTCGCGAACAAGCAAACCCAACCCGCCACCCACACCCCCTTGCGACCCACACTTCCTTGCGGCCCATCCTTGCGGCCCAAGGAACTAACCCAAACCCCCCCCCCCTCTTATATTATGTATACATGCATGTTGTGAAAAAAAAAAAACCCTAATACCCTAGTGAAGTCGACGGCAGCCCCCCCCCCTCTCTCTCGGTCGCGCAAACTCTACACCCTAGGATCGATTCCAAGCTTGTCCCGGTTCGCTAATTCTCATCGTTTCAAGGTTAGGGTTTAATTGTATTGCGATTCACACTAGGTTTTGTGTAATCTTGATCATGCTTATGTGCTTGTATGATTATTATTATGAAAAAGTGTTGTGGTGTATGATTAGTTCGGATGAATATGCGAATCTTTGCGGTTGTGATGATATGTTGAATGTTAAAATCGTAGGCTGCGTCTTATCGATAAAGATCATGATATATACTAAGGGTTTGCATAAATATTGATACATTAGATGATATTTGAAAAGTTAACCTGCTGTTAATCAATACCACTAAGCGTCATGGCCGTTTACACATGTTCTAATGCGATAAAGTCGAAAACAGTAAGCTGATTGACATTTACAGCCAACTTCAGTTGGCTGTAACCTGAACATTATTTATCGAAAAGTGGATTTTCTGAAGCCTAAAATGTGTATTTTTGAAAAACGCTTCAAATGGTGCTAGATTCATATTTTTCTAAGGTCGTTTGCTATTTTTAAATGGTCATTTAGTGCAGCAGCTGAAGCTGCGTAAATTCTACAGAATTTGCAGGTTGTTTATCGAGTCGGATCTCATAGTCTGTATGGGATTAGGTCACGAAATCTGTACAGTGACTGGAGACGGAATTTCCGAAAATCTCCCATGGGAATTTCATTAATCGGATGAACGATGATTTTTAAATAATTTTTCTCGTGGACTGCAGTCAGAAAGCGACAAATCTGACTGCAGCCTAGTATATAAATGTTTATAAATAATTGGTAAAGATTTAGGATTTGGAAATTTTACACAAAATTCTAGATTCAAATTGACATCTCCTGTAAAAACATTGGAATTTTTGGAACGTTGGAACTATTTTATAAAAATCCTCGAAAACAGCCTAGTTATGAGCGTACAAGCTGAAACATGATAACTTCCGTTTGTGTGTACCTAAGTGTTGTATGAGTTAACCTGTGTTTATGACAAGTTGGTTTGATCGTTATTTTGTATGGTGATACTTTGCATGCATGATTATGGTTTCGAATTGGTTATTACATGTGTCGTACTGTGTGTTAGTTATGCGTAGGGTTTCGTGTCAGTGTGTTCACACACTAACTTTAAATCGGTTGACATGTTAGGACGCGATTAGCGGTTCCATCATTTGCTTCTTTTGCGTTATTCTAACCAAAAAAATTAAGGTGAGTTCACGGCCCCTATTTTATCCGGTTTTGAACAACAGGGGGAGAAACATGTATACGCTCTACAACTCTAGTTTTTTACGTTATGTGAATTTAACGTCGTTAACTATTCGGTAACTAAGTTAATGTTAATGTATGTTATGGTCACTAAGTAGATTTATCACCGAAGTCCTCAACCAACTCTCGGATCGTTAGTATTGGGTTAGATAGCGGGGAAATTATAGTAGTACTACTGGGCCCGACAAGCCCCACCCGAGCTAGTCGCGCTAGCCGACCGGGAATGGTCAACGAGTGATTAATTTGGCCTAACTTTCGCCATGGTCAGTGATAGACCTGGCAACACAGAGGCTACAACAGTCAGCTTCGATCGCGAACTCTTACATGACGTAACTTTAGGCTCGCTACCTACATGTTAACGTTGAACTTATTTACGAAGCAACATTATTATTCCAGGTTAGGAATAATGGAACTATATCGTTATCCCGGGTTAGGGATAGGGGGGAAAACAATCATTTAAACCGAACTTGTGAACTTAAAAAAAACTTGTGAACTCACTCTTCTTTAATGTTGACACTTGTTTCTTTGCATGTTTCTCAGGACGCTAGGAGCGCTAGGTGCACTCACTTGCATTTGATCAAGACATTTTTATCGAGTCTTTACTTACGAATAATTTTTGTGATTTTGGTTTTGGCGTTTATGTTGGCGCGCGTTACTTTATTTTAATGCTTCCGCTAAACTTTGAAACCTTGATATTTTGAAAATGACTATGCATGTTTACAACAAATGTTTTTGGAAAACATTTAAATAAATCATATAGAGTTGTTCGATATTGCTAGTGTCTGAAATTCTGGTTTGATCACACGCCTCGCGGTAATACTCCGCAAGTGGAAATTGAGGGTGTGACAGATTGGTATCAGAGCCTCTAGCTATAGAGAACTAGGTTTGCATTTAAAGTAGACCTAAACTATAGCTGTTACATGACACTAGACTTAGTTGGCACCAAACTGTGATATCTTGTTATGTGTTAAACTACAATTGTTCTATGTGATATATAATTATATATATATATATATATATATTTTTTTTTTTGATATACGCAGCTCGTAACTAACTACATCAACCCAGCAGGCTATGTCATCATCATCATCCGACAGATCTCGACAATCGAGGGCGCCGGGGAAGGCACCCATGGTCGAACCCTCACCACCTCGTGGCATGGAGACACGCTCAGCTGCTAGGAAAAGACTCGCTCTAGGAGGGGAGTCGTCCTCCTATCCAACCACCGCTGTACCAGTCAAACCGGTCTCTTCAAGAGTGGGGGACGATCTACTTACAGCTGTGTTAAGGAAACAACAGGAACAGCTGGAGAGAATGCAGGAGACTATCGAAGCACAGGGATGGCTGATATGTCAGCTGACTGGAAAAACTGAAGAGCTTGAGGAAGAGCAAGATGATAATAGGAGAGTTTGAAGCATTTTAGCTAAGGACCTTCGTGCTGAGCAGCTGAGGGCTGACTGGCTCGAAGACAGAGTTCTTGAGTCCAGTTGGAGGATTCACGAATTGGAGCAGAACCAAGCACCACCTATCCTAGTACCCGTACCAGCACCGGCCCCTCCAGCGCCGGTAGAAGACGAAGAGGAGGATCCATAGGAAGACCCGGAGGAGGATCCAGAGGAAGAAGAGCCGGAACAGGACCCGGCTGTGGAAGCTGAAAACGCTGAAGAGGAAGACGGCAGTGATAGATGACTAAGTCGTCTCACCAATCTCCGTTTTATTCTAGATGGCTTGGGAGATGGAGACATAGATGACTAAGTCGTCTCGCCAATCTCCGTTTTGTTACCTTTAGTTTGTTTGTTTCCACTTATGTTTGAACTTGGAAATTTTATAATTGAACTGATATGTTTGGTTGGTATTTTGTGAGACATTACAATTTATTTAATCGAATGTTCCTTTTGATTGTTTAATTTTTTTGGTTGACATAAATTGTGTGATCATTGAAGTGTGGAATATGATAACTATATTGGATATATACTTATCGGTGTATGTTTGTGTTGTCTTGCATAGATCTGAAATGGCAACCGGTCGCCACGGAAATCTCAACATGTCAGAGGAAGAATTGGCCGCTTTAATCAAACAACACGTGAATGCTGCTGGCAGGTGTTCCTAACCCACCAGCAGGTAACCATTATTAAATTTTCATGGGAAAATCTAATAGTTTTGCTAGTAGACTTTCTCGCTGACTACCTATCCTCTGGAGGGGGTCTTAACCCCTACAAGATGTTCCTGGATGCAAAACCGAGCAGGTTCACGCGAGTTGAAGGACCCATAGGACTGGTCCGTTGGGTCGAAAAGTCTGAATAGGTTTTCGAAATGTGCAATTGCCTCGAAGCTAATAAGGTCAAGTATGCTGCCTCGACGTTGGAAGAAGGGGCATTAACCTGGTGGAACGCACAAGTCTAAACGCGTGGACTTGCTGCGGCGAACGCAATGGCCTGGACCGAGTTCAAAGCTCTAAACAAGGAGGAATACTGTCCGCGGGACAGAGTTCAGCAATTGGAACAAGCGTTATGGAACCACAAGATGGTCGGGTCAGAAATTGAAGCGTACACGTCAAGACATCATGATCTGGTGTTCCTTTGTCCTGATTTGGCTAACACCATCGTTAAACGACTTGAGTTTTATCTTGGGGGTCTGGTCCCTAAGATCCAAGGCATGGTAATGTCTAGTAACCCTACGACGGAGCAACAAGCGATTAGGCTGGCACATAAACTCACCGATAAGGCGGTGGAGCAAAGGAAGTTACCACCTAGGGGTGCAACTGAAATTGTCCCTGACAACAAAAGGAAATTTAAAGACTCACCTGCTTGGCAGTCTTCATCAGCCCAGCCACAACAAGGAAACCAGAAGCGGTCCAACAACTTCGACAACAATCGGGGTCACAACAATCAGTCTGCCAACAACACCCAGAACTCGAGCGGCTATGCGGGTCGAAAGCCGCAATGTAATTGTTGTAACCTCCATCATCACGGCCCTTGCGCCGGAAATCGCTGCCAACGATGTGGTAAAGCAGGACACGTGGCAAAGGATTGTCGCGGGGAGATTATGTCACAACAGAATCAGAACCAGCACCAGGGTTAACAGCAGGGTAATAACCGGGGATGCTATCAGTGCGGTAGCACTGCCTATTTCAAGCGAGACTGCCCGCAACTTCGCAACAACAACAATGGTGGGAATAACAACAACAACAACAACAACAATGGCAACAATGGAAATGGTGGCACAAGAGGTGCCAAGGGACGTGCATTCACGCTAGGCCGTGGGGAGGCCCGAAACGACGCGAATGTGGTCACCGGTAAGTTTCCACTTAACGATCATTTTGCTACTGTACTTTTTGATACGGGTGCGGATAAGAGTTTTATATCTGAGTCTTTTAGGAAGAACCTAAATCTCACACCTAAACCCCTAGAGATCCCTTACGTCATAGAACTAGCCGATGGTAAATCTGTAGATGTGACACACCTAGTGACCGGCAGTCAACTTAAACTCGCGGGTCACACCTTTACCATTGATATGATGACAACTACTCTGGGTAGTTTTGATGTGGTAGCCGGAATGGACTGGCTATCCGACGTCCAAGCTGAAGTTCTCTGTTTCGAGAAAGCTATCCGTATTCCGCTCTCTAACGACGAAGTCTTGATGGTGCAAGGCGAGAAGGCAGGCGTCGTCACGAACATCATCTCTTACATGCAAGCTCAGAAGTATCTTCGGAAGAAGAACTCTTTTGCTTTACTCGCACTAGTCACCGAACAGTCTAAGGACGAGAAGCGGATTGAAGATATCCCCATCGTCCGTGACTTTCCCGATGTGTTTCTAGAGGAGTTACCCGGTCTTCCACCACATCGACAAGTAGAGTTTGAAATCGAATTGGCGAGCCATGCGACTCCTATCGCCAAGGCCCCGTACCGCTTAGCTCCAGCAGAGCTGCAAGAGCTGTCTACCCAACTTCAGGAATTGTTGGAAAAATGATTTATCCGACCCAGTACTTCACCATGGGGAGCTCCGGTCCTTTTTGTCAAGAAGAATGACGGGACCTTCCGCATGTACATCGACTACAGGGAACTCAATAAGGTTACCGTCAAGAACCGATACCCATTACCCCGCATCCACGATCTTTTCGACCAGCTTCAAGGGTCAAACTACTACTCCAAGATTGATCTACGGTTCGGTTATCACCAGCTACGCGTCAGGGAGGAGGATATCTCCAAGACGGCATTTCGCACTCGGTATGGCCATTACGAGTTCTTGGTCATGCCCTTCGGTCTCACCAATGCACCCGCGATGTTCATGGACCTCATGAACCGCGTGTGTAAGCCGTATCTCGACAAGTTTGTCATCGTGTTCATCGATGATATACTCATCTACTCTAAGGGTGAAGAAGAACATGCTGAGCATCTGCGGTTATTGCTAGAACTACTTCAACAGGAGAAACTATATGCCAAATTTTCGAAGTGTGATTTCTCGATTCGGGAAGTTCAGTTCCTCGAGCATATCGTGAATGAAAAGGGTATACACGTTGATCCCGCCAAGATCGATGCTATCAAGGACTGGGAAGCACCCAGGACACCGACCGAGATCCGCCAATTTTTGGGTTTGGCTGGATACTACAGACGTTTCATCAAGGGATATTCCAAGATCGCACAACCGCTTACCACTCTCACTCAGAAGGGCACCAAGTATGCTTGGGGTGACAAACAGGAAGCAACATTTCAATTACTGAAGCAGAAGCTTTGCAGTGCGCCCATTATGTCCTTGCTAGAGGGGACAGATGATTTTGTGGTATATTGTGACGCTTCCATTCAGGGATTGGGATGTGTGCTCATGCAACGTGAAAAGGTCATCGCGTATGCATCCCGACAGTTGAAGGTCCACGAGAAGAACTACACGACACATGACTTGGAATTGGGAGCAGTTGTGTTTGCACTTAAGATTTGGAGACACTACCTATGTGGAACAAGGTGCACAATCTACACGGATCACAAGAGCCTCCAGCATATTTTTGACCAGAAGGAGTTGAACATGCGACAGCGTCGCTGGGTCGAACTCCTGAACGATTATGGATGTGCCATTCGATATCACCCAGGTAAAGCTAACGTGGTAGCTGATGCCCTCAGTCGGAAGGAGCACTTGAAACCTCGTCGAGTATGAGCACTACAGTTCACAATTCATTCTGAGTTACCCGAACAGATACGCGACGCGCAAGAAGCAGTTAAGGAAGAGAACATCAAGGCCGAATCTGTGGGAAAGATGGAACGCGATTGGGAAGTGAAGCCCAATGGTACCCGGTATTTCATGAATCGTATATGGGTACCTCTCTACGGAAACCTCAGGAAGCTAGTTATGGACGAAGCTCACAAATCCCGATACTCTGTCCATCCTGGTTCGGATAAGATATATCAAGACCTTAAAGCCGTGTACTGGTGGCCCAACATGAAAGCGGATATAGCCACCTACGTGAGCAAGTATTTGACTTGCGCGAAAGTCAAGGTGGAATACCAGAAGCCATCAGGACGACTTCAACAACCTGAGATCCCAGTGTGGAAATGGGATCGGATCTCGATTGACTTATCACTAAACTCCCGCGAACTTCGGGTGGTTGCGATACCATCTGGGTGATCGTGGATCGTCTAACTAAGTCTGCACACTTCCTAGCGACCAAAGAAACAGATAAGATGGATAAGTTGACTCGCATCTACATAAAGGAAGTAGTTTCTCGGCACGGGGTGCCAACGTCCATCATTTCAGACAGAGATGCTCGTTTCACGTCCAACTTTTGACAGTCACTTCAGAAAGCGTTGGGTACACGCCTTGATATGAGCACAGTTTATCACCCTCAGACGGATGGTCAAAGTGAAAGGACCATTCAGACCCTGGAGGACATGCTTAGGGCATGCGTGGTAGACTTCGGGAACAGTTGGGAAATCCATCTGCCTTTAGTGGAATTCTCGTATAACAACAGTTACCATACGAGTATTCAGGCAGCACCGTTTGAAGCATTGTACGGTCGCAAATGTAGATCACCGATCTGTTGGGCAGAAGTCGGTGACAATCAACTCACAGGTCCTGAGTTGATACTTGAGGCTACTGAAAAGAATGTGCAAATCAGAAACCGCATGGCAGTGGCACGAGATCGACAGAAAAGTTACGCCGATCAACGACGCAAACCGCTCGAATTTTAAGTAGGTGACCGCGTCCTACTGAAAGTGTCACCCTGGAAGGGTGTAATTCGTTTTGGGAAACGTGGCAAACTAAATCCATGGTACGTAGGCCTATTTGTGATTTCGAAGCATATCAGGCCCGTAGCTTATCAGTTAGACCTTCCTGCCGAACTCAGTGGAGTTCACAACGTTTTTCATGTGTCCAATCTGAAGAAGTGTCTATCAGATGAGACCCTAGTCATTCCACTGGATGAGATTCAAGTGGATGAGCAACTACATTTTGTGGAACAACCTATCGAGATCATGGACCGTGAGATCAAGACTCGAAGGCACAGCAAGATACCGATCGTCAAGGTTCGTTGGAACTCTAAGCGTGGACCGGAGTTCATGTGGGAAAGAGAGAACCAAATGAAAAGCAAATATCCACACCTTTTTGCAGCTGAGTAGCAATTTGACGTTACCGCCAACTCAATTTCGGGACGAAATTCTTTCAACATGGGGATGATATGACAGCTGGGATTTGCTTGTACCATTCTAACAAACTGAATCTTTGTGCGTTGCATTCTAAACCGCGTTTACTCAATTTTCGGGACGAAAATTCTGTCAACATGGGGATAATGTGACATCCCGGCTTTTCAGGTATCTTAAACGCGCTACTTTATTGTTATTCATCCTACGCTGATTTAATTCGGAGAATTAAATTACACGCTCGCAATAACTACGCTAACTTTGTGAATCTATTGGGTGAATTACGTGCTATGTGTTATTAGACGGGTTGTATCTGAATTATGTGTTATTAGACGCTTGTGAATCTATTGTGTCTCACTCCAAATACGTGATTTAATATTTTATAAACTCCGTGTCGCGAATAATATTTTAGTAACTTCTATATAAACCGAACCAAGCCTGTGAAACATTTCGACTTCGCGACCAAGCAAACCCAACCCGCCACCCACACCCCCCTTGCGACCCTCACTTCCTTGCGGCCCAAGGAACTAACCCAAACCCCCCCCCCTATCGCGACCCCCCTTATATTATGTATACATGCATGTTGTGAAAAAAAACAAAACCCTAATACCCTAGTGAAGTCGACGGCAGCCCCCCCCCTCTCTCGGTCGCGCAAACTGTACACCCTCGGATCGATTCCAAGCTTGTCCCGGTTCGCTAATTGTCATCGTTTCAAGGTTAGGGTTTAATTGTATTGCGATTCACACTAGGTTTTGTGTAATCTTGATCATGATTATGTGCTTGTATGATTATTATTATGAAAAAGTGTTGTGGTGTATGATTAGTTCGGATGAATATGCGAATCTTTGCGGTTGTGATGATATGTTGAATGTTAAAATCGTAGGCTGCGTCTTATCGATAAAGTCATGATATATACTTAGGGTTTGTATGAATATTGATATATTAGATGATATTTGACAAGTTAACCTGCTGTTAATCAATACCACTAAGCGTCATGGCCGTTTACACATGTTCTAATGCGATTAAGTCGAAAAGAGTATGCTGATTGACATTTACAGCCAACTTCAGTTGGCTGTAACCTGATCATTATTTACCGAAAAGTGGATTTTCTAAAGCCTAAAATGTGTATTTTTGAAAAACGCTTCAAATGGCGCTAGATTCATATTTTTCTGAGGTCGTTTGTTATTTTTAAATGGTCATTTAGTGCAGCAGCTGAAGCTGCGTAAATTCTGCAGAACTTTCAGGTTGTTTATCGAGTCGGATCTCATAGTCTGTAAGGGATTAGGTCACGAAAACTGTACAGTTACTGGAGACGGGAATTTCCAAAAATCTCTCACTGGAATTTCATTAATCGGATGAATGATGATTTTTAAATAATTTTTCTCGTGGACTGCAGTCAGAAAGCGACGAATCTGACTGCAGCCTAGTATATAAATGTTTATAAATAATTGGTAAAGATTTAGGATTTGAAAATTTTACACAAAAGTCTACAGTCTAATTGACATTTCCTGTAAAACAATTGGAATTTTTGGAATGTTGGAACTATTTTATAAAAATCCTCGAAAACAGCCCAGTTATGAGCGTACAAGCTGAAACATGATAACTTGCGTTTGTGTGTACCTAAGTGTTGTATGAGTTAACCTGTGTTTATGACAAGTTGGTTTGATCGTTATTGTGTATGGTGATAGTTTGCATGCATGATTATGGTTTCGAATTGGTTATTACGTGTGTCGTACTGTGTGTTAGTTATGCGTAGGTTTTGTGTCAGTGTGTTCACACACTAACTTTAAATCGGTTGACATGTTAGGACGCGATTAGCGGTTCCATCATTTGCTTCTTTTGCATTATTCTAACCGAGCAAATTAAGGTGAGTTCACGGCCCCTATCTTATCCGGTTTTGAACAATATGGGGAGAAACATGTATACGCTCTACAACTCTATTTTTTTTTACGTTATGCGAATTTAACGCCGTTAACTATTCGGTAACTAAGTTAATGTTAATGTATGTTATGGTCACTAAGTAGCTTTATCACGGAAGTCCTCAACCAACTCTCGGATCGTTAGTATTGGGTTAGATAGCGGGGAAATTATAGTAGTACTACTGGGCCCGACAAGCCCCACCCGAGCTAGTCGCGCTAGCCGACCGGAATGGTCAACAGGTGATTAATTTGGCCTAACTTTCACCATGGTTAGTGATACACCTGGCAACACAGAGGCAACAACAGTCAACTTCGATCGCGAACTCTTACGTGACGTAACTTTAGGCTCGCTACCTACATGTTAATATTGAACTTATTTACGAACCAACATTATTATTCCAGGTTAGGAATAATGGAACTATATCGTTATCCTGGGTTAGGGATAACGGGGGAAAACAATCCTTTTAACCGAACTTCTGAACTTATAAAAACCTGTGAACTCACTCTTCTTTAATGTTGACACTTGTTTCTTTGCATGTTTCTCAGGACGTTAGGAGCGTTAGGTGCACTCACTTGCATTTGATCAAGACATTTTTATCGAGTCTTTACTTACGAATAATTTTTGGGATTTTGGTTTTGGCGTTTATGTTGGCGCCCGTTACTTTATTTTAATGCTTCCGCTAAACTTTGAAACCTTGATATTTTGAAAATGACTATGCATGTTTACAACAAATGTTTTTGGAAAACCTTTAAATAAATCATATAGAGTCGTTCGATATTGCTAGTGTCTGAGATTCTGGTTTGATCACACGCCTCGCGGTAATACTCCGCAAGTGGAAATTGAGGGTGTGACAGAATAGTAACTACTTGTTGTCTATCTGTAGATCAGATCTCATGGCTCTGATACTACTTGTGAACGGGGATCGAGCTCCCGAAATGAGCAATTGACCTGATCTCGCTCAACTAGCAGAGGCGGAATTCATTGCTAGAGAGGTAGACATGACAAACAAGATAGTACTTACTGTTTAACTGCTTCTGATGTATTAATGACGTTCAAAATACAGACGCAAGTAAACATACTGACAGAGCTTCACCGTATCAATTGACAAATCACTCACTAGCTCTAACACAACACTTCCCTATTTATAGGTCGACATGACTCGTACCGAAGTGCGTTCAAAACAAACAACTATGTTTTGTACAAAACTGTATTTCGTACAAGTGAATCACTCGTACGAAATCAGTATGTTTCGTGCGAATCACAATTTTCAAACATATAAAATTTAACTTTTCTCATTTAAACTTTAACGTGTAAACTTTAAACATTACAGATATATCCTAGACGTAGGCAATAAACATTATGCACCAAGAAGTGTAAACGCCACCACAAGGTGTCGTAACCAATAAATGACTTAACAAGGGTGCAGACTGAACCAGTCTGCTATGGTTCGAAACAATGAATTGCTTGTCAATATTACTTTGAATATGACGGCCTCAATTTGTCATATGAAATCCTTGAATTGAACTTTGTATACTTTGAGCAAGTTCAAACAATTGAACTTGGTTTGACACAATCCAACAATAAATACACAATTCAACCAAGTAGTTTCGATATGATTACCACGAAAACCCATGTATGCAACTTGGAAAGAAAATGAATTTCAAGAAATTCGTTGACTCGATATCAAGGAGTCAATGCTTGCAATAATGCAGGTCATCTAGATCACAAAGCGAAAATTTGAATATAGCGAACCAACCTTTGAATTTTTTATGAAATTACTATCTGAAGTGAAGACCCTGATGGTCTCCACGTATTAAGTTTACCACATGCGTAACAAACAAAACATGCGTATCATGTCAATCTGTCAAGAAATGATGCAATATGCGTTCTCTAATCAAGAAAGAATTTTCGTGGCACAACGACCGTTATGAGGAGTAGAGGCATGCAAACCTACTCATTATATGCAAAGTTGAAATTTTTCAACAAACGAAATTCGAGGACTTTACCTGGTATTTCCTGTGATGACTTATGGTTTCGTGACATTACCACCGATTGTCGAATATGGCGTAATCGCCATTAATAAAGTAGGGGGAATGCGAGGACGTGTGACTTCTTTTGCAGCGCCAATTGTTGTGATTACCATCGTAATAAGTACCGACTGTCATGAAATCTCGTTTAGACGTATCTCAACATGTTTCATTTCGTTTACCGGACCACATGACAATTTGCCGCATTCTGGTCCGTAGTTCTCCCGCTAAAGGGATTAGCATCGTTGTCGTAATGTCGTGCTTCCTCAAGGCCGCACCTCGAAAGTCGTATTTGATGTACTTCGACATCAGTTGTCGTATCGTTTAAGTTTCATGTATTTTTGCGTACTAGTGTTTTGGTTTTGCGTAGGATACCTGCTTGGGTAAACAAGATAGCAACGATAATATATGTAATGGGTTTGCCCAAGTTAATAATCGTGGTTCCTACGTACTGACCTTTAATGGATATTGACATAAGCTTTCCAAAGGTCTTAAATGCATGTTCCCAAAACCCTCAAGGTTTTGCTTACGGTATGTAATTTTTTCGTGTACCGTGTATCAAACACAACACTAGTGTATAATTAAATCATAATGTTGACTTACTGTTTTCGGCCACGGTTGGAACCCATATTCGAGTGCTAGGCGTTTTGTATGTGTTCAAGTCTTATTTATCTAATGTCCCCAAAAGAACGTGAGGTTAAAGTCTAGGTATCTCCACAGAAAACCTATATGTTATCATAGCCCGGTTTGATACTGTCACACCCCGATAAAAATCAGAGCTGGGTGTGATCTGACTGGTATCTTCATTGCACATTGGAAGTGTTGTGAGTGCTAAGAATTCTAATAAATGAACGCCCCATAAATACTCGAATCCCCATGGGTTCTCCTATTCCAACTGTGCTATACTTGTAATCATAACCTGAGAAAGAACATGCGAAAAATCAACAAAAAGTTGGCGAGTTCATAGTTTGCTTGAAAAGATTTAAAATAAATCTTTTTGATAACCGCTTTAAATATGTTTGAGAAAATGTAATAAAACCATTTTCATTGGCATGATAAAGTGAAAACTTTGTATATGTAAAACTTGTATAACTGTCAACGTTCGTGTCGCGTTAACATTTGAGAGTTCGTATATAAAATTAGGTAGTATGTAAAGCGTCTATGAACTTGATGATCATTAATGTTTTGCAAGGACATTAATATGTGTGCCGACATAGGAAGTACTCAACCCTAGACGATTTCTTCCGGTCCACCCGGCTGGGACAACAAAAGCAATACATGCGGCCACACAAGGACCCATGAGTAGGGCTCGCTACACCCGATAGATCTACCACTCTTGTTCTTCGGTCTTACAAAAGATTAATGGCACTTAAGAGAAAGCCTTGTCGCACATGATCTAATATTTCATTCCATAGCTAAACCATACCATCGAAAACACGTATTTCCCCCCGAGAGTTATAAACCGAAAACATTTAAAAGAAAAGGGGAACATGAACTCACAGAGTCTTTGTGCCTCGCACAAGTGAATATGGGCCTAGCCCGTTTGAGTCTAAAAGCAGGACCAACCAGTCCTCTTATTTGTATGCAGGACACCAAATCCCGTTGTAACTAGGACAATCCCGTCCCTAGTCATGAAACCAATGAACGTTTCGAAAATGCGCGTGTGTTTTGTAAAACCGGTATGTTGAGCATAAACCTTTCGTAAACCATTTGAGTTTATTGAAATCCATTCGCGACATAGTTTAGAAATACGACTTTTCGTCATCGAAATTTTGTGTACTTTTGCAAAACTTGCATGTCTTTCCACCCCTGAACATATTTATAAAAAGGTAAAACTGTAAAAAGTGGGGGTTATGAACTCACCTGTATAATCCAGTGCAAAGCTAGCTTACTGTGATTTCCGTAGTGTTGTCTCCATAACTTGACTTGCTAGCATGCAATCTAGTGTATTCCTAAAAGGTGGTACCATTAGTCGATATAAATCCCGGCTTGTAACCAAAGGCTTTCACCATACATAGAGGATTAACTACACTGAGATGTTTAGCCCTATGGTTAAACCAACCACTATTTGAATTGTCTTATCTCTTGTATTTTCTAAGGGTCGGGATATTCGCTAGGTGAATGCCAATAATGCATTCCTTCATGATGATCTATATGAGACTGTGTACATGTCTCAACCTCCTAGCTTTGTGGACTCCACTCGTCCTCATCATGTTTGCTTGTTTGCAATGGCCTTAAGTAGGCACCCCCAGCTTGGTTTTCCAAGTTGTCCTCCGCTCTTACCGATTCTGGATTTTCCAAGTGTGTATCTGGCATGTCTCATTTTATCTACAGCAGTGGTTCAGATGTCTACTATATTTTTGTTTATGTTGATGACATCATTATTACTAGGAACTATTCACACTTTCTTAGGGACTTGATTAGGCGCTTACATTCACAGTTTGCGCTCAAGGACTTGGACTCGTCTTATTTTCTTGGAGTACAATCTACTTTTCCCCCGATACATTACATTTATCCCAACAACGCTACTTACATAATTTGCTACATTGGACTAGCCTTACAAACTCTCACTCATTATCTACACCAGTGTCTTCTAGATAGTAGCTTTATCGGTACTTGGGCATTCCTTTGGAGGATCCACTATTGGTGCATTACAATATCTTGTTTTAACCCGTCCTGAGATTGCATATGCGGTTAGTAAGGTTTCTCAGTTCCCATTGACCGATATTTGGTTACAATCAAGCGCATTTTGAGATATCTTAAGGGTCCTATCTTATGGCTTGACCATTCGACAATTTGCTAGCCTTGAATTTCATGCTTATTTTGATGTCGACTGGGTTGAACGCCCTGATGATCGTCATTCTACTACCGGTCATTTCATCTTTTTTGGACCCAACATTATTGATCGGTTTGGTCATTTCATCTTTCTTGGACGCAACATTATTTGTTTTTTTATACAAAATAACTAGTATCAACCTTTGGCCTACACTGCTATAGAGGTTCACTAGATTATGTCAGTCATGCATGAGCTCCAGATTCCAATCTCTTGTCCGAATAGGTTTGATAAATTTTGGTGCCACATAGTATTTCATCAGCACACGAAACATCTTGAGATTGATCTGCACTTTATTCGAGATATGGTTTTAGCTCGAAATCTCACTATCTAATATATATAACTATTTTTCAGTTGGTTGATATTCTGACCAAAAGGGTTGTCATCTACTCATTGTTCCATCCATTTCACTTGAGAAGGCATGTTAGACAGCTCATTATACTATACTAGCATCTGACATGTCATTGGTTTTGTTTGTTTTTGCTATATCTATATCTCTGTATATTTTCCTTTGTTGTTTTCATTGAGGCTCCTATCATATGTTTTTTTGTTTCACTTGAGAAGGCATGTTAAGCAGCTCGTTATACTATACTAACATTTGACATGTCATTGATTTTGTTTATTTTTGGTATATGTATATATTTGTATAATTTCCTTTATTGTTCTAATTAAGACTCCTATACATATTTTTTTAATGGCAAATGTTACATTACTCCTCTTCAAACCAGTGGCGGACCTTGAATTTTTTTACAGGGTGTGCGGAAATTTTTTAAAGATTGTAGGCCCCTAGCTATATAAAAAAATTGGTTCACAGCGGGTCGGGTCGGGTCATGTAAAATAAGTAAACATGAACAAACAAAGTTTCATAGCGGGTCGGATCATATCGGATCGGGTTTGGTCAATTTCAATTTTCAAACAATCAAACCCTAGTTCCTAACTTCCTATCACATTAAAAAACAAAGTTTTAAGTAAAAAAAGTAAACAACATCATAAGTAACATCAAAATCCATCAAAGTTCAAAGCCTCCTACTTCTAAATCTTCTAATCATTAAGTAAAACAATAAAAAAAAACTTATCTAAAACATACCTTGGTCTTTAGTTAGAAGAATCCGTCGATAAAAAGTGGTTCAACCTCTTTCCTCTTGAACTTTTCTGCTCATGGTTCCTATCACATACAAAATAAACAATAATCTTCAAGTGTTCAACCATAGCCCATATTCCTTAATTTTCAATTTAAATTTTGGAATTTCAAGTCCTAGTAATTGTTGATTGCTAACCAAAATTCATATAAACAACAAAATAACTCTACTAAAGACTAGAACAACAAAAAAAACATCAAAACACATACAATTTCAAACATATATATATATATATATAGGATTAGGATCATTTGTGAACAATTTCTTGAGAGTGAACTGAGTGAACGAGTCTTGACCCTTGATTATTTTTTTAGTTATAAAGGATAGGATTGTAATTATACATTAAATTACTATTAATTACTATTTTAATTAATCTATAGTAGTTACACTTTCCTATTTTTATGATTATTCAAAATATATTTTAAATCTAAACAAGATCTATATCATAATCACCGGTCAAAACACACCAGATTTTTTTTTCAATCGAGCAGTTCTTCATCATTCAATATTTTTTTCTTTGAACGTTATATAGTTCATCTTCATGATCTTTCATGGTCGACTCAAGTAGTAACAACCAAACTAGCGACGGCCAATATAACAACCACAATAGTCCAATTAACAATCATGTGTTCGTATTCGGTTTTGCTTCATGCTGATTTCATCGCCCTGTATATGTATTCTAAGTTTGTAGTTTTTGTCATCATGATTACAGATGGTTGGGATGTTTGTATTATGTTTTATCTGAAGGATGATGTTTTATGCTGATATACACAGACGTATATTTATAACAATACTCATAATTTTCGTGGTTTTATATTATCCCCATGTTATACACATATGTACAACACATTTTTTTTCTTTCTAAATCTTACAGAATTTTGTAATGGTTGTTTATACATATTTGTACAACGATATTTGCTTCCAATTCCATAGGTGCCTTATTGTTTTAATGGTGTACATCGATTCCCGTTCATTATCCACATTATTGCAGTTTGCGGTTTTTATTTGTGATTATGCAGTTTTGTTGTAAACGTCCAGTTGTTGCAATTCAGTACACATGTGTATAGTCACGTAGTATATGCATTATTACATATCAGGATGCAGTTTCGTAGTATATGCATTATTTAATAACCATGTGTATACTGTTAAGATGATGCATGACGTTATATAAGTGGATGCAGCGTTGCTGTCAACCTCTAGTTGATACCATACAGTACACATGTGTATAATTTTATGTTTCTACATTATTACATGCGAGTATTCAACTTTGATGCAAACCTCTATTGGATATCATACAGTACACATGTGTAACATGGTAAAGTTACTGCATTACTGTAAATCGAGGTTGCAGCTTTGCTGTAGAATTCCAGTTTATAATATACAGTACACATGTGTATTAAATAATATACACGAATTTGGAGGAGCAAGTAACTGGCGAAATATATGGCAACTTTTCATGTTTCCAGTTTTAAAAAACTGACCCATTATGTAATTCCAGAATTACCCTTTTTAATTAAATTTAAAGGAAGAAATAAATCTCAATGATTACAATCATGCCACTCATCAAAACTTTAGGATGATGGAAATCAATGGTCTAAATCAGTTCACACGGTTCACTCTTATAATGTTGTTCACTCTAGATCCTTACCATATATATATATATATATAACTCTATTTCTCTTGTAAAACCCACATAAAACATCAAAATAACTCAAATAAATGAAAGTACCTCTTTAATTGTAAGATTTCGGATGAAGTGGTGGCTGAATTTTGGCGATTCCGACGAGATAAGGCCGTTGATTGACGTCGGTGGGACTGGGGCTGGGCGTTGTTCGCTAGGGGATCGCAGAGGAGAGCGGGAGATGGAATTGTTAGGGAAGGTTTGGATTGGGTTGTTTTGTGTTACTTAATTGGGTTGGGTTTAATGAATAGATTCATAATTGGGCTTAACTAGTTGAGTTACAAGGATTCTTAAAGACTTTAGAGGGCTAAGTTGTTTAGTAAAACTGAATGGGTTGATTTGTTAATTAAAAGTGGGCTTAAATCAGTGTTTACCGTTATTATTTTTACAAATTCTTAAGATTTTTTCTAAGGTGGGTGGTTGAAAATTTCCAAAGTGTGCGGTCGCAATTTTACACGAAAATTAACACTAAAATTTTTGCTTTGAAGAGGTGCTGCCGTGCACCACACCAAAGGGTGGGTTCGCCCTGCTCCTAACCAATATATATTAAATTACATTCATGACAGGATTTGAACACTTGTCTTTTTTCTAAGAGAAAAGAACCTCTATCACCCAAGCTATAACTGAGATGAAATCTATACATATGTGAAGATCCCTTGTATATATATGCACGTAACATCTTGAGCATTTTCAATAAGTATACTATTATTTATGTTAATCATCTCAATGTAACGTGGTCCATCGAAATAGAAAGTGCCATTTGCCAACAAACTTTTTGACTTTGGTTTTCTTGCCCATCTTTCCACCCATACATGCAACCACCCCCCCTTTTCAAACAGGATCACGCAATATATACTCGTTCTCCTCACTCATATTTTATATTTAAAAAAAAAAAGAAACTACGACGTTTATGAACAGGTTCAAACCGATCAAATTGACCATCGATTTAGTTCTATGATTTTTTTTTGCTTTTAAATAGATGGTTCTTAAAATCAGACTAGCATAATAGGTTGGTTTACAAACCTTTAAGTATCAAACTAGTCCGGATTATGACTTCCACTCAACGGTAGTAATCTAAAAAAAGTCACTTGTTAACACTTTAATTCCACCTTTACCTTGCACTTACAAAGATTTGAAATCTTAACCTTATATTTGTAAGAGAGGACACCATACCATTAGACTAATAGGTAATTGGTTCTAAAAAAGTAATTAGTAGTTAAATTTATTTGCCAATGTGGAGCTACTCACCATGTCTCTTAGAGTAGAGGCCTCATGTTCAAGAAAAGATAATAGTTTAGGATTATTGATTTGAAAAGGTAATATAGCCGTTAAAAGAAGTTAATTTTGCTTATAACTACTTTTTTTCAATTATTAGTTATTTGTACATGTCAATTGGTAGGTGTCTAATTTAACCCAACCCAACCTGATTATGGCCAAACCATAATAAGAGTTTGCTTTGTTCGGTTTGGTATTAACTTTTTTACTGTTTGATTTATGATCAAATTTGGATATGTATTCTTTGAATACTTCATTGTATGTATACCATGAGTCTCACACAACTCTTTTATAGTTGATCTTCCATGGCATCCTACAACATGATGTGCTTTATCTACGTACAAACCATCTTAAATAATTTCAACTATAATTCCTCTTGAAAGTATAATCAGGACAAGAATAGATTTTAAATCGATGCGATACAATCGAAGAATAACATCAAATGGATAAGTATATGTGATACATTAATGATCCTTCACCGAGGGCCCAAAATCTTTTTGCATTCTCAAACACGGCCTGCAATAGTGTACAAGAGAGCTTCTTGAGTAGGTCAATCACATTAACCATGTAAGCTCCTTTTTGTTTGTGTGAGTACTTTATTTTTATATATTTATTCTTACAGAGTTTAGTTAAGGGGTAGCTTTTAATTAATGAAGAAATATCATCATACAAGTTTGATATGGAGAAAATCATGGGTTGAATGATTCATTATATAGAATGCGAAGATGAAAGTATGTGTTGTCTATTGATGGACCAAAAGAGAGAATGTATCGCTCATCATGGTGCAACTTATGTCTACTACCAATTCAATTTAACATTAAGTTTTCCACCTTTGTAAGCAAATTCCATGACTACATACTCGAAAAGAAGTTAGAAACTACATGGGCTTGCTCTATATACACATTAACGTCCAGATATTAGACCACAAAGCACAGGGCTCTCAAAAACAACCACGAGCCAGGTACCACTCACTTGCACAACTGCTTCTGTTTTGCTTCCACCGCTTCCTTGAGTTTTCGACCCAATGCATATGCTAACGGAGGAGGGACTGCATTTCCAATCTGCTTGTGCTTATGTTGGATGTTACCAGAGAACTTATACCCATCAGGGAAACCCTACAACACAATAATGTAAGGGCTGTTTCAAGACCATCTCTAGGTGCAACATATGCTAATTTATTAAGATAACTATGTACCTGAGATCGAGCACACTCGCGAACAGTTAGAATACGATCCTGAGCAGGGTGAAAGCACATCCCAACCTTACCCATAGGCTGTGGGTCAGTAATAGAAGTCGGAAAGTTTCCCTCCCAGTCAAGCCTTCCGAACAAACCCTTCCATTGGTTATGCCTTTTTGCGGTGTTTGGTAAACACCAGGGTATAAGATCAACCATTTGTCCAGTTGACAACTTAACCTGCAAAAAGAAAAAAAGTCAAACGCTATGCAACGTTCTGGTTTAGAATTTTGTAAATACCTTCTCCGCAGGGAGGTCTCTCCAGTCAGCACCGGGGCATTTAGGAATTCTCTGGCACCTAATCACATTCAACTCGTTCATTTCTTTTGATATATGATCCATTAGAACCGGCGTGCCTCCCCGGATTCTCTTTTGAAACCAAGAGATAGGCTCGTTTTTGTACTGTGCAGAATTACAAGTTACTCAAAAGGGTGGAGCAGAAACAAAATATGATACAAGAAACAAAAAATATTGTACCTCCATAGTTGTGGCAGAAGCCCCGTTTCCAACAGCAGGAAGGTCACCAATTGTGTCTCTAACAGTTATTGAACGGAAAGGAGCACCAGTTGCAGTACTTCTAACAGCAGCATATTGTGTTTTACGGTTCAGTGCGACTTTGAGTTCTGGGCTGGAAAATACATGCATTGGTTCAGGCCACGCAGGTAGTATTTCTTCAGGGGAAGCTGCCCATATGAAAGCCCGTTTGCGTGATTGTGATAAACCAAAAGCCCCAGCCTCCAGAATTCCAAACCTCACCTACAATTTAATTAACTAAAAAAAAAAACACTACTGGTTGACCATTAAAATCTTCAAGTAACTTGTTTTTTAAATTAGGCATCAATGTTTGGCTAAAATATCTGGAGGAACAAATAATGTACCTGATAACCCATTTCAAGCAATGATGCTAGAGCTAAACGAAACGTTTGCCCCTTGTTAAACGACACAAAGTTCCTCACGTTTTCCAACAAGAAATATTTGGGACAGAAATACTCAGCAAATGACAGAAATGCCAATATCATTTCGCATTGAACCTTGCTCCACGTACTTTGATTGAACCGGTTCATGCCAGAAAAACCCTGCAGATATTTTAAACGTCAGGTACATTTCAAATAGATTGTGTTCAGTGTCATTACATTTTATTTAGTTTCTAAAATTTCATAAAATGTAGAATTAGTACCTGGCATGGTGGGCCACCGTTGATGAAATCCACTTGCCCAGGTCGAGGCAGATTTTTGATCTCGTCTTCGTCGAGTTTCGCAGCCATTTCTTCAGCCTCAGAAGTTGATACAGTCATCAGTGTCCCCATATGCGGTCATGATAGCCCTGTATTTCAAACAATTGTTGAAAATGTAAGCTACAATTTATTTAATGTTATAAAAATGATTCAAGAAAAAGCGTTGAACCTTAGTATGACATTGCAATTATGCACAAATGCCAATGCGTCAGGATGATTAAGTCTAAATGCATCACCAGCAGGTTCTTCGTATTCAATTGCCCATTTGGTTATTGATGCGCCTGTAAGTAAACATGCTGACATGTCAGTAGAGATCCAAAAGAAGAAAATAAAAGAAACATGAAGTAGTTACCACTTACCAGCTTTTTGTAAACCCTCAGATAAGCCACCACAACCAGCAAAAATATCCAATGTGGCTAGACAATTCTGTGAAGCAGAACTCTGTTGGTTGGTGGTGGTATCAATATCACTTTCTCCTTCTTTAGATTTCCCTTTTCTCTTTCTGATTGCAGCCTCGTTGACAAAGTGTTCTTTCGGGGGACTAAGCTTAATGTTAACAGGCAGCTGCAGAAAGATGTTCAGAATATTAAATGAAGGCAAGAAGACGAGAAATTGCAAAGACTTGTTACATTATTATACATAGAATGAATAAGTGAAACTACCTGCTTGAGAGATCCTTATCGGGATCATAAAGACGTTCACAGAAGAACACATGATCAACTATGTAAGTGCTGTCCAAAGAGGAAAGGTCGTTCTTCCTTCTAACTTCACACTTTCCCTCTATTGCTGACACTGAAAACTTATGCGTTTCTTCACTGTAATATACCTGGAAATCCAATTAAAAATTATCATCAAAACACACTCAAGTGAACTAATATTATAAGTGCATTTAAACACTACCTCTTGAATGTCAGACCGGTACGCTTTGTCTGCAGACAAATCTTCAGGTCTGAAAAATCTTCTAACTTGAACCATCACCGAATCAGGGTCAACCCGTTTTGAAGTCTTGGGAGATTCGATCTGCAGCAACTGACAAACGACATACGCTTTAAGCCCGACATTTCTACCACTCTTATGAGTTCCGTTACCCCTTTCATCTGAGTCGAAGTGATGAGGACCAATATACACAGAGTCATCAACACCGTACTCAGTTGCCAGGTAAGTAAAACCCGTCTTGGATTCATTTACTTCGAAAACCTCCTTTTTCTTTTCATCTTCCGTAATCTTACAAGAATAACAGGTCCCGGTTCCAAGTCCCAGTTTATCAGTTTGCAGAGAAACAAAAGCACCTTTTTCAGGCCAATATAAACTCTTGCAATAAAACTCAACCGAAAGACCTTTATTTTTCCTATCTTCAGCCTTTGCTCTATCTGTTTTATCAAAATTAGCATTCGCTTTTCGATGCTCGTGACCCCACGGCAGTGTTCTGATTTGCACCACCACGGCTTTAATAACCTCGTCAAGTTCAAAAACTGAACAATCATTTGTCAAAAACACTTCCCGCTCGTTTGCTATGTTGCCGAGAACAGTTTCGCAACCTCTTAACATCAATCGCCCGTGAACAAATTTTCTAGCATCAGAGTCTTCAAACAAGTATTCAACATAATAAATAGAACCTTCGTCCGAATCAGACGAATCTGATTCAACCAAAACCGAACTACCTAAGCCAACCACCTCTCCCGAATAACCGCCTCTTTATACAGATACTTGCCGTCAGTCATCTTCCCAACCACTTTCCCGACCCATTTGATGTCGGTTTTTTATTTTGACCCACGGGTTTTCTTTTCTTTTGATGCTGATTGTGGTTTCTCGAGTTCTGGTACAGGAAGAGCGATGTTTTCATCTTCAGGTTCTTCACAATCTTCCTGCTCATTTTCTTCAGGCTCGTCTTCTTCATCTTTCTTCACATCAACCAAATCACCCTCTTTTACCTCTTCAGGTGAGTAATGCGAGTAAAACTGTCCCCAAATCCTATTAATTAACCGTGTTGTTGTAGCAGGCATAGCCTTTCGTTTTGAAACCACAGGCCCCATTGCTGCTCTCAGGTTCATATTCGCTTGCTTCATCTCAATTTTCTTTTTCTTAACTGTCCATTTGGATGATGTCTTTCTTCCATTTTAACATCTAGACCGTACACAAAAGCAGATTTCCTGATTGTAGCGTCGTGAAATTCTGCAAACTGCTGCAAAATGATTTGCCCATGAACCACCACATATCTCTCCACAATCAACGGGTTTGAAGATATGTGAGCAGGGTGACTCTTCTCAAATTCCGACAATCTCTTTACGACTTCAGAAAATGATAACTTTGATACGCGGGTCTGCTCTTTCAGTAATGTGATGATCACAATAGCAAGCCTTGCAGTTTTAAGAACTGTTTCATACCACGGGGCATATTGCTTTGATGGCTTTCCTAGCCTATACCTGAAACAAGCACAATACAACGATTTAGATACAACGAAACATACAATGAAAAAAAAAAAAGTTAAGAACTAGAGCTAACCAGGCCATATCGGTTCGGATTGAAATAAAAACCATTGATGCACCGAATTCAATCTTCCACTCCTTTATAGCGCTCAGGTATATAGGGATGCCATTTTGTGCAGCAGAGGAAGAACCAGAACCAGAACCGGAAGCGCTACTAGGTTCATCGTCAAAACAAAATCCACTTCCATCATCTGTTGTCATTACCCCTGATCCAAACACAGTGACATCGATGTCTTCACACGGCTTCATAGGAAGAAGCTCCAAAGAAATCAACCGGGAGTCGCAGTTGTAGAGTGACCAGTTGTGAAGCATGCTTTTTGGAAGATCGTCAGGGTCAATCGAACCATATTCATCCATTTAATCAAAGAGTATATATTCATCAGTTTCTTCCACACTAGTTTTGTAATAAGCAGGAAGTGGGTAGTCATTTGCTATTTCATCTTCATTTATCTGAATGTATAACTTGCTTGATGAAGTAGCGGGCCGTTGTCGTTTCTTCTGTCTCATTGATTGCCAGTTTTCGTTTTCTTGTAAAACTCGAGCCAACTTCATGTCTTCATCTTCATCAGAGGTCGGTCCAGACCCGTTTGACTGGTTAACTTTTCCTCCATCTCCAATCTTCAAAGGTGCATTCATCGATCCACCGGACGGAATTTTCGGCCCTGCAAACTCTTCAGTTTTCTTGCTTTCATCCTTTAAAGCATCAAGCGCAGGTAGTTCAACAAATGGCTTATCAATACTGTTAGGTGCGTCATCCAACCCAACAAGTTGTTCGTAAATGAACGCACCCCATGAAATAATCAAGTCCCGGATTGACGCACCATGAGGGAAGTTTTTACTCCCACTCATTGAACGAACAAGTGAAGCAAGTAGTTCATCTAGGCTCATATCCGGGTTGCCACCTGCAGATTTCGACAACCGTTTGTAGATTTTAACACATGCACGAGCTTTTTCATAAAAAAGATCGAACAGTTTCTTGTAACTTGTTGCCGGCTTTACACAGTCATAATCGGCAAGATCTGTAGAGACCCAAATAACTGGAGAAACATCTTCATAACCAGATATTGACCAATTTTCAATACGACCAAATCCGTCACACTGCACCCCGGTTTCCTTTTCTTTTTCAGAAGTTTTCTCTAACGGCAATATGATGCCCGAGATGAATATATCATCCACTTCCAGCATTTCAACAGGTTGTGGTTTCCCATCAGCATCATGAAAGATGAATTCTGTCAATCTTCTATTGGGCCGTGGATCATCTGGACCCGGTATCAAACTTAAGGCTGCTATTTCTTCTTCTACCACTTGGATCTTCTTTTTCTCAATTGTTACATCCTTATCGGACAAACAGACTGGTTTGCTTTTAAAATCGGAACACGACGCGGCTCGTTTCGGCATTTTTCTCAAAACAATAGTATCCTCACTGCTGTTTAATCTTCCTCGTTTTTGTTTAGGTTTGGTAGCAGCCTTTGTTTTAGGAGCCGCAGTAGCGTCAGATACCTCAGTTGTTGGTTTAGCTTGTTTTCCCTTTTTCTCATTGCTGTTGTTCAAAAAATAAGTCTTTAAAGTTGGAAAAGTACATAACAATGATGATTATAGCAAGACAGAATTTAAATTTGCAGTACAATCTACAAAACTATTCATAAGTCACAAGTGAGATAGATTATGAATAAAACGAAAATTGAAAATCATATTGAATTTAAAATCACAGAAAAACATACATATAAAAACATCAAACATGCAATTTCAAGATATAAGTTGTTGCAAAATAAAACAAAATACTTGAAGTTAATAATTATTTTTTAAATTAAAAACCGAAAGAAATGAAAGAGATCAAAATGGCATTTTCTGATGAGATAAACTAAATTCGTCACATTTCGTAACCTAACAATGCACACTGTCCTCTTGTTTCAACGTATCATCACCATCATCAAAATAAATGTTAGAATTATCAAACTCAAGCCTAAAATAATCCGAGTCCATATCATATTTCCTGAAAGCTGCTACATCAATATAAGATCCAAAATGGTCAAGACTCACGGTCAAAGCATTCACCTTTGTAAAGTCAATGCATCTCAGCACACTAAGAACATAATGTAAGAGTATTTCCTGAATTAACCCTTTAATATTTTAAGGCCATAAAATACTACAGTCAAGTAAATGTTAAGCAGTTGTATTTTCATAGTACTTTCAAATAAAATACGCATTATTAAAATTATTTAACATCTATCTACAAACCAATTTCCCAACAGAGTCCGGTTTTGATTATTCTATTTATAATAAATATTTTGTCTAATTCAAGATTACAATCTATATGGAAACTAAAATTAACACGAAATTATCCAAAATAACTCATATCAAGCACAAACTAAATATCCATATTGGCTCCAAGAATTATATTTTCCTTGTATGTGTGATTGTGTAAATCCTAAAGCCACATGCCAACAAATTCATATAAAACTAATCTTGTAGCTCAACCAATTAGATCCCACCTACGTAGTTAAAAGCACATAACGTGCGCAACTACACACAAGCATACCTATGCACCTTAAGTGCAACAGGCGCAAAAAGCACCTGAACTGGCGTACAAAAAATAATTTTGTAGCTCAACCAATTAGATCCCACCTAAGTAATTAAAAGCGCATGAAGTGCACAACAGGCCCATCCGTGCAGCCTACGCACCTTGAATGCAGCAAGGCGCAATAAGCGTCTGAATTGGCAAAAAAACTGACAAAACTAGTTTTAAACGGTCTGAACCAACCAAAGTCCATACTAACACGGCCAAAAATGACATGCACCATTGCGTGTCTCAAGCATACGCTTTTGTTGCCTTGCACCTTGAGCCTTACCTACCTAGAATCCCACTCTAAAATCCCTTTACATAAAATTTGCTACATGTATGTAAGTATAAAACCATCTGATCTGGTACTTGTATCAATGTCCTTACAACAAAACACCAAATTAATCAAAGAAAACAACAATCCCTTTCAAAATAAAATATAAACCAATCAAATTAAAAACTGTTCATCTAGGTATACCGGTAGTGTACTAAAACCATACCAGTACAGTAGGTATTCAGTTTCGAATTTAGTTAAGTTTTGGTATCACTGTCATGAAAATATTCGATTTTGAATTCAGCTAACTTTGGTACCGGCACTGCACCATACCATTTATACCATTTAGATTCCAGTGCCAATGTCATCTCTAGGATAAATCATAAAACAATAAACAAAATCATACAATCAACAAACAATCACCATACTACTTAAATCCCTAAAATACTAAACCATAGGCTCACAAAACAAGATCTTCTCGCTTTACGATTCTAAATCCCTAAAAGCCGCTTAGATTTGCATACCAAACGCAATAATAATAATATCGCGTTTATGACAGAAAATAAAACCTCTCTCTAAATCTAACACTTTCTCTCTCTAAAATATCACTTTATCTCTCTACGAAACACCATATGCCACACCATCATCATGATAACACATATAAGCAAAATCAAATTAGATAAAATAAATCAAAAAACAAAACCGGAAATAAAACAATAATAATCAACAGCCAAAAACTAATCTGACAGACCTGCTGGTTTGACCGCACCGGCTCCTTCAGCTTCTAACAATCTTGCGGTGCCCATTTTGAAGAGTGTCGGATTTTTCGGAAGAATGGATTGGGACTGGAGTTGTAGGTGGAATGTGTTTTACAGGAAAATGAATTTAAAGAGGGGGAATCATATAGAGCGCGTTGATTGAATTTTTGGCTGAAAAAACATGGCGGGAAGTCACAAATTGTTGAAAGAATTCCCGCCACCATCTTCTATTAATAGTAAAGATTCTGAATCCAAAACCCTAAAGTGTTTTCGATTTTGACTTTTTACTTCCATCTTTTTATTTTGACTTTTGTCAATTACCGTTTTGTCCCCTTAAGAGCTGGGAGGTCACTTTGATGTTTCTCGGGACTCCTTTAATCAAACCCAATAAATGGTAAGGTCTCAAAAAATATGATATGTAGGCAAATCTTCTTGTTATTCCTACATAGTCTGCTTCCAAAGATATAGAAAGGTACAAAAATGAAAAGAAAGATGGAAAAATATCATCTTAAAAACAAACAAATATATATATATATATATATATATATATATATATATATATATATATGTGGGTAATATCGAATAAAAAGTTAATTTTATCTGAGTAGAATAAGAAAAGATTTAGCCTTTCATTTTTTTAATAAATGGCTAAGATAAAAATGTAAGAAAAAAGAGAAATGCAAGGGCATTGTTGGAAAAGCATATTTGTTGATTTTTTTTCTATTCATATGCATATTTTCCTCTCATTTTATAAACGTTCGTAACTTTTATACGACATTATTTAAAAAAATTGCACCATAAAATCGAGTATCTTATTATCTTTAATTTGAGTATCATATATAGGGTGGAGTTCTAGAGTGAACACTAGTGTATTTGTTAACTGAGTGAAGAAATTCTAGCCATTGATTTAGATTATCAAAATCATTAAATACACTAGTGTATTTTCATTATCAAAAGGGTGAGGGTTTGTGTTTTAGGACCAAAATACTCTTTTATTCTACTTAATGGAGTGTTACATGTCATCTCAAAAATCTTTCTTATGCTGCTTAGAAAAACCCACTTTTTAGTAGATCTTTCCTCTATATGGAGGATTCAGTTAAAAACCCATAGTTTGTGAGAGAACTCGAAACCTTCTGATTTATGAAAGGAATGAGCTTTTAACGAAGGAGGGGCAAAATTGGAAAAAATATGAATTTCAAACATTTCTATATTCTTCGTACGTTATTATTTAAAAAAAGCTACACAATAAGATCACAAGTTTTCTTATCTTTTGTTCAAGTATATTTAGCATATTTTTTCGACACAAATAAAAGATTTAACGTGTCGTTCTTTTTTTAATGCAATTATTATAGTATTGCACATATGCAATACTACTTAGCCTTAGAGTTTAGGTTTTGGGTTTAGTTTAGCTTTTAGGGTTAGGTTTCAGGTTTAGTTTTTAGGTTTTTGGTGGTGGTGGGAGGATAGGTTTCGGGTTTAGTTTTTAGGTTTTGAGGGGTAGGGGTGGGGGCTTAAGTTTTTTTTTTTTTTTTTTTTTGGGGGGGGGGGGGTGGGCGGGGATGGTTGTGGGGGTTTAGGTTTTTGGGTATGGGGTGGGGGTTGGCTGGTTTAGGTGAGAAACGCTAAATATTGCAAGCACTGTGAGAACGAATAAAAAAACCACAAAACTTCGTTGAAAACAATTCAAATTCAAAATTTCTTTTTACACTTATCACTATAATTCGAATACAATATTAGAAATTAAATTTACAACTTAATTTTACATGTACTCGTAGAAAATTTACACATGTGTAAGTTTGTCATTTACACATGTGTAAACATGTTATATTTATTAATAGTGATTTTGAAAGAAAAGATGAATTATTTAAAGAGTAAAT
The DNA here is from genome assembly GCA_947069175.1 of Scalesia atractyloides. Lineage (NCBI taxonomy): Eukaryota > Viridiplantae > Streptophyta > Magnoliopsida > Asterales > Asteraceae > Scalesia > Scalesia atractyloides. The sequence continues at coordinate 59,332,484 of CAMTDV010000020.1, forward strand.
TCATTTTTTTGTATTTTAATTATAATTATAATGAGGTTTGTAATAAACAAAATTGATTTTAATTGGTTTCTCATTCATTCTCATGGTTATCGCAATATTTAGCGTTCTCATAATAACTCTCTTTATATATATGACATGATTCAACAACATATAGATATACAAACAAGCATATAATTACATGTAAAGTCCACCTAAGCCAAAGAAAAAGCTAAACCATTAAGACAAAACTAAAGCACACACATATACCCTCTCCTGTGAGTCTTTGACTTTAATTATATGTCTCCACGCACTCCTATCCTAAACCATGTCCTCCGAGAAATACAACTCTAGCAAACCCTACCTTATCCGCTCATCTCTAATCAATTTAGGTATGCCTCAACTCTTGTTCCCTTCTACAATGAGGGTTTCAACAACTCTAACTGGCATCATCGCCTCCCTCCTTCTTAAATACTCAAACCATCTTAATCTTTCCTCTTTTATCTTATCTCACTTTCCATTTTGTATAGTTCTCTTATCTACATTTTTATTTTATTTGATTTTAATAATCTCAACTTTTATCTATTCGTCAGGTTTAATCCAAGAAAAAGAAGTATCTAAAGACACTCCTACCATTGAATGTATTTTTTTCTAACTATCCCAAACAAACTACCGAATGTTGACCCGGTTTTTTAAGTATGACATGAATTAAAGTTTTTGTCACGTAAGCATTTCACGTCATAAAAAAAACTAAAGTTTTTGCCACATAAGCATACATCATCAAAAAATAAAGTTGTTGCCATGTAAGCATGCCACGTCATCAGAAAACTAATTGAGTTAACATCCTGTTAGTTTAGGATCGTTAGAGAAAAATACGTTCAAAGTTAGGTTATGCCTTTAAGCATTTCCTTAGTTTGGATTAATCTCGACTAATAGATGAAAGTTGGGATTACTAAAATCCAATAACCCATCTATTTTAAGAGAAACGAGAATTAAGCACCCTTCATTGCAGCGGGGGCGTAAAACCGTGCTAAATAGCACTAGTGCCACACCACCGCCAGCAACCACCAACATTGAAGTTGCAGCATGTTAATACGAAGAAATTAGACCGAAACGTAAAATATAGAAAAGAATAACTAAGTTGATCTAGGTACCGCGTGTTGCGACGAAACTGTCAAACGGGAAAAAACAAACGTAAAATGTTGAACCACTGATGTGCGTGAATTACATATATTTTTATAATTTAATTTTCCTTCACACAAATTTAGTTTTAAAGTGATTTTCACCCAAGAACTAAACTACACACACAAAAGGGCAAATGTACACGTCGGGTGGTAATATAGATTATCAGTAAGAACCGGATATCAATCTGTGGGCGCGGTGTCTCGATACTAAACTTTTGCTACTTTAAAGCCTTTTCAATTAATGGGTTGATTTTTGTTTCTAATTTATCATGCAAAAATAACAAACTACTAACTAATCTAAGGAAGAACAATATCTAAAAGAGTTTGCCTAAACTAAGTATCCACTAATAAACATGTGACAACAAATGATGCAAGCTCTAAATTCAACTAAGTCCCCGATCAAGGCTTCCTAGTTTTATAAATCATAGGAAAACTAAGATGAAATAACTTTCTAATCACCTAAATTTTATTCTTTTAAGTTCACTTGCTAAGTTGATGTTAATCTTTAATGATGAGTTATTTGTTTGTCAAAACTCATGTTGGTGCATTATGTCTATTGCCTACGTCTATCATGTGTCAGTATTGTAGATAGGGCTTAAACGTCATTTGTATAAAGGTTATTATTTGTTTTATATGTTTGTAGTTGGCTCGTACGAGTGAGTCAGTTGGCTCGTATGAGTGACACTCTGTCACTCGTACTAAGCAACCACTCGCACGAGTCACAAGCTTCTGTTCCACACACTCCGATGCGAGTCATGTCGACCTTTAAATAGATGAGTGTTGTGTCAGAGCTAAGCAGTGTTAGTTCAGTTGGTACGGCGAAGCCCTACTGATTTGTTTACTCGCGTCTGTACTTGCACGTCAATTAATACAATTCAGAGCAGTTAAACAGTAAGATCTATCTTGTTCGTTTTCCATCCTCTCTAGCAATGAATTCCGCCTCTGCTAGCTGAGTTAGATCAGGCCGGTTGCTCATCGGAGGAGCTGATCCCCCGTTCACAAGTGGTATCAGAGCCTTGAGGCCTGATGTGCTGACAAACGTCAAGATCTGCAGGCTACCAACTGTTTTAGATCAGATTCACTGTTACATCTTTCTACTTCTACATTTCTCCTAAACTTATCTCGGATTTGGACGAAAATATGGACAAATTAGACTAGGATTCTAGGATATTCCATTAAAATCAATTCTAAACAATCCTTAACAATTTCAGATCTAAAATCGAGCTTAATCATGTTAAAATCGGTAAAATTCATCCGTTTGGAGACTTAGTTGTTTCAGACGAGTAGAGAGACCATTCGCACGAACAACTTTCCGTACAAACTAGACCATTCGTATGAACAAATATCAGAATTTCTTGAAATCTTACAAGTTTCAAAATTTACAAGTGTGATTCGCACGAATTAGACACTCATACGAGCATCTCATTCGTACGAGCTAAATTTCATCCGTAAAAGCAATTTCATTGTTCGTATGAGTTACTTGTTGCAGTCACCTTGTCCATACGAATTTCTGGTTCGTACGAACGGATCTTGATCGCATGAGTTGTTTTGATATTCGCACGAAAGAATTTGTCCGTACTAATCAGTTTGTTCGAATCGTGTGTTTTTGAGTTTTATAGAAAAATGTTAGACGAATTTTACAACGCATTCGCTACATCTGCAGTCACGACCACAGCGGCTCAAAACATGAATCTCGAAAACGAGATGGGTACCATGACCAAACCGCTGAAGTTAACGAACCTAGAAGATTTCGATAGTTGGAGCGAACGGTTCATGAATTGGGTCCAGGCAAATCACTTACTTGCTGCTTCGCTATCGAAGTAAAATATCAAGCTCCTGTAGGTGAAAATGGCCTCGAAAAGACTCTAGCTCAACTATCGGATGTTGAAAGGGAAAGGTTCATAAACGAAAAGAAAATGATGAACATTCTGCAACAATCCATCAAAGTAGATATATTGGCGTTGTTACAACACGATGATGATGCTTAATCATTGTGGAATGCTCTTCGTTTGAAGTTCCAGGGAAGTGCTCAACTTCGAAAGAGTAAACGGGCGTTGTTAAGTAAAGAGTTTGATATCTTTACATCGATTATAGGAGAAACTGTGAAACATTGATCGAAAGATATTGTCATTTGGTGGTGCAAATAAAGAGAATGGGAATCATCAAGACCAACGAAGAACTTGTTTATAAGTTGGCTGATTCTCTACCGCAAGGCGAATGGTCTACATATTTGACCATCTTGAAGAATGGAACCGAGTATGGTAATTTCTCATTGCCGCGTTTCATTGAAAGACTGGAGGGACATGAACTTGAAATGCAAAAATTGGCGAAGAACAAAACCGTCCAAGTTCAACAAGATGTTAATCTGTACTTCAAGAACAGTTCTGCTACTCAGATTCAGTCTCCGAAGATCCAGACCACCTTCAGCACGTACATCACACCATGCTCACCATCAAACCAAAACAGTGGCTTTCAATCATTTGCTATAGTTAATCCTCACACGTCTCAAAGCCCACAGTCGTCATACGGATCAAGCACTCCTCAAATCAACCAGAACAGTAAGTCAAATCCTACTCAAAGGGTTCTTCAGTGCAATATCGCAGTGGATTTCCAGAATGCACAAAACTTCGATGAGAAAACCGCGAAGCAACACATGTCTTTATTAGCATCGGTTCTCGAATCCTTTGATACTCTTGTAGTAGGAAGGATTGGAAATTATGAAATGACCAGAGAGGACTATGACCAGATAGATCCGGTTGAAATTGAGTTAATTGACATCTAGTGGTGCATGGCATCTATCGTTCGACGCGCACAATGCTTCATTACAGGAAAAAAGAACTTCGGAGGTTTGGATGGAAAACTGGGATTCGACAAATCCAAAGTTACTTGTTTTAAGTGTCGGGAAAAGGGTCACTTTAAGCATGAATGCCCTAACAAAGAAGCTCAAGGGAACCAGAACCCATTTGCCGATGATTATTACAAGAAGATTATTTACCACCGTCCTCAACCAAGAACTTGCATGGTGCAGATCGAAGATAAACAGCCGGAGACCAAAGATAAAGCGCTAGTGGTTACTCAGGAAGATGAGGGCTTTAACTGGAACAAATATATCTCCAAGAATGAATGTTTGGCTTTGGTTGCTGAGATAATTGAAGAACCTGAAGAAGAATCGGAGGCAGCTTTTGATGAGGCACCAGAAGATTATTATTATTATCACACATCATCAGAAGAGGAGGAAATTTTGAATAATGCATTTAAACACCTCCTGCCTAACGATATGCTATAAACTTTTGCAGGTTACTTTGCACCAAGTCAACAATCATCTTGCTTAGAACAAAAGACGCCTGATGCTCAAGAGAAAATTGATGAAAAGATGGAGAAGTTGTCGAATGACATCAACAAGGCATGCATGGCAAACATCAATGAGGTAAATGAGTCTAAGAGTGAGTCTGTGGTTGAAAAACCGTGTTTGAAATGTGCTGAGCCATGCAATGAATGTGTTGTAAAAAACACACGATATACTGAGCTCAAAAGTTTAACTAGATAATTTGACAAGTTATTACAAATCAACTAAAGAAGCATACGACAAATTAAGTAACTCTGTTAACTCTTGATGCTCAAAGCGACAGTAATGGACAAGCAAATGGCCATTAATATTCACTTAAAAACTATCGCTGAGCTAAAGAGTGAGCTTGAGAAGGTAAGAATTGAAACTGAACGGGTTAACAAACTGTTAATCAGTTATTCAACAAGCTCTTACGTCATTGATCACATTTTACCTAAAATTGAAACCAAAGAAGAATCAGAAAAGGTTGAAAGCAAAAGTGCGAGTTACGATCGAGTTCCACCTCCTATGTGGGATAGTTATGCGTGTAAAAAGCCAGCAGGGGTGGAAAAGGCACTTAATCTAAAACTAAAATTTGAACAATCAAATGAGTTGCCTACAAACATCAACGTAACTTACACAACTTCTGAAAGTGAATATGACTCTGAGGTGGTTAAAACTGTGGTAGAAAATGTTTTAAAAAGCGAATCTGAAAAGTCTGAGTCTGATGCTGAACCATCGGAAAATAGTTGGACTAATGATCCAAACGTCATAGTTTATAAAATGAAAAGATCAAATAAACTATTTTCTGATGAGGATTTTCCCATCCAGAACGTGAATCTGGATCGTGTTGATTAAATGTTCAAGCTTGTGGATGTAAGTCATGCTGATTTAGATATATGATGCATCTTTCTACTCTAAATCAAAAAGTGACAATGGACCCTACTATCATAAAAACAAAGATTAGCATGAAAATAAGAGAGCAGGGTTGGGTTTCCAAAAGCAACGAATGAACAACAAGTCTCAAAAACTAACCTTTACAAAGAAAATCAATTTTGTTTTTGGGACAACAACAGAGAAGGAAAAAGAAATCATCGGAACACAATCAAATGATGATTTCAAGAAAGAGAAAGAGAAAAGGAAACAAGTTTTGGAATCTTCTATTCGAAAGGATAGTAGAACTTGTTACAAATGTCAAAATGTTGGGCACATTGCAAGATATTGCTCACAAGAATCTCCAAAACCTGTTTCTCATTCTAAAAAGTTCACCAAGGACGAAAAAAGCACTTAGATTGTACCAAAGCAAATCTTGAAAAGAACAAATGAATCCTACAAAAATGTTAAACCAATTCTTCAATGTCATTCAAAATTTGAAATTGGTGAAACATCAACTAAACATCGCCAAATGGATTCTAAATTTTATGCTAAAAAGGCAAATATGAAAACGCAAACATGGGTGGCAAAAGTGAAACCGTCCAAGGTAGAACCAAAACCTTCTGTTCCAAACAAAACCGAGCCTAAAAAGAACGTTAAAAACAAAGTAGGTCCGAAATTCGACATTCCGAACCCACCCAAGACCAAGATGGCTTGGGTTTCTTTGTTTAAATAGTTTCTTCCGTTTGTGTGCAGGGACTCCACAATCGATAATGTCTAAATGGATAATGGATAGTGGAGCTTCCAGGCACATGACAGGGATGCTTGCGTTGTTACACGACGTTAAAGCTATCCGCGGAGGATATGTAGGTTTTGCCGGAACGCAAGGAGGAAGGATTGTCGATGAAGGAATTCTCATGAACGAAGTTGTATCGTTTGATAAAGTGAACTACATCGCAGAACTTGAGAATAATCTACTCAGCATTTCGCAGATTTGTGACAAGAAATTCATGACGCACTTCAATGATAAAGAATGCTTGATCTTAAAACCGGGTTTCAAGATTCCGGAGGAATGGATTCTGATGCGTGCTCCGAGAGAAAATGACTTGTATTTTCTAGATATGAGTGTAGCATCAACAACATCTAAGAAAGTTCAATGCTTTATTTCCAAAGCTACCGAGGAAGAGTCAATACTTTGGCATAGAAAGATGGGGCACATTCATCTACGAAAGATGAATTATCTTGTGCATAACGACCTAGTGGAGGGTGTTAATTTGAAGAATTTTCAATTATCAGATGATTGCTTGAGCTGTAAAAAGGGGAAGCAGCACAAGAAACGCACCCACGAAAGCTGCTGAATTCTAGCAAGCTACCACTAGAGAGGCTACATATGGATCTTTTCGGAACAGTAAACGTCAAATCCATTTCTGGTGATCTATATTGCCTTGTCGTTACGGATGATTATTTAAGATTCTCATGGGTTTCTTTCTGGAGAGCAAAGACGAAACATTTGAAACTCTAACGATTCTCTTCAGAAAAATCGAAAACCTGTATCATTTGTCAATCAAGAGAATCCGAAGCGACAACGGCACAGAGTTCAAGAACAAGCGGATGCTCGAATTCTGCAATGAGAAGGGGATTCTTCATGAATTCCGTGCTCCTTATACTCTACAGCAAAATGGAGTTGCTGAATGAAAGAATCGCACACTGATCGAGACTGCTAGAACTATGCTAGCCGATTCGAAATTGCCAATCAGTTTCTGGAGTGAAGCAGTCGCGTCAACGTGTTTTACCTTGAATCGTGTGTTGATAGTTAAGCCTCACAACAAAACGTGTTTCGAGTTACTGAATCAGCGAAAGCCCAACCTTGCATTTCTGAAGCCATTTAGATCACGGTGTACCCATTGTCCACACTGCCGAATCATCTGCCCAGCAACAGCCAAATGTTGACTCTGATCGGGAACCAACTTTCTACGATGGAGGATCCAGTTCCGATGAAGGATCTGAGCAGATTGAAAGCTTCTTAAACACACAGGCTGATCAATCAAACATCAGGAATGAAGCTTCTTCGTCTGTACCGGTTGTGGATGAAGTCATCACAAATTTGCAAACGCAAGTAGATGTTCCGAATGAAGTGATGCCGACGACGCTTTCATATCATCCTTCGGAGAATATTATAGGCAGCTTACAATCATGAGTGCAAACTCGCAATCAGATCAACAAGGATCTAAGCTATTTCTATACTCATATTGTTCCACTTCAAACCGGACTTTCTAATAGTTATTTTGTTTCTCAAGTTGAGCCGGGGAACTAGAAAGACACGTTAAAGAAAGAAAGCTGGGTGGACGCGATGCAAGAAGAGTTGCTTCAATTCCAGAAACTGGAAGTCTGGAAGCTTGTTTACCTACCTGATCATCACAAAAAGATTAACACTAGATGGGTCTTCAAGTGCAAACATGATGATAGAGGGATTGTAGTGTGCAACAAAGCTCGACTTGTGGTTCAGGTTTTCCATCAGCAGGAAGGGATAGCTTACACCAAAGTCTATGCCCCTGTCGCCCGTCTTGAAGCAATCCGCATATTCTTGGCCTTTGCCTCGTGGAAGGGTTCAAGGTGTACCAGTTAGATGTCAAATCTGCTTTCCTGTACGGAAAAGTAAAAGAGGAGGTGTATGTCGGCCAACCACCGGGGTTCGTTGATCCAATGCACAAATAAAAGGTCTACCTTCTAAACAAAGCCTTATATGGTCTACATCAAGCCCCGGGGGCTTGGTACGAAATGCTGTCACGACATCTTATAGACAACGACTTTATCAGAGGAACTGTAGATTCTACCCTCTTTAATAAGGAAGTAGATGCGCATTTGATTATCATACAGATATATGTGGATGATATCTTCGGATCGACAAATGACAAGCTGTGTAAAGACTTTGAAGAAGTCATGAAGCACAAATTTGAAATGAGCGCGATGGGGGAGATGAAGTTCTTTCTAGGACTTCAGGTCGATCAGTTGCTTGATGGTATTTTCATCCTCAGATGAAGTATGTTCATGACATATTGGAGAAATTCGATATGGCAGGAGCTAAACCAACATCAACGCCATTAGCTACTAATCACGGCATTTGTCCAGATCTTACTGGAGTCAAAGTTGATGAGACTTTATACCGCTCCATGATCAGATCCTTGATGTATCTCACTGCTTCTCGACCATATATCATGTATCCAACATGCATGTGCGCCCGTTATCAGTCTAATCCAAGACATTCGCACTTGATCGCCGTCAAACGTATAATGAGATATTTGAAGGGATTTCTAAGCACCGACTTGTGGTACCCTAGACATGATGACTTCACTCTTGCGGGTTACTCGGATTCTGACTTCGGTTGCTACAAACTCAACACCAAATCTACGACGGCTAGTTGCCAGTTCTTCGGAACCCATTTGGTAACATGGCAATGCAAGAAACAGATCGCGGTTGCTCTCTCTACCTGTGAGGCTGAATACGTTTCAGCATCCAACTTTTGTGCCCAGATTCTTTGGATTCAACAGCAGATGAGAGACTTCGGACTGCAATTTCTTGATACACCAACATATGTGATAACCAGGCTGCGATAGATATCACTAAAAAAACTCATGTCAACATTCTCGAACAAACATATTGAGATTCGACACCACTTTATCCGTGATTACTACGAGAAAAAGTTGGTTAGAATTGAAAAAATCCACACTGATGACCAAAAAGCAGATTTTCATATGAAAGCCTTTGATTGAACAAGATTTAAAAATATTTTAAAACTAAATGATTTACAAAATCTGTCATCAGAGGATATACACGAGGTTGAGTTTGAGGATGACGACAACTTGACGTGATAAATCATCGGTTTGACGAATTTATGTATATTCTTTCTTAAAAACTCTAAAAATCCAAAAATATGTTTTCGATTTTAGGGGGAGAAATTTTGGGAAAATACAAAAACATTATAAAAGTCAAAAAGATTTTTTTTGTGAAAAAGGGAGATCATATTATATCAATATGACAATCACAGTATGCTAAAGAATTGGAATGATTAAACAAGTAATTAAACAGGTCTTACTGAGGATGTACCAATAGGCTTTACTTGTTCAGTAAACTATTTTCAAGATATAAACCTAAATGAAAAACTGAATAACTTGTGGGTTAACATCTCTCGGATATATGGACTTAGTACTCCGAAATTTCGTTTTAGAGAATCCCAATTCTGCGATACTAGGTCTTTATATTTAACCGATATCTGGGGTATTATTCGAGTTCTTATGATTTGGCATCAGCAATGGCCTAGAACTTGTATAATACTTTACGTATTATTCGCCTAAAAAGCTGCATAAAAATGATTATGTCATAACCTTTGTGACATTTGCAGTTCAAAAGATTCCTTTAAGGAACCCCACCTAAAGACGAGCCTTCATCTCTTTGTCTGTATGGTAGTACTAACCTGAGCTCTCGAGGTCTCGCAATTAACCCATTTACAGATATCAGTTAAATATATTCACCTATGAAATGAAATTCTAGGAATCTAGAGGCGGGAGTATATCTGAGATGGGACACACAGTTATTTCATGTTCTTAATATTACTTAAAATATCTTGAAACAGTTGAGAAACGAGAAGAAGTTTAAATGGATACGAATATTGGCAATCTAGGTAAATCTGGTTGAAAACTTAATGAGTATACTAAGATCAACGGTACTAGTGATCTGTTAAACACTTGATATGATCTTCTTAAAACACAAAACTCACAAAAATATGTATCTTTACTTGTTATTTCTTTTCAGAAAAATCCTAAAACCCAAAAAGATTTTCAGTTTCCTTAGCTTTTAGTTTTGTTTTTAGTCTACCGATGATGTAAACACGGATAGTTGAAGTCATGGCGACATCTTGCTAAGGGAATCTAAAGACCATGGGTTGGGAGCTAATCTTAATCGAAATTTTTTTTCTTGAACGTCAATAAAGTTCATTAATTTGAAACTTTACAATTTAAAATAAATATGTTTTGGTAAAAAATGGTCAACCAAGGTCATTAACTTGGACTTGGTAGGCAAATCAGGTTACCAGGGTCATTAACTTGGACTTGGTTAACTGAGTGGGTATTGAACAGATAAAAAAATTGCATAAAAATAAAAAATATAAAAAAGTTTTCAAGTTTTAGAACTGATTCGTACGAGTCTCACTAGCTCGTACGGACCATGTTTGGGATTCATTCGCATGAACGCTGGTTCGTACGAATGACTCAAACTAGTTTAAAAGGTTACCCTCTTCGCACGAACCAAAGTTAATGTTACTTTGCGAACAGAGAGAACTTTTTGCGAATACGTTCTAAACTTCACATTTCTTGACATTTTTCGGGTACTATTACATTGGGGAGGTTGATCTGCACACCTCTTACAATGGGAAAGGTACTTTTGCTCAATCCTAGCCGTTATAATGCCAGATTTGAACCAAACGGACTTGAAACATAGATTTAGGGAGATTGGACCGGTAAAACTTAGAATTGACCTTAAAAACGTTAATATCTGCCCTAATAACCTATAAATCGACTATTAATTTGTTAAAAACAACATGTTTTAGGTTCGGATTAAACTTGGTGTTATTTGGAACGATTCATGATTTGTACGAATTGGTTGTTCGTACAAACCAAGATTTCAAATTGTTATATCTTTTTCATTCGTATGAATATACTGTTCGTATGAAGTAACATCTTTAAATGTTAAAATTTCAAAATTATGTTAAGTGCTGATGATTTGTACGAAGCTTCATTCGTACGAAGAAAGTTTGGAAAAGTTGTTAAAATGTTTCATTCTTAAATCACTCGTACGAAGTAGTGATTCGTACGAATGGTAACTTTTTCAAACTTGTAAAATTGTCTAAGTGTTGACTCGTACGGATGCTTGTCTCGTACGAATGATGTTGTAGTTTGAAAATTTTGAAAAATTTTCTAACGGTTTTGAATTCTCTTTGTACAGGTCAAAAAACATCATTTTCTCTGTTTCACAACATTTGTTGTCTGATTGACGAGACTATACCAGAGATTACATCTTATAGGGATGTACTAGATTTTTTGAGTAGGATTCAAGTCACAAAAGCGCTCACGGATCGACATACCGTTTATAGATCTCATGTGGAATACTTCTGGAACGCAACAGAGTATGATTCTGAAGAAAATGCGATAGTGTCGGCGGTAAAGATTGATGATGAAGATATCCAGGTTAAGATAACGGAAGAGTTGGTCCGAACAGATTTGGATTTCAAGGATAATGCAGATGATCCTACCGGGTTTTCAGAATACATGGTGAAGGAATGTTTTTACAGGATGGGATATGCTGGTTTCGTTAATGTCGTGCCATTCAATAAAGGGAATCTCAGCGCGCCTTTCTGTTATATTGCACATGTTGTCGCTCACTCTTTAAGTCATCAAAAAAGGGGATTTGATGATCTGGTTGATTATCAAATGTGTATTACTACGGCACTGGTCCTAAATCTGCCATATAACTTCTCTAAAGTTATGTTCACACAGATGGTGCAAAACATTCAGAGGGAAAAGTTTCTGCGATACCCTCGGTTCGTACAGATGGTGTTAGACCATTTACACCCGAACCTGAAGAAGAAGCATGATGTGTTAAAGTTAGAGCACATGGATGTTTCTACATTGAAGAAGATGAACTTACATTTGAAGACCTTTTTGAATGCTAAACCCGTTTTTGGTGCTATCGTAGATAAAGATTACATTTCTCCAGCACCAGGTAAGTGGAGGAAAGATGATAATGGAGATGAGAGTGAAGAATTGACTGCGCTTGAAAGTTTTGTTGCTAAGAGAAGTTCGTGGTTTGTGAAAGGAGGTGAAAAGGGTGTTAAAAGAAAAGCAACTGCTACATCTTCTGCTACTGCAATGCCAAAGAAAAAATCAACTGCAGAAAGTTCTGGGTTGCGCGATGAACCTGAAGTTGAAGAAAACATTGAAGACATCACTGCAGATATCGAGCGACAAGCTTTTGGTGGAGAGAAAGAAGCTGAAGACGCATCGTCTTCGAGCACTAACTCTGACGAAAGACGTGCTGGTGAATGTAAAAGAGACAAAAAGATTGAGGCAAAACGTCAGGCTGAGTTAAAGAGAAAAGCAGAAGAACGAAAGCGTAAAGCGGCAGGAGAAGATGATACAACGTATGTTCCTTTAGAGTCAGATACTGAAACTCCTCTGCGCACACATATGAAGAAAAAGGCATGAAGGTTTAAACGTCAAGCTGCTAGAAGTTCCGAGTCTCCAACCGTTAGAGCTAAAGAGACTGTACAAGAGCCAACGATCAAAGAAGAGGTTACTGTTGAACCAGCTCAGCAAAGTCGAACATCACCACCTCGTCAGGCAGCACCACAATTGCCACCAAAACAAACTACTCCACCATAATAGTCTGCATCACAACCACCTCCATAACCAACACCAAAACAAACTACACCGCAACCACCATCACACACTTCACAGCCCCAATCTCAGTTTACTTTTGACTTTGATTTTGGAGATATTCCTGGGGGCTGGGGAGATTTTTCATTCAACGACCCGCATGTTGACGAGTTACAAAAACAGGTCTTGTTGAATACTGTGAAGATAGCGGAGTTGCAGGAGCAGATTAATCTGTTGAATGAAGAGAAACAGGAGTTGCATGAGTAGATTAATGTTTTGTCTGAAGATAAACAACTGCTAGAAGCCATGCTCGCAAGTAATGTATCTGAGAATGAACGTCTACGTCTTCGAATGGCTGAGTATGAGGAAGAAAGGCTCCGCAGTGATCGTAGAATGAGTTTGTTTGAGAAGATTTTGGTGAAAAAGCTGGGAGTGAACATTGCGGCAGAAATAGACGAAATAGAGCGTGCATAGGCTAAAGGACGAGTAGCTGAAAGGGAGCGCCTTGCTAAAGAGTTATATGATGCGCAAGGAAAAGGAAAAGCGAAGGTTGTAGAGGATCCTGTGATTTTTGAAACTGAGCTAGAAGCTGAATTTGCGCCAGTTACTTGTACAAATATCATTGTGTACCAAGTGCCGAACAAGTTTATATTGATCGGGAAGCCTAAAGATGGGGAGATTGATATGTCGAATCTATCTGCGAGACACCGTTACTGGCTTGTGAAGAAAAAGTTAGAGAAAGAAATTGAGAAAGCAGCTAAAGAGTTTGAGGAAGATGCAGAAAAGGAAGATGAAGATCTAGATGTTGATGGTGATTCTGATTTAGATTCTGATAAGGGTAATGATGATGATAATGTTGGAGATTCTGGTGTTCGGGTAACTGATTCTAATGTGAATAAAAAGATTGATTATTCAGTGTGTCACACCCTCAATTTCCACTTGCGGAGTTTTACCGTGAGGCGTGTGAACAAACCAGAATCTGAAACACTAGTACGTCGAACGACTCTATATGATTTGATAATACGTTTTCCAAAAATCATTTGTTTAACCATTCATCGTAGATTTTATATTGTCTTAGTTAGTTACCAATGTTTAGCAGAAGTATTAGTTTTTATGGTTGAGCGGAAGCATAAAATAAGTAGGGAAACGGGCGCCAACACAAACGCCAAAACAAATGAAAAACCCAAAACAATGTTTGTAAATGAGACTCGATAAAAGATGTCTTGATCAATGCAAGTGAGTGCACCTAGAGCTCAGAGCGTCCTGAGAAACATGTAAAGAAACAAGTGTCAACATTAAAGATGAGTGAGTTCACAGGTTTTCATAAATTCGTTTGCTCGGTTATGAGTTTGTTTCCCCCGTTATCCCTAACCCGGGATAACGATTTAGTTCCATTATTCCCAACCCGGAATAATAATGATGTTGGTTCCATTATTCCAAACCCGGAATAATAAAGTTGTTGTTTCCATTATCCCTAACCCGGGATAATATAGTTGTTGTTTCCATTATCCCCAACCCGGGATAATATAGTTGATTCGTAATTAAGTTCAATGTTAACATATATAGGTAGCTAGCCTGAAGTCATGTCACGTAAGTGTTCACGATCAAAGCTGACTGTTGTGCCTCCGTGTTGCCAGGCCTATCACTGACCATGGTGAAGTTAGGCCAAATTATTCACCCATTGACCATACCCGGTCGGCTAGCGCGACTAGCTCGGATGGGGCTTGTCGGGCTCAGTAGTACTACTTATAATTTCCCCGCTATTAAAACCCAATACTAACGATCCGAGAGATTGTCGAGGACTTATGTGATATAGCTGCTTAGTGACCATAACATTACATTAACATCAACTTAGTTACCGAATAGTTATGTGACGTTAATTTCGTATAACGTAAAGGGATTGAGTTTGAAGAGTGTATACATGTTTCTCCCCCTGTTGTTTAAAAACCGGATAAAGTTAGGGGCCGTGAACTCACCTTCAGTTGCTCGGTTAGTGTAGCAAAGAATTCGTAAAGGATGGGACCACTAATTGCGTCCTAACAAACCAATTGATTTCAAGTCAGTGTGTGAACACACCAATACAAAATTCTACACATAATTTACGCACAAAGTGATACACACAATCAAAATTCCTAACACTCAAACATGCATGCAAGTATCCTCATGTGAACATAGTAATCAAAACAATTTATCATGAACATAATCCAATCCATACAACACTTTGGTGCACACATTCACAAGTTATCAAGTTTCAGCTTACATACTCATAATTCGGCTGTTTTCTAGGATTTTTATAAAATAGTTCCAACGTTCCAAAAATTCCAATTATTTTACAGCAGGTGACAATTTTCCTGTAGAAATTTATATAAATTTTTCAAGTCCTAATACTTTACCAATTATCCATAAATATTAATATACTAGGCTGCAGTCAGATTCGTCGCTTTCTGACTGCAGTCCACGGAAGAATTTATTTAAAAATCACTGATCGTCCAATTAACAAAATTCCAGTGGGAGTTGCCCGGAAATTTCCATACCTAGTTGCTGTACAAATTTCATGATTCGAATCCCTACTGATTATAAAATCCAACTCGATAAACAACTAACAAAATTTCAGGATTTTCACAGCTTTAGTTACTGAATTTATTTGGCCACTTAAAAATATCAAACGACTTCAGAAAAATATGAATCCAGCGCCATTAGATTCGTTATTCAAATCTCTACGTTTTAGACTTCAGAAAATCCGTTTTTCGACAACTAATGACCGAGTTACAGCCAGATGAAGTCGGCTGTAACTATCACTCAGCAACCTGTTTCAGCATTTTATCACCACTAATTCGCATAAACCGTCAATACAATGAACCTAGGCGATCAAGAACTGATTTTTCTAATCATAGATCAATACATATATCACATCCATGCAAACCCTAATCAGTACCTCTAGTTTTTATAAGCAAAACACAGCCTATGTTTTCCAGATTTCGAACAAACATCAAACTTTCAATCTAACATAATCAATCCGAAAACAACACAATCACTACATTCAAACACATATAATCCGAATATGATCTTGCAAAAAATGATAAATCCTAACCTTTAATATCAAGCTTAATGAACCGTGAGTAAGATGAGGAACCGATGATCAAGGATAGTTGTGACCGAGAAGATCCGTGACCGAGAAAGGATGTTGTTCGCGACCGGGAAGAAGTAGTAGGCTGTTTTGCGATCGAGGAGGTGAACAAGTGGAAGAGATGGGCTGTTTGCGATCGAAGGGATGAAGGATCGGCTGCTCGCGATCAATGGAACTAGCGTAAGGCTGCCGACGGCTGATTAGATGCTAGGGTTTTGTGTGTTGTGAAGAAAGCATGCATGTGTTTGTATATATAGGCGCAAGAGATGAAGAGGTTACGGTTTGGGTGTCTCGCGACCGAGGGCTTGGGTGGGTCAGTTTGGGTTGTTTGCTCGCAACATGGTTTGGGTTTAAGGTTTGGGTTCTAAACTTGATCCCCAAGTTTAGTTCCTTGAGTCGCAAGAAAAAGAGGCCGGCTCGTGTCGCGGTTCGGCTCGATTCATTTGTTTATTTATTACGTCTATACATTATAACTAACATAAAGCACGAACTCGGATATCACATAATAACGTAGCACGTAATTTATTCGACAAGTATTGCGTTTAAGTTATCCGAAAAACCGGGATGTCACACAGTGTACCTCGATGATTCTGCGAACCAAACTACTGAAGAAGGTGTTAATGATAGAACAGAAGGGTCTTCAGATGCTCAACAGGCAGGAATCCTCTCGGTGATTGATATATCTACTGTTCCTGTTGTGCCAAAACCAAAGATTTTCTATCTTGAGCATGACGTTGAAGAAGGCGAATTCATTCATAATTATTCAAAAGAAGAGATCGAAGAAATGCTAGGTGTGAATGAAGAACAGTTTGATTTTGAGAATGAGCTGAACGAGATTAGCGCGTTCGAGCCAAATGATTATGTCTCTGAACATGTTGAACACGCTAACGAGTATGATCGAGATGTCATGGAGGATGATTCTGATGACGATGCTAATGTTGCCGATAAGGGTACAGAGGACTCCCCAACTTTTACCGAACTATTTGCAGCAGAAAATGTAGATGTGCTGTAACGTAAAGTTGAAGAAGCTGCAAGGCATTCCTCAACAGTTGAACATGGCTGAGATTGCCGAGATGAGGAAGAAATGGTTCAAGAATGCACAAGCGGAGCGTAAATTCAAACGTCCTCTAGCGTTCTTTACTCGTGACGCTGATATTTCTCTAGGGGACATCATTAGCTGGGGATGGATTGAAGAGCTTAATGTGTATGCGATCAAAAGGGAGTTTGGTATTCAGTATTTTCGATATCTGAGCGACATCAAGTCCTTGCCTTACTGGGATATTAAAGAATTGGTGCAGACAAAGACGATCAATCTCAAGATGAAATTTCATGACCAGAGGCTTTGGAAGTTGATCAAGCTTGAGGCTTTACATGGGTTTACTCACTGGAAACCTCATTTTCCTAGACGCATCACGAAGATTGATCCAGTGACGAAAGTGAAAGATGTGACGCTCATCGTAAAAAGGCCAAAAGTTATGATAAATATGCGTATGTTACGGATAGAGCAGGATTTCTACAAGAGCTTCAAGTGGTGGCATTATGATTCGAACACAGGAGAGGCTATTATTTGCTTGCACCCGGATGAAGTCTCGTGGAAGATCACAGAGGAACTAACCGAAGCCGTTATAGCTCACAAACGCATATACGGGCTATGGCATGGCATTCGAGTACTAGACCCGATGTGGCTAGTCAATTACTCGAAGAAGGATATTGATTGCTTGTTTTATAGCAAAATAAGTTATGAAGGAAAGGATGAAGAACAAGCTCTCCAGTTCCAGAAGATCGTTAATGTATGCTTTGCACATGATATTCATTCTGGATGGTCATGGAATACATCTTGGAGGAAGCTGGAGGAGACTGAGCAGAAAAGAAAGATAAGAAGGAAGCTAGAATAGCTGAGGGTGCTTGTATAGCATCGCTAAGGAGTTTTTGGTTTTGCAATACAGTGAACCGACCTCCTCTAACGGATCAAACGCCAATTGCATTTGAGGAGCGTCGCAAGCCACCGAAGAGATTTTTTTGGTCGTTAAAGCGTCAAATTTTGTGAAGATTTTTGAAGACTATCTAGACTACGACAACATCCAAGGGGGAGTCTGTTGGTGCATTATGTCTATTGCCTACGTATAGATGTGTCGATATTGTAGATAGGGCTTAAACATCATTTGTATAAAGTTCATTATTTGTTTTATATGTTTGTAGTTGACTCGTACGAGTGAGTCAGTTGGCTCGTACGAGTGACACTATGTCACTCGTATGAAGCAACCACTCGCACGAGTCACAAGCTTCTGTTCCACACACTCCAGTGCGAGTCATGTCGACCTTTAAATAGAGGAGTGTTGTGTCAGAGCTAAGCAGTGTTAGTCCAGTTGGTACGGCGAAGCCCTGCTGATTTTTTTACTCGCGTCTGTACTTGCACATCAATTAATACAATTCATAGCAGTTAAACAGTAAGATCTATCTTGTTCGTTTGTCATCCTCTCTAGCAATGAATTCCGCCTCTGCTAGCTGAGTTAGATCAGACTGGTTGCTCATCTGAGGAGCCGATCCCCCGTTGACAACTCCTAACTCTACAAGTAAGGGAAAACTACTATGAACAACATACTTTAGGTAAGCAATGCCTTCATCATGTTCTTGATATGAACCACAAGCATGGTCATGCTAGACAACAATCTTGGCCTATATCATCATACTAGCATAAACACAAACTATATAATTCATATAAACATTCTTTTTATTCCAAATCTAAATGCAAGAACCCATACACATGTTCAATTCACCATTCAATTCATGTTAGCAATTACCATTCCTAGTTTCATGCTATGAATCATACTAACAAGTTAACAAGATTCAACAATTATAATCTCTACATGGGCTTTCCAACACAACATGTAAAAACTTATGACCAAACATTCAAGAACAAAGACTTTAAACATGTACATGCACACCAAGAACACGATTAAACATCACTATGAAGATTAACAAAAACAATCACCACATCTACTTCCATGTTATCACATATTCATTAGCTTCAAAAAAGTTTAAACAACACAAATGTTTAGCCCATAAGGCTCATAACTACCAAATCAAGTGTAAGAAAACTCAATTTTTTCATAATGTAAATAGTAAGTTAACCAAGTTTAAAGACAAGATTAAATGGTAAATGAGTGAATCTTCTAATGATTCAGTCTTCTTCAAGGCTCCTTCTTGGCTCCAACAAGCTTCCAAGTCCAGATTCTTGAGAGAAAACTTCACCAAAATGCTCCAACTACTTTCCAAATGAGCTTGAAACTCGTATTTAATCTGCTGGGTGTTTAGCACGACCATGCCACCTTTTGGTACGGTCGTTCTTGGTAAGTGTCAGAGTCGCTTTTCGTCTGTCGATCTTGTTTACTACCATTTCTAGAAAAATCCCGCTCAAAGTTTCCCGAGGTGGCACGACCATGCCAAACCATGGTATGACCATGCTTATCGATGAATTGCCGACGATGACTGTTGCGATCTCGGAAATGAGCTTATCAGAGACTGACTTGGACCAGGCAGGGTCGTTCTTGGGGGTGGCATGGTTATGCTAGTCATGGATTTTCCTGGTTTGCGTTGTTGGTTGATAGCGTTGATGAGAGTGTCGATGCTAGTTAGCTTGGCACGGTCGTGCATATCTGGCAGTTTGCTGGAATGTTTTGTTTTTGCTCAATTTTGCACCAAAAGCCTCCGTTTCAACACCGGGCCGAAGCCCGAACCTGTATTTTCACAAACAACTTAAATGAGTACCAAAATGAATGAAAATACAATGAGTTCTCACATAAACGGGGCATATTTTACGTTTAAAAAATATATAAATTGTTATACATCAACCACACATGCACATTGCGTCATTTTAACTAGCAAAATTTTGAAAGAAACGTAAAGCGAAATGTAAAATGTTGAACCACACACGCATGTTGTATCGTGTTAACTCGCAAAATTTAAACGTAAAACAAAAAATTGCGAAAGATGAAAAGTATAGGGGACAAGTTAAAAAAGTGAGGTTAAATTGCAAATAATAAATAGTTTTTGCTTGAAAGTAAAAAATAATATGAGGTTAAAATTTCCAAAAATGAAAACTTTGGGTTAATAGTAAAAATTCTAAACTTTTTTGAAAAAACCTCCAAAGCATGATGTATAATATAATCTGCATAAAATAGTTGTTGATTAATAGTGTGTAAATAAGGTAGCCCATAGATTACACGAAGTTAGATAAATGAAATATTAAATAGTTATTAATAAGCGAAAAAAAGTAAAGGACATAGTTGAAAACAAATATTATATAAATAAAATATTCATATAGTAAATTTAATAAAAATAATAAATAGTTGAGAAATAATAAGCGGGAAAAATTCAATTATTTACTTATTTATTTATGTATAGCTTTGGCTCACATTAACTATGAAAACTTTCAAATGGTTAAAAGAATTTTGAACTTACAGAATTGTGACATGTAATGTAATCAATTATTAGGTATAACTTAGAGTTAAATATGAGTGTATATATATGATATGATTATAATGTAGCGATCTATTTATATTTATTTGCATTAAATTTTAACTTCTGGCGACTTTCAACAACTTGTCTTCTCATTTTAGACTATTTTTATTTAGTTTTTAACCGTATGACTCACTAGAGATAAAATATAACCCAAACTATAACGTTCAGTATTTTTTTCCAATTTTTTTCATTATTTGTTTCATATATTAATTTCAATCCTTGTAATTTCGAGACTTGATCATACTGGAAACTATTTTATATCGTCCCTGTTTAATCATACTTACATAATATATAAACATTCACAAATACGCGTTTTTAATTAAAAACCAAGACATACATCAAGATTATATTTCCCAGGATGATATTCATACGTGTTTATACATTACACATGCTTGCATACACCTTAAAATGCCCAAAACATACTTAATTATACGTTTAGTTCACCAAATGACCAACCAAATAAGTACAAAGACAAATTTGAAATTTTGGATTTTTAGGGGTCCATGCGGACCGTGTCACGCCCCTTGTGGTCTGCAAGGGGTGATCTGATGCAGAATTCGTGAATTTGGCCTTGTTTTGAACTTTCCCTCCATCCTAACTTTTAACCACCTTCATTTACTCCCAAACCCTAATCCCCACTTATAAATATAAAACTCCCACACCTCCTAAACAATTTCAACACCTCCAAAACACTTCCAAACACTCTCAAATCATCAAAATCTTCAAGTTTAGATAGATTTTCCAGATTTCAAAACAATGAGTTTTGAGCTTGTTCTTGCACACTTTCTTCTTATTTTTCTTATTTCTCCTTCCATGGATAACCTCTAGCAGTATTGCTACATGTTTACCAAGGTAAACAAAGATGGTATTCCACCGTTTTGAGGTCCAAGTTAGGAATTTTGTTAAGCTTTATGAACTTATCGTTCTTTAGCTTTGTTCTTGGAACTTTTTGCAAACTAAACCAAGCCACGAGCAAATTTTTATGTTCAATGGGTTATGTTAAAGTTTAGTTCCAGAAACTTTGAGGTCATATACCTCCCTTTGTCTTGTTTTTGTAATGCTCTAAGTAACTTCCAAGCAATAAAGTAAACAAACTACACCAAGTCTCCAACCATACAATGTTGGAAGCACTCGTCTAGTTATCCTCACTTGGTTACTTAGTGAATTAGATAGTTTATTTTATGTTCTTTTACCTATATCCATGACCATCTGAATCGTCAATGTGATGATTTTTACGTTGGTGAATTTTTGAGGTTAATAGATTCATCCTACCTCTAATGCTTGCCATACTTAACAATATATCTAATAATATACATACATATATAATACATATTCCAAAAACCCAACTGATGTACTAAAAGTGACCAGTCAAAAACCAATTAGTTTTAACATAAACTAAACATGCTAAGTTTTAAATTTATAAAACTAAGACTCTCTAAAAACCTAAACCGCACAACTGGCAAGTGTACCAGTCAATATGGTATAGCCTAAGCAAACCCGAGTATCAAACCCAAGAGACTCTCTAATTATGTTAACTAGACTCGATTACTTATCTCCCTTTTTGAAGGGGGATTTTCTAATAACCTAAATTGCCCTTAATTAAAGACTAGCTAATCGGATGAACTAAGGCGCAAACCGTGGTTTTGGATTTTACTCAGATGATGATAAAGATACTACCTAAGCTAGAATCCTACACATTATTGTTTTGCTTTCTATTGGACTTGAACTGTTGTGGAATCGGGATCTTAAAGTACTAAACCTACCGGGTAACCGAATAGGACCCTCGACCCTTCTCGAGAAGACACCTATGGAAACCTAATAAGCTGTTAAATTTTAAGTAGACTCCCTCACGGGCTCTCTAACTATTTTAATAAAGTACCCTAATCCGACAATCTACCTCAGAGCACGAAAGTCAAGGGTAACTTGGAAACCTGACTCGACTCGATAAACAAGAATTGAAATGGAAACTAAGTCGGTATTCTCACAAAGCACCTAACCTAGCAATCTAACAACCTAGACAAATCGATAATCTTGCACCTCACAGTTATTAAGATTAGTAGAACACCTAGACCTACTCGATTCACAAATATTACTTCTATGGTATTTTGGCTAATTAACCACAAAATAATCAAGAGCACACAGTTAATGATCTAACATTGTTAGATCTATTGAACCCTATAATGGAACATATGATTGAAATCCAAAACAATCTACAACATCTGATCACTAATAAAGATCTACTGCTCTAAACTCTGCTGGTACTTAAAGACTGTTCACAAAATTTGTTGAAGACAAAGCTCTGCTGGAAGCAAAGATCTGCTAAAGAGAAACCTCTGATGAAGATAAAGTCTGTTGAAGTAAAGTCTGCTGAAGACTAACAAAGGATAAAGCCCAACAGAGGATATCTCAACAGTTGTTATCATTAGAGTTTATATTGTATTTTAATGTAATAGTGTTTAGGTGTAGCAATGTTTAGAGTTTGTTTAGTTTGTTAAATGTCACTTTCATAGTGACGTCAGCCAAAGATGCTTAGTGGTTTGTAATGTACTATAAATAAAATAGTGCCTATACTGTTCTATCTATCACTTCTTCTACACATTCTCTATGAACAAATTAGAGTGATCCTAGGCTGAGGGGGAGTTTGTAATTTGCATGCATACGTGATTAATATTACAAAAGCATGTCAATGAAAACAATCTTCGTATTGTTGTGATTTCAAATTTTTACACATTGCCGCTGCACTGTTTCGTTGATTATTATCTTCTTTCATTGATTTCATCAAAAACAATCACATCAATATCAAAGTCAGATCCTAACAATTGGTATCAAAGCTTGGTCGTTCAAATTTGATTTAACCATCCATTTGATATAAACTGGTCAGCTCTCACTATTAATTCGTTTGCTCGTTTGTATTGAAAACAAAGTAAAAGTTTATTCACGTTCAAAGTTTTTAAACAAAAACCTGTTTGTAAACAATCAGAATGTCTCAAAATCCACAAGATCCACACAACAATAGCACCATGTACAAACCTCCGATACTTGTCAAATCAGAGCACAATATCTGGCAACAACGGATGGGTCACATACCTGCACAACAGAATGCGGGTTGCTGGAAATCGGTTATTTTCAGACCACATGTTCCGATGGTACCGAATGCCGAAGACCCAAAAGTTCAAGTTCCAAAGAGTCCTGAACATTACTCCGAGCAAGATTTTTAGAAAATTGAGCTAGATGTAAAAGCATTTAGTATCGTGGCAACTTCTTTGCCTAATGATATCTATGCTGGCCTGTTGCACTACAACAGTGCAAATGAGTTACGGAATGCTTTGAAAGAACAATTTGGTGGCACTAAAGAGGTTATTGAAAATAATACAGAAGTTTTGAACCAACAGTATGAAACATTTTGTCATGTGAAAGGAGAATTATTAACTCAACAATTTGAAAGGTTTAGAGTGTCTCATTGGTGAGTTAAAACTGGTAAAAGTCAAATATACAAATTACACTTTAAATAGTCGATTTCTAAGATCTCTACGAGAAAAATGGGACACTATTGCATTTGTAACTATAACCGCTGTTGAGTTCTAAGGGATGAGTTTGACTCAGCTTCATGGTAGGCTTCTCACTTATGATAGAGAGCTTAACCAGAAAAAGAAGCTACAAGAGTTAGGAAAAGTGGCTGATGATTATTCTTTTGGTAGTACATTACTTTTTGGTCAAGAAGAAATCTCTAGTAGTAGCTAAGGAACAGAGTTATGATCATTTTATTGACATAACATCTGGTAGGAATTTCAACTCTGATTCTTGTTCACCTAACTTTGCTTTTGCAGCAAATGGGGAAAACCAAGTTTCTGACAACTTATCCTTTAAACTTAATGATCTTCAACATTTTGATCCAACTGATTTAGAAGAAATGGACATATTACACCAACTTGCATTGCTTAGTGTTAGGACCAACATGTTCTATAAAAGAACTGGTAGAAAATTCCCAAGGTTGCATGGAGGGTTAAAAGTTGGGTTGGATATGTCAAAGATTAAATATTACAAGTGTAACAGGTTATGTCATTTTGCTAGGGAGTGTAGGAGTCAAACAAATGGTCCAATTATCACACACCCAAGTCCTAGACCTCAAAACACACCAAACATTGTCCATTATTCCCAATATACCTGTAACATTTGTTGTAAAACGGGTTCTAAAACCCGCTCCGTTTTGTAATACAAGTAAACTTTATGATGTTCGTTACGTGTTTATGTTAAGTCTTTTAGAATTCGTTATACTATTAGTAGTAAAAAATAAATAATAAAGTTCAAAATAATAATAATATTAATAAATAAACTATAAATAATAAAAAACAAATAAAAACATAAAAAGGATGACCGCGGGTATCGAACCCGGGTACCCACTCAACCAACACACACAACACACCACTACACTACACACACATATTGAGATAAACCCAAACCAAATAAGTTATATATAAAAACAATACTCTAAATAAACTTTCAAAACACATACCTGTAAACGGCTGTAACTCCCAATCCATCATCAATTTCCGTTTCATTTACGAATTCAACCAAAGAAAACTGTTTTCCAATCATGTGATTATACTCAATCATGGTCAAATCGGTTACATACAATAATTTGATCATCAATTCTTACTGAAATCTTTTTGAAACCGAAACCTACACTCAAACCGGTTTTTGTCTATAAATAGTGATCCTAAACTCATTTAGAACTCCCTCATACTCACCAAAACATTTTACAAACCGTCTGTTCTCAAAATCATGATTCGACGGAAGTTTTGAATCTCGCCGGAACTTCCGGAGATCACTCTGTTTCGGTATATTCACTTGAATCTTTTTTTTACTTATTATCAGTAGTAGTGTAATCAAGAAATCCAGCAAGTTTATCGGGTTAACAGTCGGGTTATTGTTCTGGGATTTCAAAATGAAGAAGATGAGTCGGAAGCAGTTGATAAGAAGAATTAAAAACGATAAATATACCGGGTTAGACACACATTCCAATAGTGGACTGTGTGCATTTTAAACAAACAGACCCGGATTCGAGTATCACACACGCTGCCGACTTACTTAAATAATCCAAACCTTTGTACAACTTACATATAACATGTTTCAGTTAGTATATATAGTTAATTAAAAACCCACATCCTTGGAGTTAGTCACACAGCCCAATTGGTCGGGCTGTGTGCAACACGAAGCACACGTCGCAGGTTCGAGTCCGGTTAGTTACACGCTTTCTAAATTACCCAACCTTTTTAAATAAAACCAGATTATGGTTTAACTTAATATGTGTATATATGTAATTAAAAACAGATATATTCCGGGTTAGATACGTAGCTCAGTTGGTAGAGCTGCGTGCACGTATACGAGAGGTCACGCGTTCGAGTCCCACATGAAAAATCATCCGATTTGACCCGGTTCGACCCGCTAAGGGTATATTTTTTTAATTAACCCTTTCATTATTTTTCCCCAAAAACTATAAAAATATATGCTAAAAATGAATCCTTTTTTAGTAACAAATACTATAAAAGTATCTAAAAAGCCTAATAAATTTCATTAAATAAAAATACTAATGTTAAGCAAAAGAAATATATTTACCGAATTATTACGTGAATAATTAGGTTAGCTTTGTCGTCGGTTGGTACCTTTAAATCGTGCGCTCTCGTTATCAAATCAAGAACGCACCCACTGTGAGTGAATTCCTACAAACTCCCCTTTTTATTCATGTTTTAGGGTGTATCAGGTGTCATTTTATTTATATCATTGATTCAACACTCGTGCTACTACCATTATATAAACTAACGTGCTATGTGATATTTGGTTTATCGTTATTTATGGTTATACTTTCTCATTTCAGTCAAGCTTTCACATTAGCCCATCAGTTCCCTGTTTCATACGGGGAGAGCATCGCGTTGCCTAAGTAGATCGGCTCTGTTTGATTGAGCCTTGATCTCACATCACATCGCTTATCGTGCTCACATGTACATTGCTAGATGATTATGTGGTTTGTGGATAGATTACATATACGTTTGCTCATATTTGGTTTATGCATATTTTATTAAATTAATCAACATATCATTTCTTTCTAATGTTTAAACGGGATTCACTCGCCAACTTTTGTTGACCCAAATATCTATTTTTACACATGATACAGGTGATCAGGCTGAAGCAAGGAACACATAGGATTAAGCCTTAGAAGAAGAATAAATCGTTACTTAAATGTCTTGTTTAGAACATTTGGTGTTTGTATGGTTTGTGTGTTGATTGGAAATTTTTTTAATTTGAAATAATAAATATGAAACTTTACTATAGTAAATGTCATGAGCTTTAATGAAAACCCAATCATGCCCCGACTACCATATCCGTTGCGGGTCAGGGTGTGACAGATTGGTATCAGAGCTCTTGACTAAAGGGATATAGGATAGGTTATTAGACCCTTAGAGCCTATACTATAGTCGGTTAGATTTTAATTGCTTACGTGTTAATTGGTTACATGCAAAACTCATGATATTTACTTGGTTTACATTTATCTCACACACAAATGCATGCAAGCACTCCCACTACTGTATGATTTTGTGTGATATTCAATGTGTTATACATATTGTTAACATAACAAGCTTACGCATCACGCACGACTCAATTTTCACATATTTGAACATTTTCATGTTTCTTTTCTCAAAATTTTGTGATGTTTTCATTTTTCATCTCATCAAAGTGAGTTCTACGACGGGCATGTAGTAACTGGAAGGGTACAAGTACTGGTAGTCGAAACGTCATGTCTAGGATTGACATTCGTATAAATCCAATATAACGGACCAGTTTGCCTACCTAGGGACTAACGATGAGAGTACGAAAGACCTATTAGGCCAAAGCATGCCACACCAAACGTCGTGTGAACTAACCCCACTTTGAGTTGTCACTGTGTCTACACCTGGACACCCTCCGACTTTATACTGCGACAACCGGCAAAATAATGGTAAATTCCGTACAACTTAACAACTTGATTATATAATTTATTGCGTTCGTTAAGATTTATTGATGCATGATTAGGTCGCGTAAAGTCTAGCAATCATAGGACATAGTTATTTATGCCAAACAACATTGTTACATTCTTCACGTTGCGAGAAAACAACAAACTATGTCCAAATATGTTGGCAAAATGCTGAAAACACTATTCACCGGAACACACTATTCATGCCAGCAAGTTTTCGAAAACTGTTGGAATGAGCGATGAATGGCACGAAAGCATTTTATGGTTGAAATACAAATAAAAACCCCTAATTAGGGACACTAAATGCAAAGACACATTAACTTTACAGAAAATACATATCGATAGAATTCGTCCAAATCGTGCTAAAATATAATAGAGTAAATTGTCCGAAATGCCAAAGTGCAACATTTTAAGTGTCGTAGGACTCATAAATAATGTTATGCACCCTAAATAAGCTTGGGGATATCAACGGAATATCCTAAACATAAACTCCCGGTGTTACACCGCAACTTGTACACATTACCTAAATTCGAGCCGCTAGGCGAACAAATTATATTCCAACCATCTAATTGCCATACTAAAAAGCTAGCGAACTAGTTAGTCATATTTTGAAGTCATAAACGCCTTAAATAAACGTCATGACAATTGTCACACCCCCGTGTTATCCCGTTCGCATCAGAGCCGGGGCGTGAACTGAATGGTATCCTCATCGCACAGCGGAAGCAGACGTGATGGCTAAGGTTTCTAGTAACTGAGCTCCCGCTAACTACTCGAATCCCCATGGGTTCCACTATTCCAACCGTGTCATACTTGTAATCATAACCTGTGAAAGAACATGTGAAAAGTCAACATAAAGTTGGCGAGTTCATAGTTTGTTGTTGTTGTTTCCAAATGAGTCATAAAACATTTGAGCATTTTACATTCGAAAACCAGTTTGTGGGATTATAGTATCCCAAAGCATTCAAAATGTCATGTCTGTATAACAGTATTGAAATGTTTTCCATGTTGGTTGCAAATCCATGCATAACTGTTATGTCTGTAAACCGGTAATAAAATGTTTTCATTTGTACCTGTAAGTAAACCGGTATTGAAATATTTTCTATTATTTTTGTAAACCGGTATTGAAATCATAGTATGTAGTATACCTATGGAATCTAAGGATCAGTCAGAGTGTAGCTAATACACTGGCCTATGTGCCATAAGTAAGTTGTCACACCCTCAATTTCCACTTGCGGAGTTTTACCGCGAGGCGCGTGAACAAACCAGAATCTGAAACACTAGTACGTCGAACGACTCTACATGATTTGATAATACGTTTTCCAAACTCGTTCATTTTAGATTTTATATCAATTACCAATATTTAGCAGAGCATTAGTTTTAAGTTTGAGCGGAAGCATAAATAAGTAGTGATGCGGGCGCCAACACAAACGCCAAAACAAATGAAAAATCCCAAAACAATATTAATGAATATGACTCTATAATGATGTCTTGTTCAATGCATGTGCGTGCACCTAGAGCTCCTAGCGTCCTGAGAAACATGTAAAGAAACAAGTGTCAACATTAAAGATGAGTGAGTTCACAGGTTTTCATAAATTCGTTTGTTCGGTTATAGTTTGATTACTCCGTTATCCCCAACCCGGGATAACGTATCAGTTCCATTATTCCAATCCTGGAATAATAAGTTATTGTTTCCAATATTCCAAACCAGGAATATTAAGTTGTTTCCAATATTCCATACCAGGAATATTAAGTTGTTGTTTCCAATATTCCACACCAGGAATATTAAGTTGTTGTTTCCAATATTCCATACCAGGAATATTAAGTTGTTCCGTAATTAAGTTCAATGTTAATATATATAGGTAGCTAGCCTAAAGTCATGTCACTAAGTGTTCGCGATCGAAGCTGACTGTTGTGCCTCCGTTTTGCCAGGCCTATCACATGACCATGGCGATGTTAGGCCAATCATACACCCGTTGACCATACCCGGTCGGCTAGCGCGACTAGCTCGGATGGGGCTCGTCAGACCCAGTAGTACTACTTATAATTCCCCCGCTATTTAACCCAATTACTAACGATCCGAGGAGATTGTCGAGGACTTAAGTGATAAAGCTGCTTAGTGCCCATAACATTACATTAACATTAACTTAGTTACCGTATAGTTATGTGACGTTAAATTCGTATAACGTAAAGAGTTTGAGTTTGAGAGTGTATACATGTTTCTCCCCCTGTTGTTTAAAAACCGGATAAAGTTAGGGGCCGTGAACTCACCTTTATTTGCTCGGTTAGTGTAGCAAAGATGTTATAAGAGATGGGACCGCTAATTGCGTCCTAACAAACCAATTAATTCCACGTCAGTGTGTAATCACACTAATACAAATTACACACGCAATTTACCCACAAAGTGATACACACAAACAACATATCTAACACTCAAACATGCATGCAAGTATTCTCATGTGATCATAGTGATCAAACAACTTATCATGAACATATTCCAAATCCGTGCAACACTTTAATGCATAAAATCACAAGTTATCAATTTTCTGCTTAACACTCATTATTCAGCTGTTTTCTAGAATTTTTATAAAATAGTTCTAACATTCCAAAAATTCCAATATTTTTACAGTAGGTGACATTTATACCATAGAAATTTATATAATTTTCCCAAGTCCTAAATCTTTACCAATTAACCATAAATATTTATTCACTAAGCTGCAGTCAGATTTACCGCTTTCTGACTGCAGTCCACGGAAGAATTTATTTAAAAATCATCGATCGACCAATTAACAAAATTCCAGTTGGAGTTGCCCGGAAATTTCCATACCTAGTTTCTGTACAAAAATCATGACTCAACTCCCTACTGATTTTAAAATCCAACTTGATAAACAATCAACAAAATTCCAGAATTTTCACAGCTTTAGCTACTGAACTTGTTTGGCCCTTTAAAAATATCAAACGATTTCAGAAAATTATGAATCCAGTGCCATTAGATTCCTTATTCAAATCTCTACGTTCTAGACATCAGAAAATCCGTTTTTCGACAACTATCGACCGAGTAACAGCCAGATGAACTCGGCTGTAACTATTACTCAGCAACTGTTTCAGCATATTATTATCATAGGTTCGTATAAACCGTTCCTATTATTAACCTAGGCGATCATGAACCGGTTTTCTAATCTTAGATCAATACCTCTAACAATTCCATGCAAACCCTACTCAATAACTTTACTTTTTATAACAAATCGCAGTCGCAAGCTATTAATTCCGAAAACAATCATGCATATACACACAATCAATTCAGCCGATTACTTACAAGCACATATAATCCGAACAAACTAATCACTTCATTCAACATATATATACCGCACATGATCTTGTAATCAGAGATAACCCAACCTTGGTTAACTAGGTAAACAAGCCGAGGTTTGGACAAGATTGATCCGGCTGTTCCAATCCAGATCACGACCGAGAAGATGATGATGGCGATGACTGCTGCTGCGACCGAGAGGAAAGAAAGGCTGATCTCGCGACCGAGGAATGAGACTAAGCTGTTTGTGATCGAGATGGAGTGTATCATGACTGAACTGGCGATCGAGGGAACAAGTAAAAGGGCTGTTTGCGGTTGAATGGACTGAACAAGGGCTGATCAGATGAAGGCTGTTTTGGCGATTGAATGGACTGAACAAGCTGATCAGATGAAGGCTGTTTTGCGATCGCCAGGTCTGAGAACAAGCTGCCGACGGCAGTTTCCTTCTAGGGTTTGTGTTTGTGTATGAGACATGCATGGGTATGTGTATATATATAGCGCAAGGAGATGAGGGTTGCGGTTTTTGGTTAGAGCTTGTGGCCGAGGGACTTGGGTTGGTTTGGGTTTGAGTTTGATCTTGCGGCCAATCGTTTTAATTTAAGGTTTTGGTTTGATCTTATGTCCGAAACATGTTTGGGCTGTTTTGGTTTGGTTTTGAACAAAGTAGATTTGCGGTCTTGGGCTTGATATCACGGCCAAGGATTAGAGTGGTTTGGTTTGGGTTTGGTCTTGGCCGAATAGTTAAAGTTTTAAGTCTAGGTTTGATCGTTGTTTTCTTTTAGCCGAAGACTTGGGTTCAAGGTTTAAACTTTGTGAACTCCTAGAGTCACAATGAACCAAGGTTGGAACGTGTCGCGGTTCGGTTCAGTTCGTGCACATATCAACTCAAATTATTCAATCACTAAAACAATCACACAACACACAACACGTATTCATTCAACTCGTGCACGTTTAATACTTAGCATATACACTATTCGACATGTGTCACGTGTAAGTTATCCGAAAAACCCGGGATATCAAATTATCCCCATGTTGAAAGAATTTTCGTCCTGAAAATTGAGTAAACGCGGTTTAGCATGTAACGTACATGTTTAGAGTGCCACGCACAAAGAGTTAGTTCGTTAATGATGGTACGCAATGTTACAAGAAGTTCCCAAGTGTCATACACAAAGATTTCCAAGTGCCTTGCACAAGAATTTAGTCAACAATAGTACACGAAAGTATAAGAAATTTCCAGGTTGTCACATCATCCCCATGTTGAAAGAATTTTCGTCCCGAAAATTTAGTTACTGGTATCGTTAGTTTGCTGCTCAGTTGCGAAGAGATGTGGGTATTTGCTTTTCATTTGGTCCTCTCTTTCCTACGTGAACTCCGGTCCATGCTTAGAGTCCCAACGAACCTTAACGATTGGAATCTTGCTGTGCCTTCGAGTCTTGATCTCACGATCCATGATCTCGATAGGCTGTTCCACAAAGTGCAGTTGTTCATTCACTTGGATCTCATCCAATGGAATAACTAGAGTTTCATCCGATAGATACTTCTTCAGATTTGACACGTGAAATACGTTGTGAACTCCACTGAGTTCGGCAGGAAGGTCTAATTGATAAGCTACGGGTCCAATACGTTTCAAGATTACAAACGGGCCTACGTACCGTGGGTTAAGTTTGCCCCATTTTCCAAAACGGACTACACCCTTCCAGGGTGACACCTTTAGTAGGACGCGATCGCCTACTTGAAATTCGAGCGGTTTGCGTCGTTGGTCAGCGTAGCTTTTCTGTCGATCTCGTGCCGCCGCCATGCGGTTTCTGATTTGTACAATCTTTTCAGTAGCCTCAAGTATTAACTCAGGGCCTGTGAGTTGACTGTCACCGACTTCTGCCCAGCAGATCAGTGATCTAAATTTACGACCGTATAATTCCTCAAACGGTGCTGCCGAACTACTCGTATGATAGCTGTTGTTATATGAGAATTCTACTAGAGGCAGGTGGATTTCCCAACTATTTCCGAAGTCCACCACGCATGCCCTGAGCATGTCTTCCAAGGTTTGTATGGTCCTTTCGCTTTGACCATCAGTCTGAGGGTGATAAGCTGTGCTCATATCCAAGCGTGTTCCCAACGCTTTCTGGAGTGACTGCCAGAAGTTTGACGTGAAGCGAGCATCTCTGTCTGAGATGATGGACGTTGGCACTCCGTGCCGAGAAACTACTTCCTTAATGTAGATGCGAGTCAACTTCTCCATCTTATCCGTTTCTTTAATAGCTAGGAAGTGTGCGGACTTAGTTAAATGATCCACAATCACCCAGATGGTATCGCAACCACCCAAAGTTCGCGGGAGTTTAGTGATGAAATCCATTGAGATCTGATCCCACTTCCACACTGGGATCTCAGGTTGTTGGAGTAGCCCCGATGGCTTTTGATACTCCACCTTGACTTTTGCACAAGTCAAACATTTACTCACGTAGGTGGCTATATCGGCTTTCATGTTGGGCCACCAATACGCAGCTTTAAGGTCTTGATACATCTTATCCGAACCCGGATGGACAGAGTATCGAGATTTGTGAGCTTCGTCCATGACTAGCTCTCCGAGGTTTCCGTAGAGAGGTACCCATATGCGATTCATGAAGTACCGGGCTCCATTGGGCTTTACTTCCCAATCGCGTTCCATTTTTTCCCACTGATTCGGCTTTGATGTTTTCCTCCTTAACTGCTTCTAACTGGGCGTCGCGTATTTGATCGGGTAGCCCCGAATGAATAGTGAGTTGTAGTGCTCGTACGTGACGAGGTTTCAAGTGTTCCTTCCTACTGAGGGCATCAGCTACCACGTTAGCTTTACCCGGGTGATACCGAATGGCACACTCATAATCGTGCAAGAGTTCGACCCAGCGACGCTGTCGCATGTTCAACTCCTTCTGATCAAAGATGTGTTGGAGACTTTTGTGGTCTGTGAAGATTGTGCACTTCGTTCCATAGAGGTAGTGTCTCCAAATCTTAAGTGCATTCTCGTGAACCTTCAGTTGTCGCGACGCATACGCGATGACTTTATCGCGTTGCATGAGTACGCATCCCAATCCCTGAATGGAAGCATCACAATACACTACAAAGTCATCTGTCCCTTCCGGCAAGGACAGAATGGGTGCACTGCAAAGTTTCTGCTTCAGCAATTGAAATGCTGCTTCTTGCTTGTCACCCCAAGCATACTTGATGCCTTTCTGGGTGAGGGTAGTGAGCGGTTGTGCGATCTTTGAAAATCCCTCGATGAAGCGTCTGTAGTAACCAGCCAATCCCAAAAATTGGCGGATCTCCGTCGGTGTCTTAGGTGCTTCCCAGTTTTTGATGGCTTCAATCTTGGCAGGGTCTACGTGGATACCCTTTTCATTTACGATATGTCCGAGAAACTGAACTTCCCGAATCCAGAAATCACACTTCGAAAGCTTGGCATATAGTTTTTCCTGTTGAAGCAATCCTAGTAGCAATCGTAGATGCTCAGCATGCTCTTCTTCACTTTTGGAGTAGATGAGTATGTCATCGATGAACACAATGACAAACTTGTCGAGGTATGGTTTACACACGCGGTTCATGAGGTCCATGAATACCGCAGGTGCGTTAGTGAGACCGAATGGCATGACCAAAAACTCGTAATGGCCATACCGAGTGCGAAATGCTGTCTTAGCGATATCCTCCTCCCTGACGCGTAGCTGATGATAACCGGACCGTAAATCAATCTTAGAGTAGTAGCTTGACCCTTGCAGTTGGTCGAATAGATCGTCGATGCGAGGTAACGGGTATCGGTTCTTGACTGTAACCTTGTTGAGTTCCCTATAGTCGATGCACATGCGGAAAGTCCCGTCCTTCTTCTTGACAAACAGGACTGGAGCTCCCCATGGCGAAACGCTTGGTCGAATAAATCCTTTCTCTAAAAGTTCCTGAAGTTGGGTAGACAGCTCCTGCAGCTCGGCTGGAGCTAGGCGGTATGGAGCCTTGACGATAGGAGTTGCATTGCTTGCCAATTCGATTTCAAACTCCAATTGTCGATGTGGTGGAAGGCCAGGTAGTTCTTC
Source organism: Scalesia atractyloides (assembly GCA_947069175.1). Classification (NCBI taxonomy): domain Eukaryota; kingdom Viridiplantae; phylum Streptophyta; class Magnoliopsida; order Asterales; family Asteraceae; genus Scalesia; species Scalesia atractyloides. Next base: position 59,367,291 of record CAMTDV010000020.1, read on the forward strand.
TGGGAATACATCGGAAAAATCACGGACGACAGGGATGTCTCCTATACGTTTCTCGTCCTTAGGCTGTTCGGTAATTAGTGCGAGTAAAGCGAAGGAATTCTTTTTCCGAAGATACTTCTGCGCTTGCATGTATGAGATGATGTTGGTGACGGCGCTTGCCTTATCGCCTTGTACTGCCAAGATTTCGTCGTTCGAGAGTGGAATACGGATAGACTTTTCGAAGCAGAGAACTTCAGCCCGGACGTCGGATAGCCAGTCCATTCCGACTACCACGTCAAAACTACCCAGAGTAGTTGTCATCAGATCAATGGTAAAAGTGTGGCCCGCGAGTTTGAGTTGACAGCCGGATACGATTTGGGTCACATCCACAGATTTACCATCGGCTAATTCTATAACATAAGGGCCTCTAATGGTTTAAGCGTGAGTTTTAGGTTCTTCCTATAAGACTCAGATATAAAGCTCCTATCCGCACCCGTATCAAAAAGCACAGAAGCAAAATGTTCGTTAAGGGGAAACTTACTGGTGACTACGTTCGTGTCGTTTCTGGCCTCTCCGTGGCCAAATGTAAATGCGCAACCTTTGGCACCTCCTGTGCCACCGTTCCCATTGTTGTTGTTATTATTGTTGTTGTGGTTATTGTGGTTGTGGTTGTTTCCACCATTATTGTTGTTGTTGCGCAACTGTGGGCAGTTTCTTCTGAAATGAGCAGTGCTACCACACTGATAGCACCCCCGGTTTATACCCTGCTGCTGACCCTGGGGCTGATTTTGATTTTGTCGGGACATGATTTCCCCGCGACAATCCTTTGCCGCATGTCCCACCTTGCCACATCTTTGGCAGCGATTTCCGGCACAAGGGCCGTTATGATGGAGATTACAGCGGTTGCACTGCGGCTTTCGACCTACATAGCCACCTGAATTCTGGTTGTTGTTGTTGTTGTTGTTGGCTGGATGATTTTGATGACCCCGGTGGCTGTGGTAGTGATTGAACCGTTTCTGGTTCCCTTGCTGCGGATGAAATGACGAAGACTGTCGAACAGTGGAGTCTTCAAATTTTCTTTTGTTATCTGGGGCGACTTCGGTGGTACTCCGTGCTGGCAGTTTCTTCTGTTCCACCGCTTTATCGGTGAGTTTGTGAGCCAATCGGATTGCTTGATGTTCAGTTACAGGGTTACTAGACATCACCATACCCTGAATTTCCGGAACCAGACCCCCGAGATAGAACTCGAGTCTTTTCTCCACCGTGTTGGCCAATTCGGGACACAGAAATACTAAGTCATGGTGTTTTGCGGTGTAAGCCTCAATTTCCGATCCCACCATCTTGTGGTTCCATAAAGCTTGCTCCAATTGTTGCACTCTGTCTCGTGGACAGTACTCCTCTTTAATCAGGGCCTTGAACTCAGTCCATGCCATGGCATTCGCAGCTATAAGCCCACGTGTTTGAACTTGGGCATTCCACCATGTCAGTGCCCCATCTTCCAGTGTTGAGGCTGCGTATTTGACCTTGTTGGCCTCGAGGCAGTTGCACATTTCAAAAACGGATTCAGACTTTTCGATCCAGCGGACCAGTCCAATGGGTCCTTCCGCCCCCGAGATTTTGCTTGGTTCCGCGTCGAGGAACATCTTGTAGGGGTTAAAGCCCCTCCTGCTGCTGGTGGGTTTTGAACACCTGCCAGAGCAGCGTTCACGTGTTCTTGGATCGTTGCGGCCAATTCTTCGTTGACATGTTGAGGTTTCCGCGACGTCCAGTTGTCATTTCAAATAAACTAAAGAAAACAAAGCGGGAATTGGCGAGACGAGTTAGTCCTCTACGTCTCCATCTCCCAAGTTGCTATCGTTGCCGTCATCCTCCGCGGCGTTTCCAGCTTCTACAGCCGGGTCTTTCTCCGGATCCTCCTCTGGATCCTCCTCTGGGTCCTCTACCGGCATTGGAGGGGCCGGTGCTGGTGCAAGTGTTTGATTTCGCAGCTCCTGAATGTTCCAACTATTTTCCAGGACTCTGTTCTCAAGCTAGTCAGCTCTTATCTGCTCAGCACGCAGATCTCTGGCTATGGTGTTACGAGCTATCTTACTCGTACGATACTCTTCCTCGAGCGAGTCGGTCTTACCAGTCAGTTGGCGGATCATCCATCCCTGTGCTAGGGTGGTTTCATGCATTCTTTCTAGTTGTTCTTGTTGCGTTCTTATCATATCTCTAAGTAGGTCGTTCCCTACTTCTAACGAGTTAACCGGTTTGACCGTCACAGCGATGGTTGGGTGTAATGACGACTCCTCCCCCAGAGCGAGCCTTTTCCTCGCAGCTGAGCGCGTTTCCACGCCATAAAATGGTAAGGGTTCCACCATAGGTGCCTTTCCTGGCGCCCTTGGTTGCGTAAGTTTGTCGGATGATGGTGAGGATGATGATGACATTGCCTTGAGGTTGTGTAGTTAGTTACGAGTTGCATTCGCTTCAATTATGCATTCATATTTCACATAGCATAGTAGTGGTACATCGCATAACAAGATATAATAATTCAGTGCCAAACTAAGTCTAGTGTCGTGATATCAGCTATAGTTTAGGTCTACTTCTAATGCAAACCTGGTTCTCTATAGCTAGTGGCTCTGATACCAATCTGTCACACCCTCAATTTCCACTTGCGGAGTTTTACCGCGAGGCGCGTGAACAAACCAGAATCTGAAACACTAGTACGTCGAACGACTCTACATGATTTGATAATACGTTTTCCAAACTCGTTCATTTTAGATTTTATATCAATTACCAATATTTAGCAGAGCATTAGTTTTAAGTTTGAGCGGAAGCATAAATAAGTAGTGATGCGGGCGCCAACACAAACGCCAAAACAAATGAAAAATCCCAAAACAATATTAATGAATATGACTCTATAATGATGTCTTGTTCAATGCATGTGCGTGCACCTAGAGCTCCTAGCGTCCTGAGAAACATGTAAAGAAACAAGTGTCAACATTAAAGATGAGTGAGTTCACAGGTTTTCATAAATTCGTTTGTTCGGTTATAGTTTGATTACTCCGTTATCCCCAACCCGGGATAACGTATCAGTTCCATTATTCCAATCCCGGAATAATAAGTTCTTGTTTCCAATATTCCAAACCAGGAATATTAAGTTGTTTCCAATATTCCATACCAGGAATATTAAGTTGTTGTTTCCAAAATTCCACACCAGGAATATTAAGTTGTTGTTTCCAATATTCCATACCAGGAATATTAAGTTGTTCCGTAATTAAGTTCAATGTTAATACATATAGGTAGCTAGCCTAAAGTCATGTCACTAAGTGTTCGCGATCGAAGCTGACTGTTGTGCCTCCGTTTTGCCAGGCCTATCACATGACCATGGCGATGTTAGGCCAATCATACACCCGTTGACCATACCCGGTCGGCTAGCGCGACTAGCTCGGATGGGGCTCGTCAGACCCAGTAGTACTACTTATAATTCCCCCGCTATTTAACCCAAATACTAACGATCCGAGGAGATTTTCGAGGACTTAAGTGATAAAGCTACTTAGTGCCCATAACATTACATTAACATTAACTTAGTTACCGTATAGTTATGTGACGTTAAATTCGTATAACGTAAAGAGTTTGAGTTTGAGAGTGTATACATGTTTCTCCCCCTGTTGTTTAAAAACCGGATAAAGTTAGGGGCCGTGAACTCACCTTTATTTGCTCGGTTAGTGTAGCAAAGATGTTATAAGAGATGGGACCGCTAATTGCTTCCTAACAAACCAATTAATTCCACGTCAGTGTGTAATCACACCAATACAAATTCCACACGCAATTTACCCACAAAGTGATACACACAAACAACATATCTGACACTCAAACATGCATGCAAGTATTCTCATGTGATCATAGTGATCAAACAACTTATCATGAACATATTCCAAATCCGTGCAACACTTTAATGCATAAAATCACAAGTTATCAATTTTCTGCTTAACACTCATTATTCAGCTGTTTTCTAGAATTTTTATAAAATAGTTCTAACATTCCAAAAATTCCAATATTTTTACAGTAGGTGACATTTATACCATAGAAATTTATATAATTTTCCCAAGTCCTAAATCTTTACCAATTAACCATAAATATTAATTCACTAAGCTGCAGTCAGATTTACCGCTTTCTGACTGCAGTCCACGGAAGAATTTATTTAAAAATCATCGATCGACCAATTAACAAATTTCCAGTTGGAGTTGCCCGGAAATTTCCATACCTAGTTTCTGTACAAAAATCATGACTCAACTCCCTACTGATTTTAAAATCCAACTTGATAAACAATCAACAAAATTCCAGAATTTTCACAGCTTTAGCTACTGAACTTGTTTGGCCCTTTAAAAATATCAAACGATTTCAGAAAATTATGAATCCAGTGCCATTAGATTCCTTATTCAAATCTCTACGTTCTAGACATCAGAAAATCCGTTTTTCGACAACTATCGACCGAGTTACAGCCAGATGAACTCGGCTGTAACTATTACTCAGCAACTGTTTCAGCATATTATTATCATAGGTTCGTATAAACCGTTCGTATTATTAACCTAGGCGATCATGAACCGGTTTTCTAATCCTAGATCAATACCTCTAACAATTCCATGCAAACCCTACTCAATAACTTTACTTTTTATAACAAATCGCAGTCGCAAGCTATTAATTCCGAAAACAATCATGCATATACACACAATCAATTCAGCCGATTACTTACAAGCACATATAATCCGAACAAACTAATCACTTCATTCAACATATATATACCGCACATGATCTTGTAATCAGAGATAACCCTAACCTTGGTTAACTAGGTAAACAAGCCGAGGTTTGGACAAGATTGATCCGGCTGTTCCAATCCAGATCACGACCGAGAAGATGATGATGGCGATGACTGCTGCTGCTGCGACCGAGAGGAAAGAAAGGCTGATCTCGCGACCGAGGAATGAGACTAAGCTGTTTGTGATCGAGATGGAGTGTATCATGACTGAACTGGCGATCGAGGGAACAAGTAAAATGGCTGTTTGCGGTTGAATGGACTGAACAAGGGCTGATCAGATGAAGGCTGTTTTGCGATTGAATGGACTGAACAAGCTGATCAGATGAAGGCTGTTTTGGCGATTGAATGGACTGAACAAGCTGATCAGATGAAGGCTGTTTTGCGATCGCCAGGTCTGAGAACAAGCTGCCGACGGCAGTTTCCTTCTAGGGTTTGTGTTTGTGTATGAGACATGCATGGGTATGTGTATATATATAGCGCAAGGAGATGAGGGTTGCGGTTTTTGGTTAGAGCTTGTGGCCGAGGGACTTGGGTTGGTTTGGGTTTGAGTTTGATCTTGCGGCCAATCGTTTTAATTTAAGGTTTTGGTTTGATCTTATGGCCGAAACATGTTTGGGCTGTTTTGGTTTGGTTTTGAACAAAGTAGATTTGCGGTCTTGGGCTTGATATCGCGGCCAAGGATTAGAGTGGTTTGGTTTGGGTTTGGTCTTGGCCGAATAGTTAAAGTTTTAAGTCTAGGTTTGATCGTTGTTTTCTTTTAGCCGAAGACTTGGGTTCAAGGTTTAAACTTTGTGAACTCCTAGAGTCACAATGAACCAAGGTTGGAACGTGTCGCGGTTCGGTTCAGTTCGTGCACATATCAACTCAAATTATTCAATCACTAAAACAATCACACAACACACAACACGTATTCATTCAACTCGTGCACGTTTAATACTTAGCATATACACTATTCGACATGTGTCACGTGTAAGTTATCCGAAAAACCCGGGATATCACATAAGTAACCAAACCGAGACTTCTTTGTCATGTTGGGATCACAAAAGCACTCCTAACCGGTTAACTTACCAGGAGTGGAGCGTGTCTCAAACTCGATAGATCTATACCTTTTGCACCTTGGTCACTACGTGATTAATGGTTACTATTGTTATCTTCCTACTTACGCACATTGATCTGTTATCATCTAATTCCATAACTACATACCATAGTTGAAAAACTGAGTTATTGGGCCGCGCCCATGTTATTTTGTCATTGGGCATAGTCCATGTTTTCTTGTCCTTGGGCCTAGCCCATGTTATTTTGTCTTTAGGCCTAGCCCATGTTATTTTGTCCTTGGGCCTAGCCCATGTTATTTTGTCTTTGGGCCTAGCCCATGTTTTCAATAAAGTTTTGGGGCCTCACCCCCTAGTTGTGACTATGACAATCCCGTCACTAGTCATAAAACTCATGCATGTGTCGAAAAGCTTTGTATAGCTGTGAAAATCGGTAAGTTTAGTATAAACCTTTCGTAAACCATTTGTGTTTATTGAAATCTGTTTGTAACATGGTTTAGAAATATATGATTTTCGTTTATCGAAACGTTGTGTTCTTTTGCAAAACTTGCATGTCTTTCCACCCCCGAAAACATTTATAAAAATGTAAAACGGTAAAAAGTGGGGGTTATGAACTCACCTGGATAATCCAGTGCAAAGCTAGCTTAAATGTTATTTCCATAGTGTTGTCTCCATAACTTGACTTGCTAGCATGCAATCTAGTGTATTCCTAAAATGGAATAACTTGTAAGTTTCTAAGAATGACGTAGCTATACTACGTGATACCGAGCTCTACCGAATCGTTACTCATACGATTCTATGTATGTGTTATTGACTTAACTCGGTTAACCAACCTATGGTTTTCTTAGAATTGTCTTAGTTTTCGAACGACTTGAAATATATTTATATATAAACAATACTATATTTCATGAAATAGTATTAGCCGTTATGTACGTCGTCAGATAATAGTACGACTCTCGTAGTTTTCGAAAGTTGTAATCGTACGCTTGTCATAATCTTGCGGTATCGTGTCGCATTTCATTTAGGCGTTGAAATCGGATATAACAAATATATATTGTCATAAGATCCTCCGAAAGTATTCGAGTCGTCGACGCTCGAAATAAATATAACTATATTTATTTTATAAAAGTATATGACGTCTCGCCATTCGTATATAATATTGTTGTTATACTATTTCCGAATTCTGACGTTTGAAATAATACGCGCCTTGTATTCGTCTTGTAAAAGCGTTCAGAAATCTTGGCGTTTCGAAATAAGTATAAACAATATACTTATTTTTATATCGTCGTTCAAATGATTTATCGATGTTTGAAAGCTAGTTTCTGAGTTGCGACGTCGAAGTAAACATAAATAAATATCATTTATTTTATAGTCGATTGCTGAATGTTTGTTATCTTGACTTCGCGTTCATTGAAATGTTGTCGGCTTGAGTTTTGAATGTTTTAATTAGCGTCGTCAAATAAATATATACCTATATTTATTTTATAATAACCATTTGAAATCGGACGTTTAATCTTTGAAATGTGTCGCGTTTTTGTATTGCGTATTTTTACAAAAATCGGGCAGAGTTTCCTCTGTTTTCGGACAAATCCCGACAACACAAGTTGTCGATTTATTTATCAAAACACAATCTGCAATGTACGCAAACAATATGTATAATTTCTCGACGTGTTTTGAATATAATTTTCGCCGATTTATAATTTCGGATTTGTATTATAATAACGACGTCGGTTTGATTTTTAACTAAGAATTTTAAACGAGTTACGCAGTTGGCTCGATTTTTATATATTATTTATTTCCTCTGGCAATATATAATCGTTTACGGTTCGGTTTGAGCTCGGTGTTCGCGCGCTAATTATTAATAATAATTATAAACTACTATAATTAAATTTCGCGTCGTAATTAATTTTTACCGAGTCTCGAGTTGACCCATTGACTGAGCTGACTGTGTTGACTGAGTTGACTGCGTTGACCAGCAGTTGACCAGTTGACCACGGTTGACCGGCAGTTGACCGGGTTTGACCGAACCCAAAACTGAACCAAGGCACCAAAAATGACCCAAAACTATCCCTTGACCAGTTTTGACCCGTGTTGACCTGTTGACCACGTTGAACTGAGCCCGATTGTGTCCCGAACTTTAATTTTCACCCGACGAAAGTGTATCGTATGGACTATATGGGTTACAAGGATCCCAAAAATATATTTTTCGTTGAAAACGGATGCCCGGAACCTCGCAAGAAACATGCCGGAAGTTAGAATTTCGCCGGAGAATAAAATTTCACAATAACTTGCAGAAAGGTCTCTAACCACCCGATCTAAACATGCAAGAAGTGAAAAGTCCAAAACGGTTTCGCCGGAGTTTGGCCGGAATGTCGCCGGAGTTGTTCCCGAGCCCAAACAACTTCGAATCTGCTAAAACCAACATCACCATGTGATCCGGAACGTCGAAGATAGTCAAAAAAGTGTACTCTTGGCCGGAAAACGTTCGCCAGAAAACCTCCATCGCCGCCGTCGGCGGTGGCGCCGCCGCTGTGGTCGGCCGCCGCTAGTCGCCGGACTTCGGTGTCGGAAATGTTTTCTAGAGAGAGTTTTAGAGTTAGAGAGAGAAATTGATTGGTAAAAAATGAGAGAAAAATGGGGTAAAAGGGGTTTATATAGGTGGGTTTTGTGGGTTTGGGCCCAAGGCCCAAAAGCCCGTTTCTAGTGTTTTGAGCGGCCCAATCACGTATACGAGGCTCGTTTTTGGACCCGAACTTCATAAAAAGTCATATAATATCATTTTAGGTTCAAAAACATGTAAAAGCTGTCGGTATTCGATATTAATCGCGTGCGTTCGACGGTTTCGTTAAAATGCGTAAAATGCTCCGGTTGTCGTTTCTTGTCCGTTTTTCGATCCGATTTCGAACACGAATAATAAAATTCGATTACGAAGCTAAGTATATCATAACATATTAGTATCAAGGCGTAATTCGAGTCCGTTGCTTCCATTTCGTTGTCGGTATGTTCCTGTCGACGCGTTTTTCGTCCACGTGAGCGTTTTGTGATGTTCGAAAGCATGATAATTTATCAAAACCAATTCTTATGTATAAATTATACATGTAAAATTCGTATTTGTCGGTGTTATCAGTATTTTGTCCGGTGTCAGTTCGTTGTCGCTTATCGTTCAGCAGTCTTCCCGCAAATCAACATTCGCGTTAGAGTTCTCGATTATCGCCAGATCGCGTAACGTGAATCAAGTAGACGTTTCTAGGCTCTCTAGAGGCCTGATCGAGTTAATTTACGTCTAATTACGCTATATAATGGTATTACTGTTTGTTAAGCGCTTAATTACAACCGGAAAATGTCGGTTGTCACAACATTGATGGTAAAATAAAACCATAGCTCCCGGTATTATATTACAACTTTTATATATCACCCGATGTCGAACCAACGAGCGAACTAGTGGTATTTTTACCATCCAAAATCAACACCCACTAAATTAGTGAACTAGTTAAACTTTATTTAAAACCCTAATTACCATTGATACCCTAATTAATCCCTAATTAACTTAATGGCTAAAATATCTACAAGATTAACAATATGTGCACATGGTTTTTATGTAAAAAATAATATTAATCTAATGCCCCCCTTTGATGGTTTGGGTGGGCCCCATGGACACTCCAACTGCTTGTTGTATGATGAAGGTAAGTATGAAGAGTATGGGGAGCTAGATATGTTGTTGACTTTGGGAAACAAGAACATTATAACAGTAATCTCACCACACCTTCCATCAACATTCATCCCTTTCAGAAAAAATCAAAGCTTTCTCTGCCCCCTTCTACCTCACGAATGCCAACAACCCTTTCAACCTCCCATTTCTAAATTTTAAACATCTAATTATAAGCCTCTAAAGCCTCATTTAAGATGATCTAAGGAGTGTTGAAGCATGGAGGGTCATTAGGGATACTTTGGAGCTCTTATTCTATTTCAACCTTCATCTTAAGCTCTTGCAAAATTGTAAGATCTCATTATACTCATTTTAAGCTTGTTACATTATATAGATTTTGAAAGTACATGTTGATCATCTTGAATCTTAAAGAAAATAAAAACTTAAACCCTAATCATAACATAAGAAGTCTATAATGTGATATATTCTGTGTTGATCATGTTGCTTAGTACTAGTTAGCTTATATATTTTTGGTGATTATGTTAAAGTAGGTTGTTTAAGTATATGATCTTGTATGATTAAGAACAAAAATGATGATTCAAACATATTAATGTTTGAATCAAGACAAGATCATCCATCCCATGATCCATGAACTTTATTACAAAAATAAAAGTGATTTTTAACATTTTATAACTTTAATGCAAATTAAAAATCATGATTTACACTAAGATAGTTTTAAAAGTATGTTATTCAAAGTTGTTTAAATAAGAACAAGATTAGTGTGCTAAATATGATGGTTTAAATGATTTTGCTAAATGATATAAAGGTATCATCATATATATATATATATCTTAAAAAGTGTGACTAGAAAAATATATAAAGTTCATGGAGCATGAGCATATTCATGTGCAAATTATACATGCAAAGTTGATAGTTAGAAACTTGATTAGAAATTGATTGAGATTAAGGAATTTAAACATGCTTAAAATACGTTTTAAAAACATGGAAAACGCCACAGTTTAGGGGAAACTATGGTGAAATTTTCTAAAATCTAATCGCGATTAAAGTACGATTAACAGGGTGATTAATGGGACTAAACGCGATTAGTGACCTTAATTGGTAATTAACAAAGTTTAATAAAAAGGGTTAAGCCCTAATCTTACAAGAACATTTATAAACACTTTATATATATATATATATATATAATATATATATATATATATTTATTTATAAGTTAAAAAGAGCTGTAAAAAGGAGAAATGGATATTTTATAAGTATAAAAATATTCTTAAATAAAAATATATATATGTTTAAAATACACCAACTTATGTGTATAAATACTTGTGTACAATTATGTGCATGTATTAGAAGTTAGGAAGAATACTAACTAAAATACAAATACACTACACAAACAATCTCCAAAGACGCGGACGACGAACAACCGGACATCGGGCAAATCGTTACATAACCTTATATTACGGATAAAATATATATATATATATATATATATATAAATATATATATATATATACATAAAACCAAAATCCGACATGAATTATAGATAAACGACCAAACGGAGTAAATGCGTAGCTAACCGCAACGGACGCCGCATCATTACAACACGAAAAGGATACCTATCACGGGCGATGCTTGGGCGTTTCGACAAGAAAATATATGACAATAGTTCTACGACGAACTCTAAAAATAATATACTTTTGGTTCAAAACCTACATATATCCCAAAACTTAAATTTCGGAAAGTATAAACGAAGACTCACAAATTATACCATGTAAAGGTATATACGTATAAAATACGCTCTACTTGGATTATGTAATGGCCTAGTAAAAGCCCGCTAATATATATAATAAATTGGGCTAGGCCTACTAATATATAAAATGGGCTAGGGACCAATCTAAAATAGATAACTTTGGGCTAGGCCCATTAACATGACAAATGGACTAAGCCCAGCATCATATAATACATTAGTCTAGGCCCACTTACATAACTTTATTGGGCTAGGCCCATCCATACACAATTCATTTGGGCTGGACCCATATACGCAAAAATACCAAATAATACGATATACAAATACGTATAAATACAGTATAAATACCAAATAATACGATATACAAATACGTATAAATACAGTATAAATACCAAATAATACGGTATAATAATACGCATAAATATAGTATAAAATACGCATAAATACAATATAAATACCAAATAATACGGTATACTAATACGTATAAATACAGTATAAAATGCGTTTAAATACAGTATAAAACACGTATAAATACGGTATAGAAATACGTAAGTACATAGCGATGTACTCACATACAATTGTTAGTATACTCATGCAAAGAATAGTGTACAAATACATCAACGTACTTACGATGATAAAAATAAATATTTTTAACAATTATAATTATAAAAGGCATATAACATGAGGAACAAATGCTCAACTTAAGCCGAACATATACTTATGAAGGAATGAGGTTCATTAAACTCAAAGTTATTTATATATATATATATATTCGGAGAACATATATATAACACAAATAACGAACATAAGTCGTGCGAGGCACGGAGACTCTCAAGGGCTAGGCCCACTCATACCGTGTGGATCACGGAGACTCAAATGGGTTAGGCCCATTCTCACTTGTGCGAGGAACATAGACTCTTATGGGCTAGGCGCACTTGTACTCGTGCGAGGCACGAAGGCTCACGAAGGGCAAGGCCCGTTCGTATAGTTGATGGATACGAAATATATATAAAAGAAGTGTATATATATATATATATATATATATATATATAAAACAAAAATACGAAACAAATGCCAACATATTTAAAATACGTAAGAGACCCAAATACTTAACTATACAATAACGTTCAAGATGAACAACATGTACGTATTTGACGGTAACTCAAGTGTCTAATGAGTTAGAGCACTTGTAGGTTGATACGCTCTTTGGGATACCCGAATTGCTAGCATATATTCATGGACGCAAATCAGTGAGTTCATAACCCCTACTTTTTAACAGTTTTATATTTTTATAAATGTTTTCAGGGGTGGAAAGACATGCAAGTTTTCAAAATTACACAAAATTTTGATGACGAAAAGTCGTATTTCTAAACCATGTCGCGAATGAAATTCAATAAACTCAAATGGTTTACGAAAGGTTTGTGCTCAACATACCAGTTTTACAAAACACACGCGTATTTTCAAAACGTGCATGAGTTTCATGAGTATGGACGGGATTTTCCTAGTTACAACGGGACTGGGTGTCCTGCATACAAATAAGAGGACTGGTTGGTCCTGCTTTTAGACTCAAACGGGCTAGGCACGTTCTCATTTGTGTGAGGCACAAAAACTCCGTGAGTTAATGTCCCCCTTTTCTTTTAAACGTTTTCGGTGTTATAACTCTTGGGGGGAAATACATGTTTTAATGGTATGGTTTAGCTATGGAATGAAATATTAGATCATGTGTGAATAGGGTCTCTCTTAAGTGCCATTAATCTTTTATAAGACCGAGGAACAAGAGTGGTAGATATATCGAGTGTAGCGAGCCCCACTCATGGGTCCTTGTGTGGCCGCATGTAGTGCTTTTGTTGTCCCAACCGGGTGGACCGGAAGAAATCGTCTATGGTTGAGTACTTCCTATGTCGTCACACATATTAATGTCCTTGCAAAACATTAATGATCATCAAGTTCATTGACGCTTTACATACCACATAATTTCATATGTGAGCTCTCAAATGTTTTAAGATTCATTTGGTGTGCACACAAAACGCATGAACTCGCCAACTTTTGTTGATGTTTTCAAACTTACATGTATTTCAGGAAATTGAAGTGGATCTTGGTGCAGTTGTTATGAAACTTTCAAGGGTAACAAGTAGTTGATGTCATCCGCATTCTGAAGGGTTTGGTCTATATATTCCGTCTTTGAACGGAATATAGGATGCAAAGCCTTAAAGTTTAAAAGTTATTTTGAACAAGTCTTTTTGAAACTTTAAATTACTTATGTCGTTTTGTATTTCCAAACCACTTGTGACTTGTAATGTTTATTTGTGGTGAATGGATGAACATCGTGCATGCTTTTATTTCATATAGTTGTTTACTCATATCGTATGTGATGAAAACTAATCAAGTTCACACCGCGTGCTTCCGCCTATAAACGGGTGTGACAGATTGGTATCAGAGCTTCGATTGTAGTGAACCATGATTCCTTCTCGAGTATAGTCTACAATCATTAGGATCCTCTCATGAAAACATTTTATTTTGAAAACTGTTTTCATTGCATATATAAAAGCGTAAGATCCACTAATAAAACTCTTTACAAACAAATAATGCAAGGATATTATTTGGGGCATAGCCTATATGGGATAGACTTGCAAAACTAGATTGACTCGCACAAACCAATGTGATTTCACTTTATATGATTGTATGCTTAAATACTTAATAAGTGATAATATAATTTATTGATATATATACATGTTGTACATAATATTTTGCCAGGGTACGATGGCATCTTCGGCCAGTAGCGGCATCTATGATGATGCATCAGATGACGATTACCCACCTTTTATTGAGATCATATCTTCTTTAGATGAGTCGGACCCCGAGGAGGACCCCGACTATGCCTCCGACGATGCTATGATGGAGGACGCTCTGGTAGTGGACGACGTGTTAGCTGTGGGGCCACAGCTAAATGGCTTTGTGATTGTGGGACATCCCGACGGTGCACATATCGTCGACTACATTCCGCTAGATGTCATTCCCATTGCTGCCGTTCCACCTCTCTTTATTCTGTCCGACGACGAGGACGAGATCCCCGTCTTTCATGTAGACCACCTGGACGATGATATCAGCGATGGAGAGGTCATTGACATTGCTATTTTGGAGGTTTCTTCACCCGTTGTATCTATTGTAGCCATCTCTTCATCAGAAGCCCACGACAGTGTATCCTCCTCTGCTATTCGCCACGCAGGACTGCGGGTGAATGCAACAGATAGTAGTTTTGATACCATTCCCATTGGCACCCCTGCTCCTACACTGATCCCTACTTCCACTACTACCCCACCAGCTACTCCTACATCACCACACACTCCAGATATCCCTGCCCCTCCTCATGCCACGGACATACCTACTCCTCTGGTCGACACCCTATTGCCCAACAACCTTTATTCATTGAGACTCCTCCCTCGTACTGGTGCATCTGTCGTTTTCACTCATGAGATACCAGCACCACGCCCTGGAGAGGGATCCTCACGCCAACCTTTTCAGTCACCTACTCGTATGTCCCCGTCAGACCCTTATCACCCCAGTCACCACCCTACTTACACTATGGGTGATCTCGTTCAGTCCCTACAGCTGCAGATTCCACTCCTGTCCCGTAAGGTCTGGGAGTTGGAGCATTTCCGTGATACTTTGCCACCACCACCACCACCTGCTTACCTACCACCATCTACTCCACCACCACTATCATCACCACCACCCCCGTCTCCACCACACTCGCATCCACATTTTGGCCTTGAGGCTCGCGTGCAGACATTGGAGCAGCAAGCCAACCTCTCTGACACTCGTGTTCGCCGCATGGAGGATGAGATGGACCACCTCCATATTTTGGTTGTTCCTACCCCACCCCTTCGCCTTCGGCACCGTAGTTTTATTTTATTGCAGGTACTAGTTACGGGTTTAGAAGACCCGCTTTTGATGTATATGAAGACTAGGTGCAAGCTATCGACAATCGAAGACTTTTGAAGACCAACGGGGAAGAAAAGATTTTAGCACTTTATGTATTATATACTTGTATGACCGGGATTATATATTCCTGTGTCGTTTTGTTTTTCTTTCCCAAAAACAATGTAACAAGTTGTCGAATATATATGAAAGCTTGGCATTATGCTTTCTTTTATTGCACATTGTGATTTATTTATGCATGTCTGTTATTGTGGATGATGTTTGGTTGACATGATGATTACTTATATATTATGTATATTTTTTTAGCCGACAATATTTATTATTAAACACTTGTCTAACACCCTTCGATGACCATTACCAGAAGACGATGCCACCAAGACGTAGGACTAACGCGAACATACTACCAACGACTGAGGCTGAGCTAAATGAGCGTATCTCCCAGGCAATAGCGCAATATGAGGCTAGCCGCTCTGAATACAGCGGTGGAACTGGAGGTTCATCTTGGGGCAACCCCAATATTGGTAATATTTGGTTATCTTTGACGCCATAAATACTCTCGTTTATTTTGATCGTGCCTTTGACAATGCTCATTCATAATATGCTCATACAATGTTTCAGGTTGTTCATATAAGCAGTTTCTAGGCTGCAAACCTCTAAACTTTGCTGGCACTGGAGGTGCCGTAGCATTTGTGCGCTGGCCGAAAAGACTGATTCGGGAATAAGAATGAGCAAGTGTCCTCCTGACCTAAGGGTCACATATTTTCTGGGTTATTCGTAGACAGAGCACTATCATGGTGGAATCTTCAAGTCCAAACCAAAGGGGAAGAAGCTGCGTATGCTATGACGTGGGAAGAACTCAAAGAGTTGATGGGAAAGAAATATTGTTCAAGGGCTGAAATTCAAAAACTTGAGATCGAATTTTGGAATTTGAAGATGATCGGAGATGATATTGCTGGGCATACACAACGTTTTCATGACTTGTCAAGAGTTGTTCCATATCTGGTGGAACCAGAGTTCAAGAGAATCGAGCGATACATTTGGGGAATTCTTCTGAGATCTTGAGCATGGTTACTTCTTCCAAGCCTGCTGATATCAGTGAGGCAATCGAATTGGCTATTAGTCTCACTTAGGAGGCTGTTTGTTTAGGAAAGTTGTCAAGGACTGGGGCTAACAAAAAGGAAACTCATGTTGAGTCCACGAGTGAGGGAAAACGAAAGTTCACCAACTTTAAGAAAGGCACCCGAGCAAACAACTACAGCCAACCCAGCAAGAGAAGGGAAATGAACACACCTAGAGAAGCTAGGTCCTTTGACGTAGTTTTGACATGGGTAGCTTTGACGTAGTTTCGGAATGGATTGGTTGTCCGACAACCGGGCGGAAGGGTATGCCATGAGAAAACCATTCGCATTCCCTTACTAGATGGAGAAACACTAGTTGTACATGGAGAAAAGCGCAAGACGTCCCTACGGATTTTAATTGCATGAGGCGCAAAAGTGTCTACGAAAAGGTTTGGATAGCCTTCCTCGCTCATGTAGTAGACAAGGAAACTAAGGGGCCGAAGTTAGAAGACATTCCAGTCGTGAAGGAGTTTCCAGAAGTTTTTCCGGAAGACTTGTTGGGACTGCCTCCACAACGCCAAGTGGAATTTCGCATCGATTTGGTGCTAGGAGCGGCACCAGTGGCAAAGTCTCCTTACTGATTAGCTTTGTCCGAGATGCAGGAGCTATCCACTCAACTTCATGAATTATTGGATAAAGGATTTATTAGACCGAGTTCTCACCTTGGGGAGCTCCGGTATTATTTGTTAAAAAGAAGGAGGGAGCTTGCGTATGTGCATAGACTATCGGGAGTTGAACTAACTCACTATCAAGAACCGATACCCCTTACAAGAGAATTGACGACTTGTTCGATCAACTACAAGGCTCAAGCTTCTATTCAAAGATCGATCTACGATCGGGCTACCATTAGTTGAGGATTCAAGAAGAAAGCATTCCCAAAATGGCTTTCCGAACTCGTTACAATCACTACGAGTTCCTCTTGATGTCGTTCGGCTTAACAAATGCACCGGCGGTGTTCATGGATCTCATGAACTGCGTGTGTAAGCCATATTTGGATAAGTTCATGATCGTATTTATTGATGACATATTAATATATTCGCGATCGAAGGACGAACATGAACGACACATACGAACTATCTTGGAACTTCTGAAGAATGAACAACTTTACGCAAAGTTTTCCAACTGCGAATTTTGGATTCGCGAGGTACAGTTTCTTGGACTCGTGGTGAACGAGAAAGGAATTCACGTTGATCCTTCCAAGATTGAGGCAATAAAGAATTGGGAAGCGCATAAGACGCCAATGGAAGTGAAACAATTTTTGGGATTAGCGGGTTATTATAGATGATTTATAGAAAATTTTTCAAAGATTGCCCAACCGCTAACATCCTTACCCAAAAGGATAAAAAGTTTGATTGGGGCGACAAACAAGAAGCTGCATTCCAACTGCTAAAGGACAAGTTATGTGATGCGCCAATCTTATCTCTACCGGATGGTACCGACGACTTTGTTGTATATTGTGATGCATCGCATCAAGGTCTCGGTTGCGTGCTGATACAATGAGACAAATTCATCGCGTACGCATCTCGACAACTTAAGGTGCACAAGAAAAACTATACCACACATGACCTCGAACTAGGTGGTATTCGCGTTAAAAATCTGGCATCATTACTTATATGGTACTCGTTGTACAATCTTTACCGATCATAAGAGTCTACAATACATATTCGATCACAAGGAATTAAATATGCGGCAAAGACGATGGGTTGAGTTATTGAACGATTACGACTGTGAAATTAAATATCACCCGGGCAAGGCGAACGTAGTGGCAGACGCTTTGAGTCACAAGGAACGAGTGAAACCTTTAAGGGTTCGAGCCTTAGAGATGATCATAAAAAATAACCTTACTTCTCAGATTCGTGATGTGCAGCAAGAAGCTGTTAAACCTGAGAACATACCAGCCGAATCATTGCGTGGAATGGAAAAGCAATCGGTGCCAAAGGAGGATGGAACGTTATACTTTATGGGACGAATTTGGGTTCCCTATTTTGGCGATCTGCGCGTAATTATTCTAGATGAAGCACACAAGTCGAAGTACTATATACATCCCAGATCAGATAAGAAGCATCAGGATTTAAAGGAATTCTATTGGTGGCTGATGTGCGTGAATTAAATTATTTTATTTCTATGATTTTCGTTCACACGAATTAGGTTTTAAAAATGATTTTTACTTAAAACCAACTACACACACATAGGGCAAGTGTACCCGTCAGGTGGTAGTACAGTCTATTGGTAAGAACCGGATATCAATCCGTGGACTCAGTGTCTCAGTACTAGATCTTTGTTACTTTTAAACCTGGTTCAATGGGTGAATTAATTTCTTGACTTTTTAACTATTATGAAAATATAACATTTAACTATTTGAATTGATAAAGAACAATAATTAAGGAAGGTTGCTTAAATTAAGTATCCACTAAAAACATATGACAACATTTGAGGAAAACTAGTGGTGATGCAAGATTTAGATTCAACTAAGTTTCCATCAAGATTTCCTAGTTTTATAAATCTTGGGAAAATTATAATGAAATAACATTTTAATCACCTAAGATTCATTCTTTTAAGATCATTTGCTAAGTTGAGGTTAATATTTAAATATGAGTTAATTGTTTGTCAAAACTCCTAACTCTACAAATTAAGGAAAACTAACATGAACAACACATTAATCACCCTAACTTGGTTTCAAGTAAATGATATCTTTGTTGGGCTTGGAGCTTAAAGGTTTATTCATTTATATTGTTTTTTACGCTTTTGGGTTACTTTTGAGTAGTTTGGGCTTCCTAGTGCCAAGTGGGCCTAGGGTTGTATATTTGGGCTTTGTTATGCCTATAAATAGAGGGGTTAGGGAACTTGTTAAGGGTTAGAGAGTTGATTACTAAACTTGTATCCGACATTCTCTGGTGTATGCAAGTTATTATATTCAAGATATTCAAGTTGTTCTTCATCCTGATAATTATTTCCGCAATTGATTAGGATAGCGATACCTGTTTGATCCGTTCCACGGGACTTACAATTGGTATCAGATCATGCAGTTCTAATACAGGCTTCGGGTATTGCTGTTTGAAGAAGTTTTGAAGTTGGTTGCTGCTGTTCGGATCGATTTCTCACATTCCAGTTCACTGTTCATCGACGAAGGTACTGTTCCGAAGAACTCGAAGAAGCTCTGCAGATTTCGGATTGGTTACTGTTCCAGATCGCGAAGAACACGAAGAAGGTCTTCATAATTCGGATTTGATACTGTTCTGGATTCCGAAGAACACGAAGGAGATCGTTTATTCCGGATTGATCCCGGACTGTTTCTTTATTCCGGATTGTGATCCGAGTTACTGTTGCTGATTTTGAATTCCTTGAATTCCGGAATTCGGTTACATAAAAGGCGGAGACACTGTTACGGATTGGGCTACTATTCCGGATTTATAGGAGATAAGAAAGGCATTTCGGATTGTTAGTTCCGGATTCTTGATTTCGGATTTCATTTTAGAAGTATTTATTCCGGATCTGCATTAAGGACTCTACTCCGAATCTAATTTTCAGACTCTATTTGGGATCTACTTTTTGGATTTTGTTTCGGATTTCCTCTCGGACTTTTCTCTTCGGATCTTCAAATCGGATTCTTAAATCTAGATTCTTTATTCCGGATTCCTATTTCTGGATTGATTATTTTGGATATTTCATTCAGTTGGACCATCGTTGACTTCCGGATTGCCATTTGGGAAAATTCTTCCGGATTGACCATCTTAACTGCAGATTTGACTGTTTCGGATTGGGCACTGTTCATTTAAATCACTTAAATTAATTAATCTTTAAATCAAATTTGGTAAATTTTAATTAATTTAATGGCTGGATTCATGACCGCACAGGACCTGATCAATGCCACACTGGCAGCCCTTCAATCGCAAACTTTAGCCCTCCACCAAAAGCTGGATCAGGTGATTGGCACTTCCACCAAAGTGCCCCGTTTGTTATATGGTGATGAATATTACGAGTGGAAGTTCCGCTTTGAACAGTATTGCAAGGCAAAGGAACCTGGTGTGTGGAGATACATCATGAATAGTCCAAGAACCATAGTGTATAGCACAGAGCAAGATCCCGAAACAAAAATTCCCAAGCCTATGCACTTATGGACTCCAGAGGACATCAAAATCATAGAGGAAGATGAGAAGGCTTCTGCAACACTAACCATCGCTCTAGGACCCGATATCTCTATCGCGGCCAGGAACTGTAAAAATGCTAAAGAGGTTTGGAGTGAATTGCAAAATCTCTATGAAGGGAATGCTGACATGAAAGCAAGTAGGGTGAACCAGCTGAATCAGCAATTCAGCACGTTCAATCACATATATGGGGAAACCATCGATAATCAAATACGCCGCTATATCAAACTGGTTTCCCACATGATTTCAGCTGAGATCACCCTCAACAACAGTGCCATGAACCGACAGTTGTTGAATTCACTGCTCAATAGTTGGGATGTAGACGTGGGCATGATAAAAAAGACGAAGAACCTGAACGATGTCACCCTCACTGAGATGATAGCTATATCAAATCATGTGAAATTGATAACAAACAAAGGGAGATCAATCATCAGAGTAATCTGATGGCCGCAGGGATGACAGGTCAGAACGCAGCGTTAATGTCACAGAATCTAGTTTATAGTCCTCTGCAAGGAACTGCACAAGCACCAGGTGGATCAAATGTGGTGTACAGTCCTGTTGTCAAAACACTCAGTATGTGTATGGGTTTCAATCTCCAAATCCTACAACAGTCTCAGCGTCTCAAGTCCATACACAATTCCATGCTCAGTATCCTAATGTGGTTTTCAGTCCTTTAACTCCTCAAACCGTGCAACAAGGTGTTATTCCTCAAGCAGGCGCACCTGTCCCTAGCTCTGCACAACCCGCGCCCAACTCTGCTTTCTCACTAAGGAGAATGAAGAGAAGCTGGCGATTGCTGCGTCAATGATCAAGAGCTTGAACGCCTTCCTGGCAGGCGATCTGACCCATCCATATATTCTGCCAACAGAAGTTGATCAAATCATGGAGGAAGACCTGGATGAGATCGGTGTCTCCTAGAACTTAGCAATGGCTGCTTTTCGGGTCAACAAATTTTAGAAAAAATATGGAAGGCAACCTCTGTGCAACCTGAAGACTGGTCTCACAAAGGACAAACTCAGGTGCTACCGATGTCATGAACCAGGCCATTTCGCTAGGGAATGCAAGAAGCCACCATCAGGGTATGTATCATCCAGGGTCGCCGACATACAGAGCAGTGACAGACAGTTGGTTCCTGTCTCTCCTTCCAAGTCAACTACGAGTCCATCTAGCAGCTCAGGCGGGCAGTCCACAGTACTTGTGGCCCAACAGCATGAGGGCTCCAACTGGGCAGATGCTGCAGCTCAAATGGAAACCTTGAATCTATCCAAGAATAGCAACCACTGCATGATGACGCAGGCAACTGAGACACCCGATCTTTCGGAAATGGTAAATTGAATACTTTGTTCTGATAGTTCTCGTTTTAAATTATCCCAAATGCGCGCCCACAACTCAACTCTTGTAGCTGAGTATCAACAAGCTGCGTCACAGAACATCGCCCTTAAACATAAGAAAAAGCTTCTTATGGAGAAGGTCGAAGCACAGAAACAAGATGTGGCTCAGCTAAAGCTAGACTTGAACCAACAGCAATGTTGGGTCTATGACTACAAGCTAAAATTAGCTAAAAAGGACGTAGAACTTCAAGCAGCCTTAGCCAAGCTGAATTCCTTGACAGGGAAGCTTCATGAAAATGAAATAAATATTAAGAAATTTGAAACTTCCAACAAATTAGTCAAGGACTTATGTGACCTCCAGCTTAATTATCAAAACAATTTCACTAAGGGTCTTGGGTACAATAGGGCACCTCCATCATATAATCATAATTACACTAGAATGCCTGAAACTGAGAAAGAAATAAAAAATGCTGAAAAAATGATGTATGGTAAACTGTCAGATTATTTATCTAAATCATGGACGCCCTATTATCCTAAGTTCTCCAAACCTACTGAACTCAAGAAGGATGATGTGTTTGTGGCTTCTACACCACCTCCTAGTGAAACTAGTAATCATCCATCTGAGAGTATGGTGGAAATGGAGACAGAGGTACCTGAGGCAGAACCCTCCACATCCTCTACAACACCTAATGAAAAGAAATCTTCTGAGGCTCAAACTAAATTTGTGATTGATACTAATGTGTCTAATTCATGTGCAGAAGAAATTATAGTTGAGGACATCACACAGGATGATGAGGAAGAATGTCTAAATATACATTCAGACAATTCAGCTGATGATTATGCTTTTTATAAACCTACCTTTGACATTTTAAATCACTTTCTTGCTGAACAATTTACATACTCAAACAGTGTTGGTTGTGTTGAACATTTATGTAGTTTAAATTCTGATACTGATGTTTTGAATGATGATAATAGCTGTGACAATTTGTGTGATGAGAAAACGAATTTAGCTACAGGATCTACATCAACAGATGACTCGGCCTCATCAGCTTCAGCTGAGGATACCGAATGTTCATCTTCAGCTGAGGATGCTGAAAGTTCATCTTCAGCAGAGGATATCAAATTTTCACCTTCAGAGGCCGCATCTTTGATGCATTTCATAGGAATGACAATGTCCACGATGACCAACCAACTTTCTGTCAATGTTGATGGTGACATTATTCTAGAAGATTTGGGTGACCCAATACAAGGGACTGATTCGGAAATGAAAGCAGATGAACACAAATCTAAATTTGATTCAAGTGCAACCTTTAAATCTGATAGTGAATCGAAATCTAAAATTTCTCTAAATTGCGAGGTTCCATCATCATCTGCTAAAATTCTGAACATGACGTTCCTGTTGAGTCACTCGTGTCCTCTGCAGAATCTGTCTCAAAGTGTGATTTGAAGAATAAGCTGAAAAAGAAAATAACATGTAGATCTAAAAAGAAGAAAATCAAAGAAGCGTCTTCAAACAATGCAAAGGCAACCACTGAGTCCTCTCATCAAACTGAGGAATTAACTCAGCGGTCGCCCGTTTCATCTGTTTTGAAACAATCTTCATGTTCAAAATCCTGCAATTCAAATAAAAAATCTAACAAGTGTGCTGATGGTTGTGCGCAGTACACCGCCAAGCCAAAGACCGTGCAACAGCCGTCAGTAAACGCTAGCAAGAAATTGACCGACAAATTGCCCAGAATTTCCCAAGCTGAACGACTGTTTTCTTCCAGAAGAGGCAGACCTGTTTCAACTGTGGATATCCCGGGCACATTGCTCGAAACTGTCAAAGGACCTTTTACTCCAGACATCCGAAGGCTATGCCTAATCACCAATATAAGGCTCGATTTGTGGCTAAGTCTTCTGATCTAGATTGGAACTTGGCCAAGAAACAAAATGTTAACCCCTTGAGACCTTCAGTTTCCAAGAATTCCTCTAGCACTCATATGAATATGTAGAGGTCTGATTCGGTGACCTGGAGGCCTAAGTCAGTGGCCAAAAATTAGTCTACTAACCCCTTGTTTAATAAATCAAAAGCATCATCAACCTAATCCTCAACTAACTTGACCTTTCGTGAGGTTACTTATGTTGATGCAAAAGGCAAACCCAGATCTTCTATGGCTTGGGTTCCTGTTTCTAACTAAACCTGTTGAAATGTGCAGGAACAGCTCTGGCGCGCTCTTGTTCGCTTATGGTATATTGATAGCGGCTGTTCCAGGCACATGATAGGAGACATCTCACAATTGAATGACATTCAGTTTTTTGATAGCGGGTTCGTTTCCTTCGCAGGTGGAGAAACAGGGAAAATCACGATAAGAGGAATTGTTTGCAACGGAGCCCTGAGTTTTAAAAATGTCAAGTATGTACCAGAATTGAAGCACAGTCTGTTGAGTGTGTCTCAACTCTGCGACAATCATCTGGATGTTCTCTTCATAAAGAAAGGATGCTATGTGCTCAAACCAGGCTTAATCATTCCAGATGATTGGATTCTACTAAAAGCTACAAGAAAAGGAAACGCCTACGTCATTGATATGAACCAGGCTCCTTCTGACAAGCTCACATGCCTTTTTTCTTCAACAGCCGAACATGACGCCATGCTATGGCATTGTAGACTGGGTCACATCAACATGAAGAATTTAAATCGTCTTGCTAAAGGTGGTTTGGTCAGAGATCTACCAGTTCGTGACTTCATGCAGATCGAAAACTGTGAATCATGTGCTCATGGGAAGCAACACCGTCAGCCGCATAAAACCAAAGCCATACCCTCCCCTTCTCAGGTCTTAGAACTGCTTCACATGGATCTCTTCGGTCCAACAGACATTCGCAACATTGGAGGGAAGGCTTACTGTCTGGTTATCATTGATGACTACTCTCGCTTCACCTGGGTTTTCTTTCTTACACATAAAAGTGAAACCGCAGAGATGGTCAAACAATTTGTCACGCTTATGGAAAACTAGACAGATTCGAAGGTAAAGGCTATTCGGTGTGACAACGGGACAGAGTTTAAGAATCTTACCTTAAACTCTTTCTGCTCCTCCAAGGGAATTGACAGACAGTTCAATGCAGCCAGAACCCCATAGCAAAACGGGGTTGCCGAACGTAAAAAGCGCACACTCATCAAGGCGGCACGCACTATGCTTGTTGAATCCGAGCTACCTCTCATCTTCTGGGCCGAAGCAATCAACACTGCACGCTATATTTAGAATCATGCCCTGATCAACAAACGCCACATGAAGACTCCATATGAAGTGGTTGAAGGTCGCAAACCTTCGGTCAAGCATTTCCGCAAATTTGGATGTCCTTGTGTACTCCTGCTCATGGATGCTAAAGGAAAGTTCGAAGCACGCGGAGATCCTTGTATTTTCGTTGGTTATTCTAAAAATACGACATATCGCGTTTATAACAAGATCAAGAAGATGGTGGTTGAAACCTACAATGTGGGTTGGCTGGAGCAAAATCCTAAGGACAAACACATTGGTCCTGATTGGTTGTATGACTACTCTACCTTATTTAATCATTTTGATGTGTCTTCTAATATGTCTGCAGGAGATAGTTCGACATCTTTCCCTCCAACGATGCCCATTCCTTCCGACGATGACGCTGACGCTGCCGCTCTAAATGACACACTAAAGCAGCTAAGTGTAGATCCTCCTGGATTCAATGACACTGTCTCACCTTCCTCCACAACTTCACCATCTCACGCCCATCCATCTCATCGCCTATTCACCCTAATCTTACTGAGGATGTGGTCTCTCCTCCAGAGCCACCTACGGCATATAGAGGACTTCCTCCTGATGTTTTGGGCTCCTCCTTGTTTCCCGAGCCTACTCCCCTCGATTGTGCGGTGGATTCTCTACCTCACACCTCTACAAGTGTCTCGGTTGAGGGGGAGGCATCTGGCATTGCTTCAGCTAGTGTCACCAACTTGCCAACCGATGTTTTGGTTCCTGCTGCAGCAATACCACAACGTTTACAGCGCGATCATCCCAATGAGAATATCATTTGTCCTGTAAACGCCGCTGTTCGCACACGCAGTCAATCTGGGGATATCAATACATGTCTTTATTCTTGCTTTATTTCTCAAATTGAACCTAAAAGTATTGATGTTGCCTTGCAGGAGCCAGGCTGGGTGGATGCCATGCACGAAGAACTCAATCAATTTGAAAAACTTGGCATTTGGCAATTGGTGAACTACCTCAAGGCAAGCGCACTCTTGGAATCGCTAGGTCTTTCGCAACAAGCAGGATGACACTGGAGTTATTGTTCGAAATAAGGCTAGAATGGTGGTCCAAGGGTTTCGACAAATTGAAGGACTGGATTATGATGAGGTTTATGCTCCTGTTGCGCGTTTGGAAGCTATACGTATCTTCTTGGCATACGCATCTTATATGGACTTTACTATCTATTAAATGGATGTCAAGACTGCGTTTCTATACGGTAAGGTGAAAGAGGAAATTTACGTGGCACAACCACCGGGCTTTACTGATCCTGACAAGCCAGATTATGCTTATAAATTAGACAAAGCGCTGTACGGGCATCAAGCACCTCGCGCATGGTACGCTACTCTTACAGAGCATCTGCTTGCTCATGACTACACACATGGAACTATTGACCAAACTTGTTTATCAAACGCCTTGATAAGGACATTATTCTCATCCAAATCTACGTTGACGATATTATTTTTGGTTCCACCAATGATCGTTTGTGCCGTGAGTTCGAAGAAATCATGAAGAAGAAATTTGAGATCAGTTCATTGGGAGAGATGACCATGTTTTTAGGACTTCAAGTTCGTCAGAGCCCTCAGGGTATACTCATTCATCAAGGAAAATACGTACACGACGTTCTTGCCAAATTCAAGCTTATAGATTCCAAGCCAATGGCTTCACCTATAGTGGAACGGCCTTTGTTAAATTAAGATGCTGAAGGAACGCCTGTTAACCCTACCATGTATCGCTCTATGATTGGCTCACTCATGTATCTCACTGCTAGTCAGCCAGATATTATGTTCGCCATCTGCCAGTGTGCTCGTTATCCGGCTATTCCTAAGCTTTCACATTTACATGCTGTTAAACGAATTTTTAGGTATCTCAAAGGGGCTCCATCTCTAGGCCTCTGGTATCCTAAAAATTCTGGATTTGAACTGTTTGCTTTCTTTATCAGTAACCTAGGAGGTACAGATAGGGACATGCGCTCAACGTCGGCTGGTTGCCAATTTCTGGGAGATCGCCTTATTTCATGGCAATGCAAGAAGCAGCAGACAGTTTCGCTTTCCACTGCAGAGGCAGAATATATCGCAGCATCTGCTTGCTGCTCTTAGGTTTTATGGATGCAACATCAGCTTGTGGATTACGGTTTGACTTATCTAAACACCACCATTTATTGTGATAATTATGCTGTAATCCTAATAGTTAAAAACATTGTTTTCCACTCTAAAACCAAGCACATTAACATTAAAGTTCATTTTATACGCGATTGCTATGAAAAGGGTCTCGTAAAGCTTGAGCAAATCCACACTGATGCAAATGTGGCGGATTTGTTTCCGAAACCCGTTAGCAACGCACGTTTTCAAGTGCTTGTGGATCTTCTCAAAATGATTCGGTTTTCTACCTCAGCATCTACTATCTTCATATTTATTTACTGTTTTTTCGTTTCTTTTTGTTGTGTCATAAATTTGTTCATATCCCTATGCACAAATTTAGAGGGAGAAAAAGTTCAACTTAAAAAAAATATTTTTGCAATGATAGGGAGATGAAATGAATATTAGTGATAAAATGTTTGACTAACACATGTAAGGTATTGAAGCGGAAAAGATTTGGATCGAAAGTGATGTGTCGGTAGGTCTAAAACTCAACCGGATGGGAAAACTCAAATGATATAAACATAACGAACTTTGTACTCAGTGGGTCACTTACTATAGGCATATGATTTTATGGTCTTAAATCTTGCGTTGATAGATAGCCAACATCTGAGGTTTCGGGTCTTTATGCTGTTGAGTCATCCGGGGATATCTTGTCTGCCCTTCTGTTGCATCCAAATTATATGCAGACCTAGGCACAGTCAGGATATCTTTATAAAAGAGCCAAAATGGAAAGGCCAAAACCTAAAAGAACAAAAATTTCTGTCTAAATTCTTACGTACCTCATAAGGTATTTGCCTACCCCTCGTCAGTCACTATTGGTTCTCTGCTGTACGGAAGTACTGACGTGTTCACCAATAGCCTGACGTTGTAAAACAAAGGATGACCTCAGTATACTCACCTGCTACGATGAACCGTTGTGCTTACCTTGATCGCGGGGGTATATCATGGTATGGGACTCACAAGTATCTTAGTATAAAATTACCTTAAGCATATCATAAAGTCTAATCTACAAGGTTTGAGTTTTAGATTTAAGTGGACAAGTATACTGACAGTCGCTTAGACCAACCGAACCTGCTCATATCGAAAAATGTTCTTTGGTCAGTGTTTGAAACGATTTGATCCCTTAGCAATGCTGTGTTAATTATTTATGCATGTTTTAATAAGTTCTCCTTGTGATGCTTGGATGCTTGGTTAGTTTGCTTGATGAATTTTGGTGGGATGGTTTTCTGTCAAGAGATAATAGACTGGCCCAGTGTGCTTTTGGATTTGAGGCAGCCTGATGAAATTGGTTTTAAGTTTAAAAATCAAAATTAAGGGTACTGTTCTGAATTGGGCTCAATTGGGCCAGGGATTACTGTTCCGGATTGGACCTGTCCGGAATGGCCCATTTAAGTCATTTTGAACAGGCCCAAATGTGTTACTGTTCCTGATTTGGCCTGTCACAAGCCCAATCCGGACTCAAATATCAGGCCCAAGCGCATTTCGGAAAACTGTAATGTCATCTCTGTTCTCATTTCGGATTATTCAAAATCCGAGTTACTGTTATTCTCTCTAATTCTCTCTCGAACTGCATATTTCGGACTACCCATTCCGGATCAGGTACATATGCATTCCGGATTGATCTTCAAAGAATTATGCATTCCGGATTGATAACTGTGCTCATTCCGGATGGATATTCATCCGAAATGATGAACTCGGATCTCATTTCGGATTAATCTTCATCCGGGATGCATATTTATCCGAATACATAATCCCGATTGATAAGAGTGTTCCGGATTCATTCTAAGTTTGGACCTTTTGAATTGTTGAACCCCTTAAATGAGTTTGGACCTTTATGAGTTGTGGAACACCTTAACTAATTTGAACTGGCTTTAATTTGAACCTTGACCTCTGTTGACCTATCCAGTTAGTGTTAACTCTGTTAATTCAGTTAGCTCAGTTAACTTGGTTAACTCAGTTATATCAGTTTACCCAGTTTGCTTCTGTTAGTTGATTGTTAACTTGGTTAATTTTTGACAGACATGGTGGAGGAAGCTTTCGATGCTGTGATGTTGGTAGAAGAACAATTCAACAATCAAGCTGGATACCTTTCAGATCCACCGGCTGAGTATTTTTAGGAGTTTCAGTCAATGATTGTGGGGCTTAACAGTTGTCGGATTGCCTACGCTCTTCGTGCAAATCCTGTGATCTACAGAGACTTGATTCATTCGTTTTGGAAGAGAGCGCGAATACAGCCAAGAGGTGAAGATGGCCGACCATTCATACGATCACAGATTCAAGGGAAGAAGATTGTAGTTAACGAGGCTTGTGTGATGGAAGTGTTGCAGCTAACAGATACTTACGGTGATCCAACCACGTATGTCAACGAGAAGGTGTTGCCGGTACTGATGGAGATGAGCTACGAAGGTTCTTATCCGCCATTGCTAAAGAAGATGTTTCCTGCGTATTGGAGACTACTTATACACATGCTTATGCAATGCATGTCGGAGAATAAAGGTGGACTGGATCAGCCTAATCAGGCTCAGACTTCAGTGATAGTTTCATTGGTTATGGATTGGAAATATAACTACGGTTATATTTCCGAAAACACGAGGAAGATATTAGAGCAGTCTAAGAAGAGGATGTTTCTGTTGTATCCACAGTTTATCCAACTGATTCTCGATGCTCGTTACCCCGACTTAGCTAAGGATGCCACAGACGCGAATTTGCTGAATATGAAGCCAATGGGGCCTACCATTTTTGCAACTATGAAGAAGACCTGTTCTACTTCGAAGACGGTATTTGTGGTTAGGTTCCCTCTGTAGAAGTTTGGAAAGTTTTCGAAAGTTGTAGGTCTGCATGCTCCTCCACCTCCTCCTCCTCCAGTAAATGCAATTGTAACCGAGGAACACGATATACCGGTGAAGGAATAAGAGATAGAAGTTGAAGATTTGGTTACAGATGATGAAGATGATGTTGGATAAGCTTTTCTGGATGATCTGGATGCCTTCATTGCTACAATAACTCTTGTTCTACCAGAGTTATCATCTGGGAATCTAGCTGCTCTGATTGCTCAGCTGAAGGACATTCAAGAGAAACAAGGTGATCCGCCGCTTGACTTTCGTTTGTTGTTGCTTCTACTGTTCAGCCCGATGATGATGACGAAGACGAAGAAGATGAAGTTCCATTGATAAAGAGACGCAGAACTAAGCCGAGCATTTCAGCGAGTACATCTGAGGCTCCAGTTGCTGTTATGGTTGCTACTTCTGAGTTGATTACATCTACTGCTGTCGAGAGTACTGTTACTGAGGTTATTGTTACAGAATCGGTTGCCTTTACTTTGATGGTTGATACGCCTATTGTTTCTACACAGCTCACAGTTCCTGTCATTACACAGTCTACAGTGGTATCGATTCCTGTTGCCGTAGCATTACTAATGATGGAATTTAGAGGCGGTTCTTCGGGTGCAGGAGGTTTAGAAGCGGGTGGTAGTGGTGCTGGTTATACTGATGATATTGCAGATGATTATATACGCAGATCTGAGAAGCGGGCATTTGAGTTTGGGGGTTTAGATAGTGATGATGATGATACTGAAGTGGATGTTGTTGAGTTAAAGAAACAGGTTGTCGTACTAGAATAGGAGGCCATGTTAAAGGATGCGCAGATTGCCTCCCTGTAGAATCGTTTGGATGTTCGAGATCAAACTATCGAACAGCTGAAGGGAGATGTGACTATGCTGATGACTATCGTTTTTGATTTGAGGGGCAAGTTAGAGAACAAGTTTGGCAGAGAGTTTAGCGATCCGACCGACGATCCTATGAATCTTGACACCCGTCGTCTTGCGGCATAGCAACGGATGGCTGAGGAAACAGAAGAGAAGAGGTTGGCGGCCGAGCAATTAGCAGCTGAACATCAAGCTGGTATTGTTGATTACTTGAAGGATCCGCGCAAGAAGTTCACTGCGAGTCAGAAACGCGCTACAGATCCGAGGAAGAAGAAGCAGATGGTATTGATGAAGAACGTGAACGTGAATCCTCTGGATGAAAACTTTCAGCTGAAAGATCCTACGAATCAGTCAGATAGATATGTTATGGAGTTGGGGTCGAGCTTTACAGCAAGGTGGGTAACAAGTCTAAATTGTTGAGTTGGATGTATGACCATATCAAGAACACGTGGATCATTGTACGTCAAGATGGAACAAGAGAATATTATTCGAAGGAGTCACAGTTTGAGACTTGGACGAAGATTGCACTGACAAATTTGTTAAGAGCTCCGTACACTGACGATGATACGATAGAGCGTGGACCGGGTTGGAGGTTCTTTAAAAGGCTTGAACGAGAGGTTAGGATGGGGTTTAAGGGTATGAAGACCGCCGAACCGTATCTGAGAGCAGCCAAAGGAGTGCGTGATGCACACACAGGCAAACGGTTTAAATCTGTGATGTGGCCTCCTACGGATAAAGAGTTGGTGATTCCAGTTGCTCCTACCTTTCCAAGAGGAATTTTGAAGAACTTTAACTTTTGGTTATACGATCCAAAGGTCGGAAGTGTTGCGATAGTGACGAAGGAGAAAGCTTTCAGGGTGAATGATGTTGTGGATTTGGTCAGCTTCCATGATGAAGATTTACAAGTTTTGGCTTCTCATCAGATACGTACTGCTGAATTATATGAGGAGTGTGCCAAGGATTGGACAGCTGCAGTTGCAGGAATTATTGCTGGTCGTTTGGGAGTGGATGCGGCACCAAAGGATAAATGAAGAAAACTAGGGGGAGATTGTTGGGTTTGGAGCTTAAAGGTTTATTCATTTATATTGTTTTTTGGGCTTTTGGGTTACTTTTGAGTAGTTTGGGGTTCCTAGTGCCAAGTGGGCCTAGGGTTGTATATTTGGGCTTTGTTATGCCTATAAATAGAGGGGTTAGGGAACTTATTAAGGGTTAGAGAGTTGATTACTAAACTTGTGTCCGACATCCTCTGGTGTATGCATGTTATTATATTCAAGATATTCAAGTTGTTCTTCATCCTGATCATTATTTCCGCAATTGATTAGGAAAGCAATACCTGTTTGATCCATTCTACGGGACTTACAATCTTCAACAAGTTCTTGACATGAATCACAAGCATGGTCATGCTAGATAACAACCTTGGCCTAAATCATCAATCCAAACATGAACACAAACTATAGAATCCATATAAACATTCATATGATCTTTCCAAACCCAAATGCAAGAATTCATACTCATATTTAAGTCATCATTCTAATCATGTTAGCAATTACCATTCCTAGTTTCATGCTATGAATCAAATCAACAAACTAACAAGATTCAATCATCATAATCTCTACATGGGCTTTCCAACACTACATGTAAATACTTATGATCAAACATTCAAGAATAAGGACTTTAAACATGAACATGCATTCCAAGAACAAGATCAAATATCATCATGAAGATTAACATACAACAATCACCACATCTATTTCCATGTTGTCAAGTGTTCATTAGCTTCAACAAAATTCAAGCAACACAAATGTTTAGCCTAGAAGACTCATGATAACTAAGACAAATGTAAAGTAATATGGATTGTGCATGAATAACCAGTGAAATACTAGAGTTTAAGACAAGATAATTAGCAAAATGAGTTGAATATCAAGTGATACAACCTCCTAAAGGCTCCTTCGTCAATCTCCAAGCTTCCAAGATCAGCTTTTTGAGAGAGAAATTCACCCAAATGCTCCAACTCTCCTTCAAATGAGCCGAATTCACGTATTTAAGCAACTAGGCATTTGGCACGACCGTGCCACCTTTTGGCACGGTCGTGCTTGGTAAGTGGCAGGTGCCTTTCTGAGTTGTTGACCAAGTTTGATACCAAATCCGGAAAGATCCCGCTAAAATTTCCCCGAGGTGGCACGACCATGCAAACATGTGGCACGGTCGTGCTTATTAATATCGTACTCGGAAATGACTAAGTTGATCTCGGAAACTAGCTGATCAGGACTTGTGATTGCATGCGCATGGTCGTGCTTTGGGTTGGCACGATCGTGCCAAGTTTGGACTGGCTTGGTTTGTGCAGACTGTTGATAGTGCTTGTGATAGTGCCGGCTTCTGAATGCTTGGCACGGTCGTGCCATATCTGGCAGTTTGGCTGAAATGTTCCGTTTTTGCTCCAATTTGCTCCAAAAGCCTTTGTTTCTTCACCAGGCCGAAGCCCGGACCTGTATTTTCACAAATAACTCAAATGAGTATCAAGATCAATGAAAACACAACAAATTTTCGCATTAATGGGAAATATTTGACGTTTAAAAGATGTATAAATTCTTATACATCAAACATCCCCACACTTGAACTTTGGTTGTCCTCAAACAAACTAAAGTAAACAAAAAAATTCTATCTTGGCAATCATCTCAACTAGCATTTTATAAGCACAAATAAATAACTTGGCCAAAACAAAACGAATTACTCGACATAAAAGAAAAACCAAAAAGTATGTGAAATATGGTTATGAGCAATGATCCATCTCGACATCCCTACAAGTTCACCTTACATCCTCGCAATGTTCACACACACTCGGCCAAAATATAAGAGACATAAAATTCAAGGAGTATGTTTAGAACACTCGATGCTAAGACAATGACTATGCGATATCATAAGCTTGTATAAGGATCAAATCTAAACACTTAACTAACACATAACAAAAATCAAGAGGTCTTGTGTGGGTTGTAATTTGGCTAGGGTAAAGGGTGTGGAAATGGATTTATAAAAGTGACTAAAACGGTTAAAGACCGACGGCTCGACTAACTTAAAGCGAAGAAAAATAAACTATCCAAATAACTAACCGAGAGCTAGCAAACCGCTTAGATGTATCCACAAAATTGCTCTAACAAAGCCAATTGACACGGCTTCTTCTTCTTCTTCTTCTTCTTCTTTTTTTTTTCACCACTTTAGAGGGAACTAAGTACGTCTGCTTAGATAAAAACTCCAAGCTATGATGTTATGACTAATAAATCGATAAACTATACAAGAAAGCTTACAAGTTAGTCTTAACCGGATCGGGCTTTAAACAAAAAATGTGGGTCCAAAAAGAAAAGGCTAAATTGGCTAATTGGTGATATTTAGTGGTTTAAATGAAATGAAAGGGAAAAGATCAAATTGGTTTAACTAAAGGTGTGATTTGGGTGTAGGGATAAATAAAATTGGTTAAAAATAAAAGGGTTTCCTACTGCCTCAATCATCTTTATGTTATGTGTTTGCTTCGTGTTCTCGAAATGCATGCCTAACCCAAGTTCTAAATCGCAAGAGTCATCAGGCGCACTCAATCTTTGCCCGCAAAAACGTGAGCAAAAATAATTCTAAAGCTATAAGGCTCAAAAATAACTCACGAAAACGGGCGTGTTGGGTAACTATACAAGGCAAACAGGTAGGAATTTTTCTTGATTTCTCACGCTCAATTTTATATAAAAAATATTAGATGGTAACTTTTATTCGAGCAAATCCCTTTTTTTTTCGTTCACTTTTGTAAATTTATCAAAAACTTTTAGCGTTTATATAAAACTTTCGTTGAGTTGATTATTCAAGAGAGTCTGTATTATTATTATTTCTTTATATATATATATACATATATATATAGTTTTCAGATAACCACAAACAAGCTTAACCACCTCCCCACACTTGAA
Source organism: Scalesia atractyloides (assembly GCA_947069175.1). NCBI lineage: Eukaryota > Viridiplantae > Streptophyta > Magnoliopsida > Asterales > Asteraceae > Scalesia > Scalesia atractyloides. The sequence goes on from CAMTDV010000020.1 coordinate 59,402,109, forward strand.
TTGTACATCGCCCATGATGTACAACAAAAAACGAGCATAATGCAATGCAATAGTATAGTAGTGGAGGAAGCGAGAATACGAAAACTCCCCTGAGTTGCAAAGGCTAGAATGGAGAGAAAGAAGGTAATACGAAACATTCCAACGAACCACCGCACCATCCAACAACTAGCATATCATCAAATCAAGATTGCACACTCGCAAACATAATCAAGATAACAATAAACAACCCAACCCAAAAATCCCTTGTCATTGTTCATAAACCAAACCACTAAATTAAAACTAAATGTACGAAATTAAAGCAACAAATAGAGGAGTGTACGAACAATGCAAAATGGTACATTCCTCAAACACAAAATGCAAATAAAAGTACGACATGAGCTGCAAGATCAGGGGCGGCTGCCAGATCCTGATGGACCGGAATCATCCCGGCGGTCAAACCGGGTTGTGAAGTGCGGCGGCGGCTGTGTGTAAGGATGACCGAGCGAGTTTGCCAAATGTTGTGATCCGAAGAGCCAGTCAAAGCTCCGCCTACTCTGCTCGTATATATCCTCCAGAAAATTTCCCTGTCTATGCTGTTCAGCGTGGATCAAGTCCACATCATGTCGTACCACCTGCTGGTCTAAAGACAACCCATCCATTCGTCGCCAAAGATCTACCGGAGACGGCTCATATGGCCCGTAAGCACCCTGCTCATACCCGCCAACAAAACCACCGAACATATGCTCCCAGTTTGGGCTTCCAAAGCCCTGGCCCAGTTCACCCATCTGAATGTGAGGGTCTGCTCCCCCAGCAGCCTCACCCGGCCTGAATCCTGGAGCATCCTTCATGTGTATGTCATCGCCTCCACCAACATTGCCCTCTTCTTGATCGCTTTCCCCCTCAGGAAGTGGGTCCCAAATCCTACCCAGGCAATCCACTAACTTTGGGATACCATTAACTTTGCGAATCATATGCATGGCAGTCAGCTGTGCCACATCATGCAATCCATAATCACACGCTACGGTAGGATCATCTAACCGTATCCTGTAGTACTTGGCTAACCTGGTGGCAAATGCACCACCACAGATCCTCGATGTGGGGGTAGAACCTATACCCCTTTGGATAGACTCAACAACACTAACTGCAACATTGCAATTGGACCCCGAAATGATGCAATAGAGGTGGAAGAGGTCGGGGTGGTGATGTTCCCAGTGCTATCACCCCGACCGCCGATCACATGAAAAATGGCGCGTTCGATTATGCGGTGCAACGGGTCAAGAATCCAAGTAGCCTTGTGTCACACCCTCAATTTCCACTTGCGGAGTTTTACCGCGAGGCGTGTGAACAAACCAGAATCTGAAACACTAGTACGTCGAACGACTCTATATGATTTGATAATAGTTTTCCAAAAATTATTTGATTAACCAATCATCGTAGATTTTAGATTATCTTAGTTAGTTACCAAAGTTTAGCGGAAGCATTAGTTTTTATGGTTGAGTGGAAGCATAAAATAAGTAGAGAAACGGGCGCCAACACAAACGCTAAAACAAATGAAAACCCAAAACAATGTTTGTAAATGAGACTCGATAAAAGATGTCTTGTTCAATGCATGTGAGTGCACCTAGAGCTCCTAGCGTCCTGAGAAACATGTAAAGAAACAAGTGTCAACATTAAAGATGAGTGAGTTCACAGGTTTTCATAAATTCGTTTGTTCGGTTATGAGTTTGTTTCCCCCCGTTATCCCTAACCCGGGATAACGACTAGTTCCATTATTCCCAACCCGGAATAATAATGTTGTTGGTTCCATTATCCCTAACCTGGGATAATATTGCTGATGGTTCCATTATTCCAAACCCGGAATAATATTGTTGTTTGTTCCATTATACCTAACCCGGAATAATGATGTTGATTCGTAAATAAGTTCAATGTTAACATATATAGGTAGCTAGCCTAAAGTTATGTCACGTAAGTGTTCACGATCGAAGCTGACTGTTGTGCCTCCGTGTTGCCAGGCCTATCACTGACCATGGCGAAGTTAGGCCAAATTATTCACCCGTTGACCATACCCGGTCGGCTAGCGCGACTAGCTCGGATGGGGCTTGTCGGGCCCAGTAGTACTACTTATAATTCCCCCGCTATTAAAACCCAATACTAACGATCCGAGAGATTGACGAGGACTTAAGTGATATAGCTGCTTAGTGACCATAACGTTACATTAACATTAACTTAGTTACCGAATAGTTATGTGACGTTAATTTCATATAACGTAAAGAGATTGAGTTGAAGAGTGTATACATGTTTCTCCCCTGTTGTTTAAAACCGGATAAAATTAGGGGCCGTGAACTCACCTTTAGTTGCTCGGTTAGTGTAGCAAAGAAGTTGTAAGGGATGGGACCGCTAATTGCGTCCTAACAAACCAATAGATTTCAAGTCAGTGTGTGAACACACCAATACAAATTCTACACGTAATTTACGCACAAAGTGATACACACAACAAAATACCTAACACTCAAACATGCATGCAAGTATCCTCATGTGAACATAGTAATCAAAACAATTTATCATGAACATAATCCAATCCATGCAACAATTTGGTGCACACAATCACAAGTTATCAAATTTCAGCTTACATACTCATAATTCAGCTGTTTTCTAGGATTTTTATAAAATAGTTCCAACTTTCCAAAAATTCCAATTATTTTACAGCAGGTGACGACTATATTGTAGAAATTTATATAAATTTTTCAAGTCCTAATTCTTTACCATTTAACCATAAATATTAATATACTAGGCTGCAGTCAGATTCGTCGCTTTCTGACTGCAGTCCACGGAAGAATTTATTTAAAAATCACTGATCGTCCAATTAACAAAATTCCAGTTGGAGTTACCCGGAAATTTCTATACCTAGTTGCTGTACAAATTTCATGATTCGACTCCCTACTGATTATAAAATCCAACTGATAAACAACTAACAAAATTTCAGGATTTTCACAGCTTTAGTTACTGAACTTATTTGGCCACTTAAAAATATCAAACGACTTCAGAAAAATATGAATCCAGCGCCATTAGATTCGTTATTCAAATATCTACGTTTTAGACTTCAGAAAATCCGTTTTTCGACAACTAATGACCGAGTTACAGCCAGTTGAAGTCGGCTGTAACTATCACTCAGCAACCTGTTTTTGCATTTTATTACCACTAACTCGCATAAACCGTCAATATAATGAACCTAGGCGATCAAGAACCGATTTTTCCAATCATAGATCAATACATATATCATATCCATGCAAACCCTAATCAATATCTCTAGTTTTTATAAACAAAACACACTCGCAAACTATGAGTTCCGAAAACAATCATATATGCAACACTTTGATAATTCAGCCGATTAACAACATACTCACTACATTCAAACACATATAATCCAAATATGATCTTGCAAACAATTATAAATCCTAACCTTTAATATCAAGCTTAATGAACCGTGAGTAGATGAGGAACCGATGATCAAGGATAGTTGCGACCGAGAGGATGAAAGGAACAAGCTGCTGTCGCGACCGAGAGATGATGTAGGCTGCTCACGATCGAGATGATGAAGGAAGAGGCTGTTTGCGATCGAGGAGATGAACAAGTGGAAGAGATGGGCTGTTTGCGATCGAAGAGATGAAGGATTGGCTGCCGTCGGCTTCTTTCTCACTAGGGTTTCTTGTGTTGTGAAGGAGGCATGCATGTGTTAGTATATATAGGCGCAAGAGTAAGGAGAAGAGGGAATGGGTTGCGGTTTGGGTTTGATCTCGCGGCCGAGGGCTTGGGTGGGTCGGTTTGGGTTGTTTGCTCGCGACATGGTTTGGGTTTAAGGTTTGGTTCCTTGAGTCGCAAGAAAAGGTGGCCGGCTCGTGTCGCGGTTCGGCTCGATTCATTTGTTTATTTATTACGTCTATATATTATAACTAACATAAAGCACGAACTCGGATATCACATAATAACGTAGCACGTAATTTATTCGACAAGTATTGCGTTTAAGTTATCCGAATAACCGGGATGTCACATTATCCCCATGTTGAAAGAATTTTCGTCCCGAAAATTGAGTAAACGCGGTTTAGAATGTAGCGTACATGTTTAGAGTGCCACGCACAAAGAGTTAGTTCGTTTACGATGGTATGCGAAGTTACAAGAAGTTCCCAAGTGCCATGCACAAAGATTCTCAAGTGCCATGCACAAGGATTTAGTTAACAATGGTACGCGAAAGTATGAGAAATTTCCAGGTTGTCACATCATCCCCATGTTGAAAGAATTTTCGTCCCGAAAATTTAGTTACTGGTATCGTTAGTTTGCTGCTTAGTTGCGAAGAGGTGTGGGTATTTGCTTTTCATTTGGTCCTCTCTTTCCCACGTGAACTCCGGTCCACGCTTAAGTCCCAACGAACCTTAACGATCGGAATCTTGCTGTGCCTTCGAGTCTTGATCTCACGATCCATGATCTCAATAGGCTGTTCCACAAAGTGCAGTTGTTCATCCACTTGAATCTCATCCAATGGAATGACTAGAGTTTCATCTGATAGACACTTCTTCAGATTTGACACGTGAAATACGTTGTGAACTCCACTGAGTTCGACAGGAAGGTCTAATTGATAAGCTACGGGTCCGATACGTTTCAAGATCACAAACGGACCTACGTACCTTGGGTTTAGTTTGCCCCGTTTTCCAAAGCGGATTATACCCTTCCAGGGTGACACCTTTAGTAGGACGCGGTCGCCTACTTGAAATTCAAGCGGGGTGCGTCGTTGATCAGCGTAGCTTTTCTGTCGATCTCGTGCCGCCGCCATGCGGTTTCTGATTTGTACAATCTTTTCAGTAGCCTCAAGTATTAACTCAGGGCCTGTGAGTTGACTGTCACCAACTTCTACCCAACAGACCGGTGATCTACATTTACGACCGTATAATGCCTCAAACGGTGCTGCCGAAATACTCGTATGGTAACTGTTGTTATACGAAAATTCCACTAAAGGCAGGTGAATTTCCTAACTATTTCCGAAGTCTACTACGCATGCCCTAAGCATGTCTTCCAAGGTCTGTATGGTCCTTTCGCTTTGACCATCAGTCTGAGGGTGATAGGCTGTGCTCATATCTAAGCGTGTTCCCAACGCTTTCTGAAGTGACTGCTAAAAGTTGGATGTGAAGCGAGCATCTCTGTCTGAGATGATGGACGTTGGCACTCCGTGCCGAGAAACTACTTCCTTAATGTAGATGCGAGTCAACTTCTCCATCTTATCTGTTTCTTTAATAGCTAGGAAGTGTGCGGACTTAGTTAAACGATCCACAATTACCCAGATGGTATCGCAACCACCCAAAGTTCGCGGGAGTTTAGTGATGAAGTCCATCGAGATCTGATCCCATTTCCACACTGGGATCTCAGGTTGTTGGAGTAGCCCCGATGGCTTTTGATACTCTACCTTGACTTTTGCACAAGTTAAACATTTGCTCACGTAGGTGGCTATATCGGCTTTCATGTTGGGCCACCAATACGCAACTTTAAGGTCTTGATACATCTTATCCGAACCCGGATGGACAGAGTATCGGGATTTGTGAGCTTCGTCCATGACTAGCTCTCTGAGGTTTCCGTAGAGAGGTACCCATATGCGATTCATGAAATACCGGGCTCCATTGGGTTTTACTTCCCAATCGCGTTCCATTTTTCCCACTGATTCGGCCTTGATGTTTTCCTCCTTAACTACTTCTAACTGGGCGTCGCGTATTTGTTCGGGTAGCCCCGAATGAATAGTGAGTTGTAATGCTCGTACACGGCGAGGTTTCAAGTGTTCCTTCCTACCGAGGGCATCAGCTACCACGTTAGCTTTACGCCGGTGATACCGAATGGCACACTCATAATCGTTCAAGAGTTCGACCCAGCGACGCTGTCGCATGTTCAACTCCTTCTGATCAAAGATGTGTTGGAGGCTCTTGTGGTCTGTAAAGATTGTGCACTTCGTTCCATAGAGGTAGTGCCTCCAAATCTTAAGTGCAAACACTACTACTCCCAATTCCAGGTCATGCGTCGTGTAGTTTTTCTCGTGAACCTTCAGTTGTCGCGACGTATACGCGATGACCTTATCGCGTTGCATGAGTACGCATCCCAACCCCTGAATGGAAGCATCACAATATACTACAAAGTCATCTGTCCCTTCCGGCAAGGACAGAATGGGTGCACTACAAAGTTTCTGCTTTAGCAATTGAAATGCTGCTTCCTGTTTGTCACCCCAAGCATACTTGATGCCTTTCTGGGTGAGGGTAGTAAGCGGTTGTGCGATCTTAGAAAATCTCTCGATGAAACGTCTGTAGTAACCAGCCAAACCCAAAAATTGGCGGATCTCCGTCGGTGTCCTGGGTGCTTCCCAGTTTTTGATGGCTTCAATCTTGGCAGGGTCTACGTGGATACCCTTTTCATTTACGATATGCCCAAGAAACTGAACTTCCCGAATCCAGAAGTCACACTTTGAAAGCTTGGCATATAGCTTCTCCTGTTGAAGTAATCCTAGCAGTAATCGTAGATGTTCAGCATGTTCTTCTTCACTTTTAGAATAGATGAGTATGTCATCGATGAACACTATGACAAACTTGTCGAGGTATGGTTTACACACACGGTTCATGAGGTCCATGAACACCGCAGGTGCGTTGGTGAGACCGAAGGGCATGACCAAGAACTCATAACGGCCATATCGAGTACGAAATGCCGTTTTAGCGATATCCTCCTCCCTGACGCGTAGCTGGTGGTAACCGGACCGTAGATCAATCTTGGAGTAGTAGCTTGACCCTTGGAGTTGGTCGAAGAGATCGTCGATGCGAGGTAACGGGTATCGGTTCTTGACAGTAACCTTGTTGAGTTCCCTGTAGTCGATGCACATGCGGAAGGTCCCGTCCTTCTTCTTGACAAAAAGGACTGGAGCTCCCCATGGCGAAGCGCTTGGTCGGATAAATCCCTTTTCTAACAGTTCCTGAAGTTGGGTAGACAGCTCTACAGCTCGGCTGGAGCTAGGCGGTATGGAGCCTTGGCGATAGGAGTTGCATGGTTCGCCAATTCAATTTCAAACTCCAATTGTCGATGGGGTGGAAGACCAGGTAATTCCTCTGGGAATACATCGGAAAAATCACGGACGACAGGGATATCTTCTATACGTTTCTCGTCCTTAGGCTGTTCGGTAACCAGTGCGAATAAAGCGAAGGAGTTCTTTCTCCGAAGATACTTCTGCGCTTGCATGTAAGAGATGATGTTGGTGACGGCGCCTGCCTTCTCGCCTTGCACCGTCAAGATTTCGTCGTTAGAGAGCGGAATACGGATATTTCAAAGCAGAGAACTTCAGCCCGGACGTTGGATAGCCAGTCCATTCCGACTACCACGTCAAAACTTCCCAGGGTAGTTGTCATTAGATCAATGGTAAAAGTGTGACCCGCGAGTTTGAGTTGACAGCCGGATACTATATGGGTCACGTCTACAGATTTACCATCGGCTAGTTCTATGATATAAGGGGTCTCTAAGGGTTTAGGCGTGAGATTTAGGTTCTTCCTAAAAGACTCAGATATAAAGCTCTTATCCGCACCCGTATCAAAAAGCACAGTAGCAAAATGTTCATTAAGGGGAAACTTACCGGTGACCACGTTCGAGTCGTTTCTGGCCTCTCCGCAGCCCAATGTAAATGCGCGACCTTTGGCACCTCCTGTGCCGCCATTTCCATTGTTGTTGTTGTTAATGTTGTTGTTGTGGTTATTGTGGTTGTGGTTGTTCCCACCATTGTTGTTGTTATTGTTACGGAGCTGTGGGCAGTCTCTTTTGTAGTGGGCAGTGCTACCACACTGATAGCATCCCCGGTTAACACCCTGTTGTGGGCCTTGGGGTTGATTTTGGTTTTGTCGGGACATGATTTCCCCACGACAATCCTTTGCCGCATGTCCCACCTTGCCACATCGTTGGCAGCGATTCCCGGCACAAGGGCCGTGATGATGAAGATTACAGCGATTGCACGGCGGCTTTCGACCTACATAGCCGCTTGCATTCTGGTTGTTGTTGTTGTTGTTGGCGGGCTGATTTTGGTGACCCCGGTGGCTGTTGTAATGATTGAACCGTTTCTGGTTCCCCTGTTGTGGCTGAGATGACGAAGACTGTCGAGCAGACGAGTCTTCAAACTTTCTTTTGTTATCAGGGGCAACTTCAGTTGTACCCCGTGCTGGCAACTTCTTTTGTTCCACCGCCTTATCGATGAGTTTGTGTGCCAAGCGGATTGCTTGATGTTCAGTTGCAGGGTTACTAGCCATTACCATACCCTGAATCTCCGGAACCAGGACCCCCAAGATAGAACTCGAGTCTTTTCTCCACAGTGTTGGCCAGATCGGGACATAGAAATACCAAGTCATGATGTTTTGCTGTGTATGCCTCTATTTCAGATCCCACCATCTTGTGGTTCCATAAAGTTTGCTCCAACTGTTGCACTCTGTCTCGCGGACAGTACTCTTCTTTGATTAGGGCCTTAACCTCGGCCCAGGCCATAGCATTTGCAGCAATAAGTCCACGCGTTTGGACTTGTGCATTCCACCAAGTTAGTGCCCCATCTACCAGTGTTGAGGCTGCATACTTGACCTTGTTGGCCTCTAGACAGTTGCACATTTCAAATACTGATTCAGATTTTTCGATCCAGCGGACCAGTCCAATGGGTCCTTCTGCCCCCGAGTATTTGCTTGGTTTCGCGTCGAGGAACATCTTGTAGGGGTTAAAACCCCCTCCCGCTGATAGAGAACAGGTAGTCAGCGAGGAATTCTACTAGCCCAACTATTAGATTTTCACACGAAAATTTAATAATGGTTACCTGCCGGTTGGTTCTGAACACCCGCTAAAGCTGCGTTCACGTGCTCTTGAATCATGGCAGCTAGTTCTTCGGGCGTCATGTTAAGGTTTCCACGTCGTCCAGTTGCCATTTAGATCTTCGAAATACAACATAAACACACCCCAATAAGTCTATATATCCAATATAGTTATCCTACTTCGTACTTTAATAATTATCAAGTTATGTCAACTCAATTATATTAAATAGTCAAAAGAAATACTTGATTAAATGAAATTTCAACGTCTTACAAAGTGCCAACCAAACATATGAATTCACTATAAAGTCTCAAGTTTAAACACAAGTGGGAAAATAAATAGACTGGAGGAAAGTAAATAAAATAAGCGAGACGTGTCAGTCGTCTACGTCTCCATCCCCCAGATCACTATCGTTGCCATCATCCTGCGCGGCATTCCCGGCTTCTACAGCTGGGTCCTCCTCCGGATCCTCCTCTGGATCCTCCTCTGGGTCCTCTTCCGGATCCTCTTCTGGATCCTCTTCCGGATCCTCCTCTACCGGCACTGGAGGGGCCGGTGCTGGTGCAGGTGCTTGATTTTGCTCTAGCTCCTGAATGTTCCAACTATTTTCCAGGACTCTGTCTTCGAGCCAGTCGGCTCTTATCTGCTCAGCACGCAGATCTCTGGCTAAGGTGTTACGAGCTATCTTACTCGTATGTTGCTCTTCCTCGAGCGAGTCGGTTTTACCTGTCAGTTGTCGGATCATCCATCCCTGTGCTAGGATGGTTTCCTGCATTCTTTCTAACTGTTCTTGTTGTTTCTGTATCATGTTTCTAAGTAGGTCATTTCCTACTTCTACAGAGTTAACCGGTTTTACCGGCACAGCGATGGTTGGGCGTGATGACGACTCCTCCCCCAGAGCGAGCCTTTTCCTCGCAGCTGAGCGTGTTTCCACGCCATAAGATGGTAAGGGTTCCACCATAGGTGCCTTTCCTGGCACTCTTGGTGGCGTAAGTTTGTCGGATGATGATGACGATGATGATGATGACATTGCCTGTTAGGTTGTGTGGTTAGTTACGAGTTGTTTTCATTTCTTATTATGAAGTCATAATCTACATAACACAGTTGTGGTACATCGCAAAACAAGATATAACAGTTCGGTGCCAAACTACGTCTAGTGTCGTGTATTCAGCTATGTTTAGGTCTACTTCTAATGCAAACCTGGTTCTCTATAGCTAGTGGCTCTGATACCAATCTGTCACACCCTCAATTTCCACTTGCGGAGTTTTACCGCGAGGCGTGTGAACAAACCAGAATCTGAAACACTAGTACGTCGAACGACTCTATATGATTTGATAATACGTTTTCCAAAAATTATTTGATTAACCAATCATCGTAGATTTTAGATTGTCTTAGTTAGTTACCAAAGTTTAGCGGAAGCATTAGTTTTTATGGTTGAGCGGAAGCATAAAATAAGTAGAGAAACGGGCGCCAACACAAACGCCAAAACAAATGAAAACCCAAAACAATGTTTGTAAATGAGACTCGATAAAAGATGTCTTGTTCAATGCATGTGAGTGCACCTAGAGCTCCTAGCGTCCTGAGAAACATGTAAAGAAACAAGTGTCAACATTAAAGATGAGTGAGTTCACAGGTTTTCATAAATTCGTTTGTTCGGTTATGAGTTTGTTTCCCCCCGTTATCCCTAACCCGGGATAACGACTAGTTCCATTATTCCCAACCCGGAATAATAATGTTGTTGGTTCCATTATCCCTAACCTGGGATAATATTGCTGATGGTTCCATTATTCCAAACCCGGAATAATATTGTTGTTTGTTCCATTATTCCTAACCCGGAATAATGATGTTGATTCGTAAATAAGTTCAATGTTAACATATATAGGTAGCTAGCCTAAAGTTATGTCAGGTAAGTGTTCGCGATCGAAGCTGACTGTTGTGCCTCCGTGTTGCCAGGCCTATCACTGACCATGGCGAAGTTAGGCCAAATTATTCACCCGTTGACCATACCCGGTCGGCTAGCGCGACTAGCTCGGATGGGGATTGTCGGGCCCAGTAGTACTACTTATAATTCCCCCGCTATTAAAACCCAATACTAACAATCCGAGAGAATGACGAGGACTTAAGTGATATAGCTGCTTAGTGACCATAACGTTACATTAACATTAACTTAGTTACCGAATAGTTATGTGACGTTAATTTCATATAACGTAAAGAGATTGAGTTGAAGAGTGTATACATGTTTCTCCCCCTGTTGTTTAAAACCGGATAAAATTAGGGGCCGTGAACTCACCTTTAGTTGCTCGGTTAGTGTAGCAAAGAAGTTGTAAGGGATGGGACCGCTAATTGCGTCCTAACAAACCAATTGATTTCAAGTCAGTGTGTGAACACACCAATACAAATTCTACACGTAATTTACGCACAAAGTGATACACACAACAAAATAACTAACATTCAAACATGCATGCAAGTATCCTCATGTGAACATAGAAATGAAAACAATTTATCATGAACATAATCCAATCCATGCAACAATTTGGTGCACACAATCACAAGTTATCAAATTTCAGCTTACATACTCATAATTCAGCTGTTTTCTAGGATTTTATAAAATAGTTCCAACGTTCTAAAAATTCCAATTATTTTACAGCAGGTGACGACTATATTGTAGAAATTTATATAAATTTTTCAAGTCCTAATTCTTTACCATTTAACCATAAATATTAATATACTAGGCTGCAGTCAGATTCGTCGCTTTCTGACTGCAGTCCACGGAAGAATTTATTTAAAAATCACTGATCGTCCAATTAACAAAATTCCAGTTGGAGTTGCCCGGAAATTTCCATACCTAGTTGCTGTACAAATTTCATGATTCGACTCGCTACTGATTATAAAATCCAACTCGATAAACAACTAACAAAATTTCAGGATTTTCACAGCTTTAGTTACTGAACTTATTTGGCCACCTAAAAATATCAAACGACTTCAGAAAAATATGAATCCAGCGCCATTAGATTCGTTATTCAAATCTCTACGTTTTAGACCTCAGAAAATCCGTTTTTCGACAACTAATGACCGAATTACAGCCAGTTGAAGTCGGCTGTAACTATCACTCAGCAACCTGTTTCAGCATTTTATTACCACTAACTCGCATAAACCGTCAATATAATGAACCTAGGCGATCAAGAACCGATTTTTCCAATCATAGATCAATACATATATCATATCCAAGCAAACCCTAATCAATATCTCTAGTTTTTATAAACAAAACACACTCGCAAACTATGAGTTCCGAAAACAATCATACATGCAACACTTTGATAATTCAGCCGATTAACAACATACTCACTACATTCAAACACATATAATCCGAATATGATCTTGCAAACAATTATAAATCCTAACCTTTAATATCAAGCTTAATGAACCGTGAGTAGATGAGGAACCGATGATCAAGGATAGTTGCGACCGAGAGGATGAAAGGAACAAGCTGCTGTCGCGACCGAGAGATGATGTAGGCTGCTCACGATCGAGATGATGAAGGAAGAGGCTGTTTGCGATCGAGGAGATGAACAAGTGGAAAAGATGGGCTGTTTGCGATCGAGGAGATGAACAAGTGAAAAGATGGGCTGTTTGCGATCGAAGAGATGAAGGATTGGCTGCCGTCGGCTTCTTTCTCACTAGGGTTTCTTGTGTTGTGAAGGAGGCATGCATGTGTTAGTATATATAGGCGCAAGAGTAAGGAGAAGAGGGAATGGGTTGCGGTTTGGGTTTGATCTCGCGGCCGAGGGCTTGTGTGGGTCGGTTTGGGTTGTTTGCTCGCGACATGGTTTGGGTTTAAGGTTTGGTTCCTTGAGTCGCAAGAAAAGGAGGCCGGCTTGTGTCGCGGTTCGGCTCGATTCATTTGTTTATTTATTACGTCTATATATTATAACTAACATAAAGCACGAACTCGGATATCACATAATAACGTAGCACGTAATTTATTCGACAAGTATTGCGTTTAAGTTATCCGAAAAACCGGGATGTCACACCTTAGCCCGTCATGGGTCCCATTCGTGCCACGGCATGGTGATCTCAGCCCAGAAAGCGGCTTTGTCAGCATTAGCTTCCCATTCCTGCAAACTTCCATGGAAGATTTCGGAGTCGATCTCGTCTTCCACATATAACCCAAGTATTTGCCCGAACCTGCTAATAGACTGGTGATGCCACTTCCGTCCCAGACGGTAGCTAACACCAACACATTTCTCGTAAACATCAGGGCACGGGAAAATGAACCTGAATGAAGCAAAAAACTCGATGACCAGCTCAACATATTGGGGTTCAGCCATTGCAAAGAGACGGGTCCACGGGGGAGTCATAAGATCCTCAAACCGTTCAGCCTGACCAAGCAAGTCAAGGTCGACGGTTTGAAGAGTCCGCATAGGCTCGATTAAGTGCCTCCTAGCCCATAGCCTTTCAACTTTCACAATACAATGCCCTTCCCTGGCATTGTCGCTGAATCGGAGAAATGGATGATTTATCTACAAGAATATGACATGATCAAAAATTAAAACGCGGAAAAACCAACAAAAACTGGGTTACAGACGGGTTCGCACGACCATTCCATCTATTGGCACGATCGTGCGTGCTTGTCCAGCAAGTTTTTTGAAGATTGTAGCATTATGAAGTTTTTCTGGGTTTGTTCTTCCCTAAGCACGATCGTGCCACACCTGAGGACTCTCGTGCTGAACCAATTTCTAGGTGAAATTTTTGAAGAATGGAAATCCTTATGAAGAGCACGATCGTGCCATCATATGGCACGGTCGTGCATGTTGAATTTTTGGGCCAGATCTGCAAATTCATCAATATTTTATGAAGAGCACGATCGTGCGTGTTGATGGCACGATCGTGCTTGATGAATTTCTGAAAAAGTTTTGAAGATTCAGAAATCACAAATTATGAAGAGCACGGTCGTGCCTGGGTTTGGCACAGTCGTGCGTGACAAAACACAGATCTGGAAAAGCCTCAAAAATCACCCAAAACCCCGATTTTTTAACACTTTTGCTTGGGGGTTTTGTAGATCGGTCAAGTGTGGTGCACGACAACAAAAATTACACGGAAAATGGGCTTGAATCGGCCGGTTTAGACCAAACCCTAAAAAAACTTATAAGAAAACTACTTGAAGAACAAACCCAACTATTCAACAACTAAAAAGAGAAGAAGAAAGATTCGTACCTGGATTGATGCTTGGGATGAGAGGAAAACAGATTCTTGAGGAAGGAAGATGGTGGGAGGATTCGTGAGAGGATTTGGGAGGATTCAAATGGGATTTTGAATGTTTTAAAGAAAGAAGATGGGCTTTTGCAATTGGGTCTGCACTATTAGACCTGACAGTGCCAGAAAACACTGTTGATAGTTCCGACTTTTTCGGATTTTCGGTTTTTTTTTTCAAAATTATTTTCCTCTTAAGTTTATTTATCTACATTTAATAAAACCAAGATAAAAATATCACTTGAATTCGGATCACTTACCAAACAATTCCTACCAAGAAAAGAGCCGAACTAACATACCTAAAGATCGGCAATGCATTCCAACATCCCCCACGTCCAAGACAAACCGCAACCTGAAAAAGAAACTAAGCAACCAAAAAGAAAAACAACTAACCCCAAAAACATGCTATGTTTATTTACGAGTCTTCAGCTAGACTCACCACCCCATATTCATTTGTTTTTGGGGTGGAGGGTGACAACCTCCTCACTCTTATCCACTAGGCCACCAACATACGACTTTAGCCTGTGCCCATTGACTTTGAACAAGCGGCCATCCTCATGGCCTATCTCCAATGTTCTGTAGGGAAACACCGATCGCACCGTGTAAGGACCTGACCAACGAGACTTAAGCTTGCTAGGAAACAACTTAAGACGCGAGTTGTATAACAATACCCGATCACCCACCCGGAATTCCTTCTTGTCCTTCAGGCAGGAGTCGTGGAGCGCCTTAGTACGTTCCTTATATAGCTTGTAGCTCTCATATGCATTATTTCGGAGCTCTTCGATCTCGTGGATCTGCACAAACCTGTTTTCGCTCGCAGCTGCCATGTCAAGGTTAACTGTTTTCAAGGCCCAGTATGCCTTGTGCTCGAGCTCAACAGGGAGATGACAAGACTTCCCATAGACCAACTTAAATGGAGTAGTGCCTATAGGAATCTTGTAGGCCGTTCAAAAGGC
Source organism: Scalesia atractyloides (assembly GCA_947069175.1). Taxonomy (NCBI): domain Eukaryota; kingdom Viridiplantae; phylum Streptophyta; class Magnoliopsida; order Asterales; family Asteraceae; genus Scalesia; species Scalesia atractyloides. Next base: position 59,417,141 of record CAMTDV010000020.1, read on the forward strand.
CCACAGTGCATCATCCAGTCTTTCAGACCAGTCCATACGGCTTGCTTTCACCGTCTTCTCAAATATGCGCTTAATGCCCCGATTTGTGACCTCAACTTGCCCACTAGTCTGTGGGTGGTATGGTGTAGAAAATCGATGTTGCACACTATACCGGGACAATGCTTTCTCCAATTGTGCATTACAGAAGTGTGTCCCCCGGTAACTGATTAACGCTTTAGGAGCACCAAAGCGCGCGAACAGCTTCTTCAGAAATTTAACCACCACCCTAGCATCGTTGATGGGCAAAGCTTGCGCTTCCGCCCACTTTGAAACATAGTCGACCGCGACTAGGATGTATCGGTTTTCGAAGGAAGTCGTAAAAGGTCCCATAAAGTCCAAACCCCAAACGTAAAAAACTTCGCAGACTTGAATGTCGTTTTGTGGCATCTCGTTGCTTGCAGAAATATTGCTTGCCCTTTGATAGGTGTCACAAGATTTCACGAACTCATGGGCGTCCTTAAAGATGGAAGGCAAGAAGAATCCAGCATCAAACACCTTCTTGGCGGTATTGTTTGCCCCATGGTGACCTCTCATAGGTCCCTCGTGACAGTGGTGAAGGATGTCCCTCGCCTCATTGCCGTACACGCAGCGCCGGATTATCTGATCCGCGCCTACCTTGAAGAGATAAGGGTCATCCCATAGGTAGTACTTGACATCCGCAAAAAAATTTCTCTTCTGCTGAGAGGTCATCCCTTTGATCAGGATGCCGCTGGCTAGGTAGTTTGCGATGTCAGCAAACCATGGGGAGTCTTCATTTGTCTCGATCCGCATAAGAAACTCGTGGGGAAAATTGTCATTGATGTTACCCCCACGAACTTCTTTTCCCTCATAATGCTCAAGACGAGACAAATGATCAGCTGCCAAATTTTCGGCCCCTTTCTTGTCACGGATCTCAATGTCAAACTCTTGCAGCAAAAGAATCCATCGTATCAATCTGGGTTTAACATCTTGCTTGCCAAAGAGATACCGAAGTGCTACATGATCCGTGTACACGATGGTCTTGGAGAGGATGAGATAAGATCAAAACTTGTCGAAGGCAAAGACCACGGCTAGGAGCTCTTTTTCTGTTGTGGTATAATGCTCATGAGCGTTGTTCAAGGTCATACTCTCATTGTAAATCAGGTGAAAATGCTTATCTCTCCTCTGACCCAAGACGGCCCTAACTACGAAGTCACTCGCATCGCACATCAACTCAAATGGTAATTCCTAGTTGGGAGCTACCATGATTGGGGCATTCACTAACTTCTCCTTTGACTGCTCGAATGCTTTCAGGCATTCATCGGAGAAAACGAACTGGGCATCCTTCTCTAGAAGCTGGGTCATCGGACGGGTGATTTTGGAAAAATCCTTTATGAATCGCCGGTAAAAACCTACATGACCAAGAAAGCTCCTAGTAGATTTCACGGATGTGGGTGGCGGGAGCTTAGAAATAGTCTCAACTTTGGCCCGAGCCACGCTTGTGAAATCTTGTGCCCAAGCACAATGCCCTCCTTCACCATGAAGTGGCATTTTTCCCAATTTAACACAAGGTTTGCCTCCTCACACCGGGCCAACATCCTCTTCAGATTCCCGAGACAATGATCGAAAGAACTCCCGAAAACAAAAAAATCATCCATGAAGACCTCCATGGAGTCCTCGATCATGTCATGAAAAATAGCCACCATGCATCTTTGAAATGTGGCTGTGGGGCATTCGCCGGTAGGCAATGTGCCATAGGGACATGTGAATGTCGTCTTCTCGTGATCCTCAAGAGAGATGGGAATCTGAAAATAGCCAGAGAAACTGTCAAGGAAACAGTAGAACATCCTCCCTGACAGTCTCTCTAACATCTGATCAATGAAAGGAAGAGGAAAATGATCTTTCCTCGTGGCATCATTGAGTTTGCGATAGTCAATGAAAACTCTCCACCCGATGACAGTACGAGTGGGAATCAACTCGTTCTTCTCATTTGTCATCACTGTCATCCCTCCTTTCTACGGGACTACCTGCACGGGACTAACCCAAGGCGAATCAGAGATCGGGTATATCAAACCTGAATCAAGTAATTTGATGACCTCCTTCTTCGCAACATCCTGCATGTCCGGATTTAAATGCCTCTAGTGCTGCACTACAAGTTTAAAGTCCTCCTCCATTAAGATCTTGTGGGTACAAAAAGATGGATTGATACCTTTTATATCCATGATCTTCCAAGCGATCGCTTTTTTATGCTGCTTCAAAACCTCAAGCAATTGACCCTTCTCTTCTTCTGACAGCCCAACAGAGATGATGACGGGCAAATGATTCGTACCCTCCAAGAAAGCATACTCCAAGTGATCTGGAAGCTCCTTAAGCTAAACTGAGGGTGGATCCTCAACCGAAGGGTGTGCTTAGGCTCAACAACGCGATCCACCACTTCAAAAACCTCAGTACGTGGGGGAGCCACATGACCTATCAGTCAGGACATCTCTTCAACTGGCCAGACCATAGCAGGCGAACCAAAAGTCTCTCCTCCAGTTAGCTGTGTGTCCACAACGTCCTCCTCAAACATGCTATGAAGATGATCACTCACGTATGTGTCATTAGTCTCAATAAAATAGAATGTATCATCATGACTCTGTGGATGCTGCATGGATTTCCCTATATCAAAGGTCACCTCTTCATTGTCTACCCTAAGAGTAAGTCTGCTGGTGCATACATCGATCAATGCTCGGGCAGTGGCAAGGAATGGCCGACCTAAGATGAGAGGAGCACTTTTGTCCTCATCCATGTCCAAGATCACAAAATCAACGGGGAAGACAAACTTGTCGATCTTCACTAGCATATTCTCAACTATACCTCGAGGGTACTTCACTGAACGACCGGCTAGTTGAATGCTCATACGTGTAGGTTTTGGCTCTCCCAAGTCCAGCTTAGCAAAAACCGCATAAGGCATGAGGTTTATGCTGGCTCCAAGATCAGCTAATGCATTGCTGACCAACAAACTACCAATCAAGCATGGGATAGTGAAGCTCCCAGGATCACTCATTTTTTGTGGTAGTTTGTTCTAAAGAACTGCTGAACACTCATCGTTCAAGGTCACATGCGAAAGCTCCTCAAGTTTCTTTTTGTTAGATAAAATATCATTCAGAAACTTGGCATACTTAGGCATTTGAGCAAGTGCCTCGACAAAGAGTAGATTTATGTGAAGTTGCTTGAAAAGCTCAAGGAATTTACCGTAGTGTTCTTCCATCCTCTGCTTCTTCAACCTCCCCGGATATGGAACGGGAGGGACATACTCTCTTTGGCTCCTTGGGACATGCTGTACTTGCTGGGTCTCGCCTCAGTTGCACCTCTCCCGGAGACTCAGTCTCAATCTCCTTAACAATCTCGTCCTCAACCGGCTTACTCGGAACAACCGAAGTAACGGGCTCAGTGATCTTGCCGCTTCTCAGCGTGATGGCCTTCGCAGTGGCCTTTGGATTTGACTCCGTGTTACTAGGGAGGCCCCCCCTGTTGTCTCTCGGATAACTTCTTGGCAATCTGACCAACATGGTTTTCAATGGTCTGCATGGAAGCCTTTTGGCTTCTCAACTCACTCTTATGCCTCGTGAAACGATTGTCATACTCTTTGAACTGCTTATCATTTTCGACTCTTTGAGAATTTTGACCAGCTGAGAGTTGACTAAACATATCTTGCACACTAGGTTCATTAATGGAAGGCATTTGCTGAGGCCGAGGTGCACCGTATCCTCCAGGAGCTGTGGGACGTGGAGCAAATCCGGGCGGATGCTGACTTGACGCTTCAGACTTCCAACTGAAATTTGGGTGATTCTTCCACCCCGGATTGTAAGTATTGCTGTAGGGATTGTGCTGAGGACGGTATTGGTTTCCCATAAAATCTACATGCTCGTGTGAAACCTCTCCTGTCGGAAAATCGCCTACATGATATGCTCCCCCACTCGAGGAACCACTCGAGTGGAGCTCCATCACTCGATCAAACTTTGAAGATAAGGCATCCATTTGTGCTGTGATGGCGGTGAAATCGTTCACGTGATGAACTCCCTGTCTAGAACTCTTCCCTCTTGGTGGCTGCTGTGTCCGATTCTTCAAGGGGCATCTCTCCAAGATCTCAAATGCCTCGTTGGCATTTTTCGTGCCTATGCCTCCGTCTGAATATGTATCGACCATCATCTCTCCTTGACCATCCAAACCATGGTAGAAGATCTGACATTGTTGCCACTTGGGCAACCCGTGGTGTGGGACCTTTCTCATGAGCTCTCTAAATCGCTCCCACGCCTCATAAAGGGGCTCATCATCGTCCTGACGGAAGTTAAGAATCTTGGTTCTTAACCGAACAGTTTTCTCTAGGGGAAAATATTTCTGAAGGAACTTCTCAGCTAATTAATTCCATGTAGTGATAGACCCAGCTGGAAGTGAAAGAAGCCACTCCTTAGCTCCATCTGGTAAAGAGAACGGAAAGAGCTGAAGACGTATTGCATCCGATGATGCATCATGAATGGTGAATGTGGCATAAACCTCTAGAAACCCCGCAATATGGACACTAGGATCCTCGTGATCCTTGCTATAAAACTGAACCGCATTCTGCAGCATCAAAATGGTACCAGATTTGATCTTGAAATTATTATTATTTATTGTAGGTGCATTGATGCTCGTAGGCAAGCCCTCAAATGAAGGCTTTCCTATGTCGTTTAGAACCCTTGTTTCCTCTTCGTCTGCCATTTTACGTGAACCTCGTGGATTGTGTCATCTCTCAATGCGTCTACCTCGATTGTGGCGGCCACCCTGCGAGACCGCTCCCGCAGTCTTCGATGAAAATTGCGCTCCGGCTCCGATGAAGGCTTAACGGTTTCAGCAACTGGGGTTGAGGACATGCACGACCTGTAAGGAAAAAGAAGGAACACAATGCCCTATGTATACACAAAGATAAAAAGAAATAATTAATTACTCAACATATTTTCTTTTTCTTTTCTTTTCAAATAATCATGTAAGACAAGTAAAAACAACTAGACAAAATCTTTGTACACTTTTCACAATGATTTAACAAGTAACTCCAACCATTCTTATGAAGACCGAGTCCCCGACAACGACGCCAAAAACTTGATGTGCGTGAATTAAATATATTTTATTTCTATGATTTTTGTTCACCCAAATTAGGTTTTAAAAATGATTTTTACTTAAAACCAACTACAAACACATAGGGCAAGTGTACCCGTCAGGTGGTAGTACAGTCTATTGGTAAGAACCGGATATCAATTCGTGGACTCAGTGTCTCAATACTAGATCTTTGTTACTTTTAAACCTGGTTCAATGGGTCAATTGTGTTAGAACATTTTGAGACCGTTGGTACTTGATTATCCATAGTTTGAGCTGGTTTGTAATAATTAGACAATCTAGAAGGGTCAAAAGTGCAATTATATGAAAGTCATATGTTGGCGGCGTATTTAATAACCCAACGTATTTGTTAAATACGCTGGGTAGTCAGTTTGTATATATAGATGCTTCAATGAATGTATTGTCCAAGTTTCATGGATAGATTTTGGTGATTCTCTTGTGTTGTGATTCTTGTTATTGTGCTTACATCTGAATATCCAGGTGCTGTTATTGATTACATCTTTTTGGGATTTCATATACAACACTACTTGTTTGATCCATTCAAGAATCTTCATCTTCATGGTTTGGTTTTTCTTAACTTTTACAAATTCAAACAACTAATCTATAGTTATTTGGGTGATAACAATCAACCACTATGATCTGAATCTGTTTTGGGACTCACAATTTGGTATCAAGAGCCTTTGTGCTCTTGATTGTTTGAGTTTTTGTTAAGATTCTTCAAGTTTTGAAAGTTTTATGGTTTTTTCAAATTCTTGGGCTTAAAATAGCTTGATCTGGTATGTTTAATCATTGGGTTTTTGTTAATCAGTGGTTTAGTAAACTTTTTGATCATCTTGCTACAAAGAAACATGAATTTTGAGTCGTTTTTGGGTGATTAGAGGGTTTTTGTTGGTACTAAAACCCTTCTGGGCGTATTTATTTTTGAAGTTGGCGTAGATATTTTTGAAGGCAACGTAATTAACCTTGAATATCGCGTATTTAACAAATACGATGGGTTTAAACTAGCGAATTTGTTGAGTTTCAGTGTAATAGTGCCAACAAAATTAATCGAAGAAGACTTCGAAAGTCAGTGATACAAATCCTCACCGATTTTATTACGATGATTAGCGAAATTAACCAAACTTTTGTTTGTTTTTGATTATCCAGCGGATTTAGCTTTTTCGCAGGATAAAGTCACCATCTTCATCAGCGTATTTGATCCAAGTGCAGCGTAATTGATCTCTAGTGCAGCATATTTATTTGTCTCCTTTGTAGCGAAATCGTTTCCTGATTTAACGCTCTCCAGCGTAGTTAATCACCGATCAACCATTATGTCTCTCAATCAACTCAATCCGATTGCACAAGCCGAGCTAGAAACTGGAACTGCTACAAGGCCACCAAAGTTGAAAGGATCGGAAGATTTCAGCAGTTGGAAAAACAGGATCAAAGCCTTCTTTGAGTATACCGACTATACTCAATGGATGTCAGTCATAGTGGGTCCGCATGTTCCAATGATAATTCGTGACGACATTTGTACAATCAACGAAGATCCATCAACGTTCACAGATGAAGATAGAATTCCCATTCAATGTGACTGGAGGGCTCATGCTGCCCTTACTATGGCTCTGTCCAAGGACGATAACAACTTGTTTGAAGAGTACACCTCAGCACATGAACTGTGGTTGGCACTAATCGACCACTATGAAGGAAATGAGGAACTCATGGACAACAAACGAGACATGGTCCAGAAAGAGTATGACATGTTTGGAAGTGTTCATGGCGAAAGCTTATCCGACCACATTAGTCGATTTCTGGGAGTGCTAACTAAGATGAAAAAAGTGGGAAATCCTATTGCAAATTATATATCAATCAAGAAGCTGCTAGATTCTCTCCCTAAAGAATGGAGCCTTCAATGCATGATGATTAAGAGAACTTTCTTGACCAGCTTAACTCCTGTTACACTCTCAGAACTGATCAACACTCTAAAAGCCTTTGAAATGGACATTGTCAAGAGAGAGATGAACCAAACTGGGTATTCTCAGAAGATTACTCAGCAAGCTGCTGCAACCTCGGCCCCCAAGAATATGGCATTTCTTGCTCCTATCACCTCATGTGATTAAATTCGAATCTTATCCGAATGCTTCCGCAAGCTCTGTGAAGGCCTCGTCATCCACCGAGAAGACTACCGTGGCCAGCGACGCTCAAGCACTTAAAATATCCACAGAACATGTCGCTTTGTTTAATACCATCTTAAGCAGCTATGGGGCTAACATGTCAGGAGAGTTGAAGAGAGATTTCCTCACAGCTGAAGAAATGTATCAAGTGAATCCTGACGACACGGAGGAGATGGATCTGAAGTGGCAGATGGCATGATCACTCTTCGATTGAACTAATTCCAGGATAAAACGGGAAAAAGACTAGCCCTCGGAAAAGCTGGATTTGACAAGTCCAAGCTGAGATGTTACAATCGCAAAAATTTGGGCCATTTCAAAAGGGAGTGTCACTTGCTGAAGAACGAGAATGCCGAGCTCAACCAGACATAAATGATTTGACCGAAAAACTAGAAAAATCTCAAAACGAAAATAACAAATTGCAAATCATTATTGATAAATGGAAAATTAATCAAAAAGCACTGGTTGATATTGTAAACTGCCAACAACCGACATTCATTAAGGATGGCATTGGATATAAGGATAAATTCGGAAATGAAAGAAAATTATTTCCTCCTCCGCACAGCAAAAACTATGTCCCTATGCCATCTCCTCATCCTAAAAATGATTTAATCGATAAAAATGATCTTTTGGATCAAATTGCTTTTTACAAACCACAAAACAATACTAACATGTCTAAAAGGAACACAGATCTGTGTGAGGGTCAAGAAGATGTGTGCGATGAGGAAGATGAATGTGGAGGTTCAAAAATAGGAATAAGTTACTCAGACAGTTATTCAACAGTTAACTGGTTCGCCTGGAATTGTAATAAGACAAAAAGAATTTCTATTAAGGATAACTGTAATAGTTTATCTAGGATGGATGACTGTAACGGCTTTGTGCCAAAATTGATCATTCGGGATGATTGTATTGGCCTTGCGCCTACACTTAAGACTCACAACCAAGTGCATGCTAAGGTTGAGAGTCATGACTTAAACCCTGTTTTTAATGATGAAAATGTTATGCTTGAATCTCATGTCTTTGTGCCAGAATTGAAGAAAAACAGATTTGGAAAGTTCCTCACAGAGGAAATTCCTGAGTTTGTTCCATCAGTTGCAAGTACTTCAGAGACTGATAAAGACTTCACTGAAGAAAGCAGTAGAGATGATTCAAGCACAACAACTTCAGAGAGTGATGGAGAAATGTCAAATGAAAGTCAAGAATCAACCTCGTCATCAGACAGTGAGCACAGTGAGGGTGAAATTGAAGATAAACATCATCCTAACAAGAAGAAAGTCAAAGATTCAAGCCACGTTACGTCATCAGATTCCTCAAGCAGCTCCAGATTCTCATCACATACATCATCTTCGCACTCAACACCAGGAAGAAAAGATCGAACTGCAAATAATGCTTTCGCTATGGTCATTTAGGACATACTGCGAAACATTGCAAAAGCAAGAAATTTTCTAAACCTAATCAAGATCTCGTTAAGAGTTTTACTGATCAATTTGACAATCTAAAGAAATCAGTAAAATGCATAGTTGACTCAACTTGTTTTTGGAAAACAAAGAAAACTCTCTTGCTCAAAATCATGATAGAACTAATGTAAAGCAAGTCTGGGTTCCAAAAGCTAGCTAACCTGTAAATATCTTGTGTTGTTGTTGTTGTTGTATAACAGAATAAAATTTAGAAATAGCTTCGGATGCTCATGGAATATATCTGGCATGTTGACACTCGGTTGCTCCAGGCATATGACCGGGTTAAAGGATCTGCTTACAAACTTTCGAGTTATCGATGGTGATTTTCTGTCCTTTGCCGGAGACGAAAAGGGAGAGAAGATCGTCGGAATGGGTGACGTCGTGTCGGAAGCACTTACTCTGGAGAATGTAAACTATGTTCCAGAATTGTGTTACAATCTCATGAGTGTTTCACAAGTCTGTGAAAAAGGAATTTCGATGATGTTCAATGACACGGAGTGCTTATGTCACACCCTCAATTTCCACTTGCGGAGTTTTACCGCGAGGCGTGTGAACAAACCAGAATCTGAGACACTAGTAATATCGAACGACTCTATATGATTTATTTAAACGTTTTCCAAAAACATTTGTTTACCCATTCATAATTATTTTCAATTTGTCTTAGTTTAGTTTCAAAGTTTAGCGGAAGCATTAGTTTCTAAGTTGTGCGGAAGCATTAAAGTAAAGTAACGGGCGCCAACATAAACCCCAAAACCAAAAATCCCAAACAATATTCGTAAATGAGACTCGATAAAAATATGTCTTGGTCAATGCAAGTGAGTGCACCTAGCTCTCCTAGCGTCCTGAGAAACATGTAAAGAAACAAGTGTCAACATTAAAGAAGAGTGAGTTCACAGGTTTTTATAAGTTCACAAGTTCGGTTAAAAGTTTGTTTCCCCCGTTATCCATAACCCGGGATAACGATTTAGTTCCATTATTCCTAACCCGGAATAATACTGTTGGTTCCATTATTCCTAACCCGGAATAATGATGATATTGGTTCGTAAGTAAGTTCAATGTTAACATGTAGGTAGCGAGCCTAAAGTTACGTCACATAAGTGTTCGCGATCGAAGCTGACTATTGTGCCTCCATGTTGCCAGCCTATCACTGACCATGGCGAAAGTTAGGCCAAATTAATCACCCGTTTACCATACCCGGTCGGCTAGCGCGACTAGCTCGGGTGGGGCTTGTCGGGCCCAGTAGTACTACTTATAATTTCCCCGCTATCTAACCCAATACTAACGATCCGAGAGTTTGTCGAGGACTTCCGTGATATAGATGCTTAGTGACCATAACGTACATTAACATTAACTTAGTTACCGAGTAGTTTAATGACGTTAATTTCGCATAAAGTAAAAAGATAGAGTTATAGAATGTATACATGTTTCTCCCCCTGTTGTTTAAAACCGGATAAAATAGGGGCCGTGAACTCACCTTTAATTGCTCGGTTAGTGTAACACAGAAGTAGCAAATGATGGGACCGCTAATTGCGTCCTAACATGTCAATCGATTAAAGTTAGTGTGTGAACACACTGATACAAGCCCTACGCATAACTAACACACAATGCGGCACACATAATAACAAATTCGAAAACACAATCATGCATGCAAAGTATCATCATACCAAAATAGTGATCAAACCAACTCGTCATAAACACAAATCAACTCATACAACACTTTGGTACACACATACGCAAGTTATCATGTTTCAGCTTGTACGCTCATAACTAGGCTGTTTTCGAGGATTTTTAAAAAATAGTTCCAACATTCTAAAAATTCCAATTTCTTTACAGGAGATGTCAACTAAACTGTAGAATTTTATTTAAACTTTTCAAGTCCTAAAACTTTACCAATTAAAAATAAACATTTATATACTAGGCTGCAGTCAGATTCGTCGCTATCTGACTGCAGTCCACGGGAAAAAATATTTAAAAATCATCATTCATCCAATTAAAAAAAATCCAGTGGGAGTTTTCGGGAATTCGCGTCTCCAGTTACTGTACAAATTTCGTGACCCAACTCTCTACAGATTATGAAATCCGACTCGATAAACAACTAGCAAATTTTCAGAATTTATGCAGCTTCACTTGCTGCACTTAAATGACCACTTAAAAATATCAAACAACCTCAGAAAAATATGAATCCAGCGTCATTAGAAGAGTTTTTCAAAAATACACATTTTAGGCTTCAGAAAATCCACTTTTCGATAAATAATGACCAGGTTACAGCCAATTGAAGTTGGCTGTAAATACCATTCAGCAACCTGTTTTCGACTTTCATCGCAATAGAACACGCTTAAACGATCAAGACGCTAAATAACAATGATCAAGAACAGGTTTATTTGTCACATATCATCATGTACATCAATACCCGTGCAAACCCTAATCATATAATATGATTTTTTATCACTAAAACGCAGCCTATGATTTTTGTATTCATCCAAACATCACAATCGCAAAACTCGCACAATTAACCGAACTAAACATAAATCATAACACTTTTCATAACAATGATTCTAACAATACATACAATCATGATCAAGATTTCACAAACCCTAATGTGATTTGCAAAACAATTAAAATCCTAACCTTGATACGATGAAGATTAGCGAACCGGGAACAAGATTGGAATCAATCCGGGGTTGAAGAAGTTGCGACCGTGAGAGAGGTGGGGGGGGGGGGCTGCCGTCGGCTTCTTAGGGTCTAGGGTTTCTTGCTCTTTTTTTTAAAAAACACTAACCCATGCGTACATTATATAGCACAAGGAAAAGAAAGGAAAAGGGGTGGGGGGCTCGCGACCGCAAAGGGGGGGGGGATTTGGGTGAGTAACTTGGGCCTCAAGTTTAGGCTAGTTCCTTGGGCCGCAAGGAAGTGAGGTCGGACACGTTTCGTGGTTGATTCGGTTCATATGTATATATATATATATATGTATTAATATATTATATATATATAATTTTATAAAATTAATAATCGCGAAATCAAAACGTGATATAATAATTCACAAAATTCACAAACGTCTAATAACACATAGCACGTAATTTACCCAATGCATTCAAAAGTTAGCGTAGTTATTGCGAGCGTGTAATTAAATTCTCCGAATCAATTTAGCGTAGGAATGAATAACCGTGAAGTAGCGCGTTTAAGATACCTGAAAAGCCGGGATGCCACATTATCCCCATGTTGAAAGAATTTTCGTCCCAAAAATTGAGTAAACGCGGTTTAGAATGCAACGCACAAAGATTTAGTTTGTTAGCAATGGTACAATGCAATGCACAAAGATTCAGTTTGTTAGTAATGGTACAACAAATTCCCAGGCAGTCACATCATCCCCATGTTGAAAGAATTTCGTCCCGAAATTTAGTTGGTGGTAACGTTAGATTTGTCACACCCTCAATTTCCACTTGCGGAGTTTTACCGCGAGGCGTGTGAACAAACAAGAATCTGAGACACTAGTAACGTCGAACGACTCTATATGATTTGTTAATACGTTTTCCAAAATCATTTGTTTAACCATTCATAGTTAATTTTAGATTGTCTTAGTTTGGTTTCAATGTTTAGCAGAAGCATTAGTTTTTAAAGATGAGCGGAAGCATTAAAGTAAAGTAAAGGAACGAGCGCCAACACAAACGCCAAAACTAAAGAAAAACCCAAACAATGTTTGTAAATGAGACTCGATAAAAAGATGTCTTGATCAATGCAAGTGAGTGCACCTAGAGCTCCTAGCGTCCTGAGAAACATGTAAAGAAACAAGTGTCAACATTAAAGAAGAGTGAGTTCACAGGTTTTCATAAGTTCGTTTGTTCGGTTATAAGTTTGTTTCCCCCGTTATCCCTAACCCGGGATAACGATTAAGTTCCATTATTCCCAACACGGAATAATACTGATCGTTCCATTATTCCTTACCCGGAATAATAATGATGTTCCATTATTCCTAACCCGGAATAATAACGTTGTTGGTTCCATTATCCCTAACCCGGAATAATAATGTTGATTCGTAATTAAGTTCAATGTTAACATGTAGGTAGCTAGCCTAAAGTTATGTCACGTAAGTGTTCGCGATCGAAGCTGACTGTTGTGCCTCCGTGTTGCCAGGCCTATCACTGACCATGGCGAAGTTAGGCCAAATTATTCACCCGTTGACCATACCCGGTCGGCTAGCGCGACTAGCTCGGGTGGGGCTTGTCGGGCCCAGTAGTACTACTTATAATTTCCCCGCTATCTAACCCAATACTAACGATCCGAGAGATTGTGGAGGACTTGTGTGATATAGCTGCTTAGTGACCATAACGTACGTTAACATTAACTTAGTTACCGAATAGTTTAATGACGTTAATTTCATGTAACGTAAAGAGATAGAGTTGTAGAGTGTACACATGTTTCTCCCCCTGTTGTTTAAAACCGGATAAAATTAGGGGCCGTGAACTCACCTTTAGTTGCTCGGTTAGTGTAACACAGATGTAGCAAATGATGGGACCGCTAATTGCGTCCTAGCAAGTCAATTGATTTAGAGTTAGTGTGTGAACACACTGATACAAACCCTACACATAACTAACACACAATGCGGCACACACAATAACAAATTCTAAAACACAATCATGCATTCAAAGTATCATCATACCAACATAGTGATCAAACCAACCTATCATGAACACAAATCAATCCATACAACACTTTGGTACACACATTCGCAAGTTATCAAGTTTCAGCTTATATACTCATAATTAGGCTGTTTTCGAGGATTTTTATAAAATAGTTCCAACTTTCCAAAAATTCCATGTATTTTACAGAAAGTGTCAACTATACTGTAGAATTTTATATAAAATTTTCAAGTCCTAACACTTTACTAATTATTCATAAATATTAATATACTAGGCGGCAGTCAGATTCGTCGCTTTCTGACTGCAGTCCACGGGAGAATTTATTTAAAAATCACCGTTGTCCAATTAACAAAATTCCAGTAGGAGTTTCCCGGAAAATTCCATATCCAGTTGCTGTACAAATTTCGTGATTCAACTCTCTACAGATTATTAGATCTGACTCGATAAACAACTAAAAAATTTTCAGAATTTTCACAGCTTCAGTTACTGAACTTAATTAGCCACTTAAAAATATCAAACGACTTCAGAAAAATATGAATCTAGTGCCATTAGAAGCGTTTTTCAAAATCTACGATTTAGGCTTCAGAAAATCCGTTTTTCGATAAATAATAACCAAGTTACAGCCAGTTGAAGTTGGCTGTAAACACCATTCAGCATCCTGATTTCAGCATTTTATCGCAATATAACACGCTTAAACAATCGAGACATTAAATATAAACGATCAAGAAAGATTTATCAAGTATATATCATCATGTACATCATACTCATGCAAACCCTAATCATAGTATATGGTTTTTATCACAAAACGCAGCCTAATGATTCTTGATTCTAACTAATCATCATAATCGCTAAACTTGCAAAATCAATCGAACTAATCATCATAACACTTTCTACCATTACATACAAGCATGATCCATAGTTCATAAACCCTAGTATGACTTTGTAAACAATGATAAACCCTAACCTTTAACACCGAATATCAATGAACCGTGAGCGAGATGGGAGCCGATTCGGATGATCAAGGGAATCGCGACCGAGAGGAAGAGTGGGAAAAAATGCTCTCGCGACCGAGAGAAGTGTAGCGAGGCTGCCGTCGGCTGTTTCCTGATTAGGGTTTGTGTGTGTGTTTTTGTTTTTGAAACATAACACATGCATATATAGTGCAAGAGGGAAAAGAAAAGGAAAAAAAAGGAAAAGGGTTCGGGGTTGGGTGTTCGCGGCCGCACGGGTTTGGGGTGGGTCGGTTTGGGTCTATAGCTTGATCCTCAAGTTTCGCTCAACTCCTTGAGTCGCAAGGAAATGAGGTCGACTCGTTTCGCGGCTCGGTTCGATTCGTATATCTATTTATCATACATATATTTTTATAACTACAAATCACGAATTCGAAATATGGCATAATAACTCACCAAACTTATAAACGTTTAATACACATAACACGTAATTCACTTGATAAGTTCACGAAGTTATCGTAATTATTCGAGCGTGTAAATGATCTCCGAATCAACTACGTAGAATGAATAACCGTGAAGTAGTGCGTTTAAGATATCCGAAAAACCGGGATGTCACATTATCCCCATGTTGAAAGAATTTTCGTCCCGAAAATTGAGTAAACGCGGTTTAGAATGCAACGCACAGGCTAGAGTGCCACGCACAAAGATTTAGTTCATTAACAATGGTACAAGAAATTACAAGAAATTCCCAGGTTGTCACATCATCCCCATGTTCAAAGAATTTTCGTCCCGAAAATTTAGTTGGTGGTATCGTTAACTTGTTGCTCAGCTACAAAGAGGTGTGGGTATTTGCTTTTCATTTGGTCTTCTCTTTCCCACGTTAACTCCGGTCCACGCTTAGAGTCCCAACGAACCTTGACGATTGGAATCTTGCTGTGCCTTCGAGTCTTGATCTCACGATCCATGATCTCGATAGGTTGTTCCACAAAGTGTAGTTGTTCATCCACTTGAATCTCATCCAATGGAATGACTAGGGTTTCATCTGATAGACACTTCTTCAGATTTGACACGTGAAAAACATTGTGAACTCCACTGAGTTCGGCAGGAAGGTCTAATTGATAAGCTACGGGTCCGATACGTTTCAAGATCACAAACGGGCCTACGTACCGTGGGTTTAGTTTTCCTCGTTTCCCAAAATGGATTACACCCTTCCAAGGTGACACCATCAGTAGGACGCGGTCGCCTACTTGAAATTCGAGCGGTTTGCGTCATTGATCAGCGTAGCTTTTCTGTCGATCTCGTGCCGCCGCCATGCGGTTTCTGATTTGAACAATCTTTTCAGTAGCCTCAAGTATCAACTCAGGGCCTGTGATTTGACTGTCACCGACTTCTGCCCAACAGACCGGTGATCTACATTTACGACCGTATAATGCCTCAAACGGTGCTGCCGATATACTCATCTGGTAACTGTTGTTATACGAGAATTCCACTAAAGGCAGGTGGATTTCCCAACTATTCCCGAAGTCTACCACGCATGCTCTAAGCATGTCTTCAAAGGTCTGTATGGTCCTTTTGCTTTGACCATCAGTCTGAGGGTGATAAGCTGTGCTCATATCCAAGCGTGTACCCAACGCTTTCTGAAGTGACTGCCAAAAGTTGGATGTGAAACGAGCGTCTCTATCCGAGATGATGGACGTTGGCACTCCGTGCCGAGAAACTACTTCCTTAATGTAGATGCGAGTCAACTTCTCCATCTTATCTGTTTCTTTAATAGCTAGGAAGTGTGCGGACTTAGTTAAACGATCCACGATCACCCAGATGGTATCGTGACCACCCAAAGTTCGCGGGAGTTTTGTGATGAAGTCCATCGAGATCTGATCCCATTTCCACACTGGAATCTCAGGTTGTTGGAGTAGCCCCGATGGCTTCTGATACTTTACCTTAACTTTTGCACAAGTCAGACACCTGCTCACGTAGGTGGCTATATCAGCTTTCATGTTGGGCCACCAGTACGCAGCTTTAAGGTCTTGATACATCTTATCCGAACCAGGATGGACAGAGTATCGGGATTTGTGAGCTTCGTCTATGACTAGCTTTCTGAGGTCTCCGTAGAGAGGTACCCATATACGATTCATGAAATACCGGGCTCCATTGGGTTTTACTTCCCAATCGCGTTCCATTTTTCCCACCGATTCGACCTTGATGTTTTCTTCCTTAACTGCTTCTAATTGCGCGTCGTGTATCTGTTCGGGTAATCCCAAATGAATGGTGAACTGTAGTGCTCGTACCCGATGAGGTTTCAAGTGCTCCTTCCTACTGAGGGCATCAGCTACCATGTTGGCATTACCCGGGTGATACCGAATGGCACATTCATAATCGTTCAAGAGTTCGACCCAGCGACGCTGTCGCATGTTCAGCTCCTTCTGGTCAAAGATGTGTTGGAGGCTCTTGTGATCTGTATAGATTGTGCACTTTGTTCCATATAGGTAGTGTCTCCAAATCTTAAGCACAAACACCACTGCTCCAAATTCCTGGTCATGTGTTGTGTAGTTTTTCTCGTGAACCTTCAATTGTCGGGACGCATACGTGATGACCTTATCGCGTTGCATGAGTACGCATCCCAATCCCTGAATGGAAGCATCACAATATACTATAAAATCATCTGTCCCTTCCGGCAAGGACAGAATGGGTGCACTGCAAAGCTTCTGCTTCAGCAATTGAAATGCCGCTTCCTGCTTGTCACCCCAAGAATACTTGGTGCCTTTCTGGGTGAGGGTGGTAAGCGGTTGCGCGATCTTTGAAAATCCCTCGATGAAACGTCTGTAGTAACCAGCCAAACCCAAAAATTGGCGGATCTTCGTCGGTGTCCTGGGTGCTTCCCAGTTTTTGATAGCTTCAATCTTGGCGGGGTCGACGTGGATACCCTTTTCATTAACGATATGCCCGAGGAACTGAACTTCCCGAATCCAGAAATCACACTTTGAAAGCTTGGCATATAGTTTCTCATGTTGAAGTAATTCCAGCAGTAATCGTAGATGTTCAGCATGTTTTGCTTCACCTTTAGAGTAGATGAGTATGTCATCGATAAACACAATGACAAACTTGTCAAGATATGGTTTACACACACGGTTCATGAGGTCCATGAACACCGCGGGTGCGTTGGTGAGACCGAAGGGCATGACCAAGAACTCATAATGGCCATACCGAGTACGAAACACCGTCTTAGCGATATCCTCCTCCCTGACGCGTAATTGGTGATAACCGGACCGTAGATCAATCTTGGTGTAGTAGCTTGACCCTTGAAGTTGGTCGAAGAGATCGTCGATGCGAGGTAACGGGTATCGGTTCTTGACAGTAACCTTATTGAGTTCCCTGTAGTCGATGCACATGCGGAAGGTCCCGTCCTTCTTCTTGACAAAAAGGACTGGAGCTCCCCATGGCGAAGTGCTAGGTCGGATAAATCCTTTTTCTAACAGTTCCTGAAGTTGGGTAGACAGCTCTTGCAGCTCGCCTGGAGCTAGGCGGTATGGGGCCTTGGCGATAGGAGTTGCATGGTTCGCCAATTCAATTTCAAACTCCACTTGTCGATGTGGTGGAAGACCAGGTAACTCCTCTGGGAATACATCGGAAAAATCACGAACGACGGGGATGTCTTCTATACGTTTCTCGTTCTTAGGCTGTTCGGTAACCAGTGCGAGCAAAGCGAAGGAGTTCTTCCTCCGAAGATACTTCTGCGCTTGCATGTAAGAGATGATGTTTGTGACGGCGCCTGCCTTCTCGCCTTGCTCCGTCAAGATTTCGTCGTTAGAGAGTGGAATACGGATAGATTTTTCGAAACAGAAAACTTCAGCTCGGACGTCGGATAGCCAGTCCATTCCGACTACCACGTCAAAACTACCCAGGGTAGTTGTCATCAGATCAATGGTAAAAGTGTGACCCGCGAGTTTGAGTTGACAGCCGGATACTATATGGGTCACATCTACAGATTTACCATCGGCTAGTTCTATGACGTAAGGGGTCTCTAGGGGTTTTGGCGTGAGATTTAGGTTCTTCCTAAAAGACTCAGATATAAAACTCCTATCCGCACCCGTATCAAAAAGCACAGTAGCAAAATGTTCATTAAGGGGAAACTTACCGGTGACCACGTTCGAGTCGTTTCTGGCCTCTCCGCGGCCCAACGTAAATGCACGCCCTTTGGCACCCCCTGTGCCACCATTTCCATTGTTGTTGTTGTTGTTCCCTCCATTGTTGTTGTTGTTACGAAGCTGTGGGCAGTCTCGTTTGAAGTGGCAGTGCTACCACACTGATAGCATCCCCGGTTAACACCCTGCTGCTGACCCTGGTGTTTATTTTGATTTTGTCGGGACATGATTTCCCCGCGACAATCCTTTGCCGCATGTCCCACTTTGCCACATCGTTGGCAGCGATTCCCGGCACAAGGGCCGTGATGATGAAGGTTACAGCGATTGCACTGTGGCTTTCGACCTACATAGCCGCTTGTGTTCTGGGTGTTGTTAGCGGGCTGATTATTGTGACCCCGGTGGCTGTTGAAATTATTGAATCGTTTCTGGTTCCCCTGTTGTGGCTGGGATGACGAAGACTGTCGAGCAGACGAGTCTTCAAACTTTCTTTTATTATCAGGGGCCACTTCAGTTGTACCCCGAGATGGCAACTTCTTTTGTTCCACCGCTTATCGGTGAGTTTGTGCACCAACCTGATTGCTTGATGCTCAGTCACAGGGTTGCTAGCCATTGCCATACCCTGGAACTCGGGGAGTAGACCCCCAAGGTAAAACTCGAGTCGTTTCTCAACAGTGTTGGCCAGATCGGGACATAGAAATACCAGGTCGTGATGTTTCGCTGTGTATGCTTCGATTTCAGATCCCACCATCTTGTGGTTCCATAAGGCTTGCTCCAACTGCTGAACCCTGTCTCGTGGACAGTACTCCTCTTTGATTAGGGCCTTAAACTCGGCCCAGGCCATTGCATTTGCAGCAATAAGTCCACGCGTTTAGACCTGCGCATTCCACCAAGTTAGTGCCCCATCCTCCAACGTTGAGGCAGCATACTTGACTTTGTTGGCCTCCAGACAATTGCACATTTCGAACACTAATTCGGACTTTTCAATCCAGCGGACCAGTCCTATGGGTCCTTCTGCCCCCGTGAATTTGCTCGGCTTCGCATCGAGAAACATCTTGTAGGGGTTAAGACCCCCTCCTGCTGACAGAGGACAGGTAGTCAACGAGGAATTCTACTAGCCCAACTATTAGATTTTCCCATGAAAATTTAATAATTGTTACATGCCGGTTGGTTTTGAACACCCGCTAGAGCAGCATTCAGTGCTCTTGGATCATTGTGGCTAATTCTTCGGGCGTCATGTTGAGGTTTCCGCGACGTCCAGTTGCCATTTTAGATCTTCGTAAGACAACATAAACACACACCGATAAGTCTATATATCCAATATAGTTATCCTATTCCATACTTAAATAATTCCTCAAATTATGTCAACCCAAATAAATTAAACAGTCAAAAGAAATATTCCATAATATTTCAACGTCTTACAAAATGCCAACCAAACATATCAGTTTACTATAAAATCTCAAGTTTAACATAAGTAGGAAAATAAATAGACTGAAGGAAAGTAAATAAAATAAGCGAGACGTGTCAGTCTTCTACGTCTCCATCCCCCAAATCGCTATCGTTGTCGTCATCCTCCGCGGCATTTCCAGCTTCTACAGCTGGGTCTTCCTCCGGATCCTCCTCTGGATCCTCCTCTGGGTCCTCCTCTGGATCCTCCTCGGGATCCTCCTCAATATCCTCCTCTACCGGCACTGGAGGGGCCGGTGCTGGTGCGGGTACTGGTACAGGTGCCTGATTCTGTTCTAGTTCTTGAATTCTCCAGCTAGACTCAAGAACTCTGTCTTCGAGCCAGTCAGCCCTTAGCTGCTCAGCACGAAGATCTCTTGCTAAAGTGTTACGAGCTATCTTACTCGCATGTTGCTCTTCCTCGAGCGATCCAGTCTTACCTGTTAATTGTCGTATCATCCATCCATGTGCTAGGATGGTTTCATGCATTCTCTCTAATTGTTCTTGTTGCTTTCTTATCATATCTCTAAGTAGTTCGTTCCCTACTTCTAACGAGTTAACCGGTTCGACCGGCATAGCGATGGTCGGGCGTGAGGACGACTCCTCCCCTAGAGCGAGTCTTTTTCTCGTAGCTGAGCGTGTCTCCACGCCATGAGGTGGTGGGGGTTCCACCATAGGTGCCTTCCCCGGCGCCCTTGGTTGCAAAAGTTTGTCGGATGATGATGATGATGATGACATTGCCTGTTGGGTTGTGTAGTTAGTTACGAGTTGCATTCGTTTCAATTATGCATTCATATTTTACATAACATAGTTGTGGTATAACACATAACAAGACATAACAGTTCAGTGCCAAACTAAGTCTAGTGTCGTGTAATCAGCTATAGTTTAGGTCTACCTTTAATGCAAACCTGGTTCTCTATAGCTAGAGGCTCTGATACCAATCTGTCACACCCTCAATTTCCACTTGCGGAGTTTTACCGCGAGGCGTGTGAACAAACCAGAATCTGAGACACTAGTAACGTCGAACGACTCTATATGATTTGTTAATACGTTTTCCAAAATCATTTGTTTAGCCATTCATAGTTAATTTTAGATTGTCTTAGTTTGGTTTCAATGTTTAGCGGAAGCATTAGTTTTTAAAGATGAGCGGAAGCATTAAAGTAAAGTAAAGGAACGGGCGCCAACACAAACGCCAAAACTAAAGAAAAACCCAAACAATGTTTGTAAATGAGACTCTATAAAAAGATGTCTTGATCAATGCAAGTGAGTGCACCTAGAGCTCCTAGCGTCCTGAGAAACATGTAAAGAAACAAGTGTCAACATTAAAGAAGAGTGAGTTCACAGGTTTTCATAAGTTCGTTTGTTCGGTTATAAGTTTGTTTTCCCCGTTATCCCTAACCCGGGATAACGATTTAGTTCCATTATTCCCAACCCGGAATAATACTGATGGTTCCATTATTCCTTACCCGGAATAATAATGATGTTCCACTATTCCTAACCCGGAATAATAACGTTGTTGGTTCCATTATCCCTAACCCGGAATAATAACGTTGTTGGTTCCATTATCCCTAACCCGGAATAATATTGTTGATTCGTAATTAAGTTCAATGTTAACATGTAGGTAGCTAGCCTAAAGTTATGTCACGTAAGTGTTCGCGATCGAAGCTGACTGTTGTGCCTCCGTGTTGCCAGGCCTATCACTGATCATGGCGAAGTTAGGCCAAATTATTCACCCGTTGACCATACCCGGTCGGCTAGCGCGTCTAGCTGGGGTGGGGCTTGTCGGGCCCGGTAGTACTACTTATAATTTCCCCGCTATCTAACCTAATACTAACGATCCGAGAGATTGTCGAGGACTTGTGTGATATAGCTACTTAGTGACCATAACGTACGTTAACATTAACTTAGTTACCGAATAGTTTAATGACGTTAATTTCATGTAACGTAAAGAGATAGTTGTAGAGTGTATACATGTTTCTCCCCCTGTTGTTTAAAACCGGATAAAATTAGGGGCCGTGAACTCACCTTTAGTTGCTCGGTTAGTGTAACACAGATGTAGCAAATGATGGGACCGCTAATTGCGTCCTAGCAAGTCAATTGATTTAGAGTTAGTGTGTGAACACACTGATACAAACCCTACACATAACTAACACACAATGCGGCACACACAATAACAAATTCTAAAACACAATCATGCATGCAAAGTATCATCATACCAACATAGTGATCAAACCAACCTATCATGAACACAAATCAATCCATACAACACTTTGGTACACACATTCGCAAGTTATCAAGTTTCAGCTTATATACTCATAATTAGGCTGTTTTCGAGGATTTTTATAAAATAGTTCCAACTTTCCAAAAATTCCAATTATTTTAAAAAATGTCAACTATACTGTAGAATTTTATATAAATTTTTCAAGTCCTAACACTTTACTAATTATTCATAAATATTAATATACTAGGCGGCAGTCAGATTCGTCGCTTTCTGACTGCAGTCCACAGGAGAATTTATTTAAAAATCACCATTCGTCCAATTAACAAAATTCCAGTGGGAGTTTCCCGGAAATTTCCATATCCAGTTGCTGTACAAATTTCGTGATTCGACTCTCTACAGATTGTTAGATCCGACTCGATAAACAACTAACAAATTTTCAGAATTTTCACAGCTTCAGTTACTGAACTTAATTAGCCACTTAAAAATATCAAACGACTTCAGAAAAATATGAATCCAGCGCCATTAGAAGAGTTTTTCAAAAATCTACGTTTTAGGCTTCAGAAAATCCGTTTTTCGATAAATAATAACCAAGTTATAGCCAGTTGAAGTTGGCTGTAAACACCATTAAGCATCCTGATTTCAGCATTTTATCGCAATATAACACGCTTAAACAATCGAGACATTAAATATAAACGATCAAGAACAGATTTATCAATTATATATCATCATGTACATCATACTCATGCAAACCCTAATCATAATATATGGTTTTTATCACAAAACGCAGCCTAATGATTCTTGATTCTAACTAATCATCATAATCGCTAAACTTGCAAAATCAATCGAACTAATCATCATAACACTTTCTACCATTACATACAAGCATGATCCATAGTTCATAAACCCTAGTATGACTTTGTAAACAATGATAAACCCTAACCTTTAACACCGAAGATCAATGAACCGTAAGCGAGATGGGAGCCGATCGGATGATCAAGGGAATAGCGACCGAGAGGAAGAGTGGGAAAAACTGCTGTCGCGACCGAGAGAAGTGTAGCAAGGCTGCCGTCGGCTGTTTCTTGATTAGGGTTTGTGTGTGTGTTTTTGTTTTTGAAACATAACACATGCATATATAGTGAAAGAGGGAAAAGAAAAGGAAAAAAAAGGAAAAGGGTTCGGGGTTGGGTGTTCGCGGCCGCACGGGTTTAGGGTGGGTCGGTTTGGGTCTATAGCTTGATCCTCAAGTTTCGCTCAACTCCTTGAGCCGCAAGGAAATAAGGTCGACTCGTTTCGCGGCTCGGTTCGATTCGTATATCTATTTATCATACATATATTTTTATAACTACAAATCACGAATTCGAAACATGGCATAATAACTCACCAAACTTATAAACGTTTAATACACATAACACGTAATTCACTTGATAAGTTCACGAAGTTATCGTAATTATTTCGAGCGTGTAAATTGAATCTCCGAATCAACTTAGCATATGAATGAATAACCGTGAAGTAGTGCGTTTAAGATATCCGAAAAACCGGGATGTCACATTATCCCCATGTTGAAAGAATTTTCATCTTGAAAATTGAGTAAACGCGGTTTAGAATGCAACGCACAGGTTTAGAGTGCCACGCAAAACGATTTAGTTCATTAACAATGGTACAAGAAATTACAAGAAATTCCCAGGTTGTCACAAGATTGCTGCTCAGCTGCAAAAAGGTGTGGGTATTTGCTTTTCATTTGGTCCTCTCTTTCCCACGTGAACTCTGGTCCACGCTTAGAATTCCAACGAACCTTGACGATCGGTATCTTGCTGTGCCTTCGAGTCTTGATCTCACGATCCATGATCTCGATAGGTTGTTCCACAAAGTGCAGTTGTTCATCCACTTGAATCTCATCCAATGGAATGACTAGGGTCTCATCTGATAGACACTTCTTCAGATTTGACACGTGAAAAACGTTGTGAACTCCACCGAGTTCGGCAGGAAGGTCTAATTGATAAGCCACGGGTCCGATAGGCTTCAAGATCACAAATGGGCCTACGTACCGTGGGTTTAGTTTGCCTCGTTTCCCAAAACGGATTACACCCTTCCAGGGTGACACCTTCAGTAGGACGCGGTCGCCTACTTGGAATTCGAGCGGTTTGCGTCGTTGATCAGCGTAGCTTTTCTGTCGATCTCGTGCCGCTGCCATGCGGTTTCTGATTTGCACAATCTTTTCAGTAGCCTCAAGTATCAACTCAGGACCTGTGAGTTGACTGTCACCGACTTCTGCCTAACAGATCGGTGATCAACATTTGTGACCGTATAATGCTTCAAACGGTGCCGCTTGAATACTCGTATGGTAACTGTTGTTATACGAGAATTCCACTAAAGGCAGATGGATTTCCCCACTGTTCCCAAAGTCTACCACGCATGCCCTAAGCATGTCTTCCAAGGTCTGAATAGTCCTTTCACTTTGACCATCTGTCTGAGGTTGATAAGCTGTGCTCATATCTAAGCGTGTACCCAACGCTTTCTGAAGTGACTGCCAAAAGTTGGACGTGAAACGAGCATCTCTGTCTGAGATGATGGACGTTGGCACTCCGTGCCGAGAAACTACTTCCTTAATGTAGATGCAAGTCAACTTATCCATCTTATCTGTTTCTTTGATCGCTAGGAAGTGTGCGGACTTAGTTAAACGATCCACGATTACCCAGATGGTATCACAACCACCCTGAGTTCGTGGGAGTTTAGTGATAAAGTCCATCGAGATCTGATCCCATTTCCACACTGGGATCTCAGGTTGTTGAAGTAGCCCTGATGGCTTCTGGTATTCCACCTTGACTTTCGCACAAGTTAGACACTTGCTCATGTAGGTGGCTATATCTGCTTTCATGTTGGGCCACCAGTATGCGGTTTTAAGGTCTTGATACATCTTGTCCGAAACGGGATGGACAGAGTATCGGGATTTGTGAGCTTCGTCCATAACTAGCTTTCTAAGGTCTCCGAAGAGAGGTACCCATATACGATTCATGTAATACCGGGCACCTTTGGGTTTTACTTCCTAATCGCGTTCCATCTTTCCCACAGATTCGGCCTTAATGTTTTCTTCCTTAACTGCTTCTAGCTGCGCATCACGTATCTTTTCGGGTAACCCCGAATGAATGGTGAATTGTAATGCTCGTACCCGACGAGGTTTCAAGTGCTCCTTCCTACTGAGGGCATCAGCTACCACGTTAGCTTTACCCGGGTGATACCGAATGGCACATTCATAATCGTTCAGGAGTTAAACCCAGCGACGCTGTCGCATGTTCAACTCCTTCTGGTCAAAGATATGCTGGAGGCTCTTGTGATCCGTGTAGATTGTGCACTTTGTTCCATATAGGTAGTGTCTCCAAATCTTAAGCGCAAACACCACTGCTCCCAATTCCAGGTCATGTGTTGTGTAGTTTTTCTCGTGAACCTTCAATTGTCAGGACGCATACGCGATGACCTTATCACGTTGCATGAGTACGCATCCCAATCCCTAAATGGAGGCGTCACAATATACCACAAAATCATCAGTCCCTTCCGGCAAGGACAGAATGGGTGCACTGCAAAGTTTCTGCTTTAGCAATTGAAATGCTGCTTCCTGCTTGTCACCCCAAGCATACTTAGTGCCTTTCTAGGTGAGAGTGGTAAGCGGTTGCGCGATCTTTGAAAATCCCTCGATGAAACGTCTGTAGTAACCAGCCAAACCCAAAAATTGACGGATCTCTGTCGGTGTCCTGGATGCTTCCCAGTTCTTGATAGCATTGATCTTGGCGGGATCAACGTGTATACCCTTTTCATTCACGATATGCCCGAGGAACTGAACTTCCCGAATCCAGAAATCACAATTTGAAAGTTTGGCATATAGTTTCTCCTGTTGAAGTAATTCCAGCAATAATCGTAGATGTTCAGCATGTTCTTCTTCACCCTTAGAGTAGATGAGTATATCATTGATGAACACGATGACAAACTTGTCGAGATACGGCTTACACACGCGGTTCATGAGGTCCATGAACACCGCGGGTGCGTTGGTGAGACCGAAGGGCATGACCAAGAACTCATAATGGCCATACCAAGTACGAAATGCCGTCTTGGAGATGTCCTCCTCTCTGACGCGTAACTGGTGATAACCGGACCGTCGATCAATCTTGGAGTAGTAGCTTTCCCCTTGAAGTTGGTCGAAGAGATCGTCGATGCGAGGTAATGGGTATCGGTTCTTGATGGTAACTTTATTGAGTTCCCTGTTGTCGATGCACATGCGTAAGGTCCCGTCCTTCTTCTTGACAAAAAGGACCGGAGCTCCCCATGGCGAAGTACTGGGTCGGATAAATCCTTTTTCCAACAATTCTTGAAGTTGGGTAGACAGCTCTTGTAGCTCTGCTGGAGCTAGGCGGTACGGGGCCTTGGCGATAGGAGTTGCATGGTTCGCCAATTCGATTTCAAACTCCACTTGTCGATGTGGTGGAAGACCAGGTAATTCCTCTGGAAATACACCAGAAAAGTCAAGGACGATGGGGATATCTTCAATCCGCTTCTCGTCCTTAGGCTGCTCGGTGACCAGTGCGAGCAAAGCGAAGAAGTTCTTTCTCTGAAGATACTTCTGAGCTTGCATGTAAGAGATGATGTTTGTGACGGCGCCTGCCTTCTCGCCTTGCACCATCAAGACTTCGTCGTTAGAGAGCGGAATACGGATAGCTTTCTCGAAACAGAGAAATTTAGCTCGGACGTCGGATAGCCAGTCCATTCCGGTTACCATGTCAAAACTACCCATGGTAGTTGTCATCAGATCAATGGTAAAGGTGTGGCCCGCGAGTTTAAGTTGACAGCCGGTTACTAAATGGGTCACATCTACAGATTTACCATCGGCTAGTTCTATGACGTAAGGGGTCTCTAGGGGTTTATGTGTGAGATTTAGGTTCTTCCTAAAAGACTCAGATATAAAACTCCTATCCGCACCCGTATCAAAAAGTAAAGTAGCAAAATGATCGTTAAGGGGAAACTTACCGGTGACCACGTTCGAGTCATTTCTGGCCTCTCCGCGGCCTAGCGTGAACGCACGACCTTTGGCACCTCCTGTACCACCATTTCCATTGTTGTTATTGTTGTTGTTGTGGTTGTTATTGTTGTTGTTGTTGTTGTTGTTCCCACCATTGTTCTTGTTGCGAAGTTGCGGGCAGTCTCGCTTGAAATGGGTAGTGCTACCGCACTTATAGCACCCCCGGTTAATACCTTGCTATTGAACCTGGTGCTGATTTTGATTTTGTCGAGACACGATTTCCCCGCGACAATCCTTTGCCGCATGTCCCGTTTTGCCACATCATTGGCAGCGATTTCCGGCACAAGGGCCGTGATGATGGAGGTTACAACGATTACATTGCGGCTTTCGACCCACATAGCCGCTTGTGTTCTGGGTGTTGTTGGCGGACTAATTATTGTGACCCCGATTGTTGGTGAAATTGTTGAACCGTTTCTGGTTTCCTTGTTGTGGCTGGGCTGACGAAGACTGCCGAGCAGGTGAGTCTTCAAATTTTCTTTTGTTATTAGGGATAACTTCAGTTGCACCCCGAGATGGCAAGTTCCTTTGTTCCACCGCCTTATCGGTGAGTTTGTGCGCCAACCTGATCGTTGATGTTCTGACGCAGGGTTGCTAGACATTACCATGCCCTGGATCTCAGGGACCAGACCCCCAAGATAAAACTCAAATCGTTTTTCAACGGTGTTAGCCAGGTCGGGACATAGGAACACCAGATCATGATGTTTCGCCGTGTACGCTTCAATTTCAGATCCTACCATCTTGTGGTTCCATAACGCTTGCTCCAACAGCTGAACTCTGTCCCACGGACAGTACTCCTCTTTGATTAGGGCCTTAAACTCGGCCCAGGCCATTGCGTTCGCAGCAATAAGTCCACGCGTTTGGACTTGTGCGTTCCACCAGGTTAATGCCCCATCTTCCAGCGTTGTGGCAGCATACTTGACCTTATTGGCCTCAAGGCAATTGCATATCTCGAACACCAATTCAGACTTTTCAATCCAACGGACCAGTCCTATGGGTCCTTCTGCACCCGTGAACTTGCTCGGTTTTGCGTCGAGGAACATCTTGTAGGGGTTAAGACCCCCTCCTGCGGGTGGGTTTTGAACACCTGCCAAAGCAGCATTCACGTGTTCTTGGATCACTGCGGCTAATTTTTCAGGTGTCATTTTGAGGTTTTCGCGACGTCCAGTTGCCATTTCAGATCTTTACAAGACAACACAAACATACACCGATAAGTATATAGATCCAATATAATTATCATAATCCACACTTCAATCATCACACAAGTTATGTCAACCCAACAAATTAAACAATAAAAAGGAACGTTCGATTAAATAAATTGCAATGTCTCACAAAGTACCAACCAAACATCTCAGTTTAATTATAAAGTTTCAAGTTCAAACATAAGTGGAAAATGAACAAACTAAAGAAAACAAAGCGGGAATTGGCGAGACGAGTCAGTCTTCTACGTCTCCATCTCCCAAGTCGCTATCGTTGCCGTCATCCTCTGCGTATTTTTCAATTTCAGCAGCCGGTTCCTGTTCCGGCTCCTCTTCCTCCGGATCCTCCTCCGGATCTTCCTCTGGGTCCTCCTCTGGGTCTTCCTCTGGGTCTTCCTCTGGGTCCTCCTCTTCTTCCTCTACCGGTGCTGGAGGGACCGGTGCTGGGGTGGGTACTGGGACAGGTGCTTGGTTCTGCTCCAGTTCTTGAATCCTCCAACTGGAGTCAAGAACTCTGTCTTCGAGCCAGTCAGCCCTCAGCTGCTCTGCACGAAGATCCTTAGCTAAAATGTTTCGAGCTTTCCTATTCTCATGTTGCTCTTCCTCGAGCCTCCCAATTTTACCAGTTAGTTACGTATCATCCATCCTTGTGCTTCGATCGTTTCCTGCATTCTCTCTAGTTGTTCCTGTTGTTTTCTTAACATATCCCTAAGTAGATCGTCCCCTACTCCTAACGAGTTGACCGGTTCGACCGGAATAGCGGTGGTCGGACGGGAGGACGACTCCCCTCCTAGAGCGAGTCTCTTCCTAGCAGCTGAGCGTGTCTCCACGCCATAAGGTGGTGAGGGTTCGACCATGGGTGCCTTCCCCGGCGCCCTTGGTTGTCGAGATTTGTCGAATGATGATGATGACATTGCCTGTTGGGTTGTGTAGTTAGTTACGAGTTGCGTGCATCACAATATACATATATATCTTACATAAAATAGTTGTAGTATAACACGTAACAAGATATCACAGTTCGGTGCCAACTAAGTCTAGTGTCGTGTAACAGCTATAGTTTAGGTTTACTTTTAATGCAAACCTGGTTCTCTATAGCTAGAGGCTCTGATACCAATCTGTCACACCCTCAATTTCCACTTGCGGAGTTTTACCGCGAGGCGTGTGAACAAACCAGAATCTGAGACACTAGTAATATCGAACGACTCTATATGATTTATTTAAACGTTTTCCAAAAACATTTGTTTACCCATTAATAATAATTTTCAATTTGTCTTAGTTTAGTTTCAAAGTTTAGCGGAAGCATTAGTTTCTAAGTTGTGCGGAAGCATTAAAGTAAAGTAAAGTAAAGTGGGCGCCAACATAAACGCCAAAACCAAAAATCCCAAACAATATTCGTAAATGAGACTCGATAAAAATATGTCTTGGTCAATGCAAGTGAGTGCACCTAGCTCTCCTAGCGTCCTGAGAAACATGTAAAGAAACAAGTGTCAACATTAAAGAAGAGTGAGTTCACTGGTTTTTATAAGTTCACAAGTTCGGTTAAAAGTTTGTTTCCCCCGTTATCCCTAACCCGGGATAACGATTTAGTTCCATTATTCCTAACGCGGAATAATACTGTTGGTTCCATTATTCCTAACCCGGAATAATGATGATATTGGTTCATAATTAAGTTCAATGTTAACATGTTGGTAGCGAGCCTAAAGTTACGTCACATAAGTGTTCGCGATCGAAGCTGACTGTTGTGCATCCGTGTTGCCAGGCCTATCACTGACCATGGCGAAAGTTAGGCCAAATTAATCACCCGTTGACCATACCCGGTCGGCTAGCGCGACTAGCTCGGGTGGGGCTTGTCGGGCCCAGTAGTACTACTTATAATTTCCCCGCTATCTAACCAAATACTAACGATCCGAGAGTTTGTCGAGGACTTCCGTGATATAGCTGCTTAGTGACCATAACGTACATTAACATTAACTTAGTTACCGAGTAGTTTAATGACGTTAATTTCGCATAACGTAAAAAGATAGAGTTATAGAATGTATACATGTTTCTCCCCCTGTTGTTTAAAACCGGATAAAATAAGGGCCGTGAACTCACCTTTAATTGCTCGGTTAGTGTAATACAGAAGTAGCAAATGACGGGACCGCTAATTGCGTCCTAACATGTCAATCAATTGAAAGTTAGTGTGTGAACACACTGATACAATCCCTACGCATAACTAACACACAAAGTATCATCATACCAAAATAGTGATCAAACCAACTCGTCATAAACACAAATAAACTCATACAACACTTTGGTAAACACATACGCAAGTTATCATGTTTCAGCTTGTACGCTCATAACTAGGCTGTTTTCGACAACGTTCTAAAAATTCCAATTTCGTTACATGAGATGTCAACTAAACTGTAGAATTTTATGTAAACTTTTCAAGTCCTAAAACTTTACCAATTATTTATAAACATTTATATACTAGGCTGCAGTCAGATTCGTCGCTATCTGACTGCAGTCCACGGGAAAAATTATTTAAAAATCATCGTTCATCCAATTAACAAAATTCCAGTGGGAGTTTTCCGGAAATTCCCGTCTCCAGTTACTGTATGAATTTCGTGATCCAACCCTCTACAGATTATGAAATCCGACTCGATAAACAACTAGCAAATTTTCAGAATTTACGCTGCTTCAGTTGCTGCATTTAAATGACCACTTAAAAATAGCAAACAACCTCAGAAAAATATGAATCTAGTGCCATTAGAAGCCGTTTTCAAAAATACATGTTTTAGGCTTCAGAAAGTCCACTTTCCGATAAATAATGACCAGGTTACATCCAATTGAAGTTGGCTGTAAATACCATTCAGCAACCTGTTTTCGACTTTCATTGCAATAGAACATGCTTAAACGATCAAGACGCTAAATAACAATGATCAAGAACAGGTTTATTTGTCACATAATATCATGTACATCAATACCCATGCAAACCCTAATCATATAATATGATTTTTATCACTAAAACGCAGCCTATGATTTTTGTATTCATCCAAACATCACAATCGCAAAACTCGCACAATTAACCGAACTAAACATAAATCATAACACTTTTCATAACAATGATTCTAACAATACATACAATCATGATCAAGATTTCACAAACCCTAATGTGATTTGCAAAACAATTAAAATCCTAACCTTGATACGATGAAGATTAGCTAACCGGGAACAAGATTGGAATCAATCCAGGGTTGAAGAAGTTGCGACCGTGAGAGGGGGGGGCTGCCGTCGGCTTCTTAGGGTCTAGGGTTTCTTGCTCTTTTTTTTTTAAAACACTAACCCATGCATACATTATATAGCACAAGGAAAAGAAAGGAAAAGGGTGGTGGTGGGGGGGGGTTTGGGTGAGTAACTTGGGCCTCAAGTTTAGGCTAGTTCCTTGGGCCGCAAGGAGGTGAGGTCGACACGTTTCGTGGTTCGGTTCGGTTCGGCTATTTATTATATATATTTATAAAACTAATAATCGCGAAATCAAAACGTGATATAATAATTCACAAAATTCACAAACGTCTAATAACACATAGCATGTAATTTACCCAATGCATTCAAAAGTTAGCGTAGTTATTGCGAGCGTGTAATTAAATTCTCCGAATCAATTTAGCGTAGGAATGAATAACCGTGAAGTAGCGCATTTAAGATACCTGAAAAGCCGGGATGTCACAGCTTATTCCTCAAACCCAAATACTCCGTCCTTGCAGAAATGATCATGCTTAGAGCTCCCCGTCAAAACAATACCTACGTGCTGAATATGAAAAATGCCAAATCAAATGAGCAAATGATATGTCTTATTTTAAAAGTATTGAATCGGAATCACTGCTGTGGCACAGACGTTTGGGGCATGTGAACTTTAAAAACATAAATAAGCTTTCTAAATTAAATCTAGTAAGAGGTTTACCTTTGAAAGATTTCCTTTTTCTGAAAAATGCATCGCATGTGCCCAAGGAAAGCAACATAAAAAGCCTCATAAGTCCAAAGTAGTGAATACGATTTCCGCCCCACTGCAATTACTTCACATGGATCTTTTCGGCCCTATAAGCGTTAAAAGTTTAGATAAAAGCTCTTATTGTTTGGTAATTACAGATGATTTTTCAAGGTTCTCATGGGTGTATTTCCTTGAAGCTAAGAGTGAGACAGCTTCTGTTCTGAAAAGCTTCATCCCTATGATTGAAAACGTAATCAAGCAGAAGGTGAGATCCGTAAGAAGCGACAACGGTACAGAATTCAAGAATCATATGTTTGTCTCCTTCTGCGAAGAAAAATGAATTCGTCTTCAATACAGTGCTTCGTAAACTCCTCACAAAGTTAGCGGAACGCAAGAATAGAACTCTTATCGAAGCTGCTTGAACTATGCTTGTCGACTCCAAGCTTCCCATAATCTTCTGGGCTGAAGCGGTCAACACAACATGCTACGTTTTGAATCGTGTTCTCATTGTCAAACCTCATGGAAAGACAGCTTATGAACTACTTTTCAAAAGGAAGCCTCTGATAGATTTCTTAAGACCGTTCGGATGCTCATGCACACTTCTCAACACTGAAGATAATCTCATCAAGTTTGAAGCGGTAGGTGACATGCTACTTCATGGGCTACTCATCCTCTCAAAAGGCGTATCGAGTCTACAACAAACGAATAAAGATGGTGATTGAATAGTATTACGTCGATTTTCAAGAAGGAACTCCACTAACACTCGAAGCGCTCCAAATTGGTTTTATGACGTAGACATTGTAACACTTTCGACATTGCTGAACCCGTCACTGAATCCGAACCTGCAGAATCCACTCCATTGGAGCCATTGTTTGATCCTTCAGACATTGGTTTCACTCCTTTTACAACCCGTTTCGCCCCTGCCTCTGCCTCTCCTACTCTTCCTGTTATCGAAGTAAATGGTGACACATCTGCTGAGAATGCATCCGCACATGATGATTCTTTTTCACAGCAGGCTGTGGATGAACCTCCTAAAGAAGACGAAACTCCAATTATCTACGTCGATGAACATTTCTCTAATCTGCCTCAACAAGTGGAAACTCACACCAATGCAGGATACAAGACCAATCGAAACCATCCAATTGAAAATGTCATCGGTTCTATTGAAGATGGAGTTCGAACACACGAACAAACACATACCATCAACACAGGACTGTATGCAGCTTTCCTCTCGTAGTCTGTACCAAGAGATATCGAAGAAGCAATTCAAGACTCCAGCTGGGTACAAGAAATGCAAGAAGATTTAGCCCAATTTCGGAAACTTAAAGTCTGGGAACTTGTTGATTTAGCAGATGGAAAGTATCCAATTGGTACCAAGTGGGTGTTTCGAAACAAGATGGACGATCATGGTGTAGTTATAAAAAAGTAAGGCAAGATTATTAGTTCAAGGTTTTCGGCAGGAGGAGGGGATTGACTATGAGGAAGTTTTTGCACCGGTTGCACACTTAGAAGCTATCAGAATCTTCTTAGCCTACGCTTCATTCAAAAACATTAAGGTGTTTCAGATGGATGTAAAGAGTGCATTTCTATATGGGAAAGTGAAAGAAGAAGTCTATATCTGTCAACCTCCAGGTTTTGAAG
This sequence comes from Scalesia atractyloides, assembly GCA_947069175.1. Taxonomy (NCBI): domain Eukaryota; kingdom Viridiplantae; phylum Streptophyta; class Magnoliopsida; order Asterales; family Asteraceae; genus Scalesia; species Scalesia atractyloides. The sequence goes on from CAMTDV010000020.1 coordinate 59,451,140, forward strand.
ATCCTCACTTCCCCGCGAAGTACTATAAGCTTGACAAAGCTCTCTATGGTCTTCACCAAGCTCATCGAGCATGGTAGAGACTTTGTCAACATATCTTCTAGGAATATGGGTACTCAAGAGGGAAAACTGATATGACTCTTTTCACAAAGCGGATTGGAGATGACATGATGCTGGTGCAGATCTACGTAGACGATATCATCTTTGGGTCGACTGATGAAGCTCTTTGCAGGGAGTTCGAGCAAGTAATGAAGGAAAAATTCGAGATGAGCATGATGGGAGAACTTACGTTTTTCTTGGGATTAGAAGTGAAGCAAAGAGAAGATGACATACTCATTCATCAGGCTAAGTATATCAGAGATATTCTATCCAAGTACAATATGAATGATTGCAAATCTGCCAACACTCCCTTCGCTACTCAGACGGAACTTACTTCGGATCTTCAAGGAAAACCTGTGAATATATCATTCTATCCTTCAATGATAGGCTCGTTAATGTATTTGACCGTAAGTAGGCCTGACATTATGTGGGCTGTTTGTCTCTGTGCGCGATTTTAGACGGATCCGAAAGAATCTCATGAAGCTGTTGTCAAAAGAATCTTTCGCTATCTAAAAGGAACTCCCAAGCTTGGTTTGAGGTATCCTAAGGATAGTAATTTTGATTTAATTGCTTACTCTGACAGTGATCATGCAGGTTGTAAAGTTGACAGAAAGTCCGTCTCAGGAGGATGTCCATTTTTAGGAAATCGTCTCATTTCATGGCAAAGCAAAAAGCAGACAATAGTCTCCACATCAACTGCTCAAGCTGAATACACGGCAGCTTACAGTTGTTGTTCTCAAGTTCTCTGGATACAAAATCAGTTGTTGGATTATGGAATCAACGTTATGAAGACTCCTATATTCATCAACAACGAAGTGTGTCTTGGAATTGTGAAGAACCCTATCCACCACCCAGAACTAAACACATCGAAATTCGCATTCATGCGATCAAAGATGCGTATGAGAAAGGGTATATTCAAGTGGTGTCTGTGGATACGATGCAACAAAAAACTGATATATTTACGAAAGGCTTCGATAAAACTCGCTTCAACCAGTTGGTAACCTGGTTGGAGATGGTCAATTTCCTTGAGTGGAAGTGATTAAAAAATGGTTTTCATAATAAATAAAATGTGCCCATCAAAAAGATTTTCTGCAAATTTAAAATTTCTTTTCAAGTAATGGATTCTCGAAAATAAAATTTTAAGGGGGGAAGTATTCGAGAAAATGTTGTTGAGACAGAATCCTTTATTTGACACCTGCATGAGAAATGATAGAAAAACCGCTGACACTTTGTTTGATCTTAAAACAGATAGAGATTAAGGCCTCAAGCAACGACGTGTCAGTAGATTCAGCAAAACCTTGAAGTAAACTGCGAATAGGAGGCGAATTCTAATGAACAAACAAGAATTCTAGATACCCGCAATGTTGTGCAACTTGCGGGTAACACGTTACGGCATATGACTTAATGGTCCTAACTCTTGCGTTGATAGATTGCCAAAGTCCGAGATTTTGGGTCTTTCTATTGACTAAGCAGTCGAGGATATTATAGTTGCTCTTTTGCCGCATCCAGATATATGCTGACCTAGACACAATTATGATATCTTTACAAAAGAGCCAATGCGGCCAAAACCCTACACAAATGAAGCTCTCATTGAGAATCATTCAAGTTCTTAAATCGTATCGTATTTGGTATCTGTCATAGCCCTCGTTAGACTTTGGTCTTTTGTTGTACGGAAGTATTGACCTGAACACCAATTGTCTAACGTTGAAATTTCAAAAATGAATGAGGTCAATATACTCACCTGCTATGAGGAATCTTTGCGCATATCTTGATCGCGAGGGTATGTCCTGATGTTGGACTCACGGGCACAACATTCTGACAGTTCAGTATGAGTGGGGAACATCGAATTTCTTGTCAATATTACTGCAACATGATAAAAGGCTCTCCGATCGCATGTTGAAAGATAGGTGCATGGATTTAAGAGGACCAACAACTGACAGTTTTCTTGTGCCTTGATTATTCAAAATATCTAATATTTTATCTCAAACTAACGAAGTGTTGCCAATATGATCTTCTGCAGGTAAGTCACAGGATCCGAATTTGTAAGCTTAAGTTTTATGAGAAAAAGGAAGCTTCTGTGTCCTAAAAATAATTTTCAGAATTCAAATTGCATTTTTCATTTTTTTTCTTAAACTTATTTTAAGTTTTGCTCTATTTTTAAAAGGGGGCACATTTTTCAAGCAAAGAAATTTTCGAGCGTATTTGTTTCTAAGATTTCTTAAGTTTGAAGATATCTCACAAACCAAACAACGCGGTGTATTTACCGTTCCAGCGTATTTAATAAATACGCTGGAAAGCAAATACGTATATATATTTCAGTTTGTTCTTTATGTAAATATTTTCAAAAACATTCAAACATCATCTTCTTCTTTTCATCCGAGTCCCACTTATTTCAATCAAACCTCATCTGATAATCTGATAGAAGTCTGCTAAAATCGATTCGGTATGACTTTGGCTTTCAAATGTTGATTGTTTGTTGATGTTATGCATCGATTTCAAATGTTGTTGTATTATATATAAACACTTGGATCTGGTTACATCCGGTTTTCATGGGTTTATCAAGAAAAACTTGAAGCCAGCGTATTTATTTTGAATGCAGCGTAGATAATTTGAATGTGGCGTAATTATCTCAAACTCTTGTGTCAGCGGATTTAAGTCTTGAATGTGAGTTCAAGAAACCGGCGTAATTGACAATTACGCCGGTTAACCAGCGTAGATAATCATCTTCGCTGGACACGTTCTCGAGTCAAAGTCTAAATCCGCAACATTTGTGCAGCGTAATTAATCATAATTCGGCGTAGTTGTCTCTGAGTCTCGCGTGTACAGTTGTGTGTCCAGCGAAATTGGTCTAGCATATATAATAGCGGTTGTATAAAATTCATTTTAGATTTCTTTTCTGTTTTTATTTATAATCCAAATATATTTTATATATAAATTAATATGTATATATTTTTTTGTTATTTTAATTTTGTTATTACTGTATATTTATATATATATATATATATATTATATATACTTATATATATATGTATATAAATCTAACTTGACTCGTTTTCAATTTCAGAAATGGTGAAGGAAATCATTTGGGATAAAACACGAAAGCACAATCAGCCATGCAAGTTGGTCTCACCTCCAAGTGATTTCGAAGATGTAGCGGAGTGGATAAACTCAAGCAGGATCAGCTATGCTATTCAAGCCGATCCGATCATCTACAACATCCACATTGAAGACTTTTGGAAAACAGCCAATGTGTCAACAGTCAACGAAGTTAAAAGAATCACGCTATAGTGAGGAACAAGAAGATCTTAGTAATAGAAAAAAATGTACGTAGAGTCCTCAGTCTTGGAGACAAGCATAGTGATCCACTCAGAGTTAAGAAGGATTACATCCTCGATGGCTTTAAAGGGATGAGGTATGTTGGAGACTTCAGAGAGAAAAATGAGATCAAAAGAAAGGGCATTACAAAGGACTGGAGATTCATTCTTCATGTATTTGTTATGAGCTTGGCACACAGAAAGGGAGGATATGATGGCTTGAACTTAGAATGGTCTGCTGCTATGCTCAACCTTTGCACAAAACAGCCATTCAATATCTCGAGTCTTATCTTTTACTGCATGGTTGATAACACAAATTCCTCCACATGGGCCATGTACCCATGGTTTGTTCAGCTCCTCATCAACGACTAGCATTCGAATCTCCCTCAAGATGGCGACCTAGACAAGTTTCAGTTGCCTACATGTCGTCAGATTACAGAACTAAAAACTGAAGAACGGGTGCTGCTGCATCAGTGGATGTATAGGGAAGAAAGATATCCTGTTGTGAAAGCAGCCTATGAGAAATACAGAGAACGTGTAAAAAGAAAGAGACAAGGAGATGTTGAGGAGGAAGTGGATGAGGAAGAAGAGGAAACTGAGCAGCTAATTCGAAAGAATAAAGGAAAGCAACTTGTGAAAGAAGGGGACTCATCAAAGAAACAAAAAGATACCCCTTCTCAAGAACGTTTAATGGAAAGCAGCTTTAGGGCCAGAGGCACAAGAGAACATCGTGAACATATTGAAAATCTTCGTGCAATTCACAAAGCAGAAGAAAGAGAGAAAAGAGAAGCTATAAGAAAGAGGTGACATATGACATAATCTGAAACGCCAGTGACGGTCACTACCGAGCAGGAACAATTAGATGAGTTTGTTAATCAATTGATTGTTGATAAAGAAGCTCCCAGTTTATCTCCCCCTCAGAAGTGAAAGAAAACAGGGGAAGGGCCGTCGACAGAAGCACAACCAAAGAAGATGCCCCAAGAAGCTCCTCGCAGACCGCGTCCATTTCAGGATCTGTACGATAAGCTGGCAAAAGATATTGATTGGGAAAGGCCCAGCTCAGGAGATCTGTATGTTGAAACATCAGGTAAGCAACACGAACGTAATTCGTGAAAAGCTGAGGGAGCAAAGAAAGAAAACAAAGAGCTCCATGCATATATCAAAGAACAAACGAGATTTGTGAGATTTCAGCAGGCTGGAATGGAAAAGATGTACCGTATGATCAGAGAGCTCTGCACCAAAGCAGACATACAACCGATATTCTAATCCACATATATCTTTGATTATGAGAATGTAAGTCCCGTAATCCAGATCTAACACTGATATCACACGATCACCAAGGATGGGCAGAATCCAAACTTGATGATCTTCAAAGAAAACCCAAAATGATGAAGAACTATACAAATTCACTTTAACACCTTGCACACGATTCTATTACTTGAACAAGCAAAATCGTCTGGTACAAGATGGAGGTTCTCTACAGAAAACCTAAAAGTCTTCAAAAGTCTAACCCTAAGAAATGACATAAGCCTAGCTTATATACCTAGGGTAAGGCATAACCCTAATGGGCTTGCCTGGCCCACATGGCCTATGACATGCCGAATTGACCAATAAAGGTCCAAAACTAATACAAACTAACCTAGTTAAACCCAGTTAACTACCCTAGATCGTTACATATATTTGATGCTTCAGTCTCACAGTTCTAGGAACTAACAATCTCCCCCTCGACTGATGCATCAAATTGTCTTCATAGTGCAAATTCAGCAACGTCTTCAACAGAGACTATGGTTGTCGCTATGCTGTAAGTGTTGTGGAAGTCAGTCTCATGCTTCTTAGACCTCATACATCAATGAACTCTCAACACTGAGTATTTTTCTTCTGCTCTTGTGGTTAGCTTCATATCAGGATCTTGATCAGCTTTGCTTGAAACATCTTTGTCAAAACGAATGTGAGAGGAGGAACCTCAGCAGCTCTTTTCTTCTTCAATTTTATGCTTCCAAGCAAGCAGGTTCACAGGTACTTCTTCAAATGTACTATCACTGTCAGACGATGACTGGCATCTGGTTCTTCTGACTCAGGTACACTTTGCTGTTGTGATGCTTCATGCTTTGTCGGCAACTAACAGCATCTCAATTTCAGCAACCCTTGTTTCTTGATCTAAATCAAGATCTGCACAATTCTCAGAAATATATAAGCAAACATTCTTATGCAACAGGGAGAGTACCGCATGAACACTTGGTACATCCAAGTACTTGTACTCGGATCAAAATTCAAATTTCTTTCATCTTTAGATGATTAGTCAAGTCTTCAAGAACGGTTAATAATTTTTAATAAAACAAATAAAGCACTCTAATTTTGGATTTTTGAATTTTCTATTTTTTTCTAATTTTAATTTTTAAACATATAAACAGAAACACAAATAAACAAAGAAACTAACTCAATAGTTACAACTATACAACTACAATGGGATCAAAATCATTTTCAGGCGGACCAAGGAACATTTTTTAGTGCGAACTTCTTCAGACTGATCTAAGTGATTGCCAATATGTTTGTCCACTTAAACTTTAACGATCAACATTGATTTTTCAACTTCGTGATATGCTTAAGATAGTATTATACTATAATACTCGTGTGTCCCATACCATGATATACCCCGCGATCAAGGTAAGCACAACGATTCATCGTAGCCGGTGAGTATACTGCGATCATCCTTTATCTTTTACAACGTCAGACTATTGGTGAACAGGTCAGTACTTCCGTATAGCAGAGAGACCAATAGTTTCTGACGAGGGTTAGGCATATACCTTATGTGGTATGTTTGACTTTTCAAGCACATGGAATTTTCTCGTGATGAGATTTCCTTTCTTTAAAGGTTTTGGCCTTTTTATTTTGGCTCTTTTAAGAATATCCTGACTGTGCTTAGGTCTGCATATAATCTGGATGCAACAGAAGGGCAGCCAAGATATTCCCAGATGACTCAACAACATAAAGACCCGAAACCTCAGATGTTGGCTATCTATCAACGCAAGATTTAAGACCATGAAATTATACGCCGATGGTGTGTTACCCACAAGATATGTTTTAATCCTTAGTATTTTTAATCACTTTGAGCGTAAGCTTACCGACATATCAAATTAGATCCAAGTCTTTTAGCTGAAAAGACTAGGATCTAATGTGATATGTCGGTAGGCTTACGCTCTGATACCAATTGTAAGTCCCGTAAATGGATCAAACAGGTATCACTAACCTAATCAATAGCGGAAATTATGATTAGGAAGAAGAACAACTTGAATAAATTCAATGATTTTAACTTGCATACACCAAAGATGTCAGATACAAGTTTTTGCTTTCAACTCTCTTCTTCAGATTCATGCATTCTAGTATAGTTATGATTATATGGTGGAGGCGCCCTATTGTACCCAAGGCCTTTAGTAAAGTTCTTTTGATAATTAAGCTAGAGGTCACATAAGTCCTTGAATAGTTTACTGGAAGTTTCAAATTTCTTAATGTTTATTTCATTTTCGTGAAGCTTCCCTGTCAAGGAATTCAGCTTGGCTAAAGTTGCTTGAAGTTCTACATCCTTTTCAGCTAGTTTTAGCTTGTAGTCGTAGACCCAACATTGATATTGGTTCAAGTCTAGCTTTAGCTGAGCCACATCCTATTTCTGAGCTTCGACCTTCTCCATAAGAAGCTTGTTCTTATGTTTAAGGGCGATGTTCTGTGACGCAGCTTGTTGATATTCAGCCACAAGAGTTGAATTGTGGGTGCACATTTGTGATAATTTAAAACGACAACTATGAGTATTCGATTTACCATTTTTGAAAGATCGGGTGTCTCAGTTGTCTGCGCCATCATGCAGTGGTTGCTATTCTTGGATAGATTCAAGGTTTCCATTTGAGCTGCAGCATCTGGCCAGTTGAAACCCTCATGCTGTTGGGCCACCAGTGCTATGGACTTCCGCCTGAGCTGCTTGATGGACTCCTAGATGACTTTGAAGGAGAGACGGGAAACAGCTGTCTTTCACTGTTCTGTATATCAGCAACCCTGGATGATACATACCCTGACGGTGGCTTCTTGCATTCCCTAGCGAAATGCCCCGGTTCGTGAGATCGGTAACATCTAAGAAGCAACTTGGACAAAAAGTTTGTCCTTTGTGAGACCAGTCTTCAAGTTTGACAAGGGTTACCTTCCATACTTTTTCTGAAACTTGTTGACCCGAAAAGCAGCCAATGCTAAATTCCAAGAGACATCAATCTCATCCAGGTCCTCCTCAATGATCTGATCAACTTCTGTTGGAAGAATAGATGGATGGGTCAGATCACCTGCTAGGAAGGCATTTAAGCTTTTAATCATTGATGTAGCAATAGCCAGTTTCTCTTCGTTTTCCATAGTGAGAAACACAGAGTTGGGCGCGAGTTGAGCAGTTCCAGGGACTGGTGCAGCAGTTTGAGGAATGATGCCTTGTTGCACTATTTGAGGAGTTGCAAGACTGAAGACCATGTTAGGATACTGAGCATGGTTCTATGTGTGAACTTGAGCAGCTGAAACCATTGTAGGATTTGGAGATTGAAAACCATACACATACTGAGTGTTCTGAGGCGTGGCAATAGGACTGTAAACGACATTTGATCCACCCGGTGCTTGTGCATTTCCTTGCAGAGAACTATAGACGAGATTATGTTCTTTGTCTTTTTGATCATGCCATGTCATCCCTGTGGCCATCAAACTGCTTTGATGGTTGATCTCCTTCTGCTTATTGTCGATTTCACATGATTTGACAGTAGCAATCATCTCAGTGAGAGTGACATCATTTAAGTTCTTTGTCTTTTTGATCATGCCCACCTCTGCATCCCATCTCTTGGGCAGTGAATTTAATAACTGTCGGTTCATGGCGTTGTTGGTGAGGGTGATCTTAGCTTAAATCATCTGGGAAACCAGCTTGACATAGCGACGTATCTGGTTTTTGATGGTTTCCCCATATATGTGATTGAACGAGCTGAATTGCTGATTCAGCTGAGTCACCCTACTTGCTTTCATGTCGGCATTTCCTTGGTAGAGATTTTGCAACTCACACCAAACCTCCTTTGCATTTTTACGGTTTCTGACCGCGATAGAAATATCAGGTCCTAGAGCCATGGTTAGAGTTGCAGAAGCCTTCTCATCTTCCTCTATGGTCTTGATGTCCTCTAGAGTCCATAGGTGCATGGGCTTGGGAATTTTCGTTTCAGGATCTTGCTCTGTGCTGTACACTATGGTTCTTGGACCATTCATGATGCATCTCCACACGCCAAGTTCTTTTGCCTTGCAGAACTATTCGAAGCGGAACTTCCACTCGTAGTATTCATCTCTGTATAATAAACGTGGCACTTTGGTGGAAGTGCCAATCACCTGATCCAGCTCTTGGTGGAGGGCTAAAGTTTGCGATTGCAGGGCAGCCAATGTGGCATTTGTTAGGTCTTGTGCGGTCATGAATCCAGCCATTGAAATTAAACTAATTAAAAGTTTACCAAATTGATTTAAAGTTTAATTAATTTTAAGTGTTTCTGGTAAACACTACTGAATCCGAAAAGGTCAATTCTATAGTCAAAGATGGTCAACCCGGAAAGATTTTCCGAAATGGCAATCCTGAAGTCAAAGTTGGTCAACCCAGATAGATATTCCAAATTAAAGAGTAATCCGGACTAAAGAATCCGAAATGAACAATCCGGATTATTGAATCCGAGTTGAAGATCCGAAATAGAAAACCCGAGACTAAATCCGAAATAAGAAGACCGAAATGTAGATCCGAAATCCAAATCCGAAATGGAGAATCCGAGATGTAGATCCGGAATAATCAACTCTGAATTTAAATCCGGAATCAAGAATCCGGAATGGAGAATCCGAAATGCCTGTTTTATCTACTGAAAATCCGGAACAGTGATCCAATCCGTAACAGTGACCCCGCCTTTTCTGCAACTGAATTCCGAGATTCAAGGAATTCAAATACCGCAACAGTAACTCGGACTACAATCCGGAACAAGCAATAGTCCGGGATCAATCCGAGATGGACGATCTCCTTTGTGTTCTTCGGAATCCGGAACAGTGGTTAATCTGAATTGTGAGAACCTTCTTCGTGCTTTTCGGAATTTGGAACAATACCAGATCTGAATACTTCACAAGTTCTTTGAGTTCTTCAGCAGAAACCGAACAAAATCGTGTAATATCAGATCTGAGCCTGGAAAACAGGTTCAACAGGCTCTGATACCACTTGTAAGTCCCGTAATCCGGATCTAACACTGATATCACACGATCACCAAGGATGGGCAGAATCCAAACTTGATGATCGTCAAAGAAAAACCAAAATGATGAAGAACTATATGAATTCACTTTAACACCTTGCACACGATTCTATTACTTGAACAAGCAAAATCGTCTGGTACAAGATGGAGGTTCTATAGAGAAAACCTAAAAGTCTTCAAAAGTCTAACCCTAAGAAATGACATAAGCCTAGCTTATATACCTAGGGTAAGGCATAACCCTAATGGGCTTGCCTGGCCCATATGGCCTATGACATGCCCAAATGACCTATAAAGGTCCAAAACTAATACAAACTAACCTAGTTAAACCCAGTTAACTACCATAGATCGTTACATATATTTGATGCTTCCGTCTCATAGTTCTAGGACCTAACAGAGAAGTTCAAGGTTGAAGAAGAAAGAAAAAAGGCTAAGGATGCAGAAAAGAAGAAAAAGCATTTAGAATCTGCGGTAAACGTCACTGTAGATGACGAAAGTGACGAAGAGGAAGTGGACAGAGATGAGATGCCAGCTCAATTTGTTGAGTGGGGTTTGGAAGAAGATATCGTTTATGAAACTAAGGATGGTGACTCGGTAACTCCAATGCATCCAGAGTGGTTCAGGAAAGAAAGAGAAAAACTTCCAGACTTCTACAGGTGGCCACTGTTGAAAAATCTGAAGTTATCGATAGAATAATAAGCTGGAAGTACTGTAATCTCAAAGGGATGTTCATTGTGAAGAGACGAGGTGGAGTCATTCAGCACTTCAAGACCGGAGCTGATATGAAAAGCCTTCCAAGATGGATATTCGGGAACTGGGCAGGCTAGACTTGATAAACCCAACCAACAGTAGCATCAGAGCTGACTTTGAAAGACTTATTTTGAGAGAATGCAATCGGGGTTTCACAGTTTTCAAGCCACAACGACCCCGAAGAAGAGTGTCCAAGACCACAAAAGATCCTATCACCGGAAAGGGAATGGTTACATAGGTCATCGATCCTGCTAAGGTTGAAACGAGAGTCAAAATCCCACAAGAATAGCCCGTCATGCTTACAAATTTCAAGAAATGGTTCTACGACAGGAAGACGGGAGAAGCAGTGATCAGATTGGTCTCTAATGAAGATATTTGCATTTTAGACCCGATGGATGTCTTCATGTTCTGTCTTTCCGATCTTAACATTCTCTATGGCCACAAAATCCACATTGGAGTCGGAAATGAGTACAGAGAAGAAGGAATGTTATTTCAAAGGGCGGTGGAGCGGGCTAGAGAAAGAAAGATAGAGATGATGGACATTGTAATCAGAATCGAGAAGCAGAAAGAAAAGGAGGAGGCAAGAAAAAGGAAAAGAAAGCACAGGTCATCATCCCAACAGAAAGCTCTCTCACCATCTCAAGCTGCATCTTAATCTCAAACTCCAGTTTCATCCACATATGAAGCCACTACGGAGTTCCAACAAACCTCAAGTGAAGCTTTTGTTAATCCAAGTTCTGAAGCAACAATTGAAGCAACAACCGACCAACCTACCAATCAAGCTGCGCAAGAAAAAGATCCAGGATCAGCCGCAGACCTGAAGCTCTGAAACAAGATTGAAGAAACTTAAGCATGCAATGGTCTACGGGGGATATTGTTAGAACATTTTGAGACACTCGGTACTTGATTATCCATAGTTTGAGCTGGTTTGTAATAGTTAGACAATCTAGAAGGTTCAAAAGTGCAATTATATGAAAGTCATATGTTGGCGGCGTATTTAATAACCCAGCGTATTTGTTAAATACGCCGGTAGTCACTCGGTATATATAGATGCTTCAATGAATGTATAGTCCAAGTTTCTTGGACAGATTTTGGTGATTCTCTTGTGTTGTGATTCTTGTTATTGTGCTTACATCCGAATATCCAGGTGCTGTTATTGATTACCTCTTTTTGGGATATCATATACAACACTAGTTGTTTGATCCATTCAAGAATCTCATCTTCATGGTTTGGTTTTTCTTAACTGTTACACATTCAAATAACTAATCTATAGTTTTTGGGTGATAACAATCAACACTGTGATCTGAATCTGTTTTGGGACTCACAAATTGATTTCTTGACTTTTTAACTATTATGAAAATATAACAATTAACTATTTGAATTGATAAAGAACAATAATTAATGAAGGTTGCTTAAATTAAGTATCCACTAACAAACATATGACAACATTTGAGGAAAACTAATGGTGATGCAAGATCTAGATTCAACTAAGTTTCCATTCAAGGTTTCCTCGTTTTATAAATCTTGGGAAAATTATAATGAAATAATAATTTAATCACCTAAGATTCATTCTTTTAAGCTTCACTTGCTAAGTTGATGTTAATCTTTAAATATGAGTTAATTGTTTGTCAAAACTCCTAACTCTACAAATTAAGGAAAACTAACATGAACAACACATTAATCACCCTAACATGGTTTCATGTAAATGATATCTTCAACAAGTTCTTGACATGAATCACAAGCATGGTCATGCTAGATTACAACCTTGGCCTAAATCATCAATCCAAACATGAACACAAACTATGGAAACCATATAAACATTCATATGATCTTTCCAAATCCAAATGTAAGAATTAATACTCATATTCAAATCATCATTCTAACATGTTAGCAATTACCATTCCTAGTTTCATGCTATGAATCAAATCAACAAACTAATAAGATTCAATAATCATAATCTCTACATGGGCTTTCCAACACTACATGTAAATATTTATGATCAAACATTCAAGAATAATGACTTTAAACATGAACATGCATTCCAAGAACAAGATCAAATATCATCATGAAGATTAACATACAACAATCACCACATCTATTTCCATGTTGTCAAGTGTTCATTAGCTTCAACCAAATTCAAGCAACACAAATGTGTAGCCTAGAACGCTCATGATAACTAAGACAAATGTAAAGTAATATGGATTGTGCATGAATAACAAGTGAATACTAGAGTTTAAGACAAGATAATTAGTAAAATGAGTTGAATATTAAGTGATAAAATGTCCTAAAGGCTTCTTCTTCAATCTCCAAGCTTGCAAGATCAGCTTTTTGAGAGAGAAATTCACCCAAATGCTCCAACTCTCCTTCAAATGAGCCGAATTCACGTATTTAAGCTACTGGGCATTTGGCACGACCGTGCCACCTTTTTGCACGGTCGTGCTTGGTAAGTGGTAGGTGCCTTTCTGAGTTGTTGACCAAGTTTGATGCCAAATCCGGAAAGATCCTGCTAAAATTTCCCCAAGGTGGCACGACCATGCCAACGTGTGGCACGGTCGTGCTTATCGATACCGTACTCGGAAATGACTAAGTTGATCTCGAAAACTAGCTGATCAGGACTTGTGATTGCACGCGCACGGTCGTGCTTGGGGTTGGCATGATCGTGCCAAGTGTTGGACTGGCTTGGTTTGTGCAGACTGACGATAGTGCTGGCGATAGTGCCGGCTTCTGAATGCTTGGCACAGTCGTGCCATGGGTTGGCACGGTCGTGCCATGGGTTGGCACGGTCGTGCCATATCTGGCAGTTTGGCTGAAATGTTCTGTTTTTGCTCCAATTTGCTCCAAAAGCCTTTGTTTCTTCACCAGGCCGAAGCCCGGACCTTATTTTCACAAACAACTCAAATGAGTATCAAGATCAATGAAAACACAAGGAATTTCCACATTAATGGGGAATATTTGACGTTTAAAAGATGTATAAATTCTTATACATCAGTGGCCTAACTTTAAGGGTGACATTGCTAATTATGTCGGAAAATGCCTTACTTGCGCCAAGGTTAAGGCGGAATACCAGAAGCCTTCAGGACTACTGCAACAACCTAAAATTCCTGTATGGAAATGGAAACATATTTCAATGGATTTTATTACTAAGTTACCCAGGACCTCGAGAGGTCATGATATGATTTGGGTTATCTTTGACCGACTTACGAAGTCTGCACACTTCTTATCTATACATGAGAAGGATAGCACGGAGAAATTGGCGGAGATATACCTCAATAGCATGGGATGGAGTTCCTATTTCTATCGTATGGATCGAGACGGTCAATTTGTGTCAAGGATTTGGCAATCTTTCCAAAAGGCCTTTGGATCGCGACTGGATCTTAGTACGACCTTTCACCCTCAAACGGATGACCAAAGTGAACGGACGATACAAACTTTGGAGGATATGTTATGTGCTTGTGTGATGGATTTGGGTGGAAACTGGGATACACACTTACCCTTAGTGGAGTTCTCATATAATAACAACTATAACACTAGTATACAGGCCGCCCCGTTTGAAGCTCTATATGGACGAAAATGTCGGTCACCGCTATGTTGGGCGAAGACCGGAGACAAACAACTCATTGGTCCAGAATTAGTTCAGGAGACTACAGACAAAATATTTCAAATACGTGACCGTATCAAGGCGGCTCGTGACCGACAAAAGAGCTATGCCGACAAACAACAAAAACCACGATCCTTTGAAGTCGGAGACAAAGTGTTATTGAAAGTCTCGCCTTGGAAAGGCGTAGCAAGATTTGGTAAACCTAGAAAGTTGAACCCACGCTATATTGGACCATTCAAAATCTTGGAAAAGATTGGAACCGTAGCTTATAAGTTGAAATTACCGGATGAACTCAGTAGCGTACACGACATATTCCATGTATCGAATTTAAAGAAAAGTCCTACTCAAGAAACGGTTATCATTCCAGCAGATGAGATTCACATTGATGAAAAACTCCATTTTACTGAAGAACCCGTTGAGGTTATGGACTGGAAGGTCCACAAGACACAGAGAAGTCGTATTAAACTGGTTAAAGTTCGTTGGAATTCACGCCACGGCCCTGAGTATACGTGGCAACATGAGGACCAGATCATCTCCACGTACCCGCATTTGTTCCAAGGCTCCCTTACAAATAAGAAAACGGCTTGAATTTTGGGACGAAATTCTTTTAACGGGGGGAGAATGTGACAACCGGCAAAATAATGGTCAATTCCGTACAACTTAACAACTTGATTATATAATTTATTGCGTTCGTTAAAATTTAATTAATGCATGATTAGGTCGCTTAAAGTCTAGCAATCATAGGACATGGTTATTTATTCCAAACAACATTGTTACATTCTTCACGTTGCAAGAAAACAACAAACTATGTCCAAATATGTTGGCAAAATGCTGAAAACACTATTCACCGGAACACACTATTCATGTCAGCAAGTTTCCAAAAACTGTAGGAACAAGCAACAAATGGCATGAAAGAATTTATGGTTGAAATACAAATAAAAACCCCTAATTAGGGACACTAAATGCAAAGACACAATAACTTTACAGAAATACACATCAATAGAATTCGTCCGAATCGTGCTAAAATATAACAAAGTAAATTGTCCGAAATGCCAAAGTGCAACATTTTACGTGTCGTAGGACTCATAAATAATGTTATGCACCCTAAATAAGCTTGGGGATATCAACGGAATATCCTAAACATAAACTCCCGGTGTTACACCGCAACTTGTACACATTACCCAAATTCGAGCCGCTAGGCGAACAAATTATATTCCTACCATTTAATTGCCAAACTAAAAAGCTAGCGAACTAGGTAGTTATATTTTGAAGTCATAAACGCCTTAAATAAACGTCATGACGTCGATGGTACAATAAATCCATTGTTCCCGGTATTATATTACAACTTTTATATAACACCCGATGTCGAATCGACGAGCGAACTAGTGGCATTTTTACCATCCAAAATCAACACCCACTAAATTAGTGAACTAGTTAAACTTTATTTAAAACCCTAACTACCATTGATACCCTAATTAATCCCTAATTAACTTAATGGCTAAAATATCTACAAGTTTAACAATATGTGCACTTGGTTTTTATGTAAAAAATAATATATTAATCTAATACCCCCCATTGACGGTTTGGGTGGGCCCCATGGACACTCCAATTGCTTGTTGTATGATGAAGGTAAGTATGAAGAGTATGGGGAGCTAGATATGTTGTTGACTTTGGGAAAACAAGAACATTATAACCATCATCTCACCACACCTTCCGTCAACATTCATCCCTTAAAAAAATCAAATCTTTCTCTTGCCCCCTTCTACCTTACGACTGCCAACAACCCTTTCAACCTCCCATTTCTAAATTTTAAACACTTAATTATAAGCCTCTAAAGCCTCACTTAAGATGATCTAAGGAGTGTTGAAGCATGGAGGGTCATCAGGGATATTTTGGAGCTCTTATTCTATTTTAACCTTCATCTTAAGCTCTTGCAAAATTGTAAGATCTCATTACACTCTTTTAAGCTTGTTACATTATATAGATTTTGAAAGTACATGTTGATCATCTTAAATCTTAAAGAAAATAAAAGCTTAAACCCTAATCATAACATAAAAAGTCTACTAATGTGATATATTTTGTGTTGATCATGTTGCTTAGTACTAGTTAGCTTATATATTTTTGCTGATTATGCTAAAGTAGGTTGTTTAAGTAAACAAAAATGATGATTCAAACATATTAATGTTTGAATCAAGAAAAGATCATCTATCCCATGATCCATGAACTTTACTACAAAAATAAAAGTGATTTTTAACATTTTATAACTTTAATGCAAATTAAAAATCATGATTTACACTAAGATAGTTTTAAAAGTGTGTTATTTAAAGTTGTTTAAATATAAGAATAAGATTAGTGTGCTAAATATGATGGTTTAAGTGATTTTGCTAAATGATATAAAGGTATCATCATATATATATATCTTAAAAAGTGTGACTAGAAAAATATATAAAGTTCATGGAGCATGAGCATATTCATGTGCAAATTATACATGCAAAGTTGATAGTTAGAAACTTGATTAGAAATTGATTGAAATTAAGGAATTTAAACATGCTTAAAATACGTTTTAAAAACGTGGAAAACGCATAGTTTAGAGGAAACTATGGCGAAATTTTTCTAAAATCTAATCGCGATTAAAGTACGATTAACGGGGTGATTAATGGGACTAAACGCGATTAGTGACCTTAATCGGTAATTAAGAAAGTTAATAAAAAGGGTTAAGCCCTAATCTTACAAGAACATTTGTAAACACTTATATATATTTATAAGTTAAAAAGAGTTGTAAAAATGAGAAATGGATATTTTATAAGTAAAAAATATTCTTAAATAAAAATATATATATGTTTAAAATACACCAACTTATGTGTATAAATACTTATACAATTATGTGTATGTATTAGAAGTTAGAAAGAATACTAACTAAAATACAAATACACTACACAAACAATCTCCAAAAACGCGGACGACGAACAACCGGACATTGGGCAAATCATTACATAACCTTATATTACGGATAAAATATATATACATAAAACCAAAAGCCGACATGAATTATTAGACAAACGAACCAACGAAGTAAATGCGTAGCTAACCGCAACGGACGCCGCAACATTACGACGCGGAAAGGATACCTATCCCAGGCGATGCTTGGGCGTTTCGACAAGAAAATATATGACAATAAGTTCTGCGACGAACTCTAAAAATAATATACTTTTGGTTCAAAACCTACATATATCCCAACACTTAAAATTTCGGAAAGTATAAAACAAAGACTCACAAATTATACCATGTAAAGGTATATACGTATAAAATACACTCCAAGTACGCATACGATAAATACAAGTATACTTGGATTATGTAATGGGCTAGTAAAAGCTCACTAATATATATAATAAATTGGGCTATGCCTACTCATATATAAAATGGGCTAAGGACCAATGTAAAATAGATAACTTTGGGCTAAGCCCATTAACATGAAGAATGGACTAAGCCCAACATCATATAATACATTAGTCACTTACATAACTTTATTGGGTTAGGCCCATATACAATTCATTTGGGCTGGACCCATATACGCAAAAATACCAAATAATACGGTATACAAATAGGTATAAATACAATATAAATACAATATAAATACCAAATAATACGGTATACAAATACGTATAAATACAATATAAATACCAAATACTACGGTATACTAATATGCATAAATGCAGTATAAAATACGTATAAATACACAATAAATACCAAATAATACGGTATACTAATACGTATAAATACAACAAAAATACGTATAAATACAGTATAAAACACGTATAAATACGTTATAGAAATACGTAAGTACATAGCGATGTACTCACACACACAATTGTTAAGGTATACTCACGCAAAGAATAGTGTACAAATACATCAACGTACTTATGATGATAAAAATAAATATTTTTAACACTTATAATTATAAAAGGCATACAACGTGAGGAACAAATGCTCATACTTAAGCCGAACATGTCGTTACGAATGAATGAGGTCCATTAAACTCAAAGTTTTATATATATATATATATATATATTTTCAGAGAACATATATATAACACACATAACGAACGTAAGCCGTGCGAGGCACGGAGACTCTCATGGGCTAGGCCCACTCATACCGTGTGGATCACGGAGGCTCAAATGGGTTTGGCCCATTCTCACTTGTACGAGGCACAAAGACTCTTTTAGGCTAGGCCCACTTATACTCGTGCGAGGCATGAAGGCTCACCAAGGGCTAGGCCCGTTAATGAAACCATGTGTTTTATTTCCAAATATTTTTGTATTCAATAAAATCTTATATTTTATTGATGAGAATGCAAAAATGTCAATCGTTGCACAATTTCGATTATTTTCGTGTTCGTTAAAGCGTTTTACACATTTTTGCGAAACGCATAAGCGTACAACCGAATGAACCGACATCCACGGCATTTTCGGGCATAATCCAAGTTACGCATGTCTTAACACCTTTATATAACGTAATTATTAGGTTAAAGGGGTTAAAAATGGCAAACAAGTGAAAATACAAGTCCAAGGGCCAAAAATGTCAAAAAAATAATAAATATTTTTGCTTCTTCACCAAGTTTGCCACCTATCTCCAATTGACACCTAGCACTCACTTTGCCACACTCAATATGGTGCTGACGCATGTTAGGACACTAATCCACACTTGAGAACACTTGTCATCACCTCCTTAATCCTTAAATACTATAAATACCCCATGATTCTTCAATTTTTTCCACACCACCTCAAAAACACTTCAAAGCAAAGTGTGAAGTTCTTCTTTCTATCCTTCTTGAAGCTTGTTTCCAACCTTTGGAAGCCTCTTATCTTGAGTTCCGAAAGTGTTCTTCAACACGAGTAAGTACTCTTCCTAGTTCTTTCATTTTTTTAGCTATTTTGAGGTAAAAGTCGAATAGTTTGGTTTCCTGATTGACTTTTGGTTCTGACCATATTTGGTCAAGTCAGAGTTCAATTGAACTTTGAAACGTGATCGTAATCATGAAGGTTATAATCCCTAACGATTTCACCTTCTGATTACCACGTTTACTAGTCGAAGTGACGAGTCAAAGTTTCGGTAAAAAATGCGCATGATGTGCATTTTACAACGAAACTATTTTTGGGTATCAAAACACCAAGTTTTGATACCAAATCAGTTTTATTATTTTGACATATCTACTCGTCACTTCTAGTTTAGTGCTTATTTAAGATTGTAAGTCGAGCGGTCCTGACCACCACTTTGACTTTCGAATCCGACCCATTTGGTCAATCTTAGGATCCGACCAAACATATATTTGTGACCATAGTTGTACAGGGAATAAGCTACTGAGATTATACCTTATGGTCACATCGTTTGGTTAGTGTTATGATAAGTTACTTTTATGTTCTTAAAAAATGATGACCAAAATGCCCTTTTGCGCAAAAATCCATTTAAAACATGTGTAACCAAATTTTTATCATATAAACTGATATTATAACATTTTCAAAGATGTTTGGGGCATTTAAGACTTTCAAAGGACGATCACGCTTTTACGCTAATGACCTGTTAAAGTAGCATATACTACCTTAACTAGTCATAATGGGTCAAAAGCACTTAGGATCCTTTCCTAATCAGAATGTTAAGTTTGGTAAACCATATCACATGAGTTCCAACACTCGTTTGGTTTATAAGACTTTATTCTATCCGATCTCCCGTTTGTAGTCCGACACGCTAACATATTTATCTGACACACATTAGGACACGTTTGAGCTTTGTTTATTCGGTTGATCAAGAACACTTTCGCAATCCCAAGTGATTACATTGCCCCCCTCTTTTACATTTTCAAATGTTTTGGGGTGATTCATATGTGCCTATAATTATTTTCAAGATTTCAAAACAATATACATGGTTTACATATACAAAATGATTTTCAAAGTGAGTACATAGCCACCCCTCTTTTACATTTTCAAATGTTTTGGGGTGATTCATATGTGCCTATAATTATTTTCAAGATTTTAAAACAATATACATGGTTTATATATACAAAATGATTTTTAAAGTGGGTACATAGTTCCCCTCTTTTACGTTTTGTGAATGTTTTGGGGTGACTCATATGTGCTAAATCATTTTCAAGTTTTCAAAAACAATGTCTATGGTTTATATATAAAATAATACGATTTCAATAATGTGAACAACTTGTTGATGCGTTATCCATAACACAAATGACATTCATTAGCTTTGGCCGAGCCGACCAGTAGTATGTTATGGTACCATAGGACTGCCAATCCCATTATCGGATTGTTCACTGATTTGGTGGAAGTTTGGGTAATGACAGAAACTTTTCTGATTAACAAATCATTTGTTGATTTGTTAGTCTCGTTAAAGAGACCCTTTGGTGGTCTATTAAAGATTCCCTTTGGTGGTATAGTCAACACAGGTTTGAATGTGTTCATTAAAGAACGATCAAAAGTTTTCACAATTAAAAACACGGACGATTGATTTATAACAAGGACGAATGATTTATAACACAGACAAATAGTTTATAACACAGACAAATGGTTATGAACAATGTCATACAATGATTTTCACTTAAAGATATAAACCATACAAAGTTTTCTTTTGAATCAATCTGTTACAAAGTTTTTACAAAAGAAATGTTTTGGTCAAGATTCATGGCTATAAAGTTTTCACAACTCTAACCAACTTGTTTGAGTTGGTTAATTGTATTGCAATATCAAACACTTTGGATACGAGGTTTTCACTTAACAACTCCTGTAGTCGGACAAGGTGTTGCAATATGTATACAAAGCCAAGAATTTGACACTCTCACAAAAGCTATGTACTATCCGGCATTTTTTATGCTGACTCTCTTTTCACATATGTTTCAGGAGTCAATGCTTGATAATATGATGCATACTTCACGTAGGAATGTACTCCGGCCTTAGTGACTTAAAACATGAAACATAATTTATTTATGTGTTGTTTCTGTTTATCCCAAGACAATGTAAACATTTAACTTATAAAACAAAATTCAAATTCATTGAGTTGTGAAACAATAGTTCTGTGACATGACTCCCCGACGTTTCCGCCGCGGTTCGTTGTTTTACGCGGTCGGGGTGTTACATAAAAGAAGTGTATATATATATATATATATATTAAAACAAAATTACAAAACAAATGCCAACATATTTAAAATACGTAAGGGATCCAAATACTTAACTATACAATAACGTTCAAGATGAACAACGTGTACGTATTTAACGGTAACTCAAGTGTCTAATGAGTTAGAGCACTTGTAGGTTGATACGCTCTTTGGGATACCCTAATTGCTAGCATGTATTCATGGACGCAAATCAGTGAGTTCATAACCCCCAGTTTTATAAAGTTTTACATTTTTATAAATGCTTTCGGGGGTGGAAAGACATGCAAGTTTTGCAAAAGTACACAAAATTTCGATGACGAAAAGTCGTATTTCTAAACCATGTCGCGAATGGATTTCAATAAACTCAAATGGTTTACCAAAGGTTTGTACTCAACATACCAGTTTTACAAAATACACGCGTATTTTCAAAACGTGCATGAGTTTCATGACTAAGGACGAGATTGTCCTAGTTACAACGGGACTGGGTGTCCTGCATATAAATAAGAGGACTGGTTGGTCCTTGCTTTTAGACTCAAATGGGATAGGCCCATTTTCATTTGTGTGAGGCACAAAAACTCCGTGAGTTCATGTTCCCCGTTTCTTTTAAACGTTCTCAGGGGGAAATACATTTTTAATGGTATGGTTTAGCTATGGAATGAAATATTAGACGATGTGCGAATAGGGTCTCTCTTAAGTGCCACTAATATTTTATAAGACCGAGGAACAAGAGTGGTAGATCTATCGGATGTAGCGAGCCCCACTCATGGGTCCTTGTGTGGCCGCATGTAGTGCTTTTGTTGTCCCAGCCGGGTGGACCGGAAGAAATCGTCTAGGGTTGAGTACTTCCTATGTCGTCACACATATTAATGTCCTTGCAAAACATTAATGATCATCAAGTTCATTGACGCTTTACATACCACATAATTTCATATATGAGCTCTCAAATGTTTTATGATTCATTTGGTGCGAACACAAAATGCATGAACTCGCCAACTTTTGTTGATGTTTTCAAACTTACATGTATTTCAGGAAATTGAAGTGGATCTTGGTGCAGTCGTTACGAAGCTTTCAAGGGTAACAAGTAGTCGATGTCATCCACATTCTAAAGGGTTTGGTCTATATATTCCGTCTTCGAACGAATATAGGATGCAAAGCCTTAAAGTTTAAAAGTTATTTTGAACAAGTCTTTTTGAAACTTTAAATTACTTATGTTGTCTTGTATTTCCAAACAACTTGTGACTTGTAATGTTTATTTTTGGTGAATGGATGAACATCGTGCATGCTTTTATTTCATATAGTTGTTTACTCTTATCGTATGTGATGAAAACTAATCAAGTTCACACCATGTGCTTCCGCCTATGAACGGGTGTGACATATACCTCGCAATCATGTTTTACGATTTTCATTCGGGCGGTGCAAGTGTTAACTGGCCAAAACCAATGTGAACCCTACAAAGCTCAGTAGTCATGGGGGCCCACATGACTACCTAGGCCAAGTATGGGGACATATGGGGGCATAAACATGAGCAAGGCCCAAGATATCCTTTGGATGTAGTGAATTTATTTTTCTCATTTGTTTTATGGATGTTAATTTCTAAATGCGACACATAAACACCTATACGCCAAACTCGTAAACTCGTTACGTATTTCCGGTAGATGTCTTCTAGGCACTTTCACGGAGGTAGGAGATCAGGAAGATCCGGCGAGCACATGGCTGCTCAAATAGCCCAACAAATGGCCGCCATAATTCCCGACATTGTAATTCAAATCCAACAAGCCCTCGCCGCTAATCCAGTCAACCCAATCAATCAAGAGGGTCAAAATCCTGCCAAGTCTCCCAAAACACCACCAAGTGCACCTACAAGCATTTTAACTCATGTGACCTTCAAAAGTATGCAGGGACTGAAGGGGTCATTACTCTCCATCGGTGGTTTGAAGAAATGGAGAGTACCTTCCTCAACTGTGATTGTCCCAACGACCGTAAGGTACGTTATGCTACTTGTCGTCTGTATGGGGTAGCACTCACGTGGTGGAATGCTGAGAAAGGCAGACGAGGCGTCGAAGCCACGGTAGCCCTAAGTTGGGAAAAATTGAGAGAACTCATGGCCAGACGCTTCTATCCAAGAAGTGAAATTAAGAAGTTAGAAGATGAGTTCTATTTCTTGAAACAGAAAGAGGGAGACCATATAACCTACAACAAGAGGTTTCTCGAGTTGAATCAAATGGTTCCCAATTTGTTCACTCCTCTTTACCGTTTAATTGAGCACTACATTCGGGGTCTTCCTTTGAAGATTCAAGACTCTGTGATGAGTACCACGCCTGCAACTCTGGAGGCAACGATGGAGCTAGCTACTAAGCTCACTGAAAATCACATCAGGAACAGGGATTTCAAAGACGAGGAAAAGAAAGATAAAACACCTACTGAAGCCCCTACCTTAACCCAAACTAGATCCTCTTCTCGATTCGCTGGCAAGAGAAAGCGAAATGGGAAGAATTTTGCTGTCACTCAAACAAATCAGCTAACCCAAACCAACCAACCCATTGCCACCGCTCCAATCACCCAAGTTGCTCCTCCTACCACTCCATTCAAGAAACAATATACAGGACCTCACCCAAAATGCAATCGGTGACAATATCATCACCCTCTAGAGAACCCATGTCTTCACTACACAAGTTGTGGCCGTGCAGGTCATACCATCCAAACTTGTCGCTCTCTTCAAAGACCAGCCCGCAACCAGCCACAAGCCCAACCAGACAACCAGGTGGTGGGCCAGGCGGAGAAGAAAATACCTTCGTATTTTTGGTGAAACCCCATCCAAAGGACTCAAATTGATGTCGTGTCTTCAAGCTCGAACTTCGCAAGGATTACATAGCATTCTTAGCTCATATCGTCAAGAAAGAAGGCAAGGAGAAGAAAATTGAAGATACTCCGGTGGTTAGAGATTTTCTTCAATTTTTTCCCCATGATGTTTCAGGACTTCCTCTTGTGCGAGAAGTCGAATTTTGAATCGATCTTGTACCTGGTGCTACATCAGTTGCAAAATCTCTATATCGGTTTGCCCCATCTAAAATGCAAGAGTTAGCTAGCCAGCTGCAAGAGTTGACTGACAAGGGATTCATACGTCCCAGCTCATCACCTTGGGGTGCGCCGGTTCTTTTTGTCAAGAAGAAGGATGGAATGTTTCAAATGTGTATCGACTATCGAGAACTCAACAAGCTGACCATCAAGAATCGTTATCCTTTACCTCGCATTGATGACCTTCTAGATCAACTTCAGGGTGCCACCTGTTTCTCAAAAATCGATCTTCGTTCTGGTTATCATCAGCTTAGAGTACATGAAGAAGACATTCCGAAGAATGCCTTTCGAACTCGCTATGGTCACTACGAATTCATGGTCATGCCTTTTGGTTTGACCAATGCTCCCACCGTTTTCATAGACTTAATGAATATGGTGTGCAAACCCTACCTCGATCATTTCGTTATTGTCTTCATCGATGATATTCTTATTTAATCCAAGACCAAATCAGATCATGAACGACACCTTTAACTCATCGTAACACTTTTGAAAACCGAAAAGCTCTACGCTAAGTTTTCAAAATGTGAATTCTGGTTAAAAGAAGTTCAATTTCATGGTCATGTCGTCAACGACAAAGGAATTCATGTCGATCCTGCAAAGATTAAAGCTGTGCAAGAATGGCAAGCTCCACGCACTCCTACCGAAGTTAGGTCATTCCTCGGCTTAGCTGGTTATTATTGATGTTTCATCACAAATTTCTCTCGTATTGCATTACCACTCACAACCTTGACTCATAAGGGCAAGCCCTTCGTTTGGGGGCCCAAGCAGGAAGAGGCTTTTCAAACCTTGAAACAAAAGCTTTGTGATGCACCTATTTTCACTTTCCCTGATGGTTGTGAAGACTTTGTGGCCTATTGTGACACATCAGGGCAGGGACTAGGGTGTGTCTTAATGCAAAGGGAAAGGTGATAGCCTACGCCTGAAGGCAACTCAAAGTACATGAAAAGAATTACACCACTCACGACCTGGAACTCGGAGCAGTCGTGTTCGCTCTAAAGATATGGAGACATTATGTCTATGGTACATAGTGTGAGATTTACATTGACCACAAGAGCCTTCAACATATCTTCAATCAGAAAGAGTTAAACATGAGGCAACGACGATGGGTCGAACTCTTGAATGATTATGATTGTGAAATCCGTTATCAACCAGGCAAAGCTAATGTTGTGGCTGATGCTCTTAGTCGAAAAGAGTATGCTAACTCAATTCATCTTTTGTGTTCTCAAATCGTAACTGATCTTCAAAACTGCATTCGCGCAGGTCAACATAGTTCTGTCACGGAAAATGATGTACGAGATGAATTATCTTGTGGAGCTGAAACCAAGTTAGAGTCTAAGTCCGATGGTATCCTTTACTATCTAAATCATATTTGGGTACTTGATCGCGACAATCTTCGTACTTTTCTCATGAATGAGGCTCACAAAACACGATACTCTATACATCCAGGTGCTGATAAGATGTATCAAGACCTATGATACTCTTACTGGTGGTCTGGCATGAAGAAGGATATCACCATTTTTGTCTCCAAATGCCTCACATGTTCTAAGGTTAAAGTTGAACATCAAAGACCCTCAGGATTACTCGTTCAACCCGAAATACCTGCTTGGAAGTGGGAAAACATAACCATGGTTTTTATTACCGGGTTACCTCGCACCTCCAGTGGGCATGACATGATTTGGGTTATTGTCGATCGTCTTACTAAATCAGCTCATTTCATTCCGATCCGCGAAGACTACAAAAATGAGAAGTTAGCTCGTGTTTACATAGATGAAATTGTAAGTTGACACGATGTGCCTTTGAGTATCATTTCGGATAGCGATGGACATTTTACTTCACGAACATGGCAAGCCCTGCAATCAGCGTTAGGCACATGCTTAGATCTCCGCACCGCCTTTCACCCTCAAACTGATGGTCAATCTGAGCGCACCATAAAAACTCTTGAAGACATGTTGCGAGCATGTGTCATCGATTTCAAGGGCAATTGGGATACTCATCTACCATTAGTTAAATTTCTATACAATAATTGTTAGAACATCTTGAGACAGTTGGTACTTGATTATCCATAGTTTGAGCTCGTTTTTAATAATTAGACAATCTAAAAGGGTCAAAAGTGCAATTATGTGAAAGTTATCTTCTGGCGGCGTAATTAATAACCCAACGTATTTAATAAATACGCTGGGTAGTCAATTTGTATAAATATGTTCATGAATGAATGGCTTATCCAAATTTCTTGGACAAATTTTGGTGATTCTCTTGTGTTGTGATTTTTGTTATTGTGCTTACATCCGAATATCCAGGTGCTGTTATTGATTACATGTTATTGGGATTTCATATACTACACTAGGTGTTTGATCCATTCAAGATTCTTCATCTTCTTTGCTTGGATTTTCTTAATACTTGCACATTCAAACAACTAATCCATAGTTGTTTGGGTGATAACAATCAACCACTGTGATCCGAATCTGTTTTGGGACTCACAATTTGGTATCAGAGCCTTTGTGCTCTTGATTGTTTGAGTTTTTGTTAAGATTTTTCAAGTTTTGAAGGTTTTACAAAAGTTTTCAAAGTTCTACGGTTTTTCAAAATTTTGGGATTAAAATGGCTTGATCTGGTGTGTTTAATCTTTGGGTTGTTGTTAATCAGTGGTTTGGTAAACATTTTAGTCATTTAGCTGCAAAGAAACATGAATTTTGAGTCGTTTTTGGATGATTAGAGGGTTTTTGTTCGTACTAAAACCCTTCTGGGCGTAATTGTTTTTGAAGCTAGCGTAGATATCCTTGAAGGCAGCGTACTTATCTTTGAACATCGCGTAATTAACAATTACGCTGGGTTGATCCCAGCGAATTTGTTAAGTTTAAGCGTAATAGTACCAGCGGAATTAATCGAAGGCGACTTCGAAGTCAGTGATACAAATCCCCCACGATTTTATCACGGTGTTCAGCGAATTTATCTAAACCTTTGCTTGTTTTTGAATATCCAGCGGATTTAGCTTTTGATTTTCAAGTGCAGCGTAATTGATTTCAAGTGCAGCGAATTTGATTTCTGGTCTAGCGCATTTATGTCATTTGCAGCGTATTTGTCCTCTTTGCAGCGAAATTGTCTTCTGATTCAACAATTCCCAGCGTATTTAATCCCCAATCAGCCATTATGTCTCGCAATAAACTCCATCTGATTGCTCAAGTGGAACTAGAAACTGGAACCGCTACAAGACCACCAAAGTTGAAAGGGTCGGAAGATTTCAGCAGTTGGAAAAACCGGATCAAGGCCTTCTTTGAGTATACTTATTATACTCAATGGATGTCAGTCACTGTGGGCCCGCATGTTCCTATGATAATACGTGACGACATCCGTACTATCAATGAAGATCCTTCAATGTTCACAGATGAAGATAGGACACTCATTCAACGTGACCAGAGGGCTCACGCTGCTCTTACTACGGCTCTGCCGAAGGATGATAACAACCTGTTTGAAGAATACACCTCCGCACATGAACTGTGGTTGGCTCTAATCGATCATTATGAAGGTAATGAAGAGCTCATGGACAACAAACGTGACATGGTGCAGAAAGAGTTGATATGTTTGGAAGTATTCGTGGCGAAAGCTTGTCCGACCACATAAGTCGATTTCTGGGGGTGCTGACAAAGATGAAGAAAGTGGGAAACCCTGTTGCAAATTATGCATCAATCAAAATGCTGCTAGATTCTCTTTCCAAAGAATGGAGCCTTCAATGCATGATGATTAAGAGAACTTTCCTAACCAGCACAACTCCGGTCACTCTCTCGAAATTGATTAACACTTTAAAAGCTTTTGAAATGGACATAGTCAAGAGAGATGAACCAAACTGGGTATTCTCAGAAGATGTCTCAGTAAGCTGCTGCAACCTCGGTCCCTAAGAATATGGCATTTCTTGCTCCCGTCACCTCATGTGGATTAAGTTCTCAAAGTGCTGTCGAATCTTATCCGAATGCTTCCGCAAGCTCTATGAAGGCCTCGTCATCCTCTGAGAAGACTACCGTGGCCAGCGACGCTCAAGCACTTAAAATATCCACAAAACATGTCGCTCTATTTAATATTTCTTAAGTAGCTATGAGGCACTCATGTTGGGAGAGTTGAAGAGAGATTTCCTCACAGATGAGGACATGTATCAAGTAGATCCTGACAACATGGAGGAGATGGATCTGAAGTGGCAGATGGCAATGATCACTCTTCGTTTGAAGAAATTCCAAGATAAAACCAGAAAAAGGCTTGCACTTGGAAAAGCTGGATTTGACAAGTCCAAGCTAAGATGCTACAATTGCAAAAACTTGGGCCACTTCAAAAGAAAGTGTTCGTTGCTGAAGAACGAGAATGCCGAAATCAACCAGACAAGGAGGCCGATTGCTATTGAAGGAAATGACAATGCTGCTGACAATAATCCTAAGGCTTTAGTTGTGGAGGATTATGACTGGTCAGAGGAGATTGCTGAGACTAAAGGTGAAGTTAACAAGGCCCTCATGGCAAACATCTCCACTGTCTCTGCCACGTCTGTCTCAAATGGTGTTGAAAAGCAAACCGCCAAGATTCCAAAAGATGACACTGGTTTGAAAAGCATCATCACTCCTGCCTCAGAGAAGAGACAACATAAAGTTGAAATGAATGAGTCGAAGCGTACAGTTCAAGAAGTCATCACTACCAGCAAGAATGAAGTGGCTGGAACATCAACCACCGCCATGAAATCAGAAGCCGAGGATAAGGATTTGGTAAACAACATTCCATATGAATTTAATGCAAAGTTGTGCTCCAAACCGTATTTGAACATCATGGCACACTACAAATCACTCAACCGTGATATAATCAAAGAAAGAGAAAAAGTTTTGAAAATAAATCAAGAACTAAAATAAAATGAAGCTGCATATCAGCGAAAGTTGAATTCAACCATAGCTGAAATGCAGACTTTAAAAGAATTTGTTTTCAGAAAAGATTTTATCATAAATGATTTGACGGAAAAATTAGAAAAATCTCAAAACGAAAATAATAAGTTGCAAATCATGATTGATAAATGGAAAATGAGTCAAAAAGCACTGGTTGATATTGTAAACTGCCAACGACCGACATTCATAAAGGATGGAATTGGATATAAGGATAAATTCAAAAACGAAAGAAAATTATTTCCTCCTCCGCACAACAAAAATTATGTTCCTATGCCATTTCCTCATCCTAAAAACGAATTAATCAGTAAAAATGATCTTTTGGATCAAAGTATTTTTTATAAATCCGAAAACAACACTAACTTTTCCGAAAGCAATGCAGATCTGTGCGAGAGTAAGGAAGATGTGTGCGATGGGGAAGATGATTGTGGAGGGTCGAAAATAGGAATAGGCTATTCAGGCGACAGTTATTCAACTGTTAACTGGTTCTCCTGAAATTGTGATAAGACGAACAAAATATCTATTCGAGATAACTGTAATAGTTTATGTAGGATGGATGATTGTAACGACTTTATGCCAAAATTGAATATTCAGGATGACTGTAATGGCCGTGTGCCTACACTTAAGACTCACAACCAATGGCATGCTAAGGTTGAGGGTCATGACTTAAACTTCGTTCTTAATGCTGAAAATGTTATGCTTGAATCTCCTGTATTTGTGCCAGAATTAAAGAAAAACAGGTTTGGAAAATTCGTTACAGAGGAAATTCCAGAGTTTGTTTCATAAGTTGCAGGTACATCAGAGACTGATAAAGATTTCACTAAAGATTCAAGCACAACAAATTCAGAGATTGATGGAGAAATGTCAAATGAAAGTCAAGAATCAACCTCATCATCAGACAGTGAGCACAGTGAAGACGACATTGAAGATAAACATCATCCTGAAAAGAAACTGAAGAAAGCTAAAGATTCAAGCCACGTTACGTCATCAAATTCCTCAAGCTGCTCCAGATTCTCATCACATACATCATCTTCACACTCAGCACCTAGGAAGAAAAGATCGAACTGCAAACAATGCTTTCGTTGTGGTCATTTAGGACATACTACGAAACATTGCAAAAGCAAGAAATTTTTTAAACCTAGTTAAGATCTCGTTAAAAGCTTTACTGATCAATTTGACAATCTAAAGAAATCAGTAAAATGCATAGTTGACTCAACTTGTTTTAGGAAAAGAAAAGAAAATTCTCTTGCTCAAAATCATGACAGATCAAATGTAAAGCAAGTACGGGTTCCAAAAGCTAGCTAATCTGTACATAATTTTGTTGTTGTTGTTGTATAACAGAATACGATTCAGAAATGGCTTTGGATGCTCATGGAATATATCTGGCATGTTGACAATGACTACTCCAGGCATATGACCGGGTTAAAGGATCTGCTTACAAACTTTCGAGTTATCGATGGTGATTTTGTGTCCTTTGCCGGAGACGAAAAAGGTGGAAAGATCGTCAGAATGGGTGACGTCGTGTCGGAAGCACTTACTTTGGAGAATGTGAACTATATTCCAGAATTGTGTTACAATCTCATGAGTGTTTCACAAGTCTGTGACAAAGGAATTGCGGTGCTATTCAATGACATGGAGTGCTTATTCCTCAAACCCGGATACTCCGTCCCTGAAGAAATGATCATGCTTAGAGCTCCCCGCCAAAATAGTACCTACGTGCTAAATATGAAAAATGCCAAATCAAATGAGCAAATGACATATCTCATTTCAAAAGCATCTCAATCGGAATCATTGATGTGGCACAGGCGTTTGGGGCATGTGAATTTTAAGAACATAAATAAACTTTCTAAATTAAATCTAGTAAGAGGTTTACCTATGAAAGATTTTCCTTTTTCAGCAAAGTGCATCGCATGTGCCCAAGGAAAGCAACATAAAAAGCCTCATAAGTCCAAAGCAATGAAAACGATATCTGCCCCACTGCAATTACTTTACATGGATCTTTTCGGCCCCATTAGTGTTAAAAGTTTAGCTAAAAGATCTTATTGTTTGGTGATTACAGATGATTTCTCACGGTTTTCATGAGTATTCTTTATTGAAGCCAAAAGCGAAACAATATCCATTCTGAAAAGCTTCATTCCCATGATTGAAAACGTGATCAAGCTGAAGCTCAAATCCATCAGAAGTGAGAATGGAACTGAATTTAAAAATCATACATTTGTCATCTTCTGTGAAGAAAAGGGAATTCGCCTCCAATACAGTGCTGCCAGAACTCCTCAGCAAAATGGGGTAGCGGAACGCAAAAACAGAACTCTCATCGAAGCTGCAAGAACTATGCTTGTCGACTCCAAGCTTCCCATAATCTTCTGGGCTGAAGCGGTCAACACCGCATGCTACGTTTTGAATCATGTTCTGATTGTCAAACCTCACAGAAAGACAGCTTATGAACTACTTTTCAAAAGGAAGCCTCTGATAGATTTCTTCAGAACCGTTCGGATGCTCATGCACACTTCTCAACACTAAAGACAATCTAATAAAGTTTGAAGCATTCGGTGACGTGTGCTACTTCATGGGCTACTCATCTTCTCAAAAGGCATATCGAGTCTACAACAAGCGAACCAAGATGGTGATTGAATCATATTACGTCGACTTTCAAGAAGGAAACTCCACTAACACTGGAAGCGCTCCAAACTGGTTTTATGATGTGGATATTATATTCAACACTTTCAACATTGATGAACCCGTCACTGAGTTCGAACCTGCAGAATCCCCTCCATTGGAGCCATTGTTTGATCCTTCAGACATTGGTTTCACTCCTTTTCAACCCGTTTCACCCCTGCCTCTGCCTCTCCTACTCCTCCTGTTACCGAAGTAAATGGTGACACATCTGGTGAGAATGCATCCGCACATGATGATTCTTCTTCATAGCAGGCTGTGGATGAACCTCCTAAAGAAGACGAAACTCCAATTATCTACGTCGATGAACACTTCACCAATCTGCCTCAATAGGTGGAACTCACACCAACGCAGGGTACAAGACTAATAAAAACCATCCAATTGAAAATGTCCTCGGTTCTGTTGACGATGGTGTTCGAACACGTGGACAAACACATACCATCAACAAAAGACTGTATGCAGCTTTTCTCTTGCAGTCTGTCCCAAGAGATACCGAAGAAGCAATTCAAGACTCCAGCTGGGTACAAGCAATGCAAGAAGAATTAGCCCAATTTCGGAAACTTAAAGTCTGGGAACTCGTTTATTACCAGATGGAAAGTATCCAACTGGTACCAAGTGGGTGTTTCGAAACAAGATGGACGGTGTAGTTATAAAAAATAAGGCAAGATTAGTTGTTCAAGGTTTTCGACAGGAGGAGGGGATTGACTATGAAGAAGTTTTTGCACCAGTTGCACGCTTAGAAGCTATCAGAATCTTCTTAGCCTATGCTTCGTTCAAATACTTTAAGGTGTTTCAAATGGATGTAAAGAGTGCTTTTCTTTATGGGAAAATGAAAGAAGAAGTCTATGTCTGTCAACCTCCAGGTTTTGAAGATCCTCACTTCCCCACGAAATACTACAAGCTTGACAAAGCTCTCTATGGTCTTCACCAAGCTCCTCGAGCATGGTACGAGACTTTTTCAACATATCTTCTGGAATGTGGATACTCAAGAGGAAAATTGATATGACTTTTTTCACAAAGCGAATCGGAGATGATGTGATGTTGGTGCAGATCTACGTAGACGATATCATCTTTAGGTCAACTGATGAAGCTCTTTGCAGGGAATTCGAGAAGGTCATGAAAGCGAAATTCGAGATGAGCATGATGGGAGAACTCACGTTTTTCTTAGGATTAGAAGTGAAGCAGAAAAAGGATTGCATCCTCATTCATCAGGCTAAGTACATCAGAGATATTCTTTCCAAGTACAACGTGAATGATTGCAAATCTACTAGCACCCCTTTTGCTGCTCAGATGGAACTCACTTCAGATCTTCAAGGAAAGACAGTGAACAATTCTTTCTATCGCTTAATGATTGGCTCGTTAATGTATCTGACCGCTAGTAGGCCTGACATAATGTGGGTTGTCTGTCTCTGTGCCCACTTTCAGACGAATCCCAAAGAATCGCATGAAGCTGCCGTCAAGAGAATCTTTCGCTATCTCAAAGGCACTCCAAAGCTTGGTTTGTGGTATCCTAAAGATAGTAATTTTGATCTAATTGCTTACTCTGACAGTGATCATGCAGGTTGCAAAGTAGACAGAAAATCTGTCTCCGGAGGCTGCCAATTCTTAGGAAATCGTCTCATTTCGTGGCAGAGCAAGAAGCAGACGACAGTCTATACATCAACCACTCAAGCTGAATACACGGAAGCTTACAGTTGCTGTTCACAAGTCCTTTGGATACATAATCAGTTGTTGGATTATGGGATCAACATCATGAAGACTCCAATATTCATCGACAATGAAGCGCGTCTGGGAATTGTGAAGAATCCGATCCACCACTCCAGAACGAAACACATCGAAATACGCATTCATACGATTAGAGATGCGTACGAGAAAGGATACATCCAAGTGATGCCAGTGGATACAGTGCAACAAAAGGCTGATATATTTACGAAAGCCTTCGATAAAGCTCGCTTCAACCAGTTGGTAACCTGGTTGGAAATGGTGAACTTCCTTGAATGGAATTGACCTTTGGTGATAAAAAATAAAAAAAATAAAAACGCCTGGTGATTGTAGCATGATTTAGGGTTTGAAGGTTTGTGAAATGTGGCGAATTGGTGGATAGAAGGTTCTGTGAAATTAGTCTTTTTCGATGGTGATTTGTGTGGTTGAATACGGTGGGGATTTGGAAGGTGTGGATCGGAGAAAGGAGAATACGACAGTTGTGTACGGTGGAGAAAGGATAACTTTGTGGGTTGTTTTCTGTTAATAATTAATAATAATATAATAATAAATAATAATAAAATAATAATAATAATAATAATAATAATAATAATAATAATATAATAATAATAATAATAATAATAATAATAATAATAGTTTTTATAATAAATACTAAATCTAATAAAATGTCCCCAACAAAAAGATTTTCTGCAAAGGTTAAAATTTATTTTCAAGCAATGGATTCTCAAAAATAAAATTTTAAGGGGGGAAGTTTTCCAGAAAATATTGTTGAGACAGAATTCTTTATTTGGCACCTGCACGATAAATGATAGAAAAACTGCTAACACCTTGTTTAGATTGAGGCCTCAAGCAACGACGTGTCAGTAGATTCAGCAATACCTTGAAGTAAACTGCAAAAAGGAGACAAACTCTAATGTCACACAAGAATTCTGAATACCCACAATGTTGTACAACTTGCGGGTAACACGTTACGGCGCATGGCTTAATGGTCTTAAATCTTGCGTTGATAGATTGCCAAAGTCCGAGATTTTG
This sequence comes from Scalesia atractyloides, assembly GCA_947069175.1. Taxonomy (NCBI): domain Eukaryota; kingdom Viridiplantae; phylum Streptophyta; class Magnoliopsida; order Asterales; family Asteraceae; genus Scalesia; species Scalesia atractyloides. The sequence goes on from CAMTDV010000020.1 coordinate 59,485,735, forward strand.
GGTCTTTATATCGACTAATCATTTGGGGATATCATAGTTGCTCTTCTGCTGTATCCAGATATATGCTGACCTAGACACAATTATGCTATCTTGTCAAAAGAGCCAATGCGGCCAAAACCCTACACAAATGAAGCTCTCATTGATCTTTAAAGTGCTTAAATCATACCGTATTTGGTATCTGTCTTAGCCCTCTTAGACTTTGGTCTCTTTGCTGTACGGAAGTACTGACATGAACACGAATTGTCTAACGTTGAAATTTCAAATACGAAGGAGGTCAATATACTCACCTGCTATGAAAAACTTTGCGCATACCTTAATCGCGGGGGTATGTCCTGATGTGGGACTCACGGGCACAACATTATGACTGTTTCAGCATGAGTGGGGGAATATCGAATTTCTTGTCAATATTATTGCAACATGATAAAAGGTTCTCTCATCGCATGTTGAAAGATAGGTGCATGGATTTAAAAGGACAAACATACTGACAATTTGACTTGTGTCTTGATTATTCAAAATATCTAATCTCCTATTTTCAATTAACAAAATGTTATCTATATGATCTTTTGCAGGAAAGTCACAGGATTCAAGTCAGTAAGCATAAATTTTATGTGAAAAAGAGGCTTCCTGGCCCCCAAAAACAACTATCAGGATCCAAATTGCAATTTTTCATTTTCTTATGCTTATTTTAAAATTTTTGCACTATTTTTAAATAAAAGGGGCACATTTTTCGAGAAAATTTAAGGTTTTCGGGCGTATTTGATTTAAAAGATTCTTAGACAAGAAGAAACCTCAATAAAATATCTGGGCTGCGTAATTATTGCTCCAGCGTAATTATTAATTACGCTGGAATGTAAATCAGTATATATACTTCATTTTTCACCGTTTGTAAATATTTTCAAATCATCTTCTTCTTCATCAGCGAAACCCAAATCTTCTTTTTTAATTCGCACTTAGTAAATCTGAACATAATCAATATCGGTATGTGTTTGATATTCTAATGTCCATCGTTCATTCTTTGAATATGTATCAATCATCGATTTCAGTTTCTTCTTTGTTAATAGAGATTTTGATTGGATTACTTCTGGTTTTAAAGGGTTTATCAAGAAATTTATGAATGTGGCGTATTTATCTTTGAATACGACGTATTTGAATTTGAAGATAGCATATTAAATTAGAACATTGGTTAGCGGATTTAAGTCTTGAACGTGAGTTCAAGTGACCGGCGTAGTACACAAATACGCCGGTTAAGCCAGCGAAGATAGCCATCTACGCTGGTTATTCTTAAATACACTAATTTATCTTCATTGAAAATATGTTTTTATCGGGCGTATTTACTTCTTGTCGACATCGTAATTGTTCTAGAGATCAGAATGGTGGATTTAAGTCTTGAACGAGAGTTCAAGCAACCGACGTATTAGAGAAATACGCCCGTCAAGATAGCGTAATTAATCATTTACGCCAGCTTTACTTAAATTTTCCATTCAAACAGTCTGCGTATATATCTTTGATGTTCAGCGTAGATAACAGCGGTTTTAAATTCCTTTTTAAATTTTATTTTATGTATAAATATTATGTATATATATAGATTTTTCTTTTATTTCTCTCTAACATTTACATCCAAACATATATTTCTATATATAAATCTGACTTGGCTCGTTTCCACATTTCAGGAATGGCTCAACCTTTAGTATGGGACGGTACTAGAAAGCATAATCAGCCGATCACTCTAGTTCCTCCTGAGCCCGATTTTGAAGACGTGATGGACTGGCTATCGCGGAGTAAAATCAGCTATGCAGTCCAAGCAAATCCCACTATTTACTCAATTCACATAGTAGAATTTTGGAGAACGGCAAGGGCAAGAACGCGGAACAACGTCAAACACATCACAGCGACAGTGTGGAACAAGGAAATTAAAGTGACTGAGGAACGAATTCGAAAGGTGCTGAGCCTCGGAGACAATGCAGTGATCCATGGAAGTTAAAGAAAGAGGAAATTCTAGAGGGATTTCGTGGGATGAACTACATTGGAGACTTTCGTCACAAAAACGAGATCAAGAAGTCAGGGCTTACGAAAGACTGGAGGTTCATCTTGCACACATTCTGTATGAGTATCTATCATCGAAAAGGCGGTTATGATGGGTTGAATTTAGAGTGGTCCGTGGCTATACTGAATCGTGTACAAATCAGCCGTTCAACATTTCTGGATTGATTTTCTATTGCACGATCGACAACGTCAATAAAGGTGCATGGGCAATATATCCTAGATTTGTGCAATTGCTTATTGACGATCAACATCGAAACCTGCCGCATGATGGAAACACGTATCACTTTCAACTACCCAAAGGAAGGCAGATTGCCCAGTTGAAAACCAAAGAGTGGGTGATGTTACACAACTGGATGTATCGTGAAGAAAGACTTCTAGTAGTTCTAGCTGTTTACAACAAGTATCGATAAAAGACAAGAAAAGGTTGAGAAGGTGGAAGTCATCTAGTTGATGTTGATGAAGAGGCTGAAGTAGAAGAAGAAATTCCTCTAGTAAGTAAGCATAAGGAAAAAGGAAAGAAAGTGGTGGAAGAGGAACCGTCAAAAAAGAAAACCAAGAAAGATGCCCCAAACCCAGAGCGAATCATGGCTGATAGCATTCGCGCAGGATCGAATAGGGAAGAAATTGAAAGAATGCAAACCATCCATGCGGTGGCGGAGACTGAGAAACAGGAGTGGAGAATGAAGAGAAGGGAAATGACTGAATCTGAAACTCCTGCGGTTGTTACAACATAGCAAGAACAGTTGGATAGATTTTTGGAGGGACATTTTGCTGATCCACTGGAGCTCTCTCCAAGCGAGGTTGCTGTGCCAAAGAAGAGAAAAACAGGGGAAGGATCATCAGCAAGTGTTCCACCCAAACCTCCAGTATCGGCTCAACCTCCTCGTCAGCAAGTTCCCTCTTGACCCAGACCTTTTCAAGAGCTTTACAACCGTCTATCTAAAGAAATCAGGTCATTTTCTGCTAAGGAGTTCTGTTTGTTGAAGAACAAAGTCAATGACACTGATGTTCTCAAGAGAAAGTTGAAAGAACAAAGATTGAGAACAAAGAACTTTGACTTATTTTCGGAAAGATAACATGGGTTATAAATCCAGCAAAGGTGCTTACAAGGGTAAAGCTTCCTCCAGAACAACCTGTGACGCTCACTAATTTCAAGAAGTGGTTTTATGACGGCAAGACAGCTGAGGCAGTCATTAGGTCTAACTCAAATGAAGACATTCGCATTCTGGACCCTATGGACGTCTTTGTGTTCTGTCTTTTCAACCTGAATATCTTGTACGGACATAAGATAAACGTCGGAGTCGGAAATGAATATCTTGAGGAAGGAATGCTCTTTCAGAGGGCAGTCAAGCACATGAGAGCTAGAAAGGTTAAAGTGATGGAAATCTTACTCAGAATGGAAGCTAAAAAGGAAAAGGAAGAGTCAAGAAAGAAGAAAGCAGCTGAGCCAGAACCATCCTCTCCACCAACCAAAGATCCATCTCCAGATTCAGATGTTCAGATCATTCAACCACCTCCGACTTCATCCATATATGAAGTCACATTGGAGGCCCATCCAGCGAATAGTGAAGCTTTTGTTAAACAAACAACTGATGCAGCAACCGACCAACACACAGAAGAATCAGCAGCAGACCCTGAAGCTCCGAAAAAAGATTGAAGAAACTCAAGCACGCAACTGTCTTGTGGGATATTGTTAGAACATTTTGAGACCGTTGGTACTTGATTATCCATAGTTTGAGCTGGTTTGTAATAGTTAGACAATATAAAAGGGTCAAAAGTGCAATTATGTGAAAGTTATCTTCTGGCGGCGTAATTAATAACCCAGCGTATTTAATAAATACGCTGGGTAGTCAGTTTGTATAAATATGTTCATGAATGAATGGCTTGTCCAAGTTTCTTGGACAGATTTTGATGATTCTCGTGTGTTGTGATTTTTGTTATTGTGCTTACATCTGAATATCCAGGTGCTGTTATTGATTACATGTTATTGGGATTTCATATACAACACTAGTTGTTTGATCCATTCAAGATTCTTCATCTTCTTTGCTTGGTTTTTCTTAATACTTGCACATTCAAACAACTAATCCGTAGTTGTTTGGGTGATAACAATCAACCACTGTGATCCGAATCTGTTTTGGGACTCACTATAATAGTTATCATTCGAGCATCGGTATGGCTCCTTTTGAAGCATTATACGGTCGTAAGTGCCGGTGGCACGAAATCGGTGAATCACAAATCACAGGACCATAATTAATTCAATAAACAACCGATGAGATTCTTCAAATCCGCAATAATCTTCTAGCAGCTCAGAGTCGCCAAAAGAGTTACGCTGATAAACGATGAAAGCCACTCGAGTTTTGTGTTGGCGATCAAGTACTTTTGAAAGTATCACCATGGAAGGGAGTTCTTCATTTTGGACAAAAAGACAAGCTAGCACCTCGTTATGTAGGACCATTCAAGATACTCGAGAGAGTTGGTCCTGTAGCATCCAAGCTTGACCTACCTGAAGAACTCAGCAAGATTCACCATACGTTCCATGTATCCAACTTGAAAAAGTGCCTTGCTGACGAAAACCTCCATATACCGTTGGAAGATATTTATATTGATGAATCGATGCATTTTGTAGAACAACCTGTAGAAATCATGGACTTCAGTGAGAAACCTTTAAGACGAAGTCGAATTCCGTTAGTCTGGGTGCGTTGGGAGTCAAAACGAGGACCTGAGTTTACTTGGGAATGCGAAGACTCAATGCATGAAAAATGCCCTCACCTCTTTCAAGTTAAACCTACCACTACTTAAATTTCGGGACGAAATTTCTAAAAGTAGGGGATACTGTAACATTTCTCGTAAAACAGGTTCTAAAACACGCTCCGTTTTGTAATACAAGTATACGTTATGATGTTCGTTACACTTTTATGTTAAGGTTCTAAAACACGCTCCGTTTTTTAATACAAGTATACTATTAGTAGTAAATAATAAATAATAAAGTTCAAAATAATATTAATATTAATAAATAAACTATTTATAAGAAAATACAAATAAAAACATAAAAAGGGTGACCGGGGTATCGAACCCTGGTACCCACTCAACCAACACACACAACACACCACTACACTACACACACATACCTGAGATAAACCCAAACCAAATAAGTTATATATAAAAACAACACTCTAAATAAAATTTCAAAACACCCGCCTGTAAATGGATGTAACCCCCAATCCATCATCAATTTCCGTTTCATTTACGAATTTATACGAAGAAAACTGTTTTCCAATCATGTGATTATACTCAATCATGGTCAAATCGGTACATACAATAATTTGATCATCAATTCTTAACGGAATCTTTTTGAAACCAAAACCTACACTCAAACCGGTTTTTGTCTATAAATAGTGATCCTAAACTCATTTAGAACTCGCTCATACTCACCAAAACATTTTGCAAACCCTCTATTCTCAAAGTCACGATTCGCCGGAAGTTTTGATCTCACCGGAACTTCACCGGAGATCACTCTGTTTTGGTATATTCACTTGAATCTTTTTTTACTTATTATCAGTAGTAGTGTAATCAAGAAATCCAGCAAGTTTATTGGGTTAACAGTCGGGTTATTGTTCTGGGATTTCAAAATGAAGAAGTTGAGTAGGAAGCAGTTGTTAAGAAGAATTAAAAATGGTAAATACACCGGGTTAGACACACAGTCCAGTGGTGGACTGTGTGCATTTTAAACAAACAGACCCGGGTTCGAGTCTCACACACGTTGCCGACTTACTTAAATAATTCAAACCTTTTTACAACTTACATATAACATGTTTCAGTTAGTATATATAGTTAATTAAAAACCCATATCCTTCGGGTTAGTTACATAGTGCAATTGGTCGGGCTGTGTGCAACACGAAGCACACGTCGCAGGAGTCCGGTCAGTTACACGCTTTCTGAAATTACCCAACCTTTTTAAATAAAATCAGATTATGGTTTAACTTAATATGTGTATATATGTAATTAAAAATGGATATATTCCGGGTTAGACACGTAGAGCAGTTGGTAGAGCTACGTGCACGTATACGAGAAGTCACGTGTTCGAGTCCCACACGATGCCAAAATCATCCGATTTAACCCGGTTCGACCCGCTAAGGGTATATTTTTTCATTAACCTTTTCTTTATTTTCCTCCAAAAACTATAAAAATATATAATAAAAATGAATCCTTTTTTTAGTAACAAATACTATAAAAGTATCTAAAAAGCCTAATAAATTTCATTAGATAAAAATACTAGTGTTAAGTAAAGGAAATATATTTACCGAATTATTACGTGAATATCTAGGTTAGCTTTCTCGTCGGTTGGTACCTTTAAATCGTGCGCGCTCATTATCAAATGAAGAATGCACCCACTGTGAGTGAATTCCTACAAACTCCCCTTTTTATTCATGTTTTGGGGTGTATCAGGTGTCGTTTTATTTATATCATTGATTCAACACTCGTGCTACTACCATTATAAGAACTAACATGCTATGTGATATTTGGTTTATAGTTATTTATGGTTATACTTTCTCATTTCAGTCAAGCTTTCACAATAGGCCCATCAGTTTCCTGTTTCATACGGGTAGAGCATCGCGGTGCCTAAGTAGATCAGCTCCGTTTGATTGAGCCTTGATCTCACAGCACATCGCTTATCGTGTTCACATGTACATTGCTAGATGATTATGTGGTTTGTGGATAGATACATATATGTTTGCTCATATTTGGTTTATGCACATTTTATTAAATTAATCAACATATCATTTCTTTCTAATGTTTAAACGGGTTTCACTCACCAACTTTTGTTGACCCAAATATCTATTATTACACATGATACAGGTGATCAGGTGAACACATAGGATTGGGTCTTAGAAGAAGAATAAATCGTTACTTGAATGTCTTGTTTAGAACATTTGGTGTTTGTATGGTTTGTGTGTTGATTGGATTTTTTTTTTTAATTTGAAATAGTAAATATGAAACTTTATTATATTAAATGTCATGAGCTTTGATGAAAACCCAATCATTACCATATCCGTTGCGGGTCAGGGTGTGACAATACCCCTGCTCCTCATATGCAAAACACTGCTCATTTTGCACGCCCTGTAACCACTGTTCCAGTTCAATATGTCCAAACCACTGTTCTTTAGATACATTATGTTCAAGCCCCATGTCCTCAGATTCAGGTGCAACCTGCACCACAAGTTACACAAACCTCTACTCCTGCAGAGACTAGTCAACAGAGCTTCTTTACACAAGGTTTTATTGATTGGAGTAGCTTACCTGAAGAATTGACTGATGAGAATTTTGCTCTAGTTGCTAATATTGAAAAGAAACATGATGATTTTTGTTTCATGGCACTAGACACTATACTTGAAGGGGATGTGTCTGAGGAAATAGTGTTAAATTCAACTGATGGTTGTGATAATGTTGTGGCAAATGTTTTAGAAGAGAATGTTGGTGAAGAAACTGTGAACTCAGTGTCAGACCCATGGAAACCAGTGTTTGTGATGGTGAATGTGATTGTGCCATGATGGCTGCTGTAAGGTATCACCTCAGGTCCTTAAACACTTATGTTCAAATAAATGCATTATTGCTTTTGCTAACATAATAGAGGTGAATAAAAGTCTTAGAAACAAAATTTTAGATGATGAAATTTAGTTTGAAAAACTTACAAAAGAGTTAAAATCTACACTGGTTGAAAAACAATCTGAAATCAGTTGCCTCAAACATGAGTCCAGCATAACCAAGGATTAACTCCAAACTATGATAGAAAAATATAAAGTTGTAAAAGGGAGCTTGAATCTACCCAAATTACTTGTGAAAAGTGGGTAGAATCCTGCAAAGGTTATGAGCTGATGTTAGAATCACAAATCAAAAGCAATGTAAAATTTGGTGTAAGTTTTAGAAAACATGACCAAGTTTCTCAAAACACTGCTGTAAATGATTGTGAGTTAGTTGAAATTATTCCAACAAACTTGGCTGGTCAAGAAATTAAAGTCACTGAACCAAATGGTAAGAAAATTGTTTTAGAAAGACAAGCAGGATCCTCAACTTTTGAGGAAATTGAAAAATATCAATTCAAACCTACTTGGTCAGATGAGTGTGACATTCTTGACAACTTTAAGCCAATGGACTTTTCAACCATTGAAGGTGTAAAGGCACCTCAAGTCAAGATCATTCCCTTAAAAGATCTTCCATCAGATGTTACAACATCTACTGACAAAAAGACAGAAACAAGGAAGAAAAGAGAGAAAATATCAAACTTGTTTTGTTATTTTTGTGAAAAGAAGAATCATGTCACTAAAAACTGATTTCTTCTAAAAGCCTATGATATAAACAAAACAAGTGTGATCATTGATTCACCAAATTGCACCATTTGTGGCAGATCAAACCACAAAACTCAAGAGTGTGTTTATCTCAAAAATTTTGATGTCAAAAGAAATGAGTATAAATCTAAAACACTTGAGAGTGCAAGAAATGAAAAGACCAGACATAATTTTGTCCCTGTCCAAACATCTGTTACCAAACAATTGAATAAAATGTTTGCTCCCAGAAAGGTTCAGGTAACAGATGCACTACTAGCTAATAAATTTCCAAGGGGATATTGCCAACCAACTTACATGAGTGTACCACTTGGCTATGAGGTCTACAAAAGATCATATAAACCAAGAGTTAACATGCATCTTCATGGTTATGATCAGTTGATAGGAAATGGTTCATAGCAGATGTTATCAAAATCTGTTCAGAACACTATCATATTCCTGGACTTGAGGCTGGACTGTCTATTACCCCATCCAAAGCCATACTGGCTTTGGAAAATCACCTAAACTAATTGTTTACAAATGTGCAGGGAGCTTCTACTTGACTGGATCGTTTATGGTATGTAGATAGTGGAGGCTCAAGACACATGACAGGATGTAGAGCCCTACTCAAAGATTTCATGGCACATGGAGGGGGTGATATATCCTTTGGTAACATTCAAAAGGGAAGGTGTTAGGGTTAGGGACAGTCTAAGCTGGGAAACTCTAGTTTGAACATGTCAATCTTATTGACATTCTCAAATTTGATCTTTTTATTGTATCTCAAATGAGTGACAAAGGCTATGGGTCATTCTTCACTAAGAAAACTTGTCAGATTGTTGGGCCAGTAGTGGTTAAAAAGATTGATCAAATCATAGCTTAGAGCAAAGCACATCTTGTTACTCACAGAAGTGGCAATGTGTATGTAGTTGATATTTGAAAGCTAATCCAATGTCCAATGCATGTCTGTTCTCAGTTGCTTTTAATAAAGAGACAAAACTATGCAATAGAAGGTTTGGTCACACAAATCTTAAAACTATAACTATACTCTCCAAACAAGGTCTTGTAAGAGGTCTTCCATAAAACAATTCACCTGTGATGAACACTGTGTTTTCTGCTTAAAAGGTAAAGAACATAAAAGTTCATACAAATCAATTGAAGAGTCTAAAACAAGTCAGTGGTTGCAATTGCTACACATGGACCTGTTTGGCCCTTTTAAAACCGTGAGTGTTAAAAATAAGAGATATTGTCTTGTAATACTTGATGATTTTTCAAGGTTTACATGGACTTACTTCATGCACTCCAAAGATGAGACCACGGGTATTTTGCAAAATTTTGTAAAACCAGTTGAAAAGCAACTTGACCTGCCAATAAAAGTCTTTAGGAGTGACAATGGGACAGAGTTTAAAAATAAGGAGTTGCATGATTTCTGTGTGTCAAAAGGGATTGTTAGGCAATGCAGCATCCCAAGGACACGAGAACAAATGGGGTGGTTGAAAGGAAAAATAGAACTTTGATTGAAGCTGCTAGAACAATGCTTGCAGACTCAGGTTTACCCTTGTCTTTTTTAACAGAGGCTGTAAACAATGCTTGCTATGTTCAGAACAGAATTTTGACTAACCCAAGCATCAAAAGACTACCTATGTAATTCTATACAAATTTAAACCTTTGATATCATATTTCAAAATCTTTGGCTGCCCATATTTCATTTTAAACTTAAAATATTCAATTTCAAAATTTGCAGCCAAAGTAGATTGTGGTTATTTTCTTGGGATACTCAACCACTGCTAAAGCCTATAGAGTCTTTAATTCAAGGACTAGGTGTGTGGAAGAGACCTTGAATGTAAAGTTCAATGAACTTTCTTCATTAAAAATCGTAGCAAATCTTGTTGAATTGTTTGATTTAGATAAATTTACATAAGATAGGTCTATCAAGACTAACAATGTAGGTACACCAAAGTCTTCACAACAAGATTATGGATATGGCATTGTGATTCCACAATACAAAGTCATTTCACCCACCAGAGAAACAGATGTTACTAACACTGTGAAAACTCTACCACTGCTGTTGATCCCCAAACCTTTGCCAGCTCATCTAGCTAAAACCATGTTGACAAAAGTCCATTCTCTGTGAACAAAAGTCAACCCATCTTTACCCTTATTCCACCTATATCTCCACCTCTATTCCAAACGGATGTTGGCTCTTAAAAAATTGACAACAGATGTTAGCTTAGATGATTCCCATCTACTGCCTTCACCTCAAAATGCTATTGTTCCATATAAGGCAGATCTAATCTACCTTAAAAACCATCCATCTGATCAAATTATTGGCACCATCAATGAAGGGGTTCTCACAAGAAGTCAATCCCAAAACATTTGTCTTTTTGCTAGTTTTCTATAAAACTTACACAACCTGTCAAGTACCAAGAGTCACTAAAAGAAAACAGTTGGGTAGAGGCCATGCAAGAAGAGCTCCTACAGTTCAAAAGAAAACAATTATGGGAACTTGTATCATTGCCTCTGGATGTATGTCCTATAGGCACAAAATGGGTCTTCAAGAACAAAAAGATGAAAGGGGCATTATTGTAAAAAACAAAGCTAGGCTTATGGTTCAAGGCTATAGAGAAGAAGAAGGCACTGATTATGATGAAACCTTTGCTCCTGTTGTAAGACTGGAGGCCATCAGATTGCTTTTAGCCTTTGCTGCTAACCACAACATTAAGGTGTTTCAAATGGATATCAAGTGTGCGTTCCTATATGGCAAGATCAAAGAAGAGGTATATGTGTGCCAACCCCTGGTTTTGAAGATGCTTTTTATCGAGATCATGTTTACAATCTAAACAAAGCTTTATATGGCTTGAAACAAGCACCTAGAGCCTGGTGTGAAACTCTTACTACCTTTCTCTTATCCATAGGCTTTACAAGAGGTAAAACTGATAAAACTTTGTTTTTTTAAATTGTAGGTCCACCTGAGGATCAAGTTAAACTTGCCTCCTTGTTCATGCAACACACATACAAGTGCAGAATCCAAGTAGGCATGCAAACCAAAGCAAAGTAAGAACACGGGATAACTAAAGATTCAATATCTTGATTAACTAATGAGAACTAGTACAACCATATACAAACAATGCTCATACAAACTGCCTGTGCTCTTGTGTCTTCCTCTGCTCAACTTGCTAGTTCGTCTTTTATCAGTGACCAGAATGACCAACCTATGACTAAGAGTGCATGTCTGCTTATATAGTGTCCATGCTAGTCATTCGTATGAAGTATGTTCCTAGACATACGGAACACACTATTACACATGAAGAACTGTTCCAAAGATGCTCGTACGAACTAGTTGATTCGTACGAAGCATTCTCTTCTTCGTACGAAACAAGTAAGCGACTTGTTTACATTATTTCCTTCGTACGAAGCTGGTGACTCGTACGAGCAACACCTTGCTCATACAGAGCATTCTACGACTAAGCTCTCGCAACGTGTCAAAGAGATGACGTACACAAGGCTCAACAGTATGCACACATGCAACTGTTTAACACAGACAAACTAAAACGTCGTATGAAACCAAGATAGGAGGATATCTTGATTTGGTCGACCCGACCAAACTTATACAGACAGAGTAAACAAAGACCGTACAATTACAGATGTAACTAAGAACAAGTGACAGACACAAAATTGTATCAACAAACTCCCCCTTGGCTGTTGCTTTGTTTTCGGTCTTTGGTCTTCATCCTTGAATGGCCTAGAGTATCAACAAACTCCCCCTAAAGATCTTCTATCCACTGATAGAGTGTTCACTCGTTTTCTGCTCATTTCAAACATGTCTTAAAACTATTAAAGCATTTAACCAGTGTGGCATTCCAGAATGATACCATTCTTTCAAGTTGTTATGCTTAGCAATAAATGTTTCTGTTAGGTTCACCATTGTAAAAAAGACTTTTATGAAGTTGTGATATCAAAACAAATGGATTTTATGGCGTATCTTGGTAGAAAAACCTTTGAGTCTCAACTTTGGCTAAATTAAAAAGAGCTTAATCTAACAACATAGTAAACTAAACTAATGAATACTATCCCAACATATTTACCAGACAATCTTTTTTAGAGTTTCAAGGTAAGTGAATCATACCAGCATTTAATCTTGAGAAAAACAGGTTTTGTTAAAACATCAAAGTGAATAAATAAATATTCTACTATGATTATCGGTATTGTTGTCCACGTAAGCTCGACTTAGTAGATGTAATCATGATTAGGAGATATGATTAGGGTATGATTAATACTTACTAGCCGGTGTTCAACCACTTCACGACACATTCCCGTATAAAGATATGCACAAAAGAAAATCTTACCGGTGAGTATACGGCTTATTATCTGTTTTGATGTATATGATGTGAGATACTCACTTATTTTGAATTAAAAAACAAGCCCTATGTGATAAATCACTTATTGATGAGGAACCTGATTTTCAAATGCATGCAGGGCACATGAGTAAGTCCGTGAACAAGTTACTAACATCTTACCGACAAAGAGACGAACTTAGCTCCCGCATAAGCTGTGATATTTTATCACTTATTTTTGGTTGGATGTGATATTTTTATCACTTATTTGAGGTCGTATGCAGTATGTACACGCTATGTATGGTATCATGGAAGTTCTAGACTTGCGCCACCGTTATTTTTCGGCAAAAAGATTCAACCATGATTACCCAGATGATAAGTCAGCATAAAGACCGTATATCTCAGAACTTCGGTGTCACACCCTCAATTTCCACTTGCGGAGTTTTACCGCGAGGCGTGCGAACAAACCAGGATCTGAAACACTAGTACGTCGAACGACTCTATATGATTTGATAATACGTTTTCCAAAATCACTTGTTGTAGATTTTATGTTACCAATATTTAGCAGAAGCATCAGTTTTTAAAGTTTGAGCGGAAGCATAAATAAGTGGTGAAGCGGCGCCAACACAAACGCCAAAACAAATGAAAAATCCCCAAAACAATATTAATAAATAAGTCTCGATAAAAGATGTCTTGTTCAATGCATGTGCGTGCACCTAGAGCTCCTAGCGTCCTGAGAAACATGTAAAGAAACAAGTGTCAACATTGAAGATGAGTGAGTTCACAGGTTTTCATAAATTCGTTTGTCGGTTACAGTTTTGTTTTCTCCCGTTATCCCTAACCCGGGATAACTATTAGTTCCATTATTCCAACCCGGAATAATAAGTTGTTGCTTCCAATATTCCAAACCCGGAATATTAAGTTGTTGTCTCCAATATTCCAAACCCGGAATATTAAGTTGTCGTTTCCATTATCCCCAATCCGGGATAATAAGTTGATGTTTCCAATATTTCAAACCCGGAATATTAAGTTGATCCGTAATTAAGTTCAATGTTAATATATATAGGTAGCTAGCCTAAAGTCATGTCACGTAAGAGTTCGCGATCGAAGCTGACTGTTGTGCCTCCGTTTTGCCAGGCCTATCACATGACCATGGCGGTGTTAGGCCAATTATTCACCCGTTGACCATACCAGGTCGGCTAGCGCGACTAGCTCGGATGGGGCTTGTCGGGCCCAGTAGTACTACTTATAATTCCCCCGCTATTTAACCCAAATACTAACGATCCGAGGAGATTGTCGAGGACTTAAGTGATAAAGCTGCTTAGTGACCATAACATTACATTAACATTAACTTAGTTACCGTATAGTTATGTGACGTTAGATTCGTATACGTAAAGAGATTGAGTTTGAGAGTGTATACATGTTTCTCCCCCTGTTGTTTAAAAACCGGATAAAGTTAGGGGCCGTGAACTCACCTTTATTTGCTCGGTTAGTGTAGCAAAGATGTTATAAGAGATGGGACTGCTAGTTGCGTCCTAACAAACCAATTAATTCCACGTCAGTGTGTAATCACACCAATACAAATTCCACACGCAATTTACTCACAAAGTGATACACACAAACAACATATCTAACACTCAAACATGCATGCAAGTATTCTCATGTGATCATAGTAATCAAACAACTTATCATGAACATATTCCAAATCCATGCAACACTTTAATGCATAAAATCACAAGTTATCAACTTTCTGCTTAACACTCAATTATTCAGCTGTTTTCTAGGATTTTTATAAAATAGTTTTAACAAACCAAAAATTCCCATATTTTTACAGTAGGTGACATTTATACCATAGAAATTTATATAATTTTTCCAAATCCTAAATCTTTACCAATTAGCCATAAATATTAATTCACTAAGCTGCAGTCAGATTTACCGCTTTCTGAATGCAGTCCACGGAAGAATTTATTTAAAAATCACTGATCATCCGATTAACAAAATTCCAGTTGGATTTGCCCGGTAATTTCCATACCCAGTTGCTGTACAAAAATCATGACTCAACTCCCTACTAATTTTAAAATCCAACTTGATAAACAACCAACAAAATTCCAGAATTTTCACAGTTTTAGTTAGTGAACTTATTTAGCCCTTTAAAAATATCAAACGACTTCAGAAAATTATGAATCCAGCGCCATTAGATTCCTTATTCAAATCTCTACGTTCTAGACACCAGAAAATCCGTTTTTCGACAACTAACGACCAAGTTACAGCCAGATGAAGTCGGCTGTAACTATTACACAGCATCCTGTTTCAGCATTATTGTTACCGTTAACTCGCACAACTCGTTCATATGATTAACCTAGGGGATCAAAAACCGATTTCTAATCCTAGATCAATACCAATATCTCATCCATGCAAACCCTAGTTCCTACTTCTAGTTATTACAAACAAAACACAGCCCATATCTATATTCAGCTTTCAAACTCCTTCCAGCTTTCAATCTAGTATTTATAATCCGAAACAATGCAATCATCCAATGTAAACATCATTAACAAATCGGCTAGCCTAACTTCTCGTTCTTACAAACAAAACATACTTGCACTTATGATATCCGCAAACAATTATACACAAGAACATAATCAAAACAGCCGATTATTTATTCAACATATAAGACCCGAAACAACTAATCAATTAATCATTCAAGCATACATATATATATCCGAACATGATCTTGTAATCAGAGATAACCCTAACCTTGGTTAACTAGGTAAACAAGCCGAGGTTTGGACAAGATGTATCCGGTTGTTTCAGCAATAATCGCGACCGAGAGGATGGTGATAGCGTAGGCTGCTATGTTGATCGAATAGTGGTGAACAAGGACTGTTTGCGGTTGAATGGAGTGAGCGAGGGCTGACCAGATTGAGATGAAGGCTGCTCGCGATCAATGGGACAAGAGTGAGGCAGTTTGCGGTCGAAGAAGATGAAAGACTTGGCTGCTGCTTGCTGCGACCGAGAGGAAGGTGAGAGTAAGGCAGCCGGCGGCTGTTTTCTTCAACTAGGGTTTGTGAATTGTGAAGGAGCATGTGAGTTTGTATATATATAGGCGCAAGCAAGATGATAAGGGTTACGGTTTTAGTTAAGCATTGTGGCCGAGGATCTTGGGTTGGTTCGGTTTGGGTTTGGGCTTGATTTCGCGGCCAAGGACTAAAGGTGAGTTGGTTTGATTTTGATCTTGGCCGAATAGTTAGAACTTTAGGTCTAGGTTTGATCTCGGTTTGTGTTTGCGATTTCGGGTTTGATCCTTGTTTTCCTTTGGCCGTAAACTTGGGTTCAAAGTTTAAACTTTGTTAACTCCTAGAGTCACAATGAATCAAGTTGGTTCGTGTCGCGGTTCGGTTCAGTTCGTGTACATATCTACTCTAATTATTCAATTGCTAAAACAATCACACAACACACATCACGTATTCATTTAATTCGTACACGTTCGTACACATAGCACGTAATTAGTTTGACAAGTATTACGTTTAAGTTATCCGAAAAACCCGGGATATCACATTATCCCCATGTTGAAAGAATTTTCGTCCCGAAAATTGAGTAAACGCGGTTTAGCATGTAGCATACATGTTCAGAGTGCCACGCACAAAGAGTTAGTTCGTTAATGATAGTACACAACGTTACAAGAAGTTCCCAAGTGTCATACACAAAGATTTCCAAGTGCCATGCACAAGAATTTAGTCAACAATAGTACACGAAAGTATAAGAAGTTTCCAGGTTGTCACATCATCCCCTTGTTGAAAGAATTTTCGTCCCGAAAATTTAGTTACTGGTATCGTTAGTTTGCTGCTCAGTTGTGAAGAGGTGTGGGTATTTGCTTTTCATTTGGTCCTCTCTTTCCCACGTGAACTCCGGTCCAGGCTTAGAGTCCCAACGAACCTTAACGATTGGAATTTTGCTGTGCCTTCAAGTCTTGATCTCACGATCCATGATCTCAATAGGCTTTTCCACGAAGTGTAGTTGTTCATCCACTTGGATTTCATCCAATGGAATAACTTAAGTTTCATCTGATAGGCACTTCTTCAGATTTGACACGTGAAATACGTTGTGAACTCCACTGAGTTCGGCAGGAAGGTCTAATTGATAAGCTACGGGTCCAATACGTTTCAAGATTACAAACGGGCCTACGTACCGTGGGTTAAGTTTGCCCCGTTTTCCAAAGCGGATTACATCCTTCCAGGGTGACACCTTTAGTAGGACGCGGTCGCCTACTTGAAATTCGAGCGGTTTGCGTCGTTGATCAGCGTAGCTTTTTTTTTGTCGATCTCGTACCGCCGCCATGCGGTTTCTGATTTGTACAATCTTTTTAGTAGCCTCAAGTATTAATTCAGGGCCTGTGAGTTGACTGTCACCGACTTCTGCCCAGCAGACCGGTGATCTACATTTACGACCGTATAATGCTTCAAACGGTGCTGCCGAAATACTCGTGTGATAGCTGTTGTTATATGAGAATTCTACTAGAGGTAGGTGAATTTCCCAACTATTTCCGAAATCCACCACGCATGCCCTGAGCATGTCTTCCAAGGTTTGTATGGTCCTTTCACTTTGACCATCAGTCTGAGGGTGATAGGCTGTGCTCGTATCTAAGCGTGTTCCCAACGCTTTCTGGTGTGACTGCCAGAAGTTTGACGTGAAGCGAGCATCTCTGCCTGAGATGATGGACGTTGGCACACCGTGCCGAGAAACTACTTCCTTAATGTAGATGCGAGTCAACTTCTCCATCTTATCTGTTTCTTTAATAGCTAGGAAGTGTGCGGACTTAGTTAAACGATTCACAATCACCCAGATGGTATCGCAACCACCCAAAGTTCGCGGGAGTTTGGTGATGAAATCATGGAGATCTGATCCCATTTCCACACTGGGATCTCAGATTGTTGGAGTAGCCCCGATGGCTTTTGATACTCCACCTTGACTTTTGCACAAGTCAAACATTTACTCACGTAGGTGGCTATATCGGCTTTCATGTTGGGCCACCAATACGCAACTTTAAGGTCTTGATACATCTTATCCGAACCCGGATGGACAGAGTATCGAGATTTGTGAGCTTCGTCCATGACTAGCTCTCTAAGGTTTCCGTAGAGAGGTACCCATATGCGATTTATAAAATACCGGGCTCCATTGGGCTTTACTTCCCAATCGCGTTCCATTTTTCCCACTGATTCGGCTTTGATGTTTTCCCCTTTAACTGCTTCTAACTGGGCGTCGTGTATTTGATCGGGTAGCCCCGAATGAATAGTGAGTTGTAGTGCTCGTACGCGACGAGGTTTCAAGTGTTCCTTCCTACTGAGTGCATCAGCTACCACGTTAGCTTTACCCGGGTGATACCGAATGGCACACTCATAATCGTTCAAGAGTTCGACCCAGCGACGCTGTCGCATGTTCAACTCCTTCTGATCAAAGATGTGTTGGAGGCTTTTGTGGTTAGTAAAGATTGTGCACTTTGTTCCATAGAGGTAGTGTCTCCAAATCTTAAGTGCAAACACTACTGCTCCCAATTCTAGGTCATGCGTCGTGTAGTTTTTCTCGTGAACCTTCAGTTGTCGCGACGCATACGCGATGACCTTATCGCGTTGCATGAGTACGCATCCCAACCCCTGAATGGAAGCATCACAATACACTACAAAGTCATCTGTCCCTTCCGGCAAGGACAGAATGGGTGCACTGCAAAGTTTCTGCTTCAGCAATTGAAATGCTGCTTCTTGCTTTTCACCCCAAGCATACTTGATGCCTTTCCGGGTGAGGGTAGTAAGCGGCTGTGCAATCTTTGAAAATCCCTCGATGAAGCGTCTGTAGTAACCAGCCAATCCCAAAAATTGGCGGATCTCCGTCGGTGTCTTAGGTGCTTCCCAGTTTTTAATGGCTTCAATCTTAGCAGGGTCTACGTGAATACCCTTCTCATTCACTACGTGCCCGAGGAACTGAACTTCCCGAATCCAGAAATCACACTTCGAAAGCTTGGCATATAACTTTTCCTGTTGAAGTAGCCCTAGCAGTAACCGTAGATGTTCCGCATGTTCTTCTTCACTTTTGGAGTAGATGAGTATGTCATCGATGAACACAATGACAAACTTGTCGAGGTATGGTTTACACACGCGGTTCATGAGGTCCATGAATACCGCGGGTGCGTTAGTGAGACCGAATGGCATGACCAAGAACTCGTAATGGCCATACCGAGTGCGAAATGCCGTCTTGGTGATATCCTCCTCCCTGACGCGTAGCTGATGATAACCGGACCGTAAATCAATCTTAGAGTAGTAACTTGACCCTTGCAGTTGGTCGAATAGATCGTCGATGCGAGGTAACGGGTATCGGTTCTTGACTGTAACCTTGTTGAGTTCCCTATAGTCGATGCACATACGGAAAGTCCCGTCCTTCTTCTTGACAAACAGGACTGGAGCTCCCCATGGCGAAACGCTTGGTCGGATAAATCCTTTTTCTAGCAGCTCTTGAAGTTGGGTAGACAACTCCTGCAGCTCGGCTGGAGCCAGGCGGTATGGAGCCTTGGCGATAGGAGTTGCATTGCTTGCCAATTCGATTTCAAACTCCAATTGTCGATGTGGTGGAAGACCAGGTAATTCTTCTGGGAATACATCGGAAAAATCACAGACGACAGGGATGTCTTCTATACGTTTCTCGTCCTTAGGCTGTTCGGTAATTAGTGCGAGTAAAGCGAAAGAGTTCTTTCTCCGAAGATACTTCTGCGCTTGCATGTAAGAGATGATGTTGGTGACGGCGCTTGCCTTATCGCCTTGTACTGTCAGGATTTCGTCGTTCGAGAGTGGAACACGGATAGACTTTTCGAAACAGAGAACTTCAACCCGGACGTCGGATAGCAGTCCATTCCGACTACCACGTCAAAACTACCCAGGGTAGTTGTCATCAGATCAATGGTAAAAGTGTGGCCCGCGAGTTTGAGTTGACAGCCGGATACGATTTGGGTCACATCTACCGATTTACCATTGGCTAATTCTATCACATAAGGGGTCTCTAATGGTTTAATCGTGAGATTTAGGTTCTTCCTAAAAGACTCAGATATAAAACTCCTATCCGCACCCGTATCAAAAAGCACAGTAGCAAAATGTTCATTAAGGGGAAACTTACCGGTGACCACGTTCGTGTCGTTTCTGGCCTCTCCGCGGCCCAATGTAAATGCGCGACCTTTGGCACCTCCTGTGCCACCGTTCCCATTGTTGTTGTTATTATTGTTGTTGTGGTTATTGTGGTTGTGGTGGTTTCCACCATTATTGTTGTTGTTGCGCAACTGTGGGCAGTCTTTTCTGAAATGAGCAATGCTACCACACTGATAGCATCCCCGGTTTATACCCTGCTGCTGACCTTGGGGCTGGTTCTGATTTTGTCGGGACATGATTTCCCCGCGACAATCCTTTGCCGCATGTCCCATCTTGCCACATCTTTGGCAGTGACTTCCGGCACAAGGGCCGTTATGGTGAAGATTGCAGCGATTGCACTGCGGCTTTCGACCTACATAGCCGCCTGCATTCTGGTTGTTGTTGTTGTTGTTGTAGTTGTTGTTGTTGTTGGCGGAATGATTTTGATGACCCCGGTGGCTGTGGTAATGATTGAACCGTTTCTGGTTCCCTTGCTGCGGATGAGATGATGAAGACTGTCGAATAGTGGGGTCGTCAAACTTTCTTTTGTTATCCGGGGCAGCTTCAGTTGTACCCCGTGCTGGTAGCTTCTTCTGTTCCACGCCTTATCGGTGAGTTTGTGAGCTGATCGGATTGCTTGGTGCTCAGTTACAGGGTTACTAGCCATTACCATACTCTGATTTCCGGAACCAGACCCCCGAGATAGAACTCGAGTCTTTTCTCCACCGTGTTAGCCAATTCAGGACACAGAAATACCAAGTCATGGTGTTTTGCGGTGTAAGCTTCAATTTCCGATCCCACCATCTTGTGGTTCCATAGAGCTTGCTCCAATTGTTGCACTCTGTCTCGTGGACAGTACTCCTCTTTAATCAGGGCCTTGAACTCAGTCCATGCCATTGCGTTCGCAGCTATAAGTCCACGTGTTTGGACTTGGGCATTCCACCATGTCAGTGCCCCATCTTCCAGTGTCGAGGCTGCGTATTTGACCTTGTTGGCTTCTAGGCAGTTGCACATTTCAAAAACAGATTCCGATTTTTCGATCCAGCGGACCAGTCCAATGGGTCCTTCCGCCCCGAGATTTTGCTTGGTTCCGCGTCGAGGAACATCTTGTAGGGGTTAAAGCCCCCTCCTGCTGCTGGTGGGTTTTGAACATCTGCCAAAGCAGCGTTCACGTTTTCTGGGATCGTTGCGGCCAATTCTTTGTTGACATGTTGAAGTTTCCGCGACGTCCAGTTGTCATCTCAAATAAACTAAAGAAAACAAAGCGGGGATCGGCGAGACGAGTTAGTCTTCTACTTCTCCATCTCCCAAGTTGCTATCGTTGCTGTCATCCTCCGCGGCGTTTCCAGCTTCTACAGCCGGGTCTTTCTCCGGATCCTCCTCTGGACCCTCCTCTGGGTCCTCTACCGGCATCGGAGGGGCCGGTGCTGGTGCAAGTGCTTGATTTCGCAGCTCATGAATGTTCCAACTATTTTCCAGGACTTTGTCCTCAAGCCAGTTAGCTCTTATCTGCTCAGCACGCAGATCTCTGTCTATGGTGTTACGAGCTATCTTACTCGTATGATGCTCTTCCTTGAGCGAGTCGGTTTTACCAGTCAGTTGTCGTATCATCCATCCCTGTGCTAGGGTGGTTTCATGCATTCTTTCTAGTTGTTCTTGTTGCGTTCTTATCATATCTCTAAGTAGGTCGTTCCCTACTTCTAGCGAGTTAGCCGGTTTGACCGTCACAACGATGGTTGGGCGTGAGGACGACTCCTCCCCCAGAGCGAGCCTTTTCCTCGCAGCTGAGCGCGTTTCCAGGCCATAAGATGGTAAGGGTTCCACTATAGGTGCCTTTCCTGGCGCCCTTGGTTGCGTAAGTTTGTCGGATGATGATGAGGATGATGATGACATTGCCTTTAGGTTGTGTAGTTAGTTACGAGTTGCATTCGCTTCAATTATGCATTCATATTTCACATAGCATAGTAGTGGTACATCGCATAACAAGATATAATAATTCAGTGCCAAACTAAGTCTAGTGTCGTGATATCAGCTATAGTTTGGGTCTACTTCTAATGCAAACCTGGTTCTCTATAGCTAGTGGCTCTGATACCAATCTGTCACACCCTCAATTTCCACTTGCGGAGTTTTACCGCGAGGCGTGTGAACAAACCAGGATCTGAAACACTAGTACGTCGAACGACTCTATATGATTTGATAATACGTTTTCCAAAATCACTTGTTGTAGATTTTATGTTACCAATATTTAGCAGAAGCATCAGTTTTTAAAGTTTGAGCGGAAGCATAAATAAGTGGTGAAGCGGCGCCAACACAAACGCCAAAACAAATGAAAAATCCCCAAAACAATATTAATAAATAAGACTCGATAAAAGATGTCTTGTTCAATGCATGTGCGTGCACCTAGAGCTCCTAGCGTCCTGAGAAACATGTAAAGAAACAAGTGTCAACATTAAAGATGAGTGAGTTCACAGGTTTTCATAAATTCGTTTATCGGTTACAGTTTTGTTTTCTCCCGTTATCCCTAACCCGGGATAACGTATTAGTTCCATTATTCCAACCCGGAATAATAAGTTGTTGCTTCCAATATTCCAAACCCGGAATATTAAGTTGTTGTCTCCAATATTCCAAACCCGGAATATTAAGTTGTCGTTTCCATTAACCCTAATCCGGGATAATAAGTTGATGTTTCCAATATTCCAAACCCGGAATATTAAGTTGATCCGTAATTAAGTTCAATGTTAATATATATAGGTAGCTAGCCTAAAGTCATGTCACGTAAGAGTTCGCGATCGAAGCTGACTGTTGTGCCTCCGTTTTGCCAGGCCTATCACATGACCATGGCGGTGTTAGGCCAATTATTCAACCGTTGACCATACCAGGTCGGCTAGCGCGACTAGCTCGGATGGGGCTTGTCGGGCCCAGTAGTACTACTTATAATTCCCCCGCTATTTAACCCAAATACTAACGATCCGAGGAGATTGTCGAGGACTTAAGTGATAAAGCTGCTTAGTGACCAAAACATTACATTAACATTAACTTAGTTACCGTATAGTTATGTGACGTTAGATTCGTATAACGTAAAGAGATTGAGTTTGAGAGTGTATACATGTTTCTCCCCCTGTTGTTTAAAAACCGGATAAAGTTAGGGGCCGTGAACTCACCTTTATTTGCTCGGTTAGTGTAGCAAAGATGTTATAAGAGATGGGACCGCTAGTTGCGTCCTAACAAACCAATTAATTCCACGTCAGTGTGTAATCACACCAATAC
This sequence comes from Scalesia atractyloides, assembly GCA_947069175.1. Taxonomy (NCBI): domain Eukaryota; kingdom Viridiplantae; phylum Streptophyta; class Magnoliopsida; order Asterales; family Asteraceae; genus Scalesia; species Scalesia atractyloides. Next base: position 59,508,859 of record CAMTDV010000020.1, read on the forward strand.
AAATTCCACACGCAATTTACTCACAAAGTGATACACACAAACAACATATCTAACACTCAAACATGCATGCAAGTATTCTCATGTGATCATAGTAATCAAACAACTTATCATGAACATATTCCAAATCCATGCAAAACTTTAATGCATAAAATCACAAGTTATCAACTTTCTGCTTAACACTCAATTATTCAGCTGTTTTCTAGGATTTTTATAAAATAGTTTTAAGAAACCAAAAATTCCCATATTTTTACAGTAGGTGACATTTATACCATAGAAATTTATATAATTTTTCCAAATCCTAAATCTTTACCAATTAGCCATAAATATTAATTCACTAAGCTGCAGTCAGATTTACCGCTTTCTGACTGCAGTCCACGGAAGAATTTATTTAAAAATCACTGATCTCCGATTAACAAAATTCCAGTTGGAGTTGCCGGAAATTTCCATACCCAGTTGTGTACAAAAATCATGACTCAACTCCCTACTAATTTTAAAATCCAACTTGATAAACAACCAACAAAATTCCAGAATTTTCACAGTTTTAGTTAGTGAACTTATTTAGCCCTTTAAAAATATCAAACGACTTCAGAAAATTATGAATCCAGCGCCATTAGATTCCTTATTCAAATCTCTACGTTCTAGACATCAGAAAATCCGTTTTTCGACAACTAACGACCAAGTTACAGCCAGATGAAGTCGGCTGTAACTATTACACAGCATCCTGTTTCAGCATTATTGTTACCGTTAACTCGCACAACTCGTTCATATGATTAACCTAGGGGATCAAAAACCGATTTCTAATCCTAGATCAATACCAATATCTCATCCATGCAAACCCTAGTTCCTACTTCTAATTATTACTAACAAAACACAGCCCATATCTATATTCAGCTTTCAAACTCCTTCCAGCTTTCAATCTAGTATTTATAATCCGAAACAATGCAATCATCCAATGTAAAATCATTAACAAATCGGCTAGCCTAACTTCTCGTTCTTACAAACAAAACATACTTGCACTTATGATATCCGCAAACAATTATACACAAGAACATAATCAAAACAGCCGATTATTTATTCAACATATAAGACCCGAAACAACTAATCAATTAATCATTCAAGCATACATATATATATATCCGAACATGATCTTGTAATCAGAGATAACCCTAACCTTGGTTAACTAGGTAAACAAGCCGAGGTTTGGACAAGATGTATCCGGTTGTTTCAGCAATAATCGCGACCGAGAGGATGGTGATAGCGTAGGCTGCTATGTTGATCGAATAGTGGTGAACAAGGACTGTTTGCGGTTGAATGGAGTGAGCGAGGGCTGACCAGATTGAGATGAAGGCTGCTCGCGATCAATGGGACAAGAGTGAGGCAGTTTGCGGTCGAAGAAGATGAAAGACTTGGCTGCTGCTTGCTGCGACCGAGAGGAAGGTGAGAGTAAGGCAACCGACGGCTGTTTTCTTCAACTAGGGTTTGTGAATTGTGAAGGAGCATGTGAGTTTGTATATATATAGGCGCAAGCAAGATGATAAGGGTTACGGTTTTAGTTAAGCATTGTGGCCGAGGATCTTGGGTTGGTTCGGTTTGGGTTTGGGCTTGATTTCGCGGCCAAGGACTAAAGGTGAGTTGGTTTGATTTTGATCTTGGCCGAATAGTTAGAACTTTAGGTCTAGGTTTGATCTCGGTTTGTGTTTGCGATTTCGGGTTTGATCCTTGTTTTCCTTTGGCCGTAAACTTGGGTTCAAAGTTTAAACTTTGTTAACTCCTAGAGTCACAATGAATCAAGTTGGTTCGTGTCGCGGTTCGGTTCAGTTCGTGTACATATCTACTCTAATTATTCAATTGCTAAAACAATCACACAACACACATCACGTATTCATTTAATTCGTACACGTTCGTACACATAGCACGTAATTAGTTTGACAAGTATTACGTTTAAGTTATCCGAAAAACCCGGGATATCACATTATCCCCATGTTGAAAGAATTTTCGTCCCGAAAATTGAGTAAACGCGGTTTAGCATGTAGCATACATGTTCAGAGTGCCACGCACAAAGAGTTAGTTCGTTAATGATAGTACACAACGTTACAAGAAGTTCCCAAGTGTCATACACAAAGATTTCCAAGTGCCATGCACAAGAATTTAGTCAACAATAGTACACGAAAGTATAAGAAGTTTCCAGGTTGTCACATTCGGCACATTATCAAACGAAATTTCGGTACCAAGATCATATGCCAACGAAAGGTTCCCACCTAGCTTGCAGTCCGTTTAGTTTATATCAACCTGTACATTTTAATCTGATGGTGAGCCTACCGATATATTATAAGTAAAGCTACTTATCAATTCTCGTTCTTTGTTCTTGACTGTTTATGACAGATCACCGGTGTATTTCATCATCTTCAACTTGTCTTATCCAAGAAACTCATTTTTGATTTTTGGGTTTTCTATTTTTTTGTATTTTTCTATAATATTCTCCCCTTTAAATATATAAGTTAAATAAGTAAAAGACATATTTTTGTATTTTCTTGAAAATTTCTCCCCCTAAAATATAAACCTAAGAAAATTGGAAAATCTTTTTGTAGTTTTAGAATTTTAGAAAAATATGTATAAAAATAATTAGCCACGGTTGAGTTACTCGATTTTCACCTTGATACCATTTACAAAAAGTAGATAATCAAAACGAGATTTGTCAAAAGCTTTGGTAAAAAGGTCGGCACGTTGGTGATCAGTGTGGATTTTCACAACATTGATAAGTTTCTTTTCATAACAATCTAGTATGAAATGATATTTAATCTCAATGTGTTTTGTTTTTGAGTGCTGTACAGGATTCCGAGTGATCTGTAAAGCAGCTTTGTTATCAACAAAAATAGGAGTAGAGAGAAATTCAAAGCCGTAGTCCCGCATCTGCTGTTGAATACATAGAACCTGCGAGTAGCAACTAGAAGCCGAAATATACTCAGCTTCACAGGTTGATGTAGCTACACAAGTCTGCTTTTTGCATTGCCACATGACTAGGCGATTTCCCAAGAACTGACGTCCTGCTGTTGTTGATTTTGCATCTATTTTGTAGCCGCCATGATCGGAATCACTGAATGCTATCAGATCAAAGTTATCATCCTTAGGTTACCAGAGACCAGTGTCCGGGCGACCCTTTAAATAACGAAAGATCCTTTTCACAGCCATCAAATGAGAAACTTTCGCACTAGACTGATAGCGCGCCAGAAGATACATGAGTAAGATACATGAGAGATCCGATCATAGCACGGTAGAGAGATGGTTCCACATGTTCACCCATTCCGTCTGGAGTAATCCCATGATTCTGAGCTAATGGAGTTCCCAAAGGCTTTGAGTCGTCCGTTTGAAATCGCTTGAGAATATCCCTGACGTACTTGGTTTGATGAATGAAGATTCCTTCCTTTGATTGTTGAACCTGCAAACCTAAAAAGAAAGTCATTTCTCCCATGGTGCTCATCTCGAACTTCTCCTGCATAACCTGTTCGAATTCCTTACATATTCGTTCGTTGGTAGAACCAAAACTAATGTCATTAACATATACTTGCACTAGTAGCAAATCCACGTTTCGTTCCTTGATGAAGAGAGTACAGTCGATCAATCCTCGTCGAAAAAAATTCCTCAGAAGATAGGTAGACAAAGTTTCATACCAAGCCCTTGGAGCTTGATGGAGATCATATAACCCCTTGTTGAGAAGCCAAACCTTGTCAGGATGGATTGGATCTTTAAAATCTAGCGGTTGCTCAACATATACCTCTTCTTCAACCACACCATGAAGAAATGCACTCTTCACATCCATTTGATAAACGGTTAACTTCCTGTAGGACGTATAGGCCAAGAAAATTCTTATTGCCTCAAGATGTGCAACCGGTGCATAAACTCCATTGTAGCCAATGCCTTCGACCTGATTAAAGCCCTGGACAACCAATCGCGCTTTGTTCCTCACAACAACACCCCGGTCATCCTTCTTGCATTTGTAAACCCATCGAGTGCCAATCTTCTTGTAGTTATCGGGTCTGTCAACTAACTTCCACACACCCAATTTCAGAAACTGCTGAAGTTCTTCCTGCATGGCTTCAACCCAAGAGTCTTATTTCATTGCCTCCTTCCAAGATTTTGTTTCAACTTGGCAAACATAGCAGGCAAAAGACCAATCGTTCTGTCCCCCAGATTCTCTTATTTCTAAATACAGTCCAACATTCTGGTTGTTTCGAAGCTGATTACGTGTCTGCACACCACTCTGGATATCTCCAATAATATTCTACTGAGGATGGGTATTATGAATTCGAGTTTCTGGAACATCGGGAACTCGAGAGTTTATACCCAAATTGTTGATATTCAGATCAACAGTCAAATCAAGTGCTGGATTTGATGAGGATGTAGATGCATGACCTTGAGTCGTCCCTTGAGGTTGTATATCTGATATGTCATCAGAAATACTAGGAACCGCACCAGAGGTTGCTTCATTTGCATCATGAAACTCATCATCTTCTGATGAAACATTATAATCCGCAACATCTTTAAATTCCTCATTTTGAACAAGATTGTTAACCGAAGTCGACACTTGTGGGTTAACAATAATTGGTCGAACTAATGACGAGTCAACTGCTGTATCACTTTCCAATAACATTTGAGCCGCAACAGATGCATCATCAAAAGTTGGGAGATTAAAGGAGTCGAATAGTCCATCTTAGTCGAACATCCAAGGAGCACCAGGAGCTCTTACTGATTATGTGTATCTTTGAACCTTGACTTCACCCCATTCTTCTATCTTCTTCGAAGACAAATTCCACACCCTAAAATTTAGAGTAGCATATCCAAGGAAGAAACCTTTGATACCTTTGGACAAAACTTTCCATGTGGATCAATCATAGTGCAAGGAGCTCCAAAAGGTTCTAAGAAAGAAACATCCGTAACTTGATTCTTGAATTCGGTGCCATTGTCGCTTCTGATTCTCCTTACCTTCAGACTGTACAAATTTTCTAACAATGTCAAGAGATTCTTGAGGATATTAGGAACTTCACTCTTGTGTGCCAGCATATTTACCCATGACAATCTGGAGTAGTCATCAGTAACTACTAGACAATAAGAATCACCAAAGGTAGTCTTGTGTTTCATAGGTCCAAAAAGGTCCATATGAAGACTTTCCAGAGGCATATTCACAGGGTTGATCTTCTTTACGGGATGAGATTTTCTAACTTGCTTGCCCATTTGACACGATACACAGACGTCTTGAAGATGAAAATTCTTGACTGGTACACCATTCACAAGATTATTCTTCACCAAATAGTTCATTTTCCTCAGGTGAGTGTGTCCCATCCGTCTGTGCCAAGAGATTGATTCCTTTTCAGTGGGTTTTGAGACAAAACATGTGACTTGCGCAGATGTTGTAATAGCTTGGCTCATATCAAGAATATACAAGTCGTTAATTCTTGTAGCCGATAAGAGAATACATTCTTTCGGGATCTTGAATCCGGGTTTCAGCACATAACAACTGGTATCATCAAAATGTACCGTGAACTTCTTGTCGTAGATTTGAGAATGCTGAGAAGATTATGATCAATTTGCCGCACATAATTGATCTTATCAAAACTCACAACACCAATGGAGACCATTCCTTCTCTAGTGATGTATCCACCTTTATCACCAGTAAAGGCAACATAACCACCCTGAATACTTTTCACATCATACAGGAGCCGTAAGTCGCCCGTCATGTGCCTTGATGCTCCACTGTCAACAATCCAATGACCATTCACAGTTCCTCCTGGAACACCCTACACATTTCAAAAACCAGATCAGTTTGAGATGGGGACCCAAGCCTTAGTGGTCTTGGTTCGCCCCTTATCATCAAGAAATGTGATTTCATTTTCTTGATGATTTATAAATTTTGCTCCACCTCTTGAACCACTACTGGTCTTTGGTTTCCAAGATTGTTGATTATTACCAGATTGACTATTATTTACAGTTTTAACAGTTTCTGGTTTTATTAAACTTGAGGATCTTGGATTACTTTTTGAAGAATCCGGTTTTAAAGCTTTTTCAGTTGTTTTTACTTGTTTACGTTTTTGTTTCTCTTTTTGTTCTTTAATAAACCGTTTATCTTGTGTTGGAGAAACATATCTACGTTGGCAAGTTGGATCATCAGGGGTTCTCTCAACAAATCTTGGTTTGGCTGGATTTACACAATTCTTTTTATATGTGACCAAATTCTCAACATTTGAAACATGTTCTCCTTTCAACAAAACTAGGAGATTGTGTTTCTCGACTTGATGTTGAACTTTTGGGTCTTGAGCTACTGGGTTCGTTTTCATTACATCCATCCATTTGTTGAGTGTAATTATTTTGATTATTTCTTTTCAAAATCTTAACTTTCTTTACAAAATCTATATTAGATTTGCCTTGAAAAGTCTCAACTTTATCAGTACCCTTGGAGCTCACTAATATAACATTCTTAAGATTTTTCTTGTAGCGAGAGCCTTTTGTTTCAACCTTTGGTTGAGAAACTGTAGGCTTTTCAACTCGCTTCTCTTGCTTTTCAGTTGAAACTGATAATGGTTGTGATTTGGTTGGCCTTTCCTTTTTCTAAAAATTTAGTTGTTGACTTTTCAAACACTTGATCAATAGAGATAGGGTTTACATTTTTAATTGGAAAATCTTTTCTAGAGTAGATTTTCTTATCTCCAACCAGTGTATACAACACATTATCTGTTTCATGTGTAGACATTTTTGTCTTCACAGATTTCTTTGGAGCGGTCTCTTGATTCTCAACATTATTAGTACTAGGAGCAGCAAAAAGTTCTACTCTTTTCCTTTCATTAACAGGCTGATCCTGATCACTTTTTCTTGATTCATCATCTGATGTATCGTTTTCTTCTTCATCAAATGGATTTTGAACAACATCAGACGATGAATATTCTGGCTTGCTTGGTTCTTGAGAGGAATTGTCTAGTTTGAACCATAATCCTACTTCAAATTCTTCAGGATTTAGAGGTACGGAGGGTTCAAAACAAGGCATCTCCTCTTCATCAGGCATTTTGGTATAGTTGTGTTTTACTAGGGGTGGACACGACTTATACCCAATGCATTGAACATCTCTCTATAGCTTTTGAACTTCAATGATATGATCAAGCACATAGCGGGGGTTGGAATAGCTTTCCAATTTGAGCTTGATCGAATCATATTCGCATTTGGTGATGGCTAACTCTTTCTTAGTTTCTTCCAGGAGATTAATACAGTTGTTAATTCCTGTCTGTTTATTCAAAACTGTTTTTGTCAGTTCAGAAACGCTTTTCTTAAGGGTTTCTATTACAGATTTGAATTTTCATTTCGAGTTAGTGCTAAATTTGCCTCTTTGCACTTTGATAGTTCAACAACTAAATTTGATTATGACTGTTGACTATTTCATATTTTGTTTTCATGTCAACACAGTCATTGCAAACTGTAGGAGGGTCAAAATTTACCTGACTTGTAGAACCTGCAACATTTGCCATAAAGGCAGTGTGATGAGAGAAGGCTGGACCATTAGTAAAAAGAGTGTCTTTGTCTACTTCACTGCAGCTTCTGCTTTCCTCGTCATACCCACCTTTTCACAATTCATCATCTCAGCTTCACTCAGCAACTTGCTAACCTCAGCATCACTCCCGTTTCTGATATCAGAATCAGATCCATAACCACCTGAACTTGAGCACTCTTCATCAGAACTACCAGCATACCCAGAAGTATCATCATTATCTGGAGTATTAATGCTGTGAACATGCTTGATTTGATCGATGATCTTCGCATAACATGCAGTTCTTCCGTTGTTCTCAGTTCCCAACTGTACTGACCAATTGCATCCTTCATCAGATTGAACTACCACAGCTCTATGTGTCTTTGAAGGTCTTGATTGATTGGTATTGTTTGAGTTTCCAACAGCTAACATTTTTCTCTCATTGTTGAACTGAGCTGCGTTGGGTGGTTGAGATTGATTTCGAAAGGGATTGTGATTTCCTTCTTTGCTGGGCCTCATGCATTCCCGTTTGAAGTGACCTCTTTCTCCGCAGTTGAAGCAAGTAACGGCTGTTTTGTCAAAGCCGTATTTTGTATCCTTCTTGCTCTCCAAATTGGTTCTTCCTGTTCTCCGCATGTAATCCTTTGCTCGTCTCACAGCACTTGCAAATGCCCACTTGATATCCATTGGCTCCATCTCATCTTGGTCAATTTGTTGGTAGTCTTCATTTGTCAAATTGATGTTTCCTATTTGACTTGCAACTAAACCACAATAAGCACTGATCATTTTGTTGAGAAGTTCCATATGTTCCTGTGCAACTTCTACGCTGACTTTAGAGAGATGGGACGTGTCAAGTTTGACAGTGTTGGGATTTGCAGATTGAAAATTGTTTCCATAGAAAGCTTGTTGAGGAGATCAAAAGCTTGTCCATAGGCTAGAGTACTCGAGCCCGCAGACTGACTTGATTGAACAGGTTGTGGTAGGAAGGGGTTCACGTTTGACACAAACACGGTTTGCAGCTTTGGTTGCTGGCTTGAGCTTGTACCTGCATTAATACCTCCGAAGTACATCTCAGGGTTTTGTGGAACATTGACTCGTTGTGCCTTCGGAGTTCTTCATCCTTCTTGTTCTCCAATTTCTGCACAAATTCATAAATACTAATTGAGTCCAAAACACCTGTATGTTTTAGTAAGTCAATAAATTGACCCCATGTCTGTGGTAAAGCATCAGCAAATCGCATCACAATTTCTTGCGGTGCTGCTAACACTTTGTAAGAGTACATCTCACTGAGCAGATGATAAAAATGTGTGGTCATATCATTCAATGTTTCATTTTCCATGAACATGAAACCTTCAAACTCCTTCTTGAGCAAATCATGCCGAATCTTTCTGGTAGCAGCATTACCTTCACCTCTTGCTTCCAAAGTGTCCCACATATTTTTCGTGGTCGTACAATACACAAACTAATGATAAATATATTTGTGAAGAGCTTGTGTTAGGATAGCAAAGGCCTTTTTCTCTTGATCATATGCTTTCTTATCACTTTCATCTAGATTGGCCAAGGAGGTTGGATTTGACCCGGATTCTTTGAGTGATTCTTTATAGGGTGTAGTGAAACACGTCCACAGTTCTATGTTCTGACCGAGAACATAAGTGTGAAAATGACTTTTCCACATCTGACCGAGAACATAAGTGTGAAAACGACTTTTCCATGAAGGATAATCGTTCATGTGATTTAGCTTCGGTGGACGGTTTTGCTCCCTGTTTCACCCTCGCTCATTAGAAGAGTTTGGATGCTCTGGTTCTGGTTTGCAACACACGCCCATTGATTTGCAAAGATCATGGTTGTATGTTGAGGCATCAAAGACTTAACCCATTAGGTTGCGGAGCTTTGCGAAGAGTCCTAATTTGAGCTTTAACCACTACTCCAATCCCACATATTAGAACTCATTATATTTTCTTAATTATGAAAAATTGAAAGGTTTAACGTTTGAAAATAACAGTTTCCTTTAAAAAAAATTCACAATTTTGAAAATATATGAAAAACACAAAGTTTGAAAAACTGAAACACGAAGAAAAACAATAACGAAGGTTATTCGTACGAACCAATGTTCGTGCGGATAAACCTCCTTCGTACGAGCAACAATTTGCTTCGTATCGATGTGTTACTTCGTGCGAACCAGGTTGTTCGTGCAGATGAATTGTCCTTCGCACGAGCAGCTTGATCCTTCGTACGAATCAAATACTCCACATACTGTTTTTCTTAGTGTTTCCAGAGGAATCTTTGCAGAGTTGGTTTGGTGAAAACTTTCCTTTTCTTGTACAGACAATTTTTCGAAAGTAGCCTGTTGTCTTACCTAATTTTTGTCACACCCTCAATTTCCACTTGCGGAGTTTTACCACGAGGCGTGTGAACAAACCAGAATCTGAGACACTAGTAACATCGAACGACTCTATATGATTCGTTTATACGTTTTCCAAAATCATTTGTTTAACCATTCATAGTTATTTTCAAATTGTCTTAGTTTGGTTTCAAAGTTTAGCGGAAGCATTAGTTTTAAAGTTGAGCGGAAGCATTAAAGTAAAGTAAAGTAACGGGCGCCAACATAAACGCCAAACTAAAGAAAAACCCAAACAATATTCGTAAATGAGACTTGATAAAAAGATGTTCTTGATCAATGCAAGTGAGTGCACCTAGAGATCCTAGCATCCTGAGAAACATGTAAAGAAACAAGTGTCAACATTAAAGAAGAGTGAGTTCACAGGTTTTTATAAGTTCATTAGTTCAGTTAAAAGTTTGTTTCCCCCGTTATCCCTAACCCGGGATAACGATATAGTTCCATTATTCCTAACCCGGAATAATAATGATGTTGGTTCCATTATTCCTAACCCGGAATAGTATTGTTGTTGGTTCCATTATTCCTAACCCGGAATAATATTGTTGATTCGTAATTAAGTTCAATGTTAACATGTAGGTAGCGAGGCTAAAGTTATGTCACATAAGTGTTCGCGATCGAAGCTGACTGTTGTGCCTCCGTGTTGCCAGGCCTATCACTGACCATGGCGAAAGTTAGGCCAAATTAATCACCCGTTGACCATACCCGGTCGGCTAGCGAGACTAGCTTGGGTGGGGCTTGTCGGGCCCAGTAGTAATACTTATAATTTCCCCGCTATCCAACCCAACTAACGATCCGAGAGTTTGTCGAGGACTTCGTGATATAGCTGCTTGGTGACCATAACGTACATTAACATTAACTTAGTTACCGAGTAGTTTAACGACGTTAATTTCGAATAACATAAAAAAGATAGAGTTATAGAATGTATACATGTTTCTCCCACTGTTGTTTAAAACCAGATAAAATAGGGGCCGTGAACTCACCTTTAGTTGCTCGGTTAGTGTAACACAAAAGTAGCAATTGATGGGACCGCTAATTGCGTCCTAACATGTCAATCGATTTAAAGTTAGTGTGTGATCACACTGATACAAACCCTACGCATAACTAACACACAATGCGGCACACGTAATAACAAATTCGAAAACACAATCATGCTTGTAAAGTATTATCATACCGAATAGTGATCAAACCAACTTGTCATAAACGCAAATCAACTCATACAACACTTTGTTACACATATTCGCAAGTTATCAAGTTTCAGCTTGTACGCTCATAACTAGGCTGTTTTCGAGGATTTTTATAAAATAGTTCCAACATTTTAAAAATTCCAATTTTTTTACAGAAGGTGTCAACTGAACTGTAGAATTTTATGTAAATTTTTCATGTCCTGACACTTTACCAATTATTCATAAACATTTATATACTAGGCTGCAGTCAGATTCGTCGCTTTCTTACTGCAGTCCACGGGAGAAATTATTTAAAAGTCATCGTTCATCCAATTAACAAAATTCCAGTGGGAGTTTCCCGGAAATTCCCGTCTCCAGTTGCTGTACGAATTTCATGACCAACCGTCTACAGATTATGAGATCCGACTCGATAAACAACTAACGAATTTTCAGAATTTACACAGCTTCAGTTACTGCACTTAAATGACCACTTAAAAATAGCAAACGACCTCAGAAAAATATGAATCGAGCGCCATTAGAAGCGTTTTTTAAAAATATACATTTTAGGCTTCAGAAAATCCACTTTTCGATAAATAATGACCAGGTTACAGCCAATTGAAGTTGGCTGTAAATACCATTCAGCAACCTGTTTTCGACTTTCATCGCAATAGAACACGCTTAAACGATCAAGACTCTAATTAACAATGATCAAGAACAGGTTTATTTGTCATATATCATTATGTACATCAATACCCATGCAAACCCTAATCATATGATATGATTTTTATCACAAAAACGCAGCCTATGATTTTTGTATTCATCCAAGCATCACAATCGCAAAAACTCGCACAATCAACCGAACTAAACATAAATCATAACACTTTTCATAACAATGATTCAAACAATGCACACAATCTTGATCAAGATTTCATAAACCTTAATGTGATTTGCAAAACAATTAAAATCCTAACCTTGATACGATGAAGATTAGCAAACCGGGAACGAGATTGGAATCAATCCGGGGATCGAAGAAGTTGCGACCGTGAGAGGGGGGGGGCTCCGTCGGTTTGCTTAGAGCTAGGGTTTGTGTTTCTTTTTTTTTGAACATAACCCATGCAAGTCCCTATTTATTTAAAACAAGGAAAAGAAGGAGGAAGGGGTGGGGGTGGGCTTGCGGCCTCAAAAAGGGGGGGTTTGGTTGAGTAACTTGGGCCTCAAGTTTAGGCTAGTTACTTGAGCCACAAGGAAGTGAGGTCGACACGTTTCGCGGCTCGGTTCGGTTCGGCTATTTATTTAATATATATATTTTTTTAAAAACTAATAATCGCGAAATCAAAACATGATATAATAATTCACAAAACTTATAAACGTCTAATAACACATAGCACGTAATTCACTCGATGAGTTCACAAAGTTAGCGTAGTTATTGCGAGCGTGTAATTTAAATTCTCCGAATCAAATTAGCGCAGGAATGAATAACCGTGAAGTAGTGCGTTTAAGATACTTGAAAAACCGGGATGTCACATTATTCCCATGTTGAAAGAATTTTCGTCCTGAAAATTGAGTAAATGCGGTTTAGAATGCAACGCACAAAGATTCAGTTTGTTAGCAATGTTACAAGAAATTCCCAGGCTGTCACATCATCCCCATGTTGAAAGAATTTTCGTCCCGAAAATTTAGTTGGTGGTAACGTTAGCTTGCTGCTCAGCTGCAAAAAGGTGTGGGTATTTGCTTTTCATTTGGTCCTCTCTTTCCCACGTGAACTCCGGTCCACGCTTAGAATCCCAACAAACCTTGACGATCGGTATCTTGCTGTGCCTTCGAGTCTTGATCTCACGATCCATGATCTCGATAGGTTGTTCCACAAAGTGCAGTTGTTCATCCACTTGAATCTCATCCAATGGAATGACTAGGGTCTCATCTGATAGACACTTCTTCAGATTTGACACGTGAAAAATGTTGTGAACTCCACTGAGTTCGGCAGGAAGGTCTAATTGATAAGCTACGGGTCCGATACGCTTCAAGATCACAAATGGGCCTACGTACCGTGGGTTTAGTATGCCTCGTTTCCCAAAACGGATTACACCCTTCCAGGGTGACACCTTCAGTAGGACGCGGTCACCTACTTGAAATTCGAGCGGTTTGCGTCGTTGATCAGCGTAGCTTTTCTGTCATCTCGTGCCGATGCCATGCGGTTTCTGATTTGCACAATCTTTTCAGTAGCCTCAAGTATCAACTCAGGACCTGTGAGTTGACTATCACCGACTTCTGCCCAACAGACCAGTGATCTACATTTGCGACTGTATAATGCATCAAACGGTGCCGCTTGAATACTCTATCGTAACTGTTGTTATACGAGAAATCCACTAAAGGCAGATGGATTACCCAACTATTCCCAAAGTCTACCACACATGCCCTAAGCATGTCTTCCAAGGTCTGAATAGTCCTTTCACTTTGACCATCCGTCTGAGGGTGATAAGTTATGCTCATATCTAAGCGTGTGCCCAACGCTTTCTGAACTGACTGCCAAAAGTTGGACGTGAAACGAGCATCTCTGTCTGAGATGATGGATGTTGGCACTCCGTGCCGAGAAACTACTTCCTTAATGTAGATGCGAGTCAGCCTATCCATCTTATCTGTTTCTTTGATCGCTAGGAAATGTGCGGACTTAGTTAAACGATCCACGATCACCCAGATGGTATCGCAACCACCCGGAGTTCGCGGGAGTTTAGTGATAAAGTCCATCGAGATCTGATCCCATTTCCACACTGGGATCTCAGGTTGTTGAAGTAGCCCTGATGGCTTCTGGTATTCCACCTTGACTTTCGCACAAGTCAAACACTTGCTCACGTAGGTGGCTATATCCGCTTTCATGTTGGGCCACCAGTACGCGGCTTTAAGGTCTTGATACATCTTGTCCGAACCGGGATGGACAGAGTATCGGGATTTGTGAGCTTTGTCCATAACTAGCTTTTTGAAGTCTCCGTAGAGAGGTACCCATATACGATTCATGAAATACCGGGCACCACTGGGTTTTACTTCCCAATCGCGTTCCATCTTTCCCACAGATTCGGCCTTAATGTTTTCTTCCTTAACTGCTTCTAGCTGCGCATCGCGTATCTGTTCGGGTAACCCCGAATGAATGGTGAATTGTAATGCTCGTACCCGACGAGGTTTCATGTGCTCCTTCCTACTGAGGGCATCAGCTACCACGTTAGCTTTACCCGGGTGATACCGAATGGCACATTCATAATCGTTCAGGAGTTCGACCCAGCGACGCTGTCGCATGTTCAACTCTTTCTGGTCGAAGATATGCTAGAGGCTCTTGTGATCTGTATAGATTGTGCACTTTGTTCCATATAGGTAGTGTCTCCAAATCTTAAGCGTAAACACCACTGCTCCCAATTCCAGGTCATGTGTTGTGTAGTTTTTCTCGTGAACCTTCAATTGTCGGGACGCATACTCGATGACCTTATCACGTTGCATGAGTACGCATCCCAATCCCTGAATGGAAGCGTCACAATATACCACAAAATCATCAGTCCCTTCCGGCAAGGACAGAATGGGTGCACTGCAAAGTTTCTGCTTCAGCAATTGAAATGCCGCTTCCTGCTTGTCACCCCAAGCATACTTAGTGCCTTTCTGGGTGAGAGTGGTAAGCGGTTGCGCGATCTTTGAAAATCCCTCGATGAAACATCTGTAGTAACCAGCCAAACCCAAAAATGGCGGATCTCTGTCGGTGTCCTGGGTGCTTCCCAGTTCTTGATAGCATCGATCTTAGCGGGATCAACGTGGATACCCTTTTCATTCACGATATGACCGAGGAACTGAAATTCCCGAATCCAGAAATCACACTTTGAAAGCTTGGCATATAGTTTCTCCTGTTGAAGTAATTCCAGCAATAATCGTAGATGTTCAACATGTTCTTCTTCACCTTTAGAGTAGATGAGTATGTCATCGATGAACACAATGACAAACTTGTCAAGATACGGCTTACACACGCGGTTCATGAGGTCCATGAACACCGCGGGTGCGTTGGTGAGACCGAAGGGCATGACCAAGAACTCATAATGGCCATACCAAGTACGAAATGCCGTCTTAGATATATCCTCCTCCCTGACGCGTAACTGGTGATAACCGAACCGTAGATCAATCTTGGAGTAGTAGCTTGACCCTTGAAGTTGGTCGAAGAGATCGTCGATGCGAGGTAATGGGTATCGGTTCTTGACGGTAACCTTATTGAGTTCCATGTAGTCGATGCACATGCGGAAGGTTCCGTCCTTCTTCTTGACAAAAAGGACCGGAGCTCACCATGGCGAAGTACTGGGTCGGATAAATCCTTTTTCTAACATTCCTGAAGTTGGGTAGACAGCTCTTGCAGCTCTGCTGGAGCCAGGCGGTACGGGGCCTTGGCGATAGGAGTTGCATGGTTTGCCAATTCGATTTCAAATTCCACTTGTCGATGTGGTGGAAGACCAGGTAACTCCTCTGGAAATACACCGGAAAAATCACGGACGACGGGGATATCTTCTATACGCTTCTCATCTTTAGGCTGCTCGGTGACCAGTGCGATCAAAGCGAAGGAGTTCTTCCTCCGAAGATACTTCTGAGCTTGCATGTAAGAGATGATGTTTGTGACGGCGCGTGCCTTCTCGCCTTGCACCATCAAGACTTCATCGTTAGAGAGCGGAATACGAATAGATTTCTCGAAGCAGAGAACTTCAGCTCGGACGTCGGATAGCCAGTCCATTCCGGCTATCACGTCAAAACTACCCAGGGTAGTTGTCATCAGATCAATGGTAAAGGTGTGACCCGCGAGTTTAAGTTGGCAGCCGGTTACTAATTGGGTCACATCTACAGATTTAGCATCGGCTAGTTCTTTGACGTAAGGGGTCTCTAGGGGTTTAGGCGTGAGATTTAGGTTCTTCCTAAAAGACTCAGATATAAAAATCCTATCCGCACCCATATCAAAAAGTACAGTAGCAAAATGTTCGTTAAGGGGAAACTTACCGGTGACCACGTTCGAGTCGTTTCTGGCCTCTCCGCGGCCTAGCGTAAATGCACGACCTTTAGCACCTCCTGTGCCACCATTTCCAGTGTTGTTGTTGTTATTGTTGTTGTTGTGGTTGTTGTGGTTGTGGTTGTTGTTGTTGTTGTTGTTGTTCCCACCATTGTTGTTGTTGTTGCGAAGTTGCGGGCAGTCTCGCTTGAAATGGGTAGTGCTACCGCACTGATAGCACCCCCGTTAATACCTTGCTGTTGAATCTGGTGCTTATTTTGATTTTGTCGAGACACGATTTCCCCGCGACAATCCTTTGCCGCATGTCCCGTTTTGCCACATCGTTGGCAGCGATTTCCGGCACAAGGGCCGTGATGATGGAGGTTACAACAATTACATTCGGCTTTCGACCCACATAGCCGCTGGTGTTCTGGGTGTTGTTGGCGGACTGATTACTGTGACCCCGATTGTTGTTGAAATTGTTGAACCGTTTCTGGTTTCCTTGTTGTGGCTGGGCTGACGAGGACTGTCGAGCAGGCGAGTCTTCAAATTTTCTTTTATTATCAGGGACAACTTCAGTTGCACCCCGAGATGGCAACTTCCTTAGTTCCACCGCCTTATCGGTGAGTTTGTGCGCCAACCTGATCGCTTGATGTTCCGTCGCACGGTTACTAGACATTACCATGCCCTGGATCTCAGGGACCAGACCCCCAAGATAAAACTCAAGTCGTTTTTCAACGGTGTTAGCCAGATCGGGACATAGGAACACCAGATCGTGTGTTTCGCCATGTACGCTTCAATTTCAGATCCTACCATCTTATGGTTCCATAGCGCTTGCTCCAACTGCTGAACTCTGTCCCGCGGACAGTACTCCTCTTTGATTAGGGCCTTAAACTCGGCCCAGGCCATTGCGTTCACAGCAATAAGTCCACGCGTTTGTACTTGTGCGTTCCACCAGGTTAATGCCCCATCTTCCAGCGTTGAGGCGGCATACTTGACCTTATTGGCCTCAAGGCAATTGCACATCTCGAACACCGATTCGGACTTTTCAATCCAACGGACCAGTCCTATGGGTCCTTCTGCACCCGTGAATTTGCTCGGTTTCGCATCGAGGAACATCTTGTAGGGGTTAAGACCCCCTCCTGCTGACAGAGGATAGGTAGTCAGCGTGAAAGTCTACTAGCCCAACTATTAGATTTTCCCATGAAAATTTAATAATGGTTACCTGCTGGTGGGTTTTGAACACCTGCCAGAGCAGCATTCACGTGTTCTTGGATCATTGCGGCTAATTCTTCAGGTGTCATGTTGAGGTTTCCGCGACGTCCAGTTGCCATTTTAGATCTTCGCAAGACAACATAAAACACACACCGATAAGCATATATATCCAATATAGTTATCATACTCCACACTTAAATCATCCCTCAAGTTATGTCAACCCAATAAATTAAACAATCAAAAGGAACATTCGATTAAATAAATTGCAACGTCTCACAAAATGCCAACCAAACATACCAGTTTAACTATAAAATTTCAAGTTCAAACATAAGTAGAAATAAATAGACTAAAGGAAACAAAAGGGGGGAAATTGACGAGACGAGTCAGTCTTCAACGTCTCCATCTCCCAAGTCGCTATCGTTGCCGTCATCCTCTGTGGCGTTTCCAGCTTCTACTGCCGCGTCTTCCTCCGGATCCTCCTCTGGATCCTCCTCTTCTTCCTCTACTGGCGCTGGAGGGGCCGGTGCTGGTGCGGGTACTGGTACAGGTGCCTGATTCTGCTCTAGTTCTTGAATTCTCCAGCTGGACTCAAGACCTGTCTTCGAGCCAGTCAGCCCTCAGCTGCTCAGCACGAAGATCTTTAGCTAAAATGTTACGAGCTATCTTATTCTCATATTGCTCTTCCTCGAGCTCTCCAGTCTTACCCGTTAATTGACGTATCATCCATCCCTGTGCTTTGATAGTTTCCTGCATTCTCTCTAGTTGTTCCTGTTGTTTTCTTATCATATCTCTAAGTAGGTCGTCCCCTACTTCTAACGAGTTAACCGGTTCGACTGGCATAGCAGTGGTCAGGCGTGAGGACGACTCCTCTCCTAGAGCGAGTCTTTTCCTAGCAGCTGAGCGTGTCTCCACGCCATGAGGTGGTGAGGGTTCGACCATAGGTGCCTTCCCTGGCGCCCTTGGTTGTAAAGGTTTGTCGGATGATGATGATGACATTCCCTGTTGGGTTGTGTAGTTAGTTACGAGTTGCGTTCATCACAATATACATTTATATTTTACATAACACAGTTGTAGTACAACATATAACAAGATATCACAGTTCAGTGCCAACTAAGTCTAGTGTCGTGTAATCAGCTATAGTTTAGGTCTACTTTTAATGCAAACCTGGTTCTCTATAGCTAGAGGCTCTGATACCAATCTGTCACACCCTCAATTTCCACTTGCGGAGTTTTACTGCGAGGCATGTGAACAAACCAGAATCTGAGACACTACTAACATCGAACGACTCTATATGATTCGTTTATACGTTTTCCAAAATCATTTGTTTAACCATTCATAGTTATTTTCAAATTGTCTTAGTTTGGTTTCAAAGTTTAGCGGAAGCATTAGTTTTAAAGTTGAGCGGAAGCATTAAAGTAAAGTAAAGTAACGGGCGCCAACATAAACGCCAAAACTAAAGAAAAACCCAAACAATATTCGTAAATGAGACTCGATAAAAAGATGCTTGATCAATGCAAGTGAGTGCACCTAGAGCTCCTAGCGTCCTGAGAAACATGTAAAGAAACAAGTGTCAACATTAAAGAAGAGAAAGTTCACAGGTTTTTATAAGTTCATTAGTTCGGTTAAAAGTTTGTTTCCCCCGTTATCCCTAGCCCGGGATAACGATATAGTTCCATTATTCCTAACCCGGAATAATAATGATGTTGGTTCCATTATTCCTAACCCGGAATAATATTGTTGTTGGTTCCATTATTCCTAACCCGGAATAATATTGTTGATTCGTAATTAAGTTCAATGTTAACATGTAGGTAGCGAGCCTAAAGTTATGTCACATAAGTGTTCGCGATCGAAGCTGACTGTTGTGCCTCCGTGTTGCCAGGCCTATCACTGACCATGGCGAAAGTTAGGCCAAATTAATCACCAGTTGACCATACCCGGTCGGCTAGCGCGACTAGCTCGGGTGGGGCTTGTCGGGCCCAGTAGTACTACTTATAATTTCCCGCTATCTAACCCAATACTAACGATCTGAGAGTTTGTCGAGGACTTCCGTGATATAGCTGCTTAGTGACCATAACGTACATTAACATTAACTTAGTTACCGAGTAGTTTAACGACGTTAATTTCGCATAACGTAAAAAAGATAGAGTTATAGAATGTATACATGTTTCTCCCCCTGTAGTTTAAAACCAGATAAAATAGGGGCCGTGAACTCACCTTTAGTTGCTCGGTTAGTGTAACACAAAAGTAGCAATTGATGGGACCGCTAATTGCGTCCTAACATGTCAATCGATTTAAAGTTAGTGTGTGATCACACTGATACAAACCCTACACATAACTAACACACAATGCGGCACACGTAATAACAAATTCGAAAACACAATCATGCATGCAAAGTATTATCATACCAAAATAGTGATCAAACCAACTTGTCAAAACGCAAATCAACTCATACAACACTTTGGTACACATATTCGCAAGTTATCAAGTTTCAGTTTGTACGCTCATAACTAGGCTGTTTTCGGGGATTTTTATAAAATAGTTCCAACGTTCTAAAAATTCCAATTTTTTTACAGAAGGTGTCAACTAAAATGTAGAATTTTATGTAAATTTTTCAAGTCTTGACACTTTACCAATTATTCATAAACAATTATATACTAGGCTGCAGTCAGATTCGTCGCTTTCTGACTGCAGTCCACGGGAGAAATTATTTAAAAATCATCGTTCATCCAATTAACAAAATTCCAGTGGGAGTTTCCGGAAATACCCGTCTCCAGTTGTTGTTCAAATTTCATGACCCAACCCTCTACAGATTATGAGATCCGACTCGATAAACAACTAACAAATTTTCAGAATTTACACAGCTTCAGTTACTGGACTTAAATGACCACTTAAAAATAGCAAACAACCTCAGAAAAATATGAATCCAGCGCCATTAGAAGCGTTTTTAAAAAATATACGTTTTAGGCTTCAGAAAATCCACTTTTCGATAAATAATGACCAGGTTACAGCCAATTGAAGTTGGCTGTAAATACATTTCAGCAACCTGTTTTCGACTTTCATCGCAATAGAACACGCTTAAACGATCAAGACTCTAATTAACAATAATCAAGAACAGGTTTATTTGTCATATATCATTATGTACATCAATACCCATGCAAACCCTAATCATATGATATGATTTTTATCACAAAAACGCAGCCTATGATTTTTGTATTCATCCAAGCATCACAATCGCAAAAACTCGCACAATCAACCGAACTAAACATAAATAATAACACTTTTCATAACAATGATTCAAACAATACACACAATCATGATCAAGATTTCATAAACCCTAATGTGATTTGCAAAATAATTAAAATCCTAACCTTGATACGATGAAGATTAGCGAATCGGGAACGAGATTGGAATCAATCCGGGGATCGAAGAAGTTGCGACCGTGAGAGAGGGGGGGGGGGGCTGCCGTCGGTTTGCTTAGAGCTAGGGTTTGTGTTTCTTTTTTTTTTTTTAACATAACCCATGCAAGTCCCTATTTATTTAAAACAAGGAAAAGAAGGAGGAAGGGGTGGGGGTGGGCTTGCGGCCGCAAAAATGGGGGTTTTGTTGAGTAACTTGGGCCTCAAGTTTAGGCTAGTTACTTGAGCCACAAGGAAGTGAGGTCGACACGTTTCGCGGCTCGGTTCTGTTCGGCTATTTATTTAATATATATTTTTTTTTAAAAACTAATAATCGCGAAATCAAAACATGATATAATAATTCACAAAACTTATAAACGTCTAATAACACATAGCACGTAATTCACTCGATGAGTTCACAAAGTTAGCGTAGTTATTGCGAGCATGTAATTTAAATTCTCCGAATCGAATTAGCGCAGGAATGAATAACCGTGAAGTAGTGCGTTTAAGATACCTGAAAAACCGGGATGTCACAATTTTAGTTAAAAACACAAACATTCTTTTAGTTTTACAGTCACAACAGTCCAAGTCCAAATGTCAGAAAATTTGTCAACCCTACAACACTATTCTGATGAGTTTTCTGGTGAGTTTCTTCAGCAAATGTGTTCAACTTGAACAAAAGAAAATTTTAAGAAAAACCAGATTTTAACATGTCTCCATGTATTCTGACTCGGTTTTTATGAAAATTTTCCGGATATAACCGATTTTAACTAATTGTTAAGTTAGTTATCTATTTAAAACTTAAGTTTTATGCTGTGAGTTCAATAACACTTCAAGAAATCTTCAAACTAGCTCAGACACAACACTAAGCTTGGTTTTGAACAAGGAAGAGAGCCAAAGCTCTGGTACCACTTGTAGGTCCACCTGAGGATCAAGTTAAACATGCCTCCTTGTTCATGCAACACACATACAAGTGCGAAATCCAAGTATGCATGCAAACCAAAGCAAAGTAAGAACACGGAATAACCAAAGATTCTATATCTTTATTAACTAATGAGAACTAGTACAAACATATACAAACAATGCTCATACAACTCATACAAACTGCATGTGCTCTTGTGTCTTCCTCTGCTGAACTTGCTAGTTCGTCTTTTATTAGTGACCAAAATGACCAACCTATGACTGAGAGGTGCATGTTTGCTTATATAGTGTCCATGCTAGTCATTCGTACGAAGTACGTTCCTAGACATACGGAACACACTATTACACACGGAGAAGTGCTCCAAAGATGCTCGTACGAACTAGTTGATTCGTATGAAGCATTCTCTTCTTCGTACGAAACAAGTAAGCCACTTGTTTACATTGTTTCCTTCGTACAAAGCTGGTGACTCGTACAAGCAACACCTTGCCCGTATGGAGCATTCATACTCGCACAAAATGCTTTCTTCGGAGAGCGTGTCATAGAAATGACGTACACAAGACTCACCAGTATGCACACATGCAACTGTTTAACACAGACAAACTAAAACGTCGTATGAAACCAAGATAGGAGGATATCTTGATTTGGTCGACATGACCAAACTTATACAGACACAGTAAACAAAGGCCGTACAATTACAGATGTAACTAAAAACAAGCGACAAACATAAAAGTGTATCAACAAAAATGGAGAGGAAAGGATTTGATACTTGTCCAAATTTATGTGGATGACATCATTTTTGGATCCACATGCAATGGTATGTATGGAGAGTTTAGAGAAATCATGACAGCAGAGTTTGAAATGAGTGCTATGAGTGAACTCCAATGCTTTCTTGGTCTTCAAATTAAGCAAGTTAAAAATGGTACTTTCATTCATCAAAGTAAGTATGTCAAAGAACTACTTACCAAATTTGATATGAATGATTGTAAACCATGTAGTACACCCATGGCTACATCTAAGCTGGTCATTATTGATGACAAGATGACTTCATTGATCAAACTCTTTATAGAAGCATGATTAGGTCTTTATTGTATGCATCTAGGCCAGATATCATGTTTTCTACATGTATTTGTACCAGATCCTAGTCAACACCTAGGAAGTCAAATCTTATTGCTGTGAAAAGGATATTCAGATACTTAAAAGGTGCTCCCATACTTGGTATCTGGTATCATGCTAATGGGAATATTGAGATTTCAGGTTACTCAGATAGTGATTTTGCTGGATGCCATGCCACAAGGAAGTCAACTTCAGGAGGTTGTCAATTTCTAGGAAATTTCTTAGTTTCTTGGCAAAGCAAAAAGCAAGCTGTAGTTTCAACATCCACAACTGAGGCTGAGTATATTACTACTGCAAGTTGTACTGCTCAACTTCTACGACTTCAGAATCAATTGCTGGAATTTGGTGTAACTGCTCTAAAGAATCCTCTCATCTTGGATAGTCAAGTAGCACATTGACATCAGACATCACTTTGTAAGGGATTGCTATGAAAACGGTTTGATTTCTCTCCATCATGTTTCAACTAAGGATCATCTAGCAGATGTTCTAACAAAGGCTTTAGATACATCTTTGAAAGATTGGTCTCTAGAATTGGCATGCTTAACTTGGATTAAAAACAAATTTTTTGTTTTCCATGAATAAAAAACATTAAAATGTTCTAGAAAATCAAAAATTCATCCTTAAAAATAGCTAAAATTGAATTTTTCAATAAATCCTAAAAGTCTGTTTTAAACCACTGTTTGGGCTAAACCACTGTTTTGCCTTATCCACTTATATCTATCCTCTTATATTGTAAAATCACCATTGTTCATGACCACTGTTCTGGACTACTGCTGGTTCTCAGTAGCGGTTTCCCTAACAACTGTCATCCATTATCCATCAGAGGTTACACGTGGATAGCTGATTACCATCAGATTTTTAAAACTGCTGCCACGTCAGCATTCACTTTTTCCCTTTATATATCACTATTCTATCCAAACAGAGTTTTCATTTGCCATCTCGAATTCAAAATTCTATAAAGCGGTTTTCATTACTTTCATCTTCTTCATTACTTCTCACTTCCATATCCGATCATGGCTCTCAACATCAAACTCCCACACAACTACCTTCCCACTATCGAGAAAACTGACACTAATACTTCATTCCATTCAATAATTGATGTTCTCACATCATCAAAATACAAAGACATTATGGTTGCAAACGTACCAATCTATGTGGATACACTCCGACAGTTCTTGGCAAATGCTAAAGTTGAATCTCAAAAGAAGAAGCCATATGCTATCACTTCCAAGGTCGGAGAAACCATTATCCGAATTTCCACGCCCTCAATTTCCACAACTTTTGGTCTAAATGACCTAGAAGGTAAAAATTTCTTTGGCAAGCAGGAATAGCATGTTGAGTTCATAGAACGTGGGTATGAGGGTCAGTTAACTGGTGTTACCAGTTTTAAACCAAACTATCCTGCTCAAATTAGATAATTTTCCATACTCTACTCACATGTCCTTCAGCAAAGACCACCTCATTTAATAAGATTCCTCAAAATATTCAATTTCTAGGATATGTTATTTTGACAAAATATGATTTTTATCTATCAGGTATTGTTTATAGACTTGGTGGCAAATTATAATAAGAATTCAAAAAAAAAAAGCTTTTCTTTTATATCCAAGGCTTTTAAGATATTATCTACAAAAGCAACTTCAAGAAAAAGATTTAAACAGGAGTTGTCTTTGAGATGGAGAGTCTTACTAGTAAAACCTTTACAATATGGAGTCAAAGGTTTCAAAACAAACGCAAAGGGGGATGAGAAAATTTTGGATGAGTCCACATCTCAAGCTCAAACCTCTGTTGCTGGGCCTACTGCTCCTGGTGATCATCACACCACAACCGGTGTTGTGAAACCCACACCAGAAAAATCCAAAAAGAAACAAGGTCCACCAAAACCAAAATTCGTAAAAAAGGCACCTCTAGAAGATGAGATCCCAGAGGATAACCATGCGGTATCACAAAAGCCACCTGAAACCACTATTGTTACTTCCTCACAATAGTTGGAAAGATCTCCACCTAACTCCTCCTGATTCATTACAAAAGGAACAAGTTGTAAGCACAGGGATCTCACATTATGAAGCAGATGATTCAATTGAATCTTTGTTTCTAAGCTCGTCTCTAGGGCAAATTCTCTTTCTACCCCACAACCATCACCCTCAATCCCACGTACTATCATACCTCTATTTCATGCAATTGAGATAACTTAAACATAAATCAGTTCACCTCACATGTGACTGAGTCTGAGTTAAATCTCTTTGCTAACCCAGAAATAGCTGAGGAGGTTACACCCCATGAGTTACAAGTAACTCTTGGTGGTAATTTAAGTGAAGTAGCCACTACAACTGATGCACAATAGTGTTTCAGTTGGACAATTGTTAGCAACAACTGTTGAGGCTACAATTGTAACCTCTGCTCCAGTTGGAAGTCCCCAGTACCAAGACAAAGGGGCATTTGGGTTTGATAACATGGAGATTCATCTTGCTGATGATCCAAATACAACTACCTCCTGTTGAAATTTAGATGATCCTATTAAATTAGGCGATGAATTGAGATACAAAGAATTGACAGAGAGAAAGGCATCAATGGAGTCTATAATCACTAAAATGAAAGATATGATGAAGCAGATGTTACAAGATTCTCAAAGTCAACCATCAACACAACAAATTACCAATGAGCTATGGAAATCTGTGCAACCAATCATTATAGTTCAAAGGAATTTGGCTGACATTCACCATGAAACTCACATGAAGCTTATTAGAAACATGGTTGAAGCCAGATACAAAGATACTAACGCTGACATCAAGGCTATTAAAGAACATTTGGTAAAGACCACTGGCTCTGCCCCTACAACAGTCCTTCATGAAGAAGTAGAGGATGATGCCAAAAAAGGGGAGAGTGATAAACTGAGAAAGTTGCAACCAGACTTAAAGGTGCAGCAAAAGCCAGGGTCTGTTATAACCACTGCTACAAATCAAACTTCTGCTGTGCATCAGATGTTGGTGTTCAAAAAGGGATTGATGAGACCTTGAACAAACTAGTAGCAGAAATTGCCACAGAAAAGTAGAAAATGCAAGATACACTAGAACCTAAAGCTTCTAAACTAATTGAAGAAGAAATGGCCAAACAGATGGAAAAAGAGGACATTGGCACTTCAAAAAGAAGAAAGTCAACAAGAAATATTGGACAGCTAATAACCACCTCTTCTACATGCTAATAACAAGTGTATCCTCTACTCCAACAAAACCAACATCACCACCTCAAAAGAAACAAAAACCTTCACATAAGAAATCATCTCCACCACCAACAGATGTTGGTACAACAAATGTACAAATAGATGTTACACCTCCACCATCAAACCAACCAACAGATGTTGTTACATCAAATGTATCAACAGATGTTACCTCAACCTCTGTCTTGATCACATTTCCCACTTTAACCCAACCATTATCCACACCACCAAGAATTCCATTATGACCATCTTCACCACAAATCAGATTCCAACGCAAAAGAAAAACTTCTGTTGTTGAAGATGTTGATGAGGGATTCCATCACTAGTTCCTATGTCATCAAAACCTATCACTTCATCACCATCCTCATCATCTTCACCTAAAACCACTTCACCTCCAACCATTTATCAACCACCATCCATCATACCTTTTGCTACCAAATATCCTCTAAACTCATAGTTGTGCGAAAAGAAATTGAATCATTCTTCCCAATAGTGGATAATACCAAACTTGACTTTCCATCTCTCTTTGGTTACAGAAAGCCAAGAAATTTAGATGAATATCTAATGTTGAAGGCTAGTTAGGCTGAGAATATTGCCAAAAAGAAGAGCAAAGGGAAAGATGATAGGACTACTTAAGGCATTTTGTCTTATGAACTGAGCAAAGTAAGAAAGATTGAAGACTTTGCCAAATAGATTAGTTAGTATATGTTAGAAAGGTTTGTAATCTAGAGCTTGATGAAGAACTGAAACAAGATTACCTTGACCACATTATGCAATACAAACCTTACAAAGCTACAAGAGCACAGTTCAAAGACTGGTCAACAAATGATCTTAATGAAGAAATTGACAGAATACAAGCAATGCTCAAAGATCCTCTACACAAGCCAACACCACCTGATTGGAAGAAAAACATGCAGATGGATAGAGATTTAAGGCTTAAAAGAATGAAAGAAGAGCTGGTTGCTGCAAATTATGGTAGTGCAAGGTCAGTTGCTAGATGGTCTGAGTCTAGGGTTGTAGATACCTACAAAAAAATGGAAGAGCTTAGAAAGAAATATCCTACAGTTCCAAGAAGGCCAGACTACTCAACAGATTTTGTCCCTCATCAGACCCAAACCTTTAAAAAGTAGCCCTTAACCTCTGTCTTACCCACAATTGCCTTACATCAAATAAAAAGGCAAAAGCATATGGAAGAGGATGATGAACAAAGGTTTGAAGAGCACAGAAAAGAGGGAATAAAAAATCAACTACTCTTTCACACTGATGCTGCAAGTGGTAAATTAAAAGAAACAATCTCTATCCTTGTAAGCAAATGTATTCCATCAAGCTCAACAATAAGTATCCTAAGAAAACCAACTGATCCAAAAATTCTAAAGTGGAAGTCATCCTCAGACACCCACAAATTGACTCTTCTCAGATCAGATGATTCAATCAAGAAGCTAAAAATGGAGGATGCATATGGTCTGAATGTAGATGAACTCCAAGATCTATTGAACCTTGAATTGCAAATGGATTTTGAACACATGTTTTCCATGAACTTTGAACTACAGTTCAAAGGGCAAATCAGGGAATTACTGTTGAGAAATAAAGATCAGCAATAAAGAAGGGTTTTGGCATCATCTATTCTAGGGGAGATTGTTGGATCTTCTGAACTCTATAAAAGAACAAAAGATTGAAAACCAAAACAATCTACAACATCTGATCACTAATAAAGATTTGTTGCTCTAAACTCTTCTGATACTTAAAGACTGTTCACAAGATCTGTTGAAGACAAAGCCCTGCTGGAAGCAAAGAACTGCTAGAGAGAAACCTCTGATGAAGATAAAGTCTGTTGAAGTAAAGTCTGCTGAAGACTAACAAGGATAAAGCCCAACAGAGGATATCTCAACAGTTGTTATCATTAGAGTTCATATTGTATTTTAATTTAATAGTGTTTAGGTCTAGCAGTGTTTAGAGTTTGTTTAGTTTGTTAAATGTCACTTTCATAGTGACGTCAGCCAAAGATGCTCAATGGTTGGTAATGTACTATAAATAGAACAACGCCTGCACTATTCTATCTATCACTTCTACACGTTCTGTACGAACAAATTAGAGTGATCTTAGGCTGAGGGGGAGTTTGTAATTTGCATGCATATGTGATTAATATTACAAAAGCATGTCAATGAAAACAATCTTCCTATTGTTGTGATTTCAAAATTTTACACATTTCCGCTGCACTGTTTCATTGATTATTATCTTCTTTCATTGATTTCATCTAAAATAATCAAATCAATATCAAACTCAGATCCTAACAAACATGGACCTATCATATGAAGGACATTCAACAAGGAGCATGTGAAGCAATAAACATAAAATCAAGCAAGTGTAGGCATGCGTATACACCGAATCAATGAAACCAAAACTTCACTATAATAGAAAATCCACAAACAAGTTCAACATCCAATAAAAATCAAAACTTTAATGCATATTCATCTTAACCTAGGTAGCATACAAGAATTTAGCCTAGAATCAACATCAAAACATTAACATGTTCATTAACATAAAGCTAAACATGTCTAAATGTATAAAAACACAAAGTTAAAGATAAATAACGAACTAACTATTTGCAAGAGTGAAAATCACGAACCCACAATGTCAAAATCGATCCCGACACCTTCTTTCCACCTAAAATCACCTATGAAACCTTTAAAATTCGTCTTGGATGAGTCTGTTTTGTATTTGGGTTGTTTAGGGACTTAAATAGGGTGAAAGATGGGGTTTTGTGTGCTGACCAGCATCATGATTGCATCGTGCGTGCATTATCAGGCTTCATGGTCGCGCGACACACTTAACATCCATACTGAGAAAACGATTTTCTTCATAACTTCTTGGTTTCAACACGATTAACATCCATACTGAGAAAACGATTTTCTTCATAACTTCTTGGTTTCAACTTTGTTTTCTTCACCGTTTTCGCCTACGACATCATAATTCAATTCTCGATCATCTTATCTTCTCAAATACCCATTTACATTCAACGAGAATCCTTCACTAAGCCCAAACCTTCTCCTTTGTGCTCGTTTCTCTAACTTTTTAGCTCGTTTTTACTTCTGGAACCCTACAAAACAAACAAGACACTATAGTATGCAAAACCATTGGTAAAACGACACAAAATGACTCAAATTATATATAAAAACTATACATGGAAACTGATGTAATTTAAATTACATCAATTATCTCGACACTTACACTTTTTTTGTGCCTTAAAAACTCTACAATGGAATCAGAATTAGGATAACTGGTTTCACAAACTTTTGTTTTCTTATTTAAAAGACTCAAAATGTTTAACCACGGTTACTGGTATATTTATCCATTTAAACCCAACTACCAACTCATCAAGCCCCTATGATGTTAGCATTTAGGTTCAAGTGAACAATCCATCTAAGGGTCTTACACTCAATGTCAACAAATCCACCTAATCTATCTCGAGCTTATAAGGAAGCGATACAAATCTACCATCTTATTAACCCTTATGTATTTTAAAAATTAAATTTCTTTGGTGGAATAAATGAAATTGAGCTTTTTCAATTTTAATTATGATCAACTCAGAGGGTATTATCACCAAGTCGCTATCCCGGTGGGAAACACCATGATCCTCACACTTTTCTTTCAACTTCTACCTAGCGAATATACCCCACCCGTGTCACCATTACAGTAGTTAATACCATAGGCTTTCGTTTATTTTATAAAAGAACTCAAAAGAATGAATGTGGAATTTTTTAGACAACACCATAATCTGAATTTAGCCTCCTAAGAAGGATAATGTGTGTCAATTTAATTAAAAAATGCTTATAGGTTATATATTTATAATGGCTCATTTTCAACCCTCAACAGTTTTAGTTTTTCTGTATCACCTAAGATGAAAACCTACAAGACTTCATGATCTAAATATTAAGGTACATTAAAACAATCTATGAAACCCTCTAAACTAGCGGGACTACCAGTACATCCCGAAAATTACGTTTCTTGTTTGATATTATCTAATTTTTGAAATGCAAATAATCCTAATTTTCAATCATTTTCCATGTATTTGCAAAAAAGGAACATATCCTATTTTTCAAATTTTTTGGATTTTTCAATTTTTCAATTTTATGATTTTAGTTTTTTTTATTTATTTCTTATCCAAAAGACCTCATGTACATACTAACTGACAGTTTCCCATCCCCACACTTAAACTCTACATTGCCCTCAATGTAGGAATAGAAACCGACTCATAATACTAAAATAAATAAGAATAAAAAGATAAGGGCAAAATTGGAAATGACTAGTTATGTAATCACGTAAGCTCCAAAACTTCTCGTCCAATCTACTAGATCGTATAGCATTTCACTCGCGATCGGCTACTCTAACAACTAACATGCTCGAAAAATGTGTTAACTCAAATGAACAACCCCAAAATCACCTGAATGGAAATTGCATACGAGTGGTACGATTCAAACCTGCTCAAGCAAAAACAAAAGCAGTTCGACTCTAAACAAAAACCGACTCAAAAACTGCTAACTTAAACCAAAAATCTAAAACCTATGACTCTATACAAACTCTATGAAACCTCCCCACACTTGAACTTAAAAAGGAGGTTTCTCTTTGACCTGGACCCTATCTAACCCGTTTAATTCCACCCGGTCCTCGTAAATAGTTAAACTTTTATCACCGAGGGTGGTACTGGTTTAGTAGTGCATGAAACAAAAATGAATGATTCTTTTGACTATGATGCATTCTTAAATTATGAAGCCAATCAAGAAGATGAATCTCAAGGACAGGGGGAGAATAAGGATTCTGTTCACGAAGCAGCACAATCAAGAATCCTCACAGAAGTTACACATATAATGGTTATTCCTGATTTGCCATAACCCAGAGTATTCTATTTAGAGTAGGGTGTGGAGGAGGGGGAGTTCGTCCACAACTATACTAAAGAAGAAATTGCTAAGATGTTGGGGGTAGAT
The DNA here is from genome assembly GCA_947069175.1 of Scalesia atractyloides. NCBI lineage: Eukaryota > Viridiplantae > Streptophyta > Magnoliopsida > Asterales > Asteraceae > Scalesia > Scalesia atractyloides. Next base: position 59,539,767 of record CAMTDV010000020.1, read on the forward strand.
GAAAGTTCCTTTTAGTTTGACTTTGAAGAAGAGTTAAACAACAAAAGTGCTTCAAAACCTGAAGACTATGTTTACAGATACGTGGCATATGCTGATAATTATAATAGGGTTGTCGTTGAGGATGATTCTGATGATGATACCGTCAAATGTACTAGTGAAGGAACATATGACTTCCCAACCTTTCAGGAAATGTTTGCTGAAGCTACTAATGATTTTTTGAAGAGAAAAGTGGAGGAAACCGTGAAAGATGGAAGTGTTCCTAACCGTTTATCTAAGGAAGAAATACTTGAAGCGAAAAAGACGTGGTTTAAAGAGTTGCCAAAAGAATGAAAATTAAGATGACCACTAGCATTCTTCACACATGATCAAGATAGATCTTTGGGACATATACTAAGCTGGGGTTGGATTCTAGAGTTGAACGTGTACGAGTAAAGAGAGGGTTTGGTGTAAGATATTTCAGATTCTTATGCGATATTTAGACGTTGCCGTGGTGGGACGTTGAGGAACTATGCCAAACAAAGTGTTGTAGGTCCACCGGAGGATGTCAAACCTATTCCTTGTTCATATAACATACACACAAGTGCGTAATCCAAGTGTGCATGCAACCAAAGCAATGTAAAGAACACAGGGTAACCAAAGATTCACTATCTTGATTAATGATTGAGAACAAGTACAAACATATACACACAATGCTCGTATGACTCAAACAAACTTGCTGTGTTCTTGTGTCTTCGTCTTCACCAGAAATGCTAACAGAGAGATCTCACCAAAAGATCAGTTTGTTAGCTCGTTCTTTCAGTCTGGTCAGTCTAGTGAGTTAGTCAGTAACATTGACTGAGAAGTGCATGTCTGCTTTTATAGTGTCTGTCTAGACCTTCGTACGAAACACCAATCTAGACATACGGAACACACTATTTCACACGAGACACATCTCAGAAATTGGTATGAGTCAACTGTTTCATACGAAATACTCAATTCGTACGAAATACTCATTGATTCGTACGAATCATGTGGTTCGTACGAATCCTCTGATTCGCACAGAAACCTTATTCTTGGAGAACGTGTGCATACATGACGTACACAAGACTTATCAGTATGCACACTTGCAACTGATTAACACAGACAAGCTAAGATGTCGTACTAGATCAAGATAGAAGGGTATCTCGATCTATTCGACATTACCAAACCTATACAGACACTTGAGCAAAGACCGTACAATTACCACTGTAATTAAGAACAAGCGACAGACACAAAACTGTATCAACTATTTGATGAAGTTTAACGATCAAAGGTTGTGGAACTTGATAAAATATGAAGCTGCTCATGGGTTTCATAATTGGGTACCGTATATCCCAAAGAAGAAAATCAAGATTGATCTAGTTACCAAAGAGAAAGATTTTACTTTAATTGTGAAGCGGCCACGTGCAATGAAGAATATACCGTAATGAAGATTGAACAAGATTTCAGTGAATATTTCAAATGGTGGCAGTACGATATTAAAACAGGTGAAGCAGTGACAGTACTAAATTCTGAAGGTATTTGGAGGGTTATACGAATACTAGATTTGATGTGGCTAGTGAATTGTTCAGAGAAAGACATTGAATGCCTATTTTACAACAAGATCTGTTATGAGGCAAAGAGAAAGCTGAAGCGATGCAATACCCAGGTGTGATTAATGTTTGCTATGCATATGGTATAATTCGGGAAAGATGTGGAAATCGCAGTGGCGAGAGCTGGAAGGAAAAGAATTCAGGAAGAAGATGTGAAAGGAAGAAAAGATAGAAGAAAGGATCAAGAAAGCTTCAATCAGAAGATTTCAGTTTGTGAATGGGCTCTAGCAACAGATTAAACACCAATAACAAGTGAAGAGTGACGAAAGCCAAGGAAGAATTTATTTGGGAGATAAAAGCTTAATGTTATGAAGATTTGGTAGTTTTGAAGACTGGCCAAGACTGCTGTAATATCCAAGGGGAGTTCGTTGATGTAGAATGTCTATCGTCTATGTCTTTGGATCATGTCGTGTATGTAATAGGGGAAAATGTTAGATTTGATTTTGTATGTATTTGGTTCACTTAGTACAAAGTGAAGTTCACTCTGTATGAAGGTAGCCTACTTCTCTTCGTACGAATATGAACTAACTTTGTATGAAGGTAGACTCACCTTCGAAGGAAATGGCAAGTCTATATATATGTGTTCTTAGGTCTTGAGTCTGTAGCTATTTTGTTGACTGATAAGGCGAAGCCCTGTCTAATTTCACTCAGGCTTTAAACGTTAATCAGACTAATGAAATATTGAGATTAAACTATAAATCTTGAACTTGTCACTATTTCAAAATGAATTCCACGCATATTGAACTAGGTAAACAAATTAGGACCTGATCTTATTGTATGAGCAGATCCTCACAGGAAGAGAACTAAGAGTTTTGAAGCGCAACCTGAAATACTGAACGCCATCTATTCGTTTGATTAATCCCAAGTTCTTTTGCTAATCGAAATCCCAGCTTCTTATCTGGCTCGAGTATTCTACCGTGATACGCCCAAAACGTTTCTTCTGAGTAAGATCTGGAGTAGGCGCTCTTAGCCATAAAACTCTTTGAATTTCTTTAGGAATAGGCTCAGGATGTGGATTTGCTTCAACCGGTGTATTATTGTATGCAATATCCCGCAGGGCTTCAAAATCCACCTCGACTCCTTCAACAAACTGCACATTCATAGTATACGACACATTGCCCCCTTTGCTCATTACCACATGATCATTGTCTTCATCTGATCTATGTTCTTCAACAACACCAACTACTTCATCAACCTTTTCTAAATCGTCATTAGAGATGAAGTGTTCACCCGCTAAGCCATCCAAATCTGAATCATCAGAGAATCCCCAAGATCACCTTCGACCGGCCTTTACCTCTATTACCACCACCAGATGTAGGTCCTTTAGTCCTTATGGATCTTCACATAATCGTCTATCTAATCTAGAGTGCGGAATCCCCTAGCTCAGATTTCACAGAAACAAGAACACGAACAAGAACATAGTTCCCTTCAAACTGTCTTCTATTGATTATCTAACATAAAGTGTTTACAACCAATTCAAGACTCTTCTCTCTAAAATAGCAACACAACAATAGAACCAGCAACCTAAACCCTAATGTAAACCTCCCTTTACATAGAGATAGGTTATGCAACTGGGCTAGGGTTTCCTACATGGACTACTAATGGATTTAAAGCCAATTCGCCTACCATGTGCTTTCTATTGTCTAGTTCAGCCCAATTACTTCTAATTTACTAATACAAAACTAAACCCGCAAACCGTTTATCATTTTACTAATTACAAGATATCCAAAGACCAAATCTAAGCTGTTGTCACAAATATGCAACAACAAACTCCCCCTTGACAATAGCTTTATAAATTAACTTTGTCTTCAGTGTTCTTGCAATCTTCAGTATCTTTGAAAAACATTGGTCTTTGGATAGTTTCAGCTTTAATAGCTTCTGTCAGCAACAGACTCCCCCTAAGCTGATGTATCCAATCACCAAATCTTCTAAGTCGTTAGCGCTTGAGTAAACTCCAGTTTAGTACTTGCATAGCAATCTCCAAACTCTTCAACTTTATCTGCAATGTAGAAAGGAGGTTCTACCATGCATCCAAGCAAACTCCTCTTCACCAAACTTCTCAGCAACACACAGCTACAATCTGTATACTATAAAACAACATCTCGAGAAACCATAAAAAATTTTCAACACAAGTTAAACAAATTATTATTATTCAAGAGATAGTTAAACTGTATCATAGATTAATCACTTCTCAACTCAAACCATACACTAAAATTTTAAGCACACATAACCCGCAAGATCGAAAAAAATTTTAAACTCATCTTCTAACATCTTCTCCCCCTATGGGTAAGAACTCCCCTATAAACAACCAATATCCCGTACTTTAAAAATATACAAGAAAATGAAATATTTTTGGATTTTTATGTTTTCTGAAAGCAAATAAATAACAAAATAATAAACACTCTATTTTTGTGAGTATCACCATTAAGAAGATCATATCAGCAACATCAAACTGTTTTCACACTATTTTATAATTCTATATGCAACATTCATGAAAAGCAGTTCAAGACGATTACCAGTATTGTTTATCCACTTAAACAAAATACATGAACATTTCAAGTACCATTACCTAGTGATAAATTTAGAAAATTTACACTGATATACTAGTGTGTCCCACTTCAGGACATACCCCCGCGATCAAGGTATGCACAAAAATTCATCGTAGTAGGTGAGTATACCAAAATTCATCCTTTTGAATTACAACATTAGATAATTGGTGATTAGGTCAGTACTTTTGTACAGCAAAGAGACCAATATCCAACGAGGGTTAGGGCAAATACCAAATTTCGGTACGAATAATGCAATTTGCACATTTGAATGACTCACTAGGAGAGCTTCTTTAATTTTTGGATGCAGCTGAAGGACAACCTCGATACCCCGGATGAAAGAACGATATAAAGACCTAAAACCTCAGAGTCTGGCAATCTATCAACGCAAGATTTAAGGTTATAAAACCATACGCCCCTGATATGTTACCCACTCATACACAGTTTAGTATATTTGTATCACAAAGGTAAGTTGATTATTTCATTCCTTTTGCAACATTATATGATGAAGCTATTATCACACTTAAGCAATTTTAGTTTTAATTTCAGTGTGACAGTCTAACTTGCTGATGTACTATCATTTCTTCTTTTTCACTCAGTGAAAACTCATTTTTAATTTTTCTATTTTTTTATGTTTTTGATTTGTCAAAAAACAGTAAATTATTTACAAACTATTTTTATGGAAAAATGGTTATTCAGGATTGCTCATCCCGTTGAGTTCGACCAAATGTTCAAAACGAGCCCCGTCAAATGCTTTTGTGTAAAGATCTGCCAGGTTATCTAGTGTGTCGACTCGATGCAATTCAATTAATTTCTTTTCAGCACAATCCCATATAAAAAGATGATGAATTCAATATGTTTTGTGCAACTGAGTTTTACGGGATTGTTGGTGATTGAAATAGTGGCATTATTGTCTATCATAATAGGAGTACGAGTGAAATTCAAACCGTAATCACGCATCTGTTGTTGGATCCAGAGAACCTGAGAGCAACAGCTACCCACAACAATATATTCAGCTTCACATGTCGAGGTGGACACGCAAGACTGCTTCTTGCATTGCCATGATACTAGCCTCCCTCCTAAGAACTGACAACCACCTGTGGTAGACTTCCTTGTAGATTTGCATCTCCAAAGTCCGAATCAGTGAAAGCAACAAACTTCAGATCACTAGCAGCTGGATACCATAACCCAAGTTTAGGTTTCCTCTTCAAGTAACGAAGAATCCGCTTCACCGCTTTCATGTTGGACTCCTTTGGATTCGCTTGATATCGGGCACAGAGACACACTACGAACATCATGTCGGGTCTTGAAGCAGTCAAGTACATTAGAGAACCAAACATTGCCCTGTATTGAGTTGAATCAACATTCTCCACACCCTCATGATCTGGACCAAGATTGTGATTCTCAAAGGTAGGTGTTTTGAAAGTTGTGCAATCCTCCATTTTGAAACGAGACAAAATGTCATACACATACTTCGACTGATGTATAAACATACCATCCTTCTTCTGTTCAACTTGTAAACCCAAAAAGTAGGATAATTCACCCTTCGCACTCATCTCAAACTTGCTCTTCATTACCTCTTCGAAATCATGACACATGTTCTCATCAGATGACCCAAAAATGATGTCATCTACGTATACCTGTACCAGTAGAAAGTCTTCCTTCTTCCTTTTAATGTACAGTGTACTGTCAATCTGACCTCTTTCGAAACCATGTTTTAACAAATGTGCTGAAAGTGTCTCATAGCATGCCCTAGGTGCCTGATGCAACCCATTTCAATGCCTTATCAAGTCGATAGACTCGATCTGGATAGTCTGGATCAGTAAACCCGTCTAGCTGTGAGATGTACACCACTTCATGGACTTTCCCGTAAAGAAGCACACTCTTCACATCAAGTTGGTAAACTTTGAAGCCCTTGAATGAAGCAAAAGCTAGGAACAAACAAATTGCCTCCAACCTTGCTACTGGTGCAAACACTTCATTATAATCAATCCCCTCTTGCTGATTGAACCCTTTCACTACCAACTGAGCCTTATTCCTTATCACGATCCCTCGGTCGTCTTTCTTGCAATTGAACACCCACTTAGTGCCTATTTCCTTATCTCCTGCAGGCAAGTTAACTAGCTTCGGAACTTTCAACTTCTTGAACTAAGCTAGTTCCTCTTGCATAGCTTCAACCCAACATTTTTATTTTAGAGCCATATGAACTTTCTTCGGCTCCTCTTGGGCAATAAAGTAGTTGTACAAACACTCATGTAACAACCCAGTCTTCTGAATCGAAGTAAACAAACAGGAACCTTCAAGCACACCTCTTCTTGTCTGAACACCTATAGCAACATCACCAATGATGTTTTCAACTGGGTGATCTCTGTTTACACGTGTAGTAGCAATGGTGTCAACAACCAGATTATCTCCCAGATTCGATCCAACCTCCCCCTGAATACGCTCAGACTCACTATCACTGGGGTCCTCTAGAGCTGCACTAGAAGAAGTTTCTTGAGCATCTGTCATCGATATACTCAATCTAGGCATGAAGTCACACTCTCCATCTTCACTGATCACAATATAGATCACTTGAGACTCATCTGCATTTGAAACATCAAGAATATTAAATGATTTAAAGACACTATCATAATCATATATTATAGCAGGACCACTCGTTGATTGTTGAGGTGAGTAACAAGTGATTTCCATGTTAAACACAACCTCAATTTTACTAGTTTTTAGATTAAAAACCCTTTTATTCGGTGTAATCAGCTACCTCACCGACTTTTTGCTTATCTTTGTTTCGCACAAAGGTGCAGGGTAATCCAAATGATTCAAAGCCTTTTAAGTTTGGTTTTCGGTTAAACAATAGTTCGTGACATGTTTTGTTAAACCGTTTAACAGTCAAAACTTTGTTCAGGACATAGCACGCTGTGTTCACAGCTTCTCCCCAGAAAAGAACTGGAAGCTTTGAATCAGAAAGCATAGTCCTTGCGGCTTCAATCAACGTCCTGTTTTTCCTTTCAGCAACTCTATCCTGTTGAGGTGTATAAGGAGCAGAATATTGATGTTCAATTCCCTTGCGAAGACACTAGAGATCTAGAACTTGATTCTTGAACTCCGTGCCATTATCACTCCTTATCCTCTTGATCCGTGCATCATGGACATTTTCCAATTTTGTAAAAAGATCAATCAGCATCTCTGATGTCTCATCTTTTGTACCTAAAAAGAAAACCCATGAATAACGTGAGCAATCTGTTGATGCATAATGTCTATTGCCTACGTCTAGGATATGTCTGTAATGTTTATAGAGTTTACACGTCAATGTTTATTTGTTAAAAAGTAATTTTTATATGTTTTGATACCATGCTTCATACGAAGTATCTGTATGTTTCTTACGAATGTCTTACTCGTACGAAGCACAAGCTCGTACGAAATATAGACAGGTTAGTGTTATAACACGCACTTCGGTACAAGTCATGTCGACCTATAAATAGGGAAGTGTTGTGTTAGAGCTAGACAGCGATTTGTCAATTGGTACGGCGAAGCTCTGCCAGTTTGTTTACTTGCGTCTGTATTTAAACGTCATTAATACAACAAAAGTAGTTAAACAGTAAGTACTATCTTGTTTGTCTTGTCTACCTCTCTAGCAATGAATTCCGCCTTTGCTAGTTGAGCAAGACCAGGTCGATTGCTCATTTCGGGAGCTCGATCCCCATTCACAAGTGGTATCAGAGCCTTGAGATCTGATCTACTGACAGACGACAAATAGTTATAGGCTACTAGGTGTTCAGACGTGGATTCTTCTTCATCTTCATTATTTTTTTGAACTATACTGGATTTTGGACGAATTTTGAACGAATTCATGGACAAAATGGACTAGGATTTTACTAATTCAAGTTAATCTTCAATCTAATCAATCCATATCATACTTCAGACTTAAAATTGAACTAAATCATGTTGAACTCGATAAAAAATTTTCAGTTTGGAGACTGAGTTATTCCATACGAGTTTCGCATGAAAAATTGACTTAATTTTTTTTGTACGAACGGATTTAAAATTTCATACGAACAAAGTTTAAAAAGTTCGCAGAATTTTACAATTTTTCAGATTTTCAAAGTAATTCATACGAACTCAACATTCATAAGAGTATCTTACTCGTACGAAATTCTTTGATTAGCACGAATTATTGTTTGTGTGAAAAAAACCTAATTGTTTTGAAAACTTGTTTCGTACGAACAACTTGTCCGCACGAAGAATTTTATGATCTGATCAGTTTCTTTTCGAAAAGTGTGTTCTTAATTTTTCACAGGAAGATGTCTGACGAATTCTACAATGCTTTCGCCATATCAGTTGTTACAGCAGCTCAAAAATATCAATCTAGAGAATGAGATGGGAACAATGACGAAACCGCCAAAGCATATGAATCTAGAAGACTTTGATAGTTGGAGTGAAAGATTTATGAACTGGGTTCAAGCTAACCACTTTACTTGCTGGTTTACAATCGAGGCAAAATATATCGCACCAGTTGGTGAAAATGGTCTTGAAAAGACCCTTGCTCAATTCTTTGATGTTGAACGTGAAAGGTTTATCAACGAAAAGAAAATGATGAATATTCTTCAACAATGGATTAAAGAAGACATCTTGGCTTTACTGCAACAGGATGATGATGCTCAATCTTTATGGAATGCTCTTCGACTAAAGTTTCAAGGTAGTGCTCAACTTCGCAAAAGCAAGAGGGCGTTGTTAAGCAAAGAGTTCCATGTATTCACACTGATTAAAGGAGAAATGGTAAGCAGCTGATTGAGCGATATTGTCATCTAGTGGTTCATATGAAGAGAATGGGAATTGTAAAGACAAATGAAGAGCTTGTTGACAAACTAGCTGATTCTCTACTGCAAGGTGAATGGTCGACTTACTTAACCATACTAAAGAATGGAATTGAGTACAACAATTTCTCGCTGCCTCGTTTCATTGAAAGCCTTGAGGGTCATGAATTAGAGATGTAAAAGATGGCAAAAAACAAGACTGTTCAAGTTCAACATCTTTATTTCAAGAACAGTTCTGCTGCTCAAATCCAAGCACCAAAGAATTAGACCGCTTTCAATGCATATAGTTCACCAAGCACACCACCAATTCAGACAAGTGGCTTCCAATCATTTCCATTAGTTGATCCAAATACACCTTCAAGCTAACAGTCTTCTTTCGGATCAAACCAACCCCAAACAACCAGACTACTACATCATCAAATCCGAATCAATGAGTTTTGCAATGTAATATTGCCGTTGATTTTCAGAATGCGCAAAATTTTGACGAAAAGCCAGCAAAGCAACGCATGTCTCTAATTGCTTCAGTTATTGAGTCGTATGATAGCCTTGTTGCTGGGAAGATCAGGAATTCTGAAATGACATGTGAAGATTATGATCAAATTGATCTAGTTGACATGGAGTTGATAGATATAAAATGGTGTATGGCTTCGATCGTTCGACGTGCACAGAGATTTATGGAAATTACTGGTAAAGAAAATTTGGGAGGTTTGGATGGGAAACATGGATTTGATAAATCCAAAGTTACTTGTCTCAAGTGTCGGGAGAAAGGTCACTTCAAAAGAGAATGTCCAAACTGAGAGGTTCAAGGAAATCATAATCCTTTCGCCGATGACAATTACAAGAGAGCGATCTACCACCGACCTCAACCAAGAACAAGAATTGTGCCGATTGAAGATAAGTAACCTGAAACTAAATATAAGGCATTGGTTGTTACACAAGAAGACGAAGGGTTTAATTTGAACAAGTTTATTTCGAAAGGAGAAAGTTTGGCGTTGGTTGCTGAAATTATCTAGAAAGTTTGACCTGATGACGACGATTATTACTATCATACTTCATCAGAGGAGGAAGAGCTTTTGAATGGTCCATTCAAACATCTTTTGCCTAACGATGCTTTAAAAACTTTTGCAGGATATTTCGCACCAAGTCAACATTCAACAGATGAAGAGCAAAAGAAACCGGTTGAAGAAGTCAAAGCTGATGAGAAAATGGAAATGTTGAACGAAGACATCATTAAAGCTTGCATGGCCAACGGTAATGAGGTAAACAAGGCAACATCTGAGATTGTGGTTGAAAAACTTTGTTTAAAGCGTGCAGAGCCATTTGGTGAGTGTCTTGTAAAAGACGAAAGATTTGCTGAATTGCAAAGTTTAACTGAAAATTTGTCCAGCAATTACAAATCTACAAAGGAAGCTTATGACAAGTTGAGTGCGTCTGTTAAAAATATAATAAAGCACTCAGAGAAAATGACGCAGCACTTATGATGCTTAAAGCAACAGTGATGGATAAACAAATGGCAATTAATATTCATCTAAACACTATTGCTGAGCTCAAAAGTGAGCTTGAGAAAATGAGAATTGAAACCGAATGAGTTAACAAACTGTTAATTATTCCACAAGCTCATACGTCATATATCACATTTTACCAAAAATTGAAAATACTGAGGAATCTAAAAATGGTGAAACAAAGAGTGGAAGTTATGATCGAGTTCCTCCACCTATGTGAACAGTTATGCTTGCAAAAATCCATCTGGGGTGGAAAAGGCGCTAAATCTTAGATTGAAAACTGAACAGCTACCTTCGGATATCGATGTAACTTACACTAAAAATGATGGTGAATGTGACTCTGGTGTGGTAAATAATGTGGTTGAAAAAGTGTTAAAAAATGAATCTGAAGTGTCTGAGTCTGAACAATCTGAGAAGTCAAAGTCTGATGATATATCAGAAAATAGTTTAAATGTTGATCCCAATGTCATAGTTTATAAAATGAAAGGGTCTGATAAACTATTTTCAGATGAGGACTTTCCGATCAAGAATGTGAAAAGGATTGTGTAGATAAAATGTTCAAGCTTATGGAGGTAAGTCATGATGATTTAGATAAACATGATGCATCTTTCTATTCTAAATAAATAACTGACAATCGACCCTACTATCATAAAAATAGAGAATATCCAAAAACAAAAGAGCGGGGTTGGGTTTCCAGAAGCAACATAAAACCAACAGGTCCCAAAATTGAACTTTACAAAGAAAATCAATTTTGTTTTTGGGACAACAACAGGGAAAGAAAAGGAGGTTATCAGAACACAATCAAATGATGATTTTCTTAAAGAAAAAGAGAAACAAAAACAGAAACAAATTTTGGATACCTCTGTTCATAAGGACAGCAGGACATGCTTTAAATGCAAGCAAGTTGGGTATATCGCACGATATTTCTCACAAGAAAATTCAAAACAAGTTTCTTATTCGAAAAAGTTCACCAAGGATGAAAAAAGCACCCATGTTCATGCCGAAACAAATTCTTAAAAGAAATAATGAATCTCATCAAAATGTTAAACCAACTATTCAAACTCAATCTAAATTTAAAATTGGGGAAACATCACACAAAATTCAACAAGTAGATTCAAAATTTTATGTTAAAAGGGCTAAACCACAAACACAGAAATGGGTTGCTAAAGTTGTCAAAATCAAATCATCCAAGGTTGAACAAAACCTTCTATTCCAAACAAAACTGAGCTTAAAAAGATTGATAAAAACAAAGTGGGTCCAAAATTTGACATTCCAAACCCACCTAAGACCAAACAGGCTTGGGTTTCTTTGTTTAAATAAGTGTTGTTAATCATGTGTGCAGGGGCTCCAACGGTCAATATTGTCAAAATGGATAATGGATAGTGGAGCATCTCACCACATGACAGGAATGCTTGCGTTGCTCAGTGACGTTAAAGCTGTTCGTGGAGGGTATGTAGGATTTGCTGGAACGCAGGGAGGTAGAATTGTCGGAGAAGGGATTCTCTCGAACGGAGTTGTACCGTTTGATAAAGTGAACTATATTGCTGAACTTGAGAACAATCTGCTTAGTATCTCGCAAATTTGTGACAAGAAGTTCACGACACATTTCATTGATAAAGAATGTCTAATCTTAAAACCTGGTTTCAGGATTCCAAAGGAATGGATTTTGATGCGAGCATGGAGAGAAAATGATTTATATGTTCTTGACATGAGTATCGCTTCTACCACGTTGAAGAAAGTTCAATGTTTTGTTTCCAAAGCTACTGAGAAAGAGTCAATTTTATGGCATCGAAAAATGGGGCACATTCATATCCGAAAGATAAATTTTCTTGTGCATAACGACTTAGTGGAGGGTGTTAATCTGAAAAGTTTTCACTTATCTTATGATTGTCTTAGCTGCAAAAAGGGGAAGTAGCATAAGAAATCACACCCGAGAAAGCTGTTGAATTCGATAAAGCTACCACTAGAAAGGCTACACATGGATCTCTTTAGAGCAGTCAATGTCAAAAGTATTTCTAGAGATCTATACTATCTTGTCGTTACAGATGATTATTCTCGATCTCATGGGTGTTCTTTCTGGAAAGTAAGGATGAAACATTCGAAACTCTTATGATCCTCTTCAGAAAACTCGAAAATTTATATCATTTGCCCATTAAGAGAATTCGTAGTGATAATGGAACGGAGTTTAAGAAAAAGAAGATGCAATAGTTCTGCAATTAAAAGGGGATTCTTCATGAATTCAGCGCCCCCATACTCCGCAACAAAATGGAGTAGCTGAACGAAAGAATCACACACTGATAGAGACTGCAAGAACAATGTTAGCTGACTCGAAATTACCAATCAGTTTTTGGAGTGAAGCAGTAGCATCAACTTGCTATATCCTAAATCGTGTGTTGACAGTTAAGCCTCACAAATAGACATTTTTCGAGTTAGTAAGTCAACGAAAGCCCAACTTAGCATTTTTGGAACCTTTTGGATCACCGTGTACCGTTTTAGACCCGTCTGGTAAATTTGGAGCCAAATCCTTGTAAGGATTTTTTGTTGGTTACGCTACTCCTCAAAAACGTGTTTTCTTGCCAAGTCTGAACCAGGTAGTTCTAGCGCAGCATGTAGATTGTCAAAGATATACAACGCCTACGCAGAAACCTGGGCACCGTGGCTGTTTAACTACGATGAATTGTGGGATTCGTTTGATCTACCAGATGTGCCAACAGAAGAAGAACTTGTTAAGTTATTTCAACAACATCAGTTATCTAATCAAGAACAAGTTCCTAGACCATTGGTGATTTCTACATCATTACCGGTCAACACGTCTGATATCGGTCAAAGCTCTTCTGTTCAAGTTCCTGTTCTTGCACCAAATGTCAATACTGCTGAATCATCTACCCAGCCAAATGCTGATGCTGACTCTGATCGGGAACCAACCTTCGACGATGGAGGATCTAGTTCTGACGAAGGATCCGAACAGATTGGAAGCTTTTTGAAACAACAGGCTGATCAGTCTAATGCTAGGAATAAAGCTTCTTCATCTGGAACAGTTGTCGATGAAATTCTAACAAATTTGCAATCACAAGTAGATGTTCCAACTGAAGTGATACCAAGAACACTTTCATATCATCCGTCAGAGAACATCATAGGCAGCTTACAAACTAGAGTACAAACTCGCAATCAGATCAATAAAGATCTAAGCTGTTTTTATACTAGTATTGCTCCACTTCAAACTCGATTTTATCATAGTTGATTTGGTTCTCAGGTTGAACCGGAAACTAGAAAGATGCGTTAAAAGAAGAAAGTTGGGTGAATGCAATGCAAGAGGAGTTGCTTCAATTCCAGAAACTTGGAGTCTGGAAGCTTGTTGACCTGCCAGATCATCACAAAAAGATTAATACAAGATGGGTCTTGAAGTGCAAAAGAGACGATCAAGGATTTGTGGTACACAACAAAGCTCGACTTGTGGTTCGAGGCTTTCATCAGCAAGAAGGGATAGATTATACCGAACTCTACGCCCCAGTTGCTCGTCTTGAAGATTCGCATATTATTGGCATTTGCCTCATGGAAAGGGTTCAATGTGTACCAATTAGATGTTAAATTTGCTTTCTTATACGGAAAAGTGAAAGAGGAGGTGTACGTCGGCCGACCACCGGGGTTGGTTAATCCAGTGCACAAAGATAAAGTCTACCTTCTGAATAATGCCTTATACGGTCTTCATCAAGCCCCGAGAGCTTGGTATGAACGTTATCGAGTCATCTTTTGGACAATGGCTTTATCAGGGGAATAGTAGATTCTACCCTCTTCACAAAGGAAGTAGATGGGCATCTAATCATCGTATAGATACTTGTGGATGATATTATCTTTGGATCGATAAATGATAAGCTGTGTAAAGACTTCGAGGAAGTCATGAAACGCAAATTTGAAATGAGTGCAATGGGGAAGATGAAGTTCTTTCTAGGACTTCAGGTCGATCAGTGATGGTATTTTTATTCATCAGACGAAATATGTTCATGATATATCGGAGAAATTCAATATGACAGGAGCTAAACCAGCATCTACCCCGTTAGCTCCAAATCACAGCATTTGTCCAGATCTTATTGGAGAAAGAGTTGATAAAACTTTATATCGCTCCATGATCGGATCCTTGATGTATCTTACAGCTTCATGACCAGATAGCATATATCCAACATGCCTGTGCGCCCGTTATCAGCCTAATCCAAAAGAGTCACACTTGCTTGCTGTCAAACGCATAATGAGATATATGAAGGGTTTTCCAAGCACCAGCTTGTGGTACTCTAGACATAAATCTTGCAGGATACTCGGATTCTGATTTTGGATGCTGCAAACTGAATACAAAGTCTACAACGGCCGGCTGCCAGTTCTTCGGAACTCGTTTGGTAACATGGCAGTGCAAGAAACAAACTGCGGTCGCTCTCTCTACTTGTGAGGCTGAATACGTTTCGGCATCCAGTTGTTGTGCTTAGATTCTCTGGATACAACAACAGATGAGAGATTTCGGTTTGCAATTTCTTGATACGCCTATATATGTAGATAATCCGGCCGCGATCGATATCACTAAAAACTCATGCCAACACTCACGCACTAAACATATCGAGATTCGACACCACTTTATCCGTGATTGCTACGAGAAAAAGTTAGTGCGAATTGAGAAAATCCACACTGATGACCAAAAGGCAGATTTTTATACCAAAGCTTTTGATAAAACAAACTATAATAATTTGTTGAAGCTAAATGGTTTAAAAATATGATCTCAGGGGATGTATTTGAGGTTGAGTTTGAGGATGATGACGACCTAATGTGAATTTGTTATCGGTTAAACGTTTTTCTGTACATTTTTTCTTATAAATTCTTAAAAAATCCAAAAATATGTTTTTGATTTTAAGGGGAGAATGTTTGAGGAAAATACAAAAACAATTTAAAAAGACAAAAAGAGTTTTGTGTAAAAGAGTGATCATAGTAAATCAAAAATGATAGTCGTAGTATGCTAAAGAAATGTATTGTTTAAAAGAGATTAAGCAAGTCTTACTATGGATATGCCAATAGACTTCACTCGTTCAGTAAATTGTATTCAAGATACAAACTTAAAAGTAAAACTGAATAACTCGTGGGTTAACATCTCTCGGATATATTTACTTAGTACTCTGAAATTTTGTTTGAGAGAATGCCAGATTCTATGATACTAGGTCTTTATATTTGATTGATATCTGGGGTATTATTCGAGTTCTTCTGATTTTGCGGAAGCAATGGCCTAGAACTCCTATAATACTTTCGCATTATTTCCCCAAAAGCTGCATGAAAATATGAATATGTCATAAGCAATTACGACATCTACAATTCAAAAGATTCCTTAATGGAACACCACCTAAAGACGAGCCGTCATCTCTCTGTCTGTACGGAAGTACTAACCTGAGCTCTCAAGGTCTCGCATTCACCCTATATACAGATATCAATTCGATATAATCACCTGTAAAATGACATTCTGGGAATCTCGATACGGGAGTATATTCTGAGATGGGAAACACAGTTATTTCATGTTCTTAATATTACATTAACATATCTTGAATTTATTGAGAAACGAGAAGAGGTTTAAATGGACAAATATATTGGCAATCTAGGTAAATTTGTTTAAAAGCTTAAAGGGTGTTTCTAGATCATCGGTACTGATGACTTGTATATATGCTTGAAATGATCCTCTAAGAACTTAAAATTCACAAAAATATGTTATTGCTTTCGAAAAATATCTCAAAACTGAAAAAGATTTTCAGTTTTCTTAGCTTGATAGTCTTATTTTTAGTTTACCGATGATAAAGACACTAATGGTTGGATTCAGAGCAACATCTTGCTGAGTGAAATCTGAAATCATGGGTTGGGAGCTAATCTTTATTGAGAAAATTACATGAATGCCAATAAAGTTCATTAATTTGAAACTTTACATGTTAAAATAAATTTGTTTGGTCAAACATGGTCAACCAAGGTCATTAACTTGGACTTGGTAGGCAAATTGGATAACCAGAGTCATTAACTTGGACTTGGTTAATCAAGTGGGTTTTAAAAAACAGTTAACAATGGATAATATGAAAAAGTCAAAAATAAAAATCAAAATCAAAAGTTCAAAATTTCAGCGATGATTCATACGAAATTCTTTATTTCGTACGAAATAAAATGATAAGTTTTTGTTCGAACCAATATTTCGTACGAACCAATTATTTCGTACGAAGCAAGTCTCCACTATATAAGCTTCTAAACTTCGTACGAAAAAAGGTTATTTGTTTTTGGAGAACTGTTGAACTAGTTAGAGAAGTTGGTACGAAACATCTGCTGGAATTCTTTTTTTTGGCTTATTTTCGATTCAAAACACATTGGGAAGGTTGATTGGCACACCTTTTACAATGGGAAAGGTAATTTTGCAGATGTCATGTTGTTATAATGTTAGATCTGTGCAAATCGAACTTCGAACTTAGATCTAGGGAGATTGGACCGATAAATCTTAAAATTGACTTCAAAAATGTTATCGTCGGTACTAATAACCCGGAAAATGGCTATTAAATTTGTTAAAATTGACAAGTTTTAAGTTCTGATTACACTTGGTCTTTTTTGGGATGACGATGTATTTAGTACGAAGAAATGAATCTTACAGAATAAATTTCAAGGTTTTGATATTCTGTGCGAAGACATGGTTCGTATGGAATAATTTTGTCTTTGTCTTGATTGTTCTGATTGTTGTACGAAGAAATGTTTGGTATGAAGTAAGCATATTGGTTTAAGTGTTTGCTTCGTATGAAATATTATTTCGTGCGAAGTAAATAGAAAAGTTGAAAGTCAGATTTATGCTAAGTATCTGCTTCATACAAGTCCGTATTTCGTACGAATGAAAAGTATTGTTTTTGAAAAAAATTAATAATTTTCTAACACTTATTTGTTATGATTGTGTACAGGCCAAGAAATCAGCATTTTCACCATTTCATAATATTTGCTGTCTGACGAATGGATCAATTCCTGAAATCGCTGCATTTAGAGAAATTCTTGATTTTTTGACACGGATACGAGTTACCAAAGCTCTGACAGATAGACACACTGTTTATCAATCTCATGTGGAATTCTTTTGGAACACAACTAAATATAGTATTGAAGATAATTTTATTATTTCTGCAGTAAGGATAATGACGAGGATGTTCAAGTTAAAATTACAGAAGATTTGATTCAGAGAGTACTGGAGTTTAAGGATAACGAAAAGGATCCTACATGCTTTTCTGAATATATGGTGAAGGGTTGCTTTTAAAGGATGGGATATACTTGATACGTTAGTGCTGTACCTTTCAAGAAAGCAAATTTGAGCGCACCATTTAGATATTTGGCTAATGTGATAGCTCATGGTTTGAGTCATTGTAAAGGAGGATACGATGATATTGTAGATTATCAAATGTGCATGATTACGGCGTTAATCCTGAATCTACCATATAACTTTTCAAAAGTTATTTTCACGCAAATGGTACAGAACATTCAGAAGGAGAAATTCTTGCAGTACCCGAGATTTGTCCAAATGATGCTCGATTATCTTCATCCGAATCTAAAGAAAAGTGAAGATGATATGTTGAAGCTAGAACATATGGATGTATCTACACTGAGAAAGATGAATTTGCACCTTAAGACGGCTCATGTTGCTAAACCAATGTTTGGTGCGGTTATTGATAAAGATTATATTTCACCAGCACCAGGTCATTGGAGAAAGGATGATAGTGGAGATGAAGCCAAAGAACGTGAAGTCTTATCTATGTTTGTGGCAAAAAGAAGTCCGTGGTTTATAAAAGATGGTGGAAAAGGTGTGAAACCCAAAGCTGCATCTTCATCGGCTCCTAAAGTACAAAAGAGAAAAGCTACTACTGCAGCTGAAAGTTCTGGTCTAAGAGACGAACCAGATGATGAAGCAACTGTTGAAGATAAGGCTGCTGAGATTGAGCGTCAAGCTTTTGGTTCTGACAAAGTAGCTGAAGAAGTTCTATCGTCGAGTAATGATTCAGAAGATAGACGAGCCGATGAGAAGAAAAGAGAAGAGAAGTTAGAAAAGAAAGGACAGGCTGAGCTTAAGTGTAAAGCAGAGGAACGTAAACGGAAAGCAACAGGTGAGGATGATACGACGTATGTTCCATCCGAGTTTGACACTGAAGATGTTCTTTGTACGCCAATCAAGAAGAAACAGAGAAGAATGAAGCGATCTGCTACTAGAGTATCGCCAAATGTTATTCCGAAAGAAACTGCAGCTGAGCCTATCGTTGAAGAAAATGTGGATGAACCGTCATAGCATATTCCATCTCCACCACAACCTGTTTAGCCAGTACTAGCTCCTCAACAACAACCTGCTTCTTAACCAGAGAATGTTCCTCAACAAGAGCAAGCTCCTGAACAACAACCATCACAACAACAACCGCAACAACCACAGCTGGTATCAGAGCTACCGTACTGATTCATTCAATCTAACAGTTGATGAATCACCTACGCTCACGAATTTTGGATGTATGAGGGGTTTTAGACGTAAAACATCGAATAAACGGACAATCCACAGACCAGATATGTGCAAAATCGTATCAAAATTCGAAGAAATAAAGATTCTGGATCGAAAACGTATCAGTTCGCTCATACGGAGCATGGCTCGTACGGAGCAAAAAAATGAAAAATAAAAAATAAAAAAAATTTGATCGTATTGACGAGACAAGTGTTCAGAAAAAATTTGGCTACAATTTTTTTGGAGATTTTAACGTCAAATTTGGGCTGTTCGGGGACACCTTCTAGAGCTTCAACGTATAGATTTGATGATACGATAGCAAAGGGATGAAGATTGTGGGGTAGTCACTGATACCTGAGCAAAACGTTGATCATCTGGTGTAGTGATTATTAATGAGCCTTAAAGTTTAGTCAGTATTTGATCAAAACTACAAATTTTGGGAAATTTCCGCAAAATTTGAAATATCAATATGCTGCAATCCCACCTTAATCCGCATTCCCATAAGAACTTGACGTCAGAATTGCAAAAATGAGGGGGAATAAAATTTTTCACGTATATCTTAAAATTCCGGCATTTTTGAAATTCGTGATACTGCAACAGTATCTGAGTGGTTCAGACTACTAGGAAACACAGAGGATCGAAGACTCATTATTTGGAATGTCGTGATCAGAAGAATGTTCAGAATTTTCAGATCATGTTTTAGATTGATGCTCAAGGGATAACCACCTGATCCCCAAGTGGAAGCACATACGACGACGTGGATGTACACACGTCATTCTATCATTAACTCTGCATTTCAAATGAACTGTTTTTCAGACTAACCGCCAGAAAGCACGGATGTCTTGTAGTTTCAGTGCCCCATTCCAGCGGATATAGCTATACATATGTTATTGTGGCTAAAAAGGAAGAATGACTCTAATTGCCGAAGAATGTTTCTCACATTCGATGTGTCACCAGATAGTTTGTTTCCGATGATTTTCTAATTGAGAAGATTTTTACGGATATTTATTGCTTTGAAGTTTTTCGGGGTGGTATATCGAAGTTTTTGTCTATTGCTGGTGGGGTTTTGAAGGTCGGAGGATCGAGCATTAAGGGGGGTGCGCTAAACCAAAAGCGGATATGCTTAAACGTCGAAACAGTGAAACTGCGTTGTTTAATTTCAAGTTGGTGATTATTCAAGAAAATTTGTAGATTAAGAAAATCAGAGGAGGTTCTGAACCATGCAAACAACGACCTGAAGATCAACTTCTGGAGAAAATTATTTCAGGGGGAATGTTGCTTTAACGTAGATAATGCAAACCCGGATCTTCAATCAAGGGGAATTACGATGTCAATAGATACACGATTGAAGTTGCAGAATATTCAAACACAGCTCTCAGATTTCAAGTTCAAGATTTAACAGTGACGTCAAGGGGAAATTGTTGATGCACTTTATGGCCACCATAGTGCGAATAGGCTAGAAAGAGTGTGTATTGAATATTGTATAGATTAAAGACGAACACACAGCCCAAGTGCGAACAAGTACTGGCTCGTACGAGTGACATGTGCCTTGTACGAGTGACTTTGTGCTTCGTACGGATGACCCTTCGTACGGATGACCCTTCGTACGGATTACTCATTCGTACGGATGACTCCTTCGTACCGATGACTCCTTCGTACAGATGACTCATTCGTATGAGTGACAACATGCTTGGTTCACACGAGCTGTCATGTCTATAAATAGTTGTTGTGTGTTCATTGTTTGTAAGTTGTTTGAAGTTCCCTTAAGGGAAACGCTGGCGGATTCTCTCCAGTAACTACGCCAGTCAGTCAAGATGTATACTCTTTCGGTATGAATGAATGAATTGAAAAGCTTCCGCTGATTCTATGCCTACATGTCTGTTTCGTTCTGTCGAATCTCTTTTATCCCAAAGCTTCCTTCTAGAACCACCGCCGACCACGGGACCACATAATCATCAGTGATAACTAAACAATAGTACTTTCCACCTATGCTCCTTATGTTCACCAGACCAAATAGATCCATATGAAGTAATTCATAAGGGGCATCTATGGAATTTATTGTTTTAGACTTGGAAGACATTTATCTTCCACGTGAAACCTCTGCACTGGTACCCCTTCCACTAAACATTTTTAATAATATAATTCATTTTTCTATAGTGGATGTTGGCCATGCGTCTGTGCCACAGCAATGACTCAGCCTCAGATGCTTTTAATAGCAAACATGCCACCACAGGGGAAGAATCCTTAGCACCCATGTCCATGACATAAGTGTCGTTTCTCCTTGGTGCACTCATCACTATCCAATCATCCGGTATCACCAAACCAGGTTTCAACACCAAAGCTTCAGACTTCGTAAAGTGGACCGAGTGACCCTTGTCGCAGACTTGAGACACGCTCATCAGATTGTGCTTCAGCTGCTCAACATAGTTCACTTTGTCTAGTGTGATCTTCTCGTTGGTTACTTTTACTCGTCCTATAATATACCCTCTTTAGCACCTGCAAAATTCACATAACCACCATCTATCTTCTCAAACTCAGTCAATAGCCTCGCATCCCTGTCATGTTCCTGGAGCAGCCACTATCAACATACCATAAGTTGATAATCCTCCTTAGCAGCTCCTACACAAGCCAACAAAATTAGTTAGATTGGGGGACCCAAGCCTTAATGGTATTGGTTCCTCCAGATTCATCAACTACGAAAACATCCATCCAATATCCATCACTCCTAATAGGATTCTTGGATCTTAGACCAGTTGATGGAAATGGTTTTTGATTTCCACTAGGTCTTTGGTCCTGAGGTTTCCTAACCATGTTTGGGCTTTGCGACCTTTGGAAAATATGATTTTGGTCCCATGAATTTTGATCATGATAATTTCTAAAGCCATCGTTATAAAAATTTCGACGACCAACATTCTGGTATCGATTTTGATATTGACCTTGACTTCTGAAATTATGTGATGGACCATTAACGTTATTCATTCTTGGTGAACTACTTCTAGGTCTATCATATCTGCCTGATGTAGATGCAGGCTGAAATCTTTGTTAATTTCTTTGAAAACGAGGAACATGGTGAGTTCCTTTTTCAGCCTTATCCACACCCTCAGCAACACTCTGTTGCCTGGTAGCAGATGTCTTTGGTGAGTTAACCTTCTTCTCACCATCACCACTTTTTTCTAGTGATTTTTCTCTTTGTCTCTCACTTACCTGTGCTTCACTCTTTTTGTTAGGACAACATCTAGCTACATGTCCCTTTTCGTGACATTTGATGCAAGACTTTCTAGCCGAAGACTTCTTTACAGAAGCATCTTGCTTAGATTCATCAGGCGATGATGATGATGGTGATGACGATGCTTTCGAAGGATCTTGTTTAGTTTGCTTAACTTCTGATTTTTCTTTGTTTTTATTTTTAGCAAACTACACATTAGACTCTTTAGTAATAACAGGGACCTCTTCATTCATGTCACTCCCTTTAACAAAATCAACCTTTTTAACAAAAATTTGTTTTTGATTCTTAGGGTGTGCATTCTTTGTTTTCAAACCAGTGTCTCTGTTATTATCCTTCTTGACATTTTTAGTCACATCAACATCATCTGATATGGAACTACCAGATGTAGTTGACACAAAGTCTGTAAGCTCTTCTTCATCTAGCAAGAAAGAATAGTCATGACCAAGAGGTGGTGGAACTTCATTTAAACCTTTGAAGCCCACACATGTCTTGTCATTACTCTTCTTCAGGCCATTCATCATGTGTTTCATGACAAAAGATGAATCTCTGAATTGATTTAATTTCTTTTAAAGTTCACAAATTTTAAGTTGTGCTTCAGACAACTCTTTTCATTTTTCAGAAACCTCTTTTGTTTTCTCACTCATCGTATCATGAGCTAAGTCAATAACTTGAAGTTTTTCGTTAAGCTTACAAGTTAGAATATTGATTTCTTCTTAATAACCTTTAATTTTCTTCAAATATAAGGACTCATTTCGTTTTACGAAAAAGTCTGATTCTTGTAGGTTCGAGAGCTCATTAGCCAGACTTTAGTTTTGCTTTGTTAATGTGTCAACTTCACTTTGCAGTTCATGACACTTTAAACAAACAGAACTACCAGAGTTAGAACATACCTCGCCTATTGATTTGCTTAGATCAGCCATGAAAGCATCAACATCAGCATCCATCTTCTTCTCTGTAGCATTCTGTTCTCCATCAGCTTTCTCAGCTACATTCTCTTGCTCTCCTTCAGCATCAGCTTCCACTTCTTCATCAGCAACTAGAGCTATCTCAGCCATGAACACCTGTGAGGCATTGTTATCTCCCTCTAGATGAACACTCCAATCATAAGAACCCTCTCTAGCAGTAGAAATCAAGGCCTTTGATCTAGTGTTGTTTGACGCATTCCTGTTGCTTGAACCATGACCAGGAGAATCTTGAAAAGATGAATTAGAACTAGATTCAGTTTTTGGTCGTTGACATTCTCTAGCAAAATGTCCATAGTTATGACAATTGTAACACTTCACTTTGACTTGTCAAAGCCCACACTCTTTCCAACGAACTTCCTGCTCGTTCTGTTCATGAGCTTTTTCACCCTTCTAGAGATCATGGCCATCTGCCATTGCAAATCTATCTCCTCTAAGTCATCAGGATCGATCTCATCATAATCTTCATCAAACGTAGCAGAATCAGATATTTTTCCCTGAATGTAGTTCTCCTAAGAAGCAACAAAAGAAGCCAGCAATGCCAGATGATCTTCAGCACTTTTGACACTCAAAGGCATAGACCTATTACTGCTGTTATTATTACTTGATTGTTGTCTTTTAGCTCCTGACGAGCCTCCTGAAGCAGCAACAAAACATACTTCACCCTCAGCATTGGTCACAATCTGCTCATTCTCACATGAGAGAAACACAGTTGCAGTATCACTAGTAGCATTGTTGGAAGATGAAGGTGTAAGACCTTTATAAATCCCCGGATCTTGAACCTGATCATAACCAGTTTCCTTCTTCTTCATATTGAGCTCATAAGCTCTCAACTTCCCAACAACCTCTTCCAAGTCTTTCTTTTCAAAATCAGCTTCACCTTTTATCATCAAAGTATAGATATCCCACTTTGCAGGTAAAGCATCCAGCAACATGTCGTTTATCTCCACATCCGTGTATCCCTCTATGTAATAATTATCTATTTCTGACATCAGATGATAATATCTGGTGATAATATCTTCAAGGGATTCATTCTCATTCCTTTGAACACAGCAAACTGTGTCTTTAGCAGATCAACTTTGTTTTTCTTCACATCGATATTGCCCTCATACCTCTTCTCTAGGGCATCCCACATCTCCTTTGATGTTGTATAACGCTTGAATGTATGTTTGATGCCATCAGGTAACGACATCTTTATAGTAGCTAAGGCTTTCTTCTCTGACTCATACATCCTTTTCTCAGCTTCAGTCATGTTCACATAAGCAGTAACACGTTGTCTACCCTCAAAGTCATGCGTGGGGTTAGCATACCCATCTTGAATACAGATCCACATCCGTGTGTCCTGATATTTAATGAAGGACAGAAACCTATCCTTCCATGTAAGGTAATTCTCTACCTTCAACATCTTTGGAGGTTTGTTAGTCGTGCCTGCCTCGTGCTCTATTCTCAACAGCTCATTTAGGTTAGACATATTCGACATTTTTAACGAACCAGCTCATTAAAAACGTTAAAACTTGTCCGAAATGAGTGGTTACCAAATTATACTGTTAGATTCGTCTCAACGAAACGATTCTAATGATGTATATTGTCCGATTATGATTTTAGGGATTTTCGTGCCTTTTATTTGTCCTAAAAATCACACGAGCCCGTGCAACCGGTTTGTCAAGATTGTTTATGGATCAATTTCTATGTCCGAAAACGTTTAACTCCGGTTACGTTAGCTGGTTAACTCTCCACCTTCTTAATCCTAACTCGGAATAGTGTCAAATCCGGAACAGTAACTCGGATTGACAATCCGAGATGAAAATCCAGAAGAGTAATCCGAACTGCTAATCCGAAATGGTGATCCAGAATAGTGATCCGAGATGAAATCCGGAATGCACTGTTCTGATCCGAAATGGAAATCCAGAATTGTGATCCGAGATGAAATCCGGAATGCACTGTTTTGATCCAAAATGGAAATCCGGAATACACTTCTGATCTGAATTGGAATCCGAAATGGAATCCAAAATGGCTTTTCTGATCCGAATTGCAAGTCTGATGATTCGAAATGTAGATTTCTGATCCGAAATCCAAGTATTCAATCCGGAATACTGTGCTTTTTGATCCGGAATGCAAGTCTTCAATTCGAAATGCCTGCTAAGAATCCGAAATCACTGTAGAAACCCTAAAACAGCCGCCGAAACCCTAACTCAGCCGTCACAAACTCCAAAACAGCCTCCAAAACGTCCAAAAACCCAATTTTTCTGCTGTCACGATTTTGAACTGAGCAAAAATCAAGAGCCGAATGCTCTGATACCAATTGTAGTCCCCTAGTCCTTATGGATCTTCACAGAATCGTCTATTAAATCTAAAGTTTGGAATCCCCAAGATCAGATTTCACTGAAACAAGAACACGAACAAGAACACAATTCCCTTCAAATAGTCTTCTATTGATTATCTAACACAAAGTGTTTACAACCAATTCAAGACTCCTCTCTCTAAAACAGCAACACAACAATAGAACCAGCAACCTAAACCCTAATGCAAACTTCCCTTTATATAGATATAGGTTATGCAACTAGGCTAGGGTTTCCTACATTGACTACTAATGGGTTTAAAGCCCAATTCGCCTACCATGTGCTTTCTATTGTCTAGTTTAGCCCAATTAATTCTAATTCACAAATACAAAACTAAACCCGCTAACAGTTTCTCATTTTACTAATTACAAGATATCAAAAAACCAAATCTAAGCTGTTGTCACAAATATGCATCAACACCACACTCCCCCTCAACTGCAGCTTTGGTTGCAGAGCTACTTGGCTGCTTCCTCCACTGTGTAGCGTTAGGATCCTTATCTTTGTCCAAGTCATCTTGAATCTTTTTCAACTCATCTAATTTGCATCTTGCTTGGACCTATAGTGGAGTATTCTCCCGCTGAGCAGCAAATAGCTCTACAAGCTCAGTAACAATCCTTTGGATATGATAAGTTGCAATAGGTAGAGTCTCGTGATGAGCAGAATAAGCAACATCCCTATTAATAAGGACAACCAATTAGAGAGCTTGTCGTTTAGATTGGAGAGCTAAACCCTTGATCTTTTATTCTTTCTCTGCATCTTTCTTTTTAAGCTCGTCCAATTGCTTTTGTTGTCTCTTAACATGACTATGGTTATCATTGATTACCTTGATTTGTCGTTGCCTTGCCTTTTATTTGTCCTAAAAATCACACGAGCCCATGCAACCGGTTTGTAAAGATTGTTTATGGATCAATTTCTATGTCCGAAAACGTTTAACTCCGGTTACGTCAGCTGGTTAACTCTCCACCTTCTTAATCCTAACTCGGAATAGTGTCAAATCCGGAACAGTAACTCGGATTGACAATCCGAGATGAAAATCCGGAATAGTAATCTGAACTGCTAATCAGAAATGGTGATCCAGAATAGTGATCCGAGATGAAATCTGGAATGCACTGTTTTGATCGAAATGGAAATTCGGAATAGTGATCCGAGATGAAATCCGGAATGCACTGTTTTGATCCAAAATGGAAATCCGGAATACACTTCTGATCTGAATTGGAATCCGAAATGGCTTTTCTGATCCGAATTGCAAGTCTGATGATCCGAAATGCAGATTTCTGATCCGAAATTCAAGTATTCAATCCGGAATACTGTGCTTTTTGATCCGGAATGCAAGTCTTCAATTCGAAATGCCTGCAAAGAATCCGAAATCACTGTAGAAACCCTAAAACAGCCGCCGAAACCCTAACTCATCCGTCACAAACTCCAAAACAGCCTCCAAAACGTCCAAAAACCTAAATTTTCTGCTGTCACGATTTTGAACCGAGCAAAAATCAAGAGCCGAATGCTCTGATACCAATTGTAGTCCCCTAGTCCTTATGGATCTTCACAGAATCGTCTATCAAATCTAGAGTGCGGAATCCCTTAGATCAGATTTCACCTTTAACAAGAACACGAACAAGAACACATTTCCCTTCAAACTGTCTTCTATTGATTATCTAACACAAAGTGTTTACAACCAATTCAAGACTCCTCTCTCTAAAACAGCAACACAACAATAGAACCATCAACCTAAACCCTAATGCAAACCTCCCTTTATATAGAGATAGGTTATGCAACTAGGCTAGGGTTTACTACATTGACTACTAATGGGTTTAAAGCCCAATTCACCTACCATATGCTTTCTATTGTCTAGTTCAGCCCAATTACTTCTAATTCACAAATACAAAACTAAACCCGCTAACAGTTTATCATTTTACTAATAAAAAATATCCAAAAACCAAATCTAAGCTGTTGTCACAAATATGCATCAACACCACACTCCCCCTCAACTGCAGCTTTGGTTGCAGAGCTACTTGGCTGCTTCCTCCACTGTGTAGCATTAGGATCCTTGTCTTTGTCCAAGTCGTCTTGAATCTTTTTCAACTCATCTAATTTGCATCTTGCTTGGACCTATAGTGGAGTATTCTCCGCTGAGCAGCAAATAGCTCTACAAGCTCAGTAACAATCCTTTGGATATGATAAGTTGCAATAGGTAGAGTCTCGTGATGAGCAGAATAAGCAACATCCCTATTAATAAGGTCAACCAATTAGAGAGCTTGATGTTTAGATTGGAGAGCTAAACCCTTGATCTTTTATTCTTTCTCTGCATCTTTCTTTTTAAGCTCGTCCAATTGCTTTTGTTGTCTCTTAACATGACTATGGTTATCATTGATTACCTTGATTTGTCGTTGCCTTGCCTTTTATTTGTCCTAAAAATCACACGAGCCCGTGCAACCGGTTTGTGAAGATTGTTTATGGATCAATTTCTATGTCCGAAAACGTTTAACTCCGGTTACGTCAGCTGGTTAACTCTCCACCTTCTTAATCCTAACTCGGAATAGTGTCAAATCCGGAACAGTAACTCGGATTGACAATCCGAGATGAAAATCCGGAATAGTCATCCGAACTGCTAATCAGAAATGGTGATCCAGAATAGTGATCCGAGATGAAATCCGGAATGCACTGTTCTGATCCGAAATGGAAATCCGGAATAGTGATCCGAGATGAAATCCGGAATGCACTGTTTTGATTCAAAATGGAAATCCGGAATACACTTCTGCTCTGAATTGGAATCCGAAATGGCTTTTCCGATCCGAATTGCAAGTCTGATGATCCGAAATGCAGATTTCTGATCTGAAATTCAAGTATTCAATCCGGAATACTGTGCTTTTTGATCCGGAATGCAAGTCTTCAATTCGAAATGCCTGCTAAGAATCCGAATTCACTGTAGAAACCCTAAAACAGCCGCCGAAACCCTAACTCAGCCGTCACAAACTCCAAAACAGCCTCCAAAATGTCCAAAAAACCCATTTTTCTGCTGTCACGATTTTGAACCGAGTAAAAATCAAGAGCCGAATGCTCTGATACCAATTGTAGTCCCCTAGTCCTTATGGATCTTCACATAATCGTCTATCAAAACTAGGGTGCGGAATCCCTTAGATCAGATTTCACTGAAACAAGAACACGAACAAGAACATATTTCCCTTCAAACTGTCTTCTATTGATTATCTAACACAAAGTGTTTACAACCAATTCAAGACTCCTCTCTCTAAAACAGCAACACAACAATAGAACCAGCAACCTAAACCCTAATGCAAACCTCCCTTTATATAGAGATAGGTTATACAACTAGGCTAGGGTTTCCTACATTGACTACTAATGTGTTTAAGCCCAATTCGCCTACCATATGCTTTCTATTGTCTAGTTCAGCCCTATTACTTCTAATTCACAAATACAAAACTAAACCCGCTAACAGTTTATCATTTTACTAATTACAAGATATCCAAAAACCAAATCTAAGTTGTTGTCACAAATATGCATCAACACACACACTCCCCCTCAACTGCAGCTTTGGTTGCAGAGCTACTTGGTTGCTTCCTCCACTGTGTAGCGTTAGGATCCTTGTCTTTGTCCAAGTCGTTGCATCTTGCTTGGACCTATAGTGGAGTATTCTCCCGCTGAGCAGCAAATAGTCTACAAGCTCAGTAACAATCCTTTGGATATGATTAGTTGCAATAGGTAGAGTCTCGTGATGAGAAGAATAAGCAACATCCCTATTAATAAGGACAACCAATTAGAGAGCTTGACGTTTAGATTGGAGAGCTAAACCTTTGATCTTTTATTCTTTCTCTGCATCTTTCTTTTTAAGCTCGTCCAATTGCTTTTGTTGTCTCTTTACATGACTATAGTTATCATTGATTACCTTGATTTGTCGTTGCCTTGCCTTTTATTTGTCCTAAAAATCACACGAGCCCGTGCAACCGGTTTGTTAAGATTGTTTATGGATCAGTTTCTATGTCCGAAAACGTTTAACTCCGGTTACGTTAGCTGGTTAACTCTCCACCTTCTTAATCCTAACTCGGAATAGTGTCAAATCCGGAACAGTAACTCGGATTGACAATCCGAGATGAAAATACGGAATAGTAATCCGAACTGCTAATCCGAAATGGTGATCCAGAATAGTGATCCGATATGAAATCCGGAATGCATTGTTCAGATCCGAAATGGAAATCCGGAATTGTGATCCGAGATGAAATCCGGAATGCACTGTTTTGATCCAAAATGGAAATCCGGAATACACTTCTGATCTGAATTGGAATCCGAAATGGAATCCGAAATGGCTTTTCTGATCCGAATTGCAAGTCTGATGATCCGAAATGCAGATTTCTGATCGAAATTCAAGTATTCAATCCGGAATACTGTGCTTTTTGTTCCGGAATGCAAGTTTTCTATTCGAAATGCCTGCTAAGAATCCGAAATCATTGTAGAAACCCTAAAACAGCCGCCGAAACCCTAACTCAGCCGTCACAAACTCCAGAACAGGCTCCAAAACGTCCAAAAAACCCAATTTTTCTGCTGTCACGATTTTGAACCGAGCAAAAATCAAGAGCCGAATGCTCTGATACCAATTGTAGTCCCCTAGTCCTTATGGATCTTCACATAATCGTCTATCAAATCTAGAGTGTGGAATCCCCTAGATCAAATTTCACTGAAACAAGAACACGAACAAGAACACAATTTCCTTCAAACTGTCTTCTATTGATTATCTAACACAAACTGTTTACTACCAATTCAAGACTCCTCTCTCTAAAACAGCAACACAATAATAGAACCAACAACCTAAACCCAAATGCAAACCTCCCTTTATATAGAGATAGGTTATGCAACTAGGCTAGGGTTTCCTACATTGACTACTAATGGGTTTAAAGCCCAATTCGCCTACCATGTGCTTTCTATTGTCTAGTTCAGCCCAATTACTTCTAATTCACAAATACAAAACTAAACCGCAAACAGTTTATCATTTTACTAATTACAAGATATCGAAAAACCAAATCTAAGCTGTTGTCACAAATATGCATCAACACCACACTCCCCTTCAACTGCAGCTTTGGTTGCAGAGCTACTTGGCTGCTTTCTCCACTGTGTAGCGTTAGGATCCTTGTCTTTGTCCAAGTCGTCTTGAATCTTTTTGAACTCATCCAATTTGCATCTTGGTTGGACCTATAGTGGTGTATTCTCCCGCTGAGCAGCAAATAGCTCTACAAGCTCAGTAACAATTCTTTGGATATGATAAGTTGCAATAGGTATAGTCTCGTGATGAGCAGAATAAGCAACATCCCTATTAATAAGGACAACCAATTAGAGTGCTTGACGTTTAGATTGGAGAGCTAAACCTTTGATCTTTTATTCTTTCTCTGCATCTTTCTTTTTAAGCTCGTCCAATTGCTTTTGTTGTCTCTTAACATGACTATAGTTATCATTGATTACCTTGATTTGTCGTTGCCTTGCCTTTTATTTGTCCTAAAAATCACACGAGCCCGTGCAACCGATTTGTTAAGATTGTTTATGGATCAGTTTCTATGTCCGAAAACGTTTAACTCCGGTTACGTTAGCTGGTTAACTCTCCACCTTCTTAATCCTAACTCGGAATAGTGTCAAATCCGGAACAGTAACTCGGATTGATAATCCGAGATGAAAATACGGAATAGTAATCCGAACTGCTAATCCGAAATGGCGATCCAGAATAGTGATCCGATATGAAATCCGGAATGCAGTGTTCAGATCCGAAATGGAAATCCGGAATAGTGATCCGAGATGAAATCCGGAATGCATGTTTTGATCCAAAATGGAAATCCGGAATACACTTCTGATCTGAATTGGAATCCGAAATGGAATCCGAAATGGCTTTTCTGATCCGAATTGCAAGTCTGATGATCCGAAATGCAGATTTCTGATCCGAAATTCAAGTATTCAATCCGGAATACTGTGCTTTTTGTTCCGGAATGCAAGTTTTCTATTCGAAATGCCTGCTAAGAATCCGAAATCATTGTAGAAACCCTAAAACAGCCGCCGAAACCCTAACTCAGCCGTCACAAACTCCAGAACAGGCTCCAAAACGTCCAAAAACCCAATTTTTCTGCTGTCACGATTTTGAATCGAGCAAAAATCAAGAGCCGAATGCTCTGATACCAATTGTAGTCCCCTAGTCCTTATGGATCTTCACATAATCGTCTATCAAATCTAGAGTGTGGAATCCCCTAGATCAAATTTCACTGAAACAAGAACACGAACAAGAACACAATTTCCTTCAAACTGTCTTCTATTGATTATCTAACACAAACTGTTTACTACCAATTCAAGACTCCTCTCTCTAAAACAGCAACACAATAATAGAACCAACAACCTAAACCCAAATGCAAACCTCCCTTTATATAGAGATAGGTTATGCAACTAGGCTAGGGTTTCCTACATTGACTACTAATGGGTTTAAAGCCCAATTCGCCTACCATGTGCTTTCTATTGTCTAGTTCAGCCCAATTACTTCTAATTCACAATTACAAAACTAAAACCGCAAACAGTTTATCATTTTACTAATTACAAGATATCGAAAAACCAAATCTAAGCTGTTGTCACAAATATGCATCAACACCACACTCCCCCTCAACTGCAGCTTTGGTTGCAGAGCTACTTGGCTGCTTTCTCCACTGTGTAGCGTTAGGATCCTTGTCTTTGTCCAAGTCGTCTTGAATCTTTTTGAACTCATCCAATTTGCATCTTGGTTGGACCTATAGTGGTGTATTCTCCCGCTGAGCAGCAAATAGCTCTACAAGCTCAGTAACAATCCTTTAGATATGATAAGTTGCAATAGGTATAGTCTCGTGATGAGCAGAATAAGCAACATCCCTATTAATAAGGACAACCAATTAGAGTGCTTGACGTTTAGATTGGAGAGCTAAACCTTTATCTTTTATTCTTTCTCTGCATCTTTCTTTTTAAGCTCGTCCAATTGCTTTTGTTGTCTCTTAACATGACTATGGTTATCATTGATTACCTTGATTTGTCGTTGCCTTGCCTTTTATTTGTCCTAAAAATCACACGAGCCCGTGCAACCGGTTTGTTAAGATTGTTTATGGATCAATTTCTATGTCCGAAAACGTTTAACTCCGGTTACGTCATCTGGTTAACTCTCCACCTTCTTAATCCTAACTCGGAATAGTGTTAAATCCGGAACAATAACTCGGATTGACAATCCGAGATGAAAATACAGAATAGTAATCCGAACTGCTAATCCGAAATGGTGATCCAGAATAGTGATCCGAGATGAAATCCGGAATGCACTGTTCTGATCCGAAATGGAAATCCGGAATAGTGATCCGAGATGAAATCCAGAATGCACTGTTTTGATCCAAAATGGAAATCCGGAATACACTTCTGATCTGAATTGGAATCCGAAATGGCTTTTCTGATCCGAATTGCAAGTCTGATGATCCGAAATGCAGATTTCTGATCCGAAATTCAAGTATTCAATCCGGAATACTGTGCTTTTTGATCCGGAATGCAAGTCTTCAATTCGAAATGCCTGCTAAGAATCCGAAATCACTGTAGAAACCCTAAAACAAGCCGCCGAAACCCTTACTCAGCCGTCACAAACTCCAAAACAGCCTCCAAAACGTCCAAAAACCCAATTTTTCTGCTGTCACGATTTTGAACCGAGCAAAAATCAAGAGCCGAATGCTCTGATACCAATTGTAGTCCCCTAGTCCTTATGGATCTTCACAGAATCGTCTATCAAATCTAGAGTGCGGAATCCCTTAGATCAGATTTCACTGAAACAAGAACACGAACAAGAACATATTTCCCTTCAAACTGTCTTCTATTGATTATCTAACACAAAGTGTTTACAACCAATTCAAGACTCCTCTCTCTAAAACAGCAACACAACAATAGAACCAGCAACCTAAACCCTAATGCAAACCTCCCTTTATATAGAGATAGGTTATGCAACTAGGCTAGGGTTTCCTACATTGACTACTAATGGGTTTAAAGCCCAATTCGCCTACCATATGCTTTCTATTGTCCAGTTCAGCCCAATTACTTCTAATTCACAAATACAAAACTAAACCCGCTAACAGTTTATCATTTTACTAATTACAAGATATCCAAAAACCAAATCTAAGTTGTTGTCACAAATATGCATCAACACCACACTCCCCCTCAACTGCAGCTTCGGTTGCAGAGCTACTTGGATGCTTCCTCCACTGTGTAGCGTTAGGATCCTTGTCTTTGTCCAAGTCGTCTTGAATCTTTTTCAACTCATCTAATTTGCATCTTGCTTGGACTATAGTGGAATATTCTCCCGCTGAGCAGCAAATAGCTCTACAAGCTCAGTAACAATCCTTTGGATATGATAAGTTGCAATAGGTATAGTCTCGTTATGAGCAGAATAAGCAACATCCCTGTTAATAAGGACAACCAATTAGAGAGCTTCTCGTTTAGATTGTAGAGCTAAACCCTTGATCTTTTATTCTTTCTCTGCATCTTTCTTTTTAAGCTCGTCCAATTGCTTTTGTTGTCTCTTAACATGACTATGGTTATCATTGATTACCTTGATTTGTCGTTGCCTTGCCTTTTATTTATCCTAAAAATCAAACGAGCCCGTGCAACCGGTTTGTTAAGATTGTTTATGGATCAATTTCTATGTCCGAAAACGTTTAACTCCGGTTACGTCAGCTGGTTAACTCTCCACCTTCTTATTCCTAACTCGGAATAGTGTCAAATCCAGAACAGTAACTCGGATTGACAATCCGAGATGAAAATACGGAATAGTAATCCGAACTGCTAATCCGAAATGGTGATCCAGAATAGTGATCCGAGATGAAATCCGGAATGCACTGTTCTGATCCGAAATGGAAATCCGGAATAGTGATCCGAGATGAAATCCGGAATGCACTGTTTTGATCCAAAATTGAAATCCCGAATACACTTCTGATCTGAATTGGAATCCGAAATGGCTTTTCTGATCCGAATTGCAAGTCTGATGATCCGAATTGCAGATTTCTGATCTGAAATTCAAGTATTCAACCGGAATACTGTGCTTTTTGATCCGGAATGCAAGTCTTCAATTCGAAATGCCTGCTAAGAATCCGAAATCACTGTAGAAACCCTAAAACAGCCGCCGAAACCCTAACTCAGCCGTCACAAACTCCAAAACAGCCTCCAAAACGTCCAAAAACCCAATTTTTCTGCTGTCACGATTTTGAACTGAGCAAAAATCAAGAGCCGAATGCTCTGATACCAATTGTAGTCCCCTAGTCCTTATGGATCTTCACAGAATCGTCTATTAAATCTAGAGTGTGGAATCCCCAAGATCAGATTTCACTGAAACAAGAACACGAACAAGAACACAATTCCCTTCAAATAGTCTTCTAATGATTATCTAACACAAAGTGTTTACAACCAATTCAAGACTCCTCTCTCTAAAACAGCAACACAACAATAGAACCAACAACCTAAACCCTAATGCAAACCTCCCTTTATATAGAGATAGGTTATGCAACTAGGCTAGGGTTTCCTACATTGACTACTAATGGGTTTAAAGCGCAATTCGCCTACCATGTGTTTTCTATTGTCTAGTTCAGCCCAATTAATTCTAATTCACAAATACAAAACTAAACCCGCTAACAGTTTATCATTTTACTAATTACAAGATATCCAAAAACCAAATCTAAGCTGTTGTCACAAATATGCATCAACACCACACTCCCCTTAACTGCAGCTTTGGTTGCAGAGCTACTTGGCTTCTTCCTCCACTGTGTAGCGTTAGGATCCTTGTCTTTGTCCAAGTCATCTTGAATCTTTTTCAACTAATCTAATTTGCATCTTGCTTGGACCTATAGTGGAGTATTCTCCCGCTGAGCAGCAAATAGCTCTACAAGCTCAGTAACAATCCTTTGGATATGATAAGTTGCAATAGGTATAGTCTCGTGATGAGCAGAATAAGCAACATCCCTATTAATAAGGACAACCAATTAGAGTGCTTGACGTTTAGATTGGAGAGCTAAACCTTTTATCTTTTATTCTTTCTCTGCATCTTTCTTTTTAAGCTCGTCCAATTGCTTTTGTTGTCTCTTAACATGACTATGGTTATTATTGATTACCTTGATTTATCGTTGCCTTGCCCGATTAACATCCATAAACTGTGTGTGAACAAAATTCGGAAAGGAATCTCTTCACTGCTGCTAGATGTACCCCTAGGTCTTGGAGTCGAAGTCGGAGCTGTAGGCCTTGGAGCAACAGGTCGAGGTGGTAGATAACCAAAGGCAACTTTTGGACGAATCTTTTTAGAAGGCTTTGGAGTAGATGCTGATGCAGCAGGTTTCTTCATTCGTGGACCAACAATTTGAGAATCACGGGGACAAACAAAACTCGAAGAATAACCAGCAAGCATAGCTAAGAAAACCGAAGGCAATGAAGTAGAACTAACTCCCATGGATGTTGCAAACCGGAACTCGGAAGAGACGAAAACGTAGAAAACAATAGAGTTGTGGAAAGACTAGACATAAAACCCAGAATAGTAGAACTAGAAGAATAGCCTTGAGAGGAAGCACTAGCAACATATACAACATATGTCTTGCTAGTAACAGACATAGCAACTGAAATTGATGGTAAAGAAACAAGAACCCCCAAAAAAGATAAGACGCCAGTAATTGTAGTGAATACTGCAGCTGATAGTTCAATAGTTGAAACATTCTCCGCTTCGGAAAACCATGGAGCTGAACTTGAACTTTCGCTCAATCTTCTTGTTTTATACATCACAACCGGTCGAGAAACAGAAACCAAAACAACACTCGATCTACTATCAGGATCTCCACCACTGTCGTTGTCAGAAGAATCATCTGGCAGATTAACCAAATCAAAAGTCTTCTCATTCCTAAGTGACAAGCGTGAGGCCCACTCGGAAGAGGGACCGAGAGATTCGACCTTATCTCGAAAAGCGTTAAGCTTTGCTTGTCCTTTAACTGACAACCTACCCAAGAAGTCTATACGAACTAGCGCTAAATACTTTCTTTCAATCAACATCTCGACATCCTTCTTCTTCAATTAAAGTACCTTTTCCTTTAGAAGTGCTTGAAGATGGAGCACCGGACTCCAAAGCTACATCAATCGAAGCTAACGCTCTATCAAAGAGAGTATCTTCTAGCCACGGTCCAGGTTGATCGAAAGAAATATTTTGTATGACATCTTCCATCATGACATCATGTACCGGTTCATTAATAGGCTCACCAACCGGTTCAACAACGTTCTCGACTACTGCTGGTTCTGCCACATCAGGCTCAGGAGCAACGAGTTCTTCAATAACCATCGGCGGTTGTTGAAGATCAACCTGAGGTTGGACAACTGCCGCCTATTGAAGATTAATAAGAGCTACACCATCTTCATCTTCGCCTGCTCCAAAAATCTGATTAACACCATCAGATATGTTCTCCAAGTAACATCATTATCTGGGTTGTAAGTTTTGACCAAAATAACACCCAACATTGGATGAAATTTAGGCAAGCGCGGAGAGTGAGTAGATTCTTTAGCATTACAACTATCGCTAAACATACGTCTACCCATAGCTTTTAGCACAAGTGGAGCCAAACCATAGTGAATCAATAGATCCGGAACAAGATGTCGAAAGACAATCATAAGAAAATGAGGATATAGCATCATTAAACGAAAATCCCCCTCTTCATACCCAATTTGACCCTTTAATGCTTGAGATATCATGCGTGCGAAGTTGTACAACTGACTAAATGTAAGACCAATCATAGCTGGCAAAAGATTATGACCCATTCCATCCATTCTAGACTTTCTTGGAATGAAACACTGCATCATGACATGGTAAGAGAAACACCATTTATCAAGAAGCATTCTTTTGTAGACTTGTCGTGTTAGAAGATTTCCCAAATACCCAAAGCTAATAAGAGCTTGTTCACGAATCTAAGAAACATAGCAAACTTCTCCATAATCCAATGTGCCTAACTGTAATGCATTTCGAACAACTTCCTCTATAATAGTCAACTGATGACCATTTACAGTAGCCTCGATCACATTGTTGTTTACATGAGCGGTTGTCTAAAAATCTTGCATATAAGCGGCTACTATCCGAATATCGTCGAAATCGCATAGAATACTCTTGATCTCCAAAGAAAGCGAATGATATGTACATAATCTTCAATCCCACGTAGTCTTTCATTCAAAAGTGCTACTTGGTTGTGTTTTGGAATCAAGATGCTTTACGGAACTTGCGGTTGGTTAGGAGGAGGTTTGTTCGATTGTTCGGCCATATATACGAGAAAACGATAAATATAAATGAGATAAAAACGCATTTAGTATAAACTATAGGTGCATAGTCTGCATAGGTATGAACGCTTAGGCAATACTACAGACAATACACTATGTAGGGTTACACAAACCTTACACACCAAATCGAGAAAAATAAGCTATGTTCAAATAAATACGGAATTTATTCAAACAGATTAAATAAATCCGGAGGCATTAAGATATACCCGGGACATGATTCAATCCGGACTCTGTTAAGCAGTTAAAAAAAAGTATAAAAGACATGTTTTATCCGGATTACAAGTAATCCGAACTTTGGTAAACAAATAATTTTGGATTCAGTTAAACCCGAACACAAACTAAACCACACTCTAAATCCAGAACATGTAAATCCGGACACCATACACCTTATTTATGATACTAAATAAGTATAGATTTAATAAATTCAGAAACAATAAAGCATACAAATTGTCCGGACATATTAAACTCTAAATCTCCATATCAAACAAATCCGACATTGCCTTGAACAAGTCCGGATTCCCAACAAAGTCAGACATCGTTAACTCCCGAGTGTTTTTGTGTTTGAACAGTTTGAAACCTTGAAGCACACCCAGAATCAATATATTTACTCGGATAACTTCATTGAAACACAAGTTAAAACTCATTGAACCATGGGGAGAAAAAACATGGAATCTCAGGGATCCTGTAAACACATTAAATTTCATCGAACCACGGGGAGAAAAAACTTGGAATCTCAGGGATCCGCTAAACACACTAATTCAATTTACGATAATAAAAATATGGACCAAAAAGTGATTTATTCAAAACCTTTCATCTTCTCCATGAAGAAACCAACCAAAAACCCTCCAAGAACACCCAACAAACCAACTTAAAATTTTAACCAAATAAACACATTTATCATGTTAAAACAACCTATCCAACCAAGATTATAACAAAGTCAAGCAAAAAATCATGTAAACAGAGCAACATTATCCTAAAGTCTTGAAAAATTATAACCCAACATCAAAACACCAACTTCTTGAGGTTTAGTAAAAAATCCCCAATCACTTGAACCCAAAACCTAACCCAAATCAAATCAAGTTGACATCACAACCAAGTTATCATCTAGACCCAAACAATCAATCATTCCAACAAGAATCTTCCTAAAACATTCAAATCACCAAGAACACCAAGTTCAGAGCATATATAAACAAAAACCCCAAATCCAAGCCTTAGATGTAAGAGATAAACACAACCTAATAGAATATGATGATGATTATAAATAGTAAAACGTACCCGATGAATAGCATCGAA
This sequence comes from Scalesia atractyloides, assembly GCA_947069175.1. Classification (NCBI taxonomy): domain Eukaryota; kingdom Viridiplantae; phylum Streptophyta; class Magnoliopsida; order Asterales; family Asteraceae; genus Scalesia; species Scalesia atractyloides. The sequence continues at coordinate 59,578,895 of CAMTDV010000020.1, forward strand.
TTGAATGAAGAAGAAATCAAGAGAAATTATGAACTCACAAAACAGGGTTTATGAAAGTAATAAGTCGATTGGTAAAAGACATAGTGTTTGGATAGAAAGAGAAAAAATTGGAATCCCTTAAATAAGCCGAACAAACCCGGAGCCACAATTCATTCATAACCTCGGATACAAGTAAGTGAACAATCCCGAACAGATTCAGAAGCACTTAAGTTCGGGCTCACATATTCATTTAAACCTAGATCCTTTGGAAATTCGCTCAAGTCCAGACAAACTAAATTTAAACTCGAACCCTTACTAAACCCAAGACAAACACGGACACTAAAAACTTATATAAACTCGGAATGTAGATAAATCCCGAAGGCTTCCTAAATCCGAAAGAAACCAAATAAAGCCGAACGGTGTCACATACTTTATAAATCCAGAACGTAACCTAAAAGAAACCCGACCCAAAATCTTGTTGCTATGTAATTTTGATTGGCCCAAACCAGTTTTAGGAAGCCCAAATAGATTTAAAGCCCAAAAACTCCATTTAAACAAATTAAAAAAGTTAAGGCCCAAACTCGTTAGTATTAACATAAATTTCTAAATAACCCATACTTGAAAAAATTTCTATCATGAAGATAAATTTGACACCATTTCCCTCACGGAAACCCTCACTTTGACAAACTTTGCGAGACCAAATTTTATTAAAAGATTTATCTTATAAATTACCTCACCGGATTAATTTAAACCGTTTGCAAAATTGTAAAACCCCATTTCAGTACCTTTAATAATATAAAGCCCACAAATGGAAACGAGAAATGAAATCTTTTCGTATTTTTCTAACTTTATATTAAAACACACCAAAAATATTTATATATTTTTCAATATTCGGAACAGAAAGAATAGTTATAGAAATGCGAAAGTAAGTAAATGCATGCAACATCTTTTTGTGAAAACACGGACAAGAAAATCATATCAGTTTATCTATTAAAATCAACAACAATTAGTATCCATTTAACTATTTATTCATTTATAATGATAATGATAGTTCAAGTTGTTTAACGATATACTTGTCCACTTAAGCTTTAGCACGTGTTCGAACACTGTATTCTAGATATGCATATAAGTGTATTATTAACTAATGTAACTGTGTTCCCCACATCTGAATATGCTCTCGTATCAAAACTACTGAAATTACAACTTACAGGTGAATAGATCCAACTATCATCTGTATCCGGCTAAAACTCGCGAAACCTTGATAGCTTAGGTTAGTGCCACCGCGCGGACAAAGAGATGAAGGCTCGACTTTAAAGTGGTGTACCAATGGTTTGGTATCTTTTTCTACACTTTAGCATATTTTAATATTATGTACCCAGTGGTAATATATATATTTAGTTGTTCACCCGGTGGTTACAAACTTCAGAACATATCATCCGATGATGATTGTTAGGCAGAAAAGAAATCCACCTGGGGGTTTGCGCACAAACGAAGAGCTTAGCAAAGTATTATACGAGGTCTAGTCCATTGCTGACGCAAAATCAGAAGACTAAGTATAATACCCCAAATAATAATTAGATATAGAGAACTAGTATCTTAGAATTTTGGTAATCTCTCAAACGAAATTACCGTACTAAGATCATATATCTGAGAGATGTTACACACAAGGTACGCAGTTTGTTATCTTTATATACCAAAAACAGGTTCTTATTTACGCGTAAAACCTATCGTTACAACATATGATGAAGCTGCGAAGCGGTTTAAGTTTTAATTTTGTAAGATACCCTGTAAACGATCTGACTACCGATGTACTATCATTTCTTCTCACAACCAACGTCCTCTTAATTTTCATTTTCTAATGGTTTTAGATTCTTTATAAAAAATATCCTACAATTAACTAAAATCTTTTTGGAATTTTTTTTAGTTTAACGAAAAACAATAAACTATACAAAAGAAAAGAAAAAAAAGTTTCCCTGAGGGATTTTGAAACCATCCTACTCTGGGTTTATCATACCGATCATTCAGACTAGGTCTTCAAATCCCATCTGATCGAATGTCTTGGTAAACAGGTCCACATAGTTGTCTAAAGTGTCAACTCTAACTACATCTATCAAACCCTTTTCAATACAGTCACGAATAAAATGATGCCTAACATCTATGTGCTTTGTGTGTGAGTGATGTACCGGGTTATCTGTTATCGATATAGCTTAATTATTATCTACTATGATGGGAGTTTGTTAATTCAAACCGTAATCTCACAATTGTCATTGTATCCACAAGACTTGAGCATAACAGCTCGAAGCGGAGATGCACTCTTCTTTACATGTGGACAACGACACCGCAAGCTGCTTCTTGCATTGCAAGGATATTAGACGACTTCCAAGTAGTTGAGCACCACCAGAGTTTGATTTCCTTTTGATTGGGCACCCGCCAAAATCCGCCTGCATGTATGCTATCAAGTCTAGGCCTCCCTCGACTGGATACCACAATCCAAGCCTTGGTTTGCCTTTTAGATAACCAAAGGCTTTTAAATGCGATTCTTTTGGATTTGCCTTGTACCTAGCCCATAGACAGACATAAAACATTATATTGGGATGAAATGCTGTAAGATACATTAAAGAACCAATCATTGCACGATAAACCGATGGATCCACTTCGGGATCTTTCTCCTTTTCATCCGATATCTTACGGTTGGTAGGCAATGGAGTTTTGTAAGGCATACTGGCTTCCATGTTGAATCGCTTCAGGATCTCATGAACGTACTTCGTCTGATGATGTACATGCCATTCTTCTCTTGATCCACTTGCAACCCGAGTAAAAACTTCAGCTCACCCATTGCACTCATCTTAAACTTTGATTTCATGACCTTTTCTAATTCCCACAGAGCTCTTCATTTGAAGAACCAAAAATAATGTCATTGACATATATCTTCACGAATAGGAAATCTCCCATTTTCTTCAAGGATGAAGAGTGTGGAATCTATTGCACCACGAGTGAATCCATTTGCCAACAAAAGCTTCGAGATCGTCTCGTTCCAAGCATATGGATCCTGATGGAGACCGTATAAAGCTTTTATAGCAAGTAAACATTGTCCGACGAGTCTAGAGCTTCAAAATCCGGTGGTTGGGATACATACATAGTTTCTTTCAACTTCTCGTAAAGGAATGCACTTTTGATGTCTAACTGATAGACTTTGATGCGCATATGAGCTGCAAAGGCTAGAAACAGACGAATTGCTTCAAGTCGAGCTACCGATGTATAAACTTTCATGTAGACTATCCTTTCCTCCTGATTGAACCCTTGCACCACCAACCGAGCCTTATTTATGATGAGAACTCCTTTATCGTCTTTCTTACATTTAAAGACCCATTTCGTATTAATTGCGTGCTGGCCTTATAGAAGATCTACTGGGTTCCAAACCTTCATCTTGTTAAACTGAGGCAACTCTTCCTGCATAGCCTCACACCACGAGTTGTCGTTCAACGCCATGTGGTAGTTTTTTGGCTCTATCTATGAAATAAAACATTCATGCAGGCTTAAGTTGTAGATCTCTTGCTCTTTGATTTCTATGAATAAACACTACATTTCATTAAGACTCCTTCTTCGAGTCATAATTCCTCCACGCTGATTGCCGATAAGATAAGATGATTTCCATTGATCCGAGTGATAGGAGCGACTGGAACTTGCAGATTAGTACCCAAATTTGACTGGACCACCCCCTTAGCAGATGAACTAGTAGACGCTTCAACATTTCCAAAAGGAAGTATCGGCATTTGAAGTTTGACCAACTTCAATGTCATAATCAGAATCACTTGAATCAGTGTCATTGAGGGTTTGAGCGGCAACAACATCATTTATATTCGACGGGCTACGTTAACTCTTGAATCACCATTTGAAGAGACATTTGTTGGGATACTTGTATGCCAACCTTCATCCACTATATCTTTGTCGATTAAGTGTGTATACACCAGTTCTGTCTCATCATCTATTAGATCAGGTAAAGCAAAAGAATCAAACAATTTGTCATATTGGTAACCAATTTTGCGACCGAACTTAGATGGTGGTGGATCGTAACTGAAAGGACTTATATCAAAGACCATTTCCACCATCCGTTTGTTGACATTGTATACTCGTTTGTTCGGAAAGCCTAGATCGTAATCTAGGAAGAAACTGATTTCTCCGATCTCCCAAACTCCGGAGTATCCTTTGTCCATCGGATAACACATTTAATCCCAGAAGGCTAGAAACCATGCAAATCTGGTTTCTTTTTCTCAAGAGGTTCATATCATATTTTATCTTCCCTTTTTACTATAAGCACATGATTCAACACATAGCATGCTGTCACACCCCAACCGATGGCGGAAACATCAGAGTGAGACGAACTAGATTGCTCGAGACATCATAACACTATTTGCGATAATATTTAATTTAATCAACCCTAATCATTTCATAGCATCAAAATTGTCAAGTTACATCAAATATCCAAATATAAGTAACAACAACAGAATGAACTCAACAATAACATAATGATTTACTTAATATTCTACGCGTGTTTCTATGCCATTCCTACTAAGTTCCATCATAACAACTTCATCAACCTGCAACATGTTAAAAGGTATAGTTCAATAACAAAGTATTGGCGAGTACACAAGTTTAATAGCATAGCATAATTATTAAAACCGTTTAAACAAATCCACATGAGTAGCTAGCATACAAGATAAATGTAAACAAGGCATGTGAATCTACAAGTCAATCCTCTAGTGTACCGCCAAAAAGATTTAAAACTTAACATTGACCACAAGAATACGGGCAGTGCGTTACTCCTATAGCGTTAAGGGAGGCTTGATTGAAGTTAATGACATTTAGATCACATAAGAATATACCAAGTAATAATTCAAGTAGCATAAGACTAAAGCATGTTTGATGGATTGTTTGTGTGTAATTATAGAATAAAAGTGTGATTTAGTGTAGTTTGGTAATTTAACATATTGCACCTAAATAGTGTAAAGCATAAAAAGGGTGTAGAGTGTAGTCACAGTTTTGTAAGTAATTTCCGTGAAAGCGTTAGGTTATTTTAGGGGAATGAACACCAAGTTATCCTACATAAGGTAACGTAGATGTGTGAGTATTAGATTGATGATGGAGTTTGATGAGTTTAGGAATTAAAGTATGCAAAAAGTATGTATAAACAAAAGTATTTATCTAGACGTTAACGCTCGTTTTTGACACTATAAGCCCCAAAGGGTCATGCCATATACAATGGTAACGATGGTTAGGTCTAAGATAAAATAACCTATTTCTAGGACAAGTAACCATATGGTCATTGTCAAAGGTTGGGTTCTATTAAGTATTTACATATATAGTTATAATATTACTAAATTATCATAGAGTTCATGTATTTCATAGAGATCATGGAAGTCATATAAGTCATGCATGGAGGTAGGAGGATAACCGTCCTAAACCTCTTTCGTAAGATTCACCAATACACAAGATTGTCCTAAGGAAAATCCGGATGGTTAAGAATTATAGAAATCATCAAGTGATGGGTGGATTGAAAAGTTGGATAGCCAAGGCCTCCATGTAATCACACCTACACCAACACAAGCTTGTAAGCTTGGATGGCTCAACACTTGTGGGTTTGAAACCCTAGTAAAAACCACAAGTTTAGAGGCATGTTATGCATCTTGATTTTGTATGAACAAGTCTAGCTAGCTCACTAACCATAAACTTGGTTAGAGGCATAAGTAGTATAGAGTTGTTATGTTAAAAAAAAACAAGCTCAAAAAAAGTTTATAATTTAACTTCCAAAACAGAAAGTTTGGACAAAAAAATGGTATTGTTCCACCTTGGTTTTCCATGGAAAACCTATGGTAACATCCCATAGGGCTTAGAAAACAATGTTTAGGAAGAAAACATAAAGAAAACTTCAAAAATCTTAAAGTTTAAAAAGATAAAAATGGGCATAAAATTTATGGCACTTTGGACCTAAAAAATGGTGAGGTTTCACCTTAGTTTGCCCAAGCAAACTTGTGAAAACCTTCCTAGAGGTTATCCAAGTGTTTTAGAACTCACAAAAAAACTCAAATATGGCTGCTGCGTGTTTTGAATATGTTAGGGACTTTGAGAGTGTTTTTGAAGTGTTTGGAGGCTTGTAAAAGTGGGAAATGAATGGGGGAAAGGTGTTTTATATAGGGAAGGGATTAAGGTTTCAATGAGTTGGGCTTTGGACAAGATTAGTGGGTGTTTAAACTTGAAACAAGCCCAAAACATCAACATATGGCAGCCCTCTTTTTTGTTAATTAATTTATATAAATGGTTTTAATTGTTATTTAAATAATGTATTTTATATGTAAATCAAGTGTGAAGTGTTTTGGAAGATTAAAACATGATTAAAGGTGTTAAACATGTCTTGAAAATAATTAACATAAGTGTGACAAGAATCATGGTGCCAAAAGTCTATGCATTTTACGTTTAACTTGTTGATTGCTTGCTTGATTTGAAACGTTTAACTTTCATGAATATATGATAAAAATATGCAAGTAGATTCGAAGTTATAAATTGTGTAGCGAATGCGTGTATGATCATAGATATAAATGCGTATAAAGATTGCAAATTACGTATAATCGATCAATTTGATTACAATTAAAGCCTTAGATTTACAATGATTTGGAAATGAAATACGATTACAAGGTTTGGACTTTCCAAAAATAGAAACACGAAGCAGACATGCTAAAAACGGAAAGTTACAAATGTGAAGCGTAGTTCTTTGTATACTATTCCTCCTTGTTCTTGTGGTACTTATCAAGAAATGGTCAAAAGAGAGGAAGAACAAAGGTTAATTCAATTTCTTATGGGGCTAAATTCTGCTTATGATGCTATTAATTTCGTCTTGAAATTTAGGAAGCTGCAACGAACAAATGCGGATACCTAGTCTTCATATTGCTTTCAAGTTCCCAAGTAAACTCAGTGCCACGTTTTCCTTCCCATCGAACCTTCACGATAGGAATTCGACTACGACTTAGTTGCTTAGTGCCTCCATCCATGATTTCGACTGGCTTCTCCATGAAGTGTAAGGTCTCATTGATTTTAAGATCTTCAAGTGGAACTTGGAGTCCTTCTTCGGCGAGAATCTCTTCAAGTTTGAGACGTGGAAGGTAGGATGAACGTTGTTGAGCTCTTGTGGTAGGTCCAGTTGGTAGGCTACCTTGCCAATCCTTTCGAGAATCTTGAAAGGACCTACGTAGCGAGGAGCGAGCTTTCCCTTTTTCCCGAAATGAACCATACCCTTCCAAGGGGATACCTTGAGAAGTACAAAGTCACCAACGTTGAATTTCAAAGGCTTGCGTCTTTTATCTGTTTAGCTCTTTTGTCGGCTTCTAGCTTTAAGCAAGTTGTCCCGAATCTACAAAATCTTGTCCGTTGTCTGTTGTATGAGCTCGGGACCGGTGATTTGAGCTTTCCCGATGCCAACAAATTGGCGATCGACACTTGCGTCATACAATGCCTCGAATGGTGCCATTTGAATAGTCGCGTGGTAACTGTTGTTGTACGAGAATTCGACCAAAGGCAAGTGCATGTCCCAATTGCCACCAAAATCAATTACGCAAGAACGAAGCATGTCCTCTAGAGTTTCGATAGTATGCTCGGTTTGACCATCAGACTGAGGATAGAAAGTAGTACTAAGATTGAGTTGAGTACCAAGCGCCTTTTGAAATGTTTGCCAAAGGCGAGAAGTGAAACAACCATCACGGTCCGAGATAATGTCAACGGGGACACGGTGACGACAGATGACTTTATCCGTGTAGATACGAGCCAATTTCTCAACTCGATAGTCTTCACGTATGGGAAGGAAATGAGTAGACTTGGTCAGACAGTCGATGATTACCCAAATACTATCGTGACCATATGATATACGAGGGAGTTTGGTTATGAAATCCATAGAAATACTCTCCCATTTCCAAAGAGGAATTTCCGGTTGTTCGAGTAAGCCAGAGGGTCGTTGATGCTCGGCCTTTACCTTGGAACAAGTAAGGCACTTTGATACGTAACAGGCGATATCTTTCTTCATTCCAGGCCACCAATATGACACACGAAGGTCACGATACACCTTATCGGCGCCAGGATGAACAGAATACCGAGACTTATGAGCTTCACTCATCCAGAGGTCACGAAGATTATCACGGTTTGGAATATAAACACGTTCAAGATAGCACATGATGCCATTGGGTTTGGTCATGAGTTGGTTTTCAGCACCACACTTCAACTCATTATCGAGGTTACCCTCGTTAACAGTCGAGTATTGTGCCTCACGAATCATCTCTTGAAGCTTTCCCAAAGTTTGGTAGCAACTACACTCTTAACATGAGTTTTACAACTAAGTGCATCGGCCACAACATTCGCTTTACCAGGTTGGTAGCGGATATCGCAGTCGTAGTCGTTTAATAATTCTACCCAACGACGTTGACGCATGTTGAGTTCTTTTTTATTAAAGATGTGCTGGAGGCTCTTATGACAACTAGGTCGAACATGGCAATTCTACCTAATTCCCTATAGTTATGGCTCTGATACCAATCTGTCACACCCCAACCAATGGAAGAAACATCGGAGTGAGACGAACTAGATTGCTCGAGACATCATAACACTATTTGCGATAATATTTAATTTAATCAACCCTAATCATTTCATAGCATCAAAATTGTCAAGTTACCTCAAATATCCGAATACAAGTAAAAACAACAAAATAAACTCAACAATAACATAATGATTAACTTAATATTCTACGCGTGTTTGTACACCATTCTTACTAAGTTCCATCATAACAACTTCATCAACCTGCAACATGTTAAAAGTATTGTTCAATAACAAAGTATTGGTGAGTACACAAGTTTAATATCATAGCATAATTAATAAAACTGTTTAAACAAATCTACATGAATAGCTAGCATACACGATAAATGTAAACAAGGCATGTGAATCTACAAGTCAACCTCTTGGGTACCACAATATAGATCTAAAACTTAACATTGACCACAAGAATATGGGCAGTGCGTTACTCCTATAGCGCTATACATGTTAACGGAGGCGTGATCGAAGTTAATGACATTTATATCACATAAGAATATACCAAGTAACAATTCAAGTAGCATAAGACTAAAGCATGTTTGATGGATTGTTTGTGTGTAATCATAATATAAAAGTGTAATTTAGTATAGTTTGGTAATTTAACATATTGCACCCAAATATTGTAAAGCATAAAAAGGGTGTCGAGTGTACTCACAGTTTTGCAAAGTAATTTCTGTGAAAGCGTTAGGTTATTTTAGGGGAATGAACACCAAGTTATCCTACAAGGAAACGTAGGTGTGTGAGTATTAGATTGACGATGGAGTTTGATGAGTTTAGGAATTAAAGTATGCAAAAAGTAAGTATAAACAAAAGTATTTATCTAGACGTTAACGCTCGTTTTTGACACTATAAGCCCCGAAGGGTATTTGGGGTTTTTATGGGTCATGCCCAATAGAATGGTAACCATGGTTAGGTCTAAGATAAAATAACATATTTCTAGGACAAGTAACCATATGGTCATTGTCAAAGGTTCGGTTCTATTAAGTATTTACATATATAGTTATAATATTACTAATTTATCATAGAGTTCATGTATTTCATAGATATCATGTAAGTCATATAAGTCATGCATAGAGGTAGGAGGATAACCGTCCTACACCTCTTTCGTAAGATTCACCAATACACAAGATTGTCACAAGGACAATCCGGATGGTCAAGAATTATATAAATCATCAAGTGAGGGGTGGATAGAAAAGTTGGATAGCCAAGGCCTCAATGTAATCACACCTACACCAACACAAGCTTGTAAGCTTGGATGGCTCAACACTTGTGGGTTTGAAACCCTAGTAAAAACCACAAGTTTAGAGTCATGTTATGCCTCTTGATTTTGTATGAACAAGTCTAGCTAGCTCACTAACCATAAACTTTGTTAGAGGCATAAGTAGTATAGAGTTGTTATGTTTTAAAAAAAACAAGCTCAAAAAGTTTATAAGTTTAAGTTCCAAAACAGAAAGTTTGGCCCCAAAAATGGTATTGCTCCACCTTGGTTTTCCGTGGAAAACCTATGGTAACATCCCATAGGGATTAGCAAACAATGTTGAGGAAGAAAACATAAAGAAAACTTCGAAAATCTTAAAGTTTGAAAAGAAAAAAATGGGCAGAAAATTTATGGCACTTTGGACCTCAAAATGGTGAGGTTTCACCTTAGTTTGCCCAAGAAAACTTGTGAAAACCTTCCTAGAGGTTATCCAAGTGTTTTAGAAGATGATATAAGGAAGAATTAGTAGAAGAAGTGAGTTAGAACTCACAAAAAAACTCAAATATGGCTGCTGCGTGTTTTGAATATGTTAGGGACTTTGAGAGGGTTTTTGAAGTGTTTGGAGGCTTGTAAAAGTGGGAAATGGATGGGGGGAAGGTGGTTTATATAGGGAGGGATTAGGGTTTCAATGGGTTGGGCTTTGGACAAGATTAGTGGTTGTTTAAACTTGAAACAAGCCCAAAACATCAACATATGGCATCCCTCTTTTTTTGTTTATTAATTTATATAAATGGTTTTAATTGTTATTTAAATAATGTATTTTATATGCAAATCAAGTGTGAAGTGTTTTGGAAGATTAAAACATGATTAAAGGTGTTACATAACCCTAAACATGTCTTGTAAATAATTAACATAAGTGTGACAAGAATCATGGTGCCAAAAGTCTATGCATTTTGCCTTCAACTTTGATGAATATATGATAAAAATATGCAAGTTGATTCGAAGCTATAAATTGTGTAGCGAATGCGTGTATGATCATAGATATAAATGCGTATAAAGATTGCGAATTGCATATAATCGATCAATTTGATTACAATCAAAGCCTTAGATTTACATTGTTTTGGAAATGAAATACGATTACAAGGTTTGGACTTACCAAAAATAGAAACACGAAGCAGATTTGCTAAAAACGGAAAGTTACAAATGCGAAGCGTTACTCATGCTGTGTTTACAGCTTCAGCCCAAAAGAACATGGGCAATTTTGATTCTTAGAGAAGGGTTGGTGCAGCTTCGATAAGGGTCCTATTCTTCCTTTCAACGACTCCGTTCTGTTGAGGAACATAAGGAGCGCTGAAGTGATGAACAATACCCATATCACGACATAACTCATCTGTATTTTGATTTTTAAATTCAGTCCCGTTATCACTTCTGATTCATTTGATGGGCAATGAGTAATTTTTCTTTAATCATTTAAATTGCCGAAAGTTTGATCTTTAGATTTTAAGAAAAATCCCACGAATATCTTGAAAAATCATCTGTGACAACCAAACAGTAAGACATACCACCAATGCTGGTTACATGAATCGGACCAAACAGATCCATGTGAAGCAGCTCTAGTGGCTGTTGGATAGAGTTTATGCGTTTAATTTTCCCTTTCTCATAGAATTCACATTTACTATGCATGTTAAAGCTATATAATTTAACACCCAACCAAGTTGTTCTTTATCAAGTGATTCATTTTGCGTAGGTGCACGTGGCCCATTCTTCTATACCAAAGGAAGGATTGATCTTCTGTTGCCCTTGAAAGCATACACGTCGCCAGACCAGAGGAGTTCACAACTGGACACATGTCCATCACGTAAGTGGTGGTCACTCTTGGTGCCCTCATCAGGATCCAATCTTCTAGGACTAGAAATTTTGGCTTAAGGACAAAACAAGCCTTATCTGTGGAATCCATTGTGTACTTGTTATCACAGTTCTGAGATACTGACAACAAGTTGTGCTTCAGTCCTTCAACATAGTTCTCCTTGTGCAAGGTGATCTTCCTGTTAGGATCTGAGTTTAATTGTTGTGACAGTTTAAAGATGTAAATCAATGAAACATGATAAACAATGATGATAAATGCAGCGGAAATGTAAACTTGTAAATCAAAACAATAAAGAGAATGTTTTCATCAACATGCTTTTATAAATTTAATTTACGTATGCATGAAAGATATACAAACTCCTCCCAACCTAATCACTCTGATATGTTCGTACAAGAACTGTCAAGGAGAAATGAAAAATAGAACAGTACATGCACTATTCTATTTATAGTACAATGCAATACACTGTGAAATCTAAGCTGACGTCACCTTGACAATGACATCTAATGACCTAACAAACTCTAACATCTGCTAGGCTAAACACTGTTACATTGAAATATATAAACTCTATTGATCAAGCATCTATTGTAGGAACCTCTAATGAGCTTTAACCTCTATTAGTCCAACAGACCATTTCTTCAGCAGGCCTTATCTTGAATAGCAGAGTTTCTCTTTAACATACTTAAGACAATGAAAAGAGCTTGTCTTCAACAGATCTTGTATAACAGACTTTAGCTTAACAGACCTTTGAGTAGCAGATGTTGATGTCTTTGCTTTTGGTGGACCATATCTTCAAAGCACTGTTATTGATGATCAGATGTAATATATTATTTTTGCTTTCCGATCACCTGTTCTTTTGTGGGGTCCACTAGATCCAACACTTGCCATTTGACACAGAACCTTCACCCCTGATGTAACCACCCTTTTCACCCGTGAAATTAACATAACCACCTCAAGTAGATTTTTCATTTGTTAACAATTCCTTGTTTCCCATCATATTCCTGGAATAGCCATTATCAATATACCAAATATAGATAGCCCTCTTTAGTTGTTCCTGCATTACCAAACAGGAAACTAGTTAGAATGGGGGACCCAAGTCGTAATGGTCGTGGTTCATCATTCATTAACAAATGAAAATTCCTTTAATAACCATCTCCGTTTTTAGTTCTAACATTTCCACATCAGAAATTTTTAAATGTATACCCGCAAATCGAGGATTGTATGGAGTTTGAGGACGGTTATTATATCTGAAATTTCCTCCAAAACGATTACCTGAATTTTGATACCCGAAGTTTTGAGTATACTGAGGTCGAAAACTTCTATCAAACCTTGGTTGTTCGTTATTATGAAAAACATTTCGTTGTTGGAATCTCGAATTTTGTCTTTGACCTTGGTATCTAGTCGGTGACATGTTTCGGTTTTCAACATAATGTTTTGAGCATGTGGTCTTATGTGGTGGTTGTAAGAACTCCAATTGATTATCTTTCTCTTGTGGTCGGAAAGTCACTTGAGTCTGTCACCGAGCAGGAGTTTTCTAAACGCATCTCACATTTCGCGGAAGAACTTTTCGACCCATGATATGAACCATGACCACTACAATTATCCGAACGGTCGATTTCTAGATCCGTTTCTTGTTGATTTTTAACCTTTGGTTTATAAATTGGTTTACTTTCTTGTTTTTAAACCTTAGGTTTTTCTACCTTTTGAGTTTTACCACTTTTCTTTTCATCCTTATTAGGTTCATTTTGTGGTTTGGTGACAAAAGGTTAATCAAGATCAGGATCGACACTGCTTTTACCGCTGTCTTTCAAACAATTCACAGCTAAATGTCCTTTCAATCGACATTTATAGCATCGTTGTTTATCAACTTTTTAAAGCTTTTCTTGTTACTCATCTTGACTGCTAGAGGAAGAGGATGCTTCGGTTGAGCTTTTGACCCATTGTTTTACAAAATCAGAATTTGAACTATTCTCAATCTTTTCAAGTTCATTGTTAAAAGTTTCGCCTTTTACAGAATTCGTTTTCTTGATGTTCTTGACATTCTTTTAAACTCTTTTTGTTGGGCTTTGAATTTTGTTTATCATTTTGAACTTGATTTAGAGTTTCTAAAGTTCTCGACTTAATTAAGTCATCAAGATTATTCAAATTAACTTTTTTTGCTCTAGCATCACACAACCTCGTTTGTTCTGAACCCGATTCAGCTTTTGATCCAGACTCTCCCTCACTAATAGGATCAATAGTCAAAGTGGATACAGGAACAAAGTTTGCAATTTTGGGATTAATTAATGGTGTTGATATATAGTTGTTGTTAAAAGGCGGGGGGACCTTTCTATAACCAACTCCATACATCTCATCTTCTGAGTCTTTAAGACGTTGACTGTTTATACATAAATTCATCACTTCTGATGAACTCTCAAATTTCTCAAGTTTTCATTACAAATCTAGAACAAGTTATCTCTATTTAAGTTCTTCATCAAGCTCAGCATTTGTTGGCTTCTCATACATGGACTTGCATAGGTCGTTGGCAAAATCTTCTATCTTTCTTACCTTGCCAAGTTCTAGTGATAAGATTCCTTGCACAGTCCTGTCATCCTTCCCTTTGCTCACCTCCTTAGCATATTCTCAGCTTGTTTGGCCTTTAGCTTCAAATATTCATCAACATTTCTAGGCTTTCGATAACCAGAGAGATGGAAAGAATCTTTATGATGGATCCTCTATATTATAAAAAGATTCAATTTCTCCTTTAACCACATGAATCTTTAGAGGATTTTTGGAAGCCAGTGGAATGTCAAATGATGGTTGATAGGGTGGAAGTGAAGTGGAATTTGATGGAAGTGATGAGATTGGTATGGCTGGAATGGGGGCAGATGATAAGGGAATTGGTGATGGAATTTCCTCATCATCTTCATACACAACAAAAGTTTCCCTTTTGCGTGTGAATTTTAGTTCATCACTCTCCCCCTTTTTGGCATCATCCTCTCTTCTTCTTGAAGGACTGTTGCAGGGGCAGAGCCAGTAGTCTTTACCAAATGCTCTCTTATGGCCTTAATATCAGCTTGAGTAACTTTATATCTGGCCTCAACCATATTTCTGATAAGTTCCATGTGGGTGTTGTGGTTGATATCAGCCAAATTCCCTTTGAGCTTAGATAATTGGTTGCACTGATTTCCACAGCTCATTGGCAATTTACTAAGGTAAAGGTTAACAAGAAGAGGCTTGTAACAGTTGTTTCATCATGCCTTTAAGCTCATCTATGGAAGATTCCATAGAGGTTATCCTCTCCGTCAATTCCTTATATCTTAATTCATCACCCAATTTAATGAGATCATCTGAATCCCTACCAGAGGTAGTTGTATTTGAGTCCTTAATAGGAGAAGACTCCAAATTAATAGATTCAAATGCCCCTTTTTCTTGGTACTAGGGACTTCCAACTAGTGTAGAGGTTACAATTATAGCCTCAACAGTTGTTGCCTTCAAGGAAGATTGAAAGATGTAACCACTGTCCAACTGAAACACTGTTGTGTCATCAGTTGTAGTACCTGCTTCACTTGAACTACCACCAAGAGTTACTTGTAACTCATGGGGTGTAGCCTCCTTAACTGTTTCTAGATTAGAAACTTGATTTTTCTTAGACTTAGTCACTTGTGGATGTGTGCTCTCTTTGATTGGTGATTGAGAGGAACTGATTTGTGTGTTTGAGTTTTATCAATTGCAAGAAACAGAGGTATAAATGTGGATGGAATTATGGGAGATGGTTTGGAGTTGAAAGAGAATTTGCCCTGGGAGATGGGCTGTGAAACAGACTTTCAAGTGAAATGTCTGCTTCATAATGTGGTGTCCCTGTGCTTACAACTTGATCCTTTTGTGAGGATACAAGAGGGGCTTGGCTTTTGGGTGGAGATTTTCCATCTGTTGTGAGGAAGTAGCAATAGTGGTTTCTAGTGGCTTTTGTGTTACCACAAGGTTATCCTCTGGGATCTCATCTTCCAAAGGTGCCTTTTTATGTAATTTTGTTTTGGTGGGCTTTTTAGATGGACAGGTTTTCTTTTGGATTTTGTTGGTGTGGGTTTCACAACACCGGTTGTGGTGTCATTATCACCAAGAGTAGTGGGGCTCAGCAACAGAGGTTTGAGCAGTAGATGTGGACTCATCCAAAAAAGGCTCATCCCCCTTTGCTTTTGTTTTGTAAACTTTTGACTCTTGATTTAGCATTTTTGTAAAAGTTTCATTAGTAAGACTCTTCAATCTAAAAACTACACCTTGTTGAAAATCTTTTTCGGATACTTGCTTTTGAAGGTAACAGCTTAAGAGTCTAGGATACAAAAGAAAAACTTTATTTGTTTTTATTTTATCGATATTTGCCACCAAATCCAAAAACAATGCCTGGGATAGATTGAAATCTGATTTTATCAAAATAGCATATCCCAGATTTTGAATGTTTTGTGAAATCTCATTAAATGTAGTGGTCTTGACAGAAAGACAGATAAGCAAGGTATGGAAAAAATATCGCATTTCAGCAGAAAATTTTGGTTTATATGTTGTAACACATGTCAATTGACCTTCATACCTGCATTCAATGAACTCTGTGTGAAGTTCTTGCTTCTCAAAAGAGATTTTACCTGCCTGGTCGTCCAATGCAAATGTTGTGGATATGGAAGATAGGGATATTTGGACAAGAGTTTCTCCGATCCTGAAGTTATAGCATATGGCTTTTTGTTTTGAGATTCAGTTTTAGCGTTTTCCCAAAATTTTCAGAGAGTATCCACATAAATAGGTGCATCAGCTAGCATGATGGTTTGTATTTGGATGATGTGAGAACATTAATTATTGGGTGAAAGGAAGTATTTTGTCATTTTTCTCAAAAGTAGGAAGATAGTTATGAGGAAGCTTGATTTGCAGAGCCATGATCGGAGAAGAAAAGTGAGGAGTAGTGGAGAAGATGGTGATGGAAACCATTTTTATGAATTTTGAATTCAAGTCAGTAGTGAAAAGCGCTGCTTAGATGAAACAAGGATATATAAAGTTAAAAGTGAATGCTGACGTGGCAGCGGTTTCAAAAGATATGATGGCTAGCATCTGTCCACGTAGCAACCTCTGTTGAATAATGGATGACAGTTGTTGTGGAACCTCTGCTAGGAAGCAACAGAGGTTGAGAACAATGTATAGGAACAGTGGTGATTTTACTCTATCAAAGGATAGATATTAGAGTTAGGACAAACAGTGGTAAATGGAATAAAGGATATCTTTCATAAGTGGATATAATTATAACAAATCAGAGGTTTTAAAATCAGCGGTTTTAAAACATACTTTAAGGATTTAATGAAAATTTTCTATTTTAGAACTTTTTTAAGGATGGATTTTTGATTTTTTTAGAACATTTTAATGTTTTTTATTCATGGAAAACAAAAGGTTGCTTTTAACCATGTTTAGCATGCCAATCCTAGAGATCAAGCTTTCAAAGGTAGATGTGACTAAAGCTTTTATCAACACATCTGCTAGTTGATCCTTAGTTGAAACATTATGTAGATAAATCAAACCTTTTTCATTGCAATCCCTCACAAATTGATGTTTGATGTTAATATGCTTAGTTGTGGAATGTGAAACTGAATTTTTTATGATGTTTTCAGCTGCTTAACTATCTAACACGAGAGGAGTCTTTAGAGCAGTTACACCAAAATCCAACAATTGATTTTGAAGCCACAGAAGTTGAGTAGTGCAGCTAGCAGCAGCAATATACTCAGCCTCTGGTGTGGATGTTGAAACTGCAACTTTCTTTTTTGCTTTGCCAAAACACTAAGGAATTACCTGAAATTGACGTCCTCCTGATGTGGGCTTCCTTGTAGCTTGATAGCAAAGTTACTATCAGAATAACCAAAAAGCTCAATATTTCCATTAGCAGGATACAAGATACCAAGGGTGGGAGCACCTTTTATGTATCTTAATATCCTTTTCACAGCTATGAGGTTGGACTTTCTAGGTGCTGACTGGGATCTAGCACAGACACATGTTGCAAACATGATGTATGGCTTTGATGCAGTTAGGTACAATAAAGACCCAATCATTCTTCTATAAAGTGTTGATCAACCAAGTCATCTTTGTGACATCCCGGTTTTTCAGACATCTTAAACGCACTACTTCACAGTTATTCGTTCCTACGCTAAATTGATTTGGAGACTTAAATTGCACGCTCGAAATAATTACGATAACTTCGTGAACTTATCAAGTGAATTACGTGTTATGTGTATTAAACGTTTATAAGTTTGGTGAGTTATTATGCCATGTTTCGAATTCGTGATTTTTAGTTATAAAAATATATATATATATGATAAATAGATAGACGAATCGAACCGAGCCGCGAAACGAGTCGACCTCATTTCCGTGCGACTCAAGGAGTTGAGTGAAACTTGAGGGTCAAGTTATAGACCTAAACCGACCGACCCAAACCCTTGCGGCCGCGAGCACCTATCCGCAAACCCTTTTTCTTTTTCCTTTTTCTTTTCCTTCTTGCACCCTATATATGCATGTGTTATGTTTCAAAAACAAAAACACACACACACAAACCCTAATCAAGAAACAGCCGACGGCAGCCTTGCTACACTTCTCTCGGTCGCAAACAGCCTTCCCACTCTTTCTCTCGGTCGCAAACTCTCTCCAATATCCGAATCGGCTCCCATCTAGTTCTCGGTTCATTGGTCTCCATTGTTAAAGGATAGAGTTTTATGTTATTTCACTAATCATACTAGGGTTTATGAACTATGGATCATGTTTGTATGTAATGGTAGAAAGTGTTATGATGTTAGTTCGATTGATTTTGCAAGTTTAGCGATTATGATGATAAGTTAGAATCAAGAATCATTAGGCTGCGTTTTGTGATAAAAACCATATGTTATGATTAGGGTTTGCATGGGTATGATGTATATGATGATATATGATTGGTAAATCTGTTCTTGGTCGTTTAGATTTAACGTATCGATTGTTTAAGCGGGTTATATTACGATAAAATGCTGAAATCAGGATGCTGAATGGTGTTTACAGCCAACTTCAACTGGCTTTAACTTGGTTATTATTTATCGAAAAACGGATTTTCTGAAACCTAAAACGTAGATTTTTGAATAACGCTTCTAATGGCGCTGGATTCATATTTTTTTGAAGTCGTTTGATATTTTTAAGTGGCCAATTAAGTTCAGTAACTGAAGCTGTGAAAATTCTGAAAATTTGTTAGTTGTTTATTGAAACGGATCTAATAATCTGTAGAGAGTCGAATCACGAAATTTATACAGCAACTAGATATGGAAATTTTCGGGAAGCTCCCACTGGAATTTTGTTAATTGGACACACGGTGATTTTTAAATAAATTCTCCCGTGGACTACAGTCAGAGAGCGACGAATCTGACTGCAGCCTAGTATATTAATATTTATGAATAATCAGTAAAGTGTTAGAACTTGAAAAGTTTACATCAAAATTCTACAGCTTAGGTGATACCTTCTGTAAAATAATTGGAATTTTTGGAACGTTGGAACTATTTTATAAAAATCCTCGAAAACAGCCTAATTATGAATATACAAGCTGAAACTTGATAACTTGCGAATGTGTGTACCAAAGTGTTGCATGGATTGGATTATGTTCATGATAAATTGTTTTGATCACTATGTGGTATGATGATACTTGCATGCATGATTGAGTGTTAGGATTTGTTATTGTGTGTACCGCATTGTGTGTTAGTTATGTGTAGGGTTTGTATTGGTGTGTTCACACACTAACTTTAAATCAATTGACTTGTTAGGACGCAATTAACGGTCCCATCATTTGCTACTTCTGTGTTACACTAACCGAGCAACTAAAGGTGAGTTCACGGCCCCTAATATTATCCGGTTATAAACAACAGGGGGAGAAACATGTATACACTCTACAACTCTATCTCTTTACGTTATATGAAATTAACGTCATTAAACTATTCGGTAACTAAGTTATGTTAACGTACGTTATGGTCACTAAGCAGCTATATCACACAAGTCCTCGACAATCTCTCGGATCGTTAGTATTGAGTTAGATAGCGGGGAAATTATAAGTAGTACTACTGGGCCCGACAAGCCCCACCCGAGCTAGTCGCGCTAGCCGACCGGGTATGGTCAACGGGTGAATAATTTAGCCTAACTTCACCATGGTCAGTGATAGGCCTGGCAACACGGAGGCACAACAGTCAGCTTCGATCGCGAACACTTACGTGACATAACTTTAGGCTAGCTACCTAAATGTTAACATTGAACTTAATTACGAATCAACAATATTATTCCGGGTTAGGGATAATGGAACCAACAACGTTATTATTCCGGGTTAGGAATAATGGAACATCATTATTATTCCGGGTAAGGAATAATGGAACCATCAGTATTATTCCGGGTTGGGAATAATGGAACTAAATCGTTATCCCGGGTTAGGGATAACGGGGGAAACAAACTTATAACCGAACAAATGAACTTATGAAAACCTGTGAACTCACTCTTCTTTAATGTTGACACTTGTTTCTTTACATGTTTCTCAGGACGCTAGGAGCTCTAGGTGCACTCACTTGCATTGATCAAGACATCTTTTTATCGAGTCTCATTTACAAACATTGTTTGGGTTTTTCTTTAGTTTTGGCGTTTGTGTTGGCGCCCGTTCCTTTACTTTACTTTAATGCTTCCGCTCAACTTTAAAAATTAATGCTTCCGCTAAACATTGAAACCAAACTAAGACAATCTAAAATTAACTATGAATGGTTAAACAAATGATTTTGGAAAGCGTATTAACAAATCATATAGAGTCGTTCGACGTTACTAGTGTCTCAGATTCTGGTTTGTTCACACGCCTCGCGGTAAAACTCTGCAAGTGGAAATTGAGGGTGTGACAGATTGGTATCAGAGCCTCTAGCTATAGAGAACCAGGTTTGCATTAAAAGTAGACCTAAACTATAGCTGTTACACGACACTAGACTTAGTTGGCACCGAACTGTGATATCTTGTTATGTGTTATGCTACAATTGTTTTATGTAAGATATATATGTATATTGTGATGCACGCAACTCGTAACTAACTACACCAACCCATCAGGCAATGTCATCATCATCATTCGATAAATCTCGACAACCAAGGGCGCCGGGGAAGGCACCCATGGTCGAACCCTCACCACCTCATGGCGTGGAGACACGCTCAGCTGCTAGGAAAAGACTCGCTCTGGGAGAGGAGTCGTCCTCACGCCCGACCACCGCTATGCCGGTCGAACCGGTTAACTCGTTAGAAGTAGGGGACGACCTACTTAGGGATTTGATAAGAAAACAACAGGAACAACTAGAGAGAATGCAGGAAACTATCAAAGCATAGGGATGGATGATACGTCAACTAACGGGTAAGACTGGAGAGCTGAGGAAGAGCAATATGAGAACAAAATAGCTCGTAACACTTTAGCTAAAGATCTTCGTGCTGAGCAGCTGAGGCCTGACTGGCTCGAAGACAGAGTTCTTGAGTCCAGCTGGAGGATTCAAGAACTAGAGCAGAATCAGGCACCTGTACCAGTACCCGCACCAGCACCGGCCCCTCCAGCGCCAGTAGAGGAAGAAGAGGAGGATCCAGAGGAGGATCCAGAGGAAGACCCGGAGGAGGATCCGGAGGGAGAAGAGCCAGAACAGGACCCGGCTGTTGAAGCTGAAAACGCTGAAGAGGATGACAGTAGTGATAGCGACCTGGGAGATGGAGACATAGATGACTAACTCGTCTCGCCAATCTCCGTTTTGTTTCCTTTAGATCTGAAATGGCAACCGGTCGCCACGGAAATCTCAACATGTCAACTGAAGAATTGGCGGCAATGATCCAAGAACACGTGAATGCTGCTCTAGCGGGTGTTCAAAACCCACCAGCAGCAGGAGGGGGTCTTAACCCCTACAAGATGTTCCTCGATGCGAAACCGAGCAAATTCATGGGTGCAGAAGGACCCATAGGACTGGTCCGTTGGATTGAAAAGTCTGATTCGGTGTTCGAGATATGCAATTGCCTTGAGGCCAATAAGGTCAAGTATGCTGCCTCAATGCTGGAAGATGGGGCATTAACCTGGTGGAACGCGCAAGTCCAAACGCGAGGACTTATTGCTGCAAACGCAATGGCCTGGGCCGAGTTTAAGGCCCTAATAAAAAAGGAGTACTGTCCGCGAGACAGGGTTCAGCAGTTGGAGCAAGCCTTATGGAACCACAAGATGGTGGGATATGAAATCAAAGCATACACAGCGAAACATCACGACCTGGTATTTCTATGTCCCGATCTGGCCAACACTGTTGAGAAACGACTCGAGTTTTACCTTGGAGGTCTGGTCCCCGAAATCCAGGGTATGGTAATGGCCAGCAACCCTGTGACTGAGCATCAAGCAATCAGGTTGGCGCACAAACTCACCGACAAGGCGGTGGAACAGAAGAAGTTGCCATCTCGGGGTACAACTGAAGTGACCCCTGATAATAAAAGAAAGTTTGAAGACTCGTCTGCTCGACAGTCTTCGTCATCCCAGCCACAACAGGGGAACCAGAAACGATTCAATAATTTCAACAGCCACCGGGGTCACAATAATCAGCCCGCCAACAACAACCAGAACACAAGAGGCTATGTAGGTCGAAAGCCGCAGTGCAATCGCTGTAACCTTCATCATCACGGCCCTTGTGCCGGGAATCGCTGCCAACGATGTGGCAAAGTGGGACATGCGGCAAAGGATTATCACGGGGAAATCATGTCCCGACAAAATCAAAATCAACACCAGGGTCAGCAGCAGGGTGTAAACCGGGGGTGCTATCAGTGTGGTAGCACTCCCCACTTCAAACGAGACTGCCCACAGCTTCGCAACAACAATGGTGGGAACAACAACAACCACAACAACAACAATAACAACAACAATAATGGAAATGGTGGCACAGGAGGTGCCAAAGGTCGTGCATTTACGCTAGGCCGCGGAGAGGCCAGAAACGACTCGAACGTGGTCACCGGTAACTTTCCCCTTAACGATGATTTTGCTACTGTACTTTTTGATACGGGTGTGGATAGGAGTTTTATATCTGAGTCTTTTAGGAAGAACCTAAATCTCACGCCTAAACCCTTAGAGACCCCTTACGTCATAGAACTAGCCGATGGTAAATCTGTAGATGTGACCCATTTAGTAACCGGCTGCCAACTTAAACTCGCGGGTCACACCTTTACCATTGATCTGATGACAACTACCCTGGGTAGTTTTGACGTGCTAGCCGGAATGGACTGGCTATCCGACGTCCGTGCTGAAGTTCTCTGTTTCGAGAAAGCTATCCGTATTCCGCTCTCTAACGACGAAATCTTGACGGTGCAAGGCGAGAAGGCAGGCGCCGTCACAAACATCATCTCTTACATGCAAACACAGAAGTATCTTCGGAGGAAGAACTCCTTCGCTTTGCTCGCACTGGTCACCGAGCAGCCTAAGGACGAGAAGCGTATAGAAGATATCCCCGTCGTCCGTGACTTTTCCGATGTTTTTCCAGAGGAGTTACCTGGTCTTCCACCACATCGACAAGTAGAGTTTGAAATCGAATTGGCAAACCATGTAACTCCTATCGCCAAGGCCCCGTACCGCCTGGCTCCAGCAGAGCTGCAAGAGCTGTCTACCCAACTTCAGGAATTGTTAGAAAAAGGATTTATCCGACCCAGTACTTCGCCATGGGGAGCTCCGGTCCTTTTTGTCAAGAAGAAGGACGAGACCTTCCGCATGTGCATCGACTATAGGGAACTCAATAAGGTTACCGTCAAGAACCGATACCCATTACCTCACATCGACGATCTCTTTGACCAACTTCAAGGGTCAAGCTACTACTCCAAGATTGATCTACGGTCCGGTTATCACCAGTTACGCGTCAGGGAGGAGGATATCGCTAAGACGGCATTTCGTACTCGGTATGGTAATTAAGAGTTCTTGGTAATGCCCTTCAATCTCACCAACGCACCCGCGGTGTTCATGGATCTCATGAACCGTGTGTGTAAACCATATCTCGACAAGCTTGTCATTGTGTTCATCGATGACATACTCATCTACTCTAAAGGTGAAGCAGAACATGCTGAACATCTACGATTACTACTGGAATTACTTCAACAGGAGAAACTATATGCCAAGCTTTCAAAGTGTGATTTCTGGATTCGGGAAGTTCAGTTCCTCGGGCATATCGTGAATGAAAAGGGTATCCACGTCGACCCCGCCAAGATTGAAGCTATCAAAAACTGGGAAGCACCCAGGACACCGACGGAGATCCGCCAATTTTTGGGTTTGGCTGGTTACTACAGACGTTTCATCGAGGGATTTTCAAGGATCGCGCAACCGCTTACCACCCTCACCCAGAAAGGCATCAAGTATGCTTGGGTGACAAGCAGGAAGCGGCATTTCAATTGCTGAAGCAGAAACTTTGCAGTGCACCCATTCTGTCCTTGCCGGAAGGGACTGATGATTTTGTGGTGTATTGTGATGCTTCCATTCAGGGATTGGGATGCGTACTCATGCAACGCGATAAGGTCATCGCATATGCGTCCCGACAATTGAAGGTTCACGAGAAAAACTATACAACACACGACCTGGAATTGGGAGCAGTGGTGTTTGCGCTTAAAATTTGGAGACACACCTATATGGAACAAAGTGCACAATCTATACAGATCACAAGAGCCTCCAACACATCTTTGACCAGAAAGAGTTGAACATGCGACAGCGTCGCTGGGTCGAACTCTTGAACGATTATGAATGTGCCATTCGG
Source organism: Scalesia atractyloides (assembly GCA_947069175.1). Lineage (NCBI taxonomy): Eukaryota > Viridiplantae > Streptophyta > Magnoliopsida > Asterales > Asteraceae > Scalesia > Scalesia atractyloides. The sequence continues at coordinate 59,603,334 of CAMTDV010000020.1, forward strand.
TATCATCCGGGTAAAGCTAACGTGGTAGCTGATGCCCTCAGTAGGAAGGAGCACTTGAAACCTCGTCGGGTACGAGCACTACAGTTCACCATTCATTCGGGGTTACCCGAACAGATACGCGATGCGCAGTTAGAAGCAGTTAAGGAAGAAAACATCAAGGCCGAATCGGTGGGAAAAATGGAACGCGATTGGGAAGTAAAACCCAATGGAGCCCGGTATTTCATGAATCGTATATGGGTACCTCTCAACGGAGACCTTAGAAAGCTAGTCATGGACGGAGCTCACAAATCCCAATACTCTGTCCATCCTGGTTCGGATAAGATGTATCAAGACCTTAAAGCTGCGTATTGGTGGCCCAACATGAAAGCTGATATAGCCACCTAAGTGAGTAAGTGCTTGACTTGTGCAAAAGTCAAGGTAGAGTATCAGAAGCCATCGGGGCTACTTCAACAACCTGAGATCCCAGTGTGGAAATGGGATCAGATCTCGATGGACTTCATCACTAAACTCCCGTGAACTTTGGGTGGTTGCGATACCATCTGGGTGATCGTGGATCGTTTAACTAAGTCCGCACACTTCCTAGCTATTAAAGAAACAGATAAGATGGAGAAGTTGACTCGCATCTACATTAAGGAAGTAGTTTCTCGGCACGGAGTGCCAACGTCCATCATCTCAGACAGAGATACTTTCACGTCCAACTTTTGGCAGTCACTTCAGAAAGCGTTGGTTACACGCTTAGATATGAGCACAACTTATCACCCTCAGACTGATGGTCAAAGCGAAAGGACCATACAGACCTTGGAAGACATGCTTAGAGCATGCGTGGTAGACTTCGGGAATAGTTGGGAAATCCACCTGCCATTAGTGGAATTCTCGTACAACAACAGTTACCATAAGAGTATATCGGCAGCACCGTTTGAGGCATTATACGGTCGTAAATGTAGATCACCGGTCTGTTGGGCAGAAGTCAGTGACAGTCAACTCATAGGCCCTGAGTTGATACTTGAGGCTACTGAAATGATTGTACAAATCAGAAACCGCATGGCGGCGGCACGAGATCGACAGAAAAGCTACGCTGATCAACGACGCAAACCGCTCGAATTTTAAGTAGGCGACCGCGTCCTACTGAAGGTGTCACCCTAGAAGGGTGTAATCCGTTTTGGGAAATGAGGCAAACTAAACCCACGGTACGTAGGCCCGTTTGTGATCTTGAAACGTATCGGACCCGTAGCTTATCAATTAGACCTTCCTGCCGAACTCAGTGGAGTTCACAATGTTTTTCACGTTTCAAATCTGAAGAAGTGTCTATCAGATGAAACCCTAGTCATTCCATTGGATGAGATTCAAGTGGATGAACAACTGCACTTTGTGGAACAACCTATCGAGATCATGGATCGTGAGATCAAGACTCGAAGGCACAGCAAGATTCCGATCGTCAAGGTTCGTTGGCACTCTAAGCGTGGACCGGAGTTCACGTGGGAAAGAGAGGACCAAATGAAAAACAAATACCCACACCTTTTGCAGCTGAGCAACAAGTTAACGATACCACCAACTAAATTTTCGGGACGAAAATTCTTTCAACATGGGGATGATGTGATAACCTGGGAATTTCTTGTAATTTCTTGTACGATTGTTAATGAACTAAATCTTTGTGCGTGGCACTCTAAACCTGTACGTTGCATTCTAAACCGCGTTTACTCAATTTTCGGGACGAAAATTCTTTCAACATGGGGATAATGTGACATCCCGGTTTTTCAGACATCTTAAACGCACTACTTCACGGTTATTCGTTCCTACGCTAAATTGATTCGGAGACTTAAATTGCACGCTCGAATTACGATAACTTCGTGAACTTATCAAGTGAATTACGTGTTATGTGTATTAAACGTTTATAAGTTTGGTGAGTTATTACGCCATGTTTCGAATTCGTGATTTTTAGTTATAAAAAAATATATATATATGATAAATAGATAGACGAATCGAACCGAGCCGCGAAACGAGTCGACCTCATTTCCTTGCGACTCAAGGAGTTGAGCGAATCACGAGTCGGATCTAATAATCTGTAGAGAGTCGAATCACGAAATTGTACAGCAACTAGATATGGAAATTTACGGGAAGTTCCCACTGGAATTTTGTTAATTGGACGCACGGTGATTTTTAAATAAATTCTCCCGTGGACTGCAGTCAGAGAGCGACGAATCTGACTGCAGCCTAGTATATTAATATTTATGAATAATCTGTAAAGTGTTAGAACTTGAAAAGTTTACATAAAATTCTACAGCTTATTTGATATTTTCTGTAAAATAATTGGAATTTTTGGAACGTTGGAACTATTTTATAAAAATCCTAGAAAACAGCCTAATTATGAGTATACAAGCTGAAACTTGATAACTTGCGAATGTGTGTACCAAAGTGTTGCATGGATTGGATTATGTTCATGATAAATTGTTTTGATCACTATGTTGGTATGATGATACTTGCATGCATGATTGAGTGTTAGGATTTGTTATTGTGTGTACCGCATTGTGTGTTAGTTATGTGTAGGGTTTGTATTGGTGTGTTCACACACTAACTTTAAATCAATTGACTTGTTAGGACGCAATTAACGGTCCCATCATTTGCTACTTCTGTGTTACACTAACCGAGCAACTAAAGGTGAGTTCACGGCCCCTAATTTTATCCGGTTTTAAACAACAGGGGAGAAACATGTATACACTCTACAACTCTATCTCTTTACGTTATATGAAATTAACGTCATTAAACTATTCGGTAACTAAGTTATGTTAACGTACGTTATGGTCACTAAGCAGCTATATCACACAAGTCCTCGACAATCTCTCGGATCGTTAGTATTGGGTTAGATAGCGGGGAAATTATAAGTAGTACTACTGGGCCCGACAAGCCCCACCCGAGCTAGTCGCGCTAGCCGACCGGGTATGGTCAACGGGTGAATAATTTGGCCTAACTTCGCCATGGTCAGTGATAGGCCTGGCAACACGGAGGCACAACAGTCAGCTTCGATCGCGAACACTTACGTGACATAACTTTAGGCTAGCTACCTACATGTTAACATTGAACTTAATTACGAATCAACAATATTATTCCGGGTTAGGGATAATGGAACCAACAACGTTATTATTCCGGGTTAGGAATAATGGAACATCATTATTATTCCGGGTAAGGAATAATGGAACCATCAGTATTATTCCGAGTTGGGAATAATGGAACTAAATCGTTATCCCGGGTTAGGGATAACGGGGGAAACAAACTTATAACCGAACAAATGAGCTTATGAAAACCTGTGAACTCACTCTTCTTTAATGTTGACACTTGTTTCTTTACATGTTTCTGAGGACGCTAGGAGCTCTTGGTGCACTCACTTGCATTGATCAAGACATCTTTTTATCGAGTCTCATTTACAAACATTGTTCCCGGGTTTTTCTTTAGTTTTGGCGTTTGTGTTGGCGCCCGTTCCTTTACTTTACTTTAATGCTTCCGCTCAACTTTAAAAACTAATGCTTCCGCTAAACATTGAAACCAAACTAAGACAATCTAAAATTAACTATGAATGGTTAAACAAATGATTTTGGAAAACGTATTAACAAATCATATAGAGTCATTCGACGTTACTAGTGTCTCAGATTCTGGTTTGTTCACACGCCTCGCGGTAAAACTCCGCAAGTGGAAATTGAGGGTGTGACAATCTTTATATCAATAATGACCAATTTTGAAGTGGACACATGTTTTACAATCATTTATATCAAATTTTGTTAATAATTCTTTTACATATTTGCTCTGATGAATGAATTACCCTTTTGCATCTACTTAACTTGGAGACCAAGAAAGCACTGAAGCTCACCCATGGCACTCATCTCAAACTCTACTGTCATGAGTTCTCTAAACTCTTCACACATGACATTACATGTGGATCCAAAAATGATGTCATCCACATAAATTTGGACAAGCATCATATCCTTTTCTCTTTATTTTAAAAACAATGTTTTATCAGTTTTACCTCTTATGAAGCCTATGGATAAGAGAAAGGAGGATAAGGTTTCATACCAGGCTCTAGGTGCTTGTTTCAAGCCATACAAAGCTTTATTAAGCCTATAGACATGATCTAGAAAAAGGCATCTTCAAAACTAGGAGGTTGGCATACATATACCTCTTCCTTGATCTTACCATGAAGGAATGCACATTTGATATCCATTTGATACACCTTAATGTTCTGTTTGGCAACAAAAGCTAGGAACAATCAGATGGCCTCTAATCTTGCTACAGGAGCAAATGCTTCATCATAATCAATACCTTCTTATTGTCTATAGCCTTGAACCACAAGCCTAGCATTGTTTTTGACAATAATGCCCCTTTCATCTGTTTTGTTCTTGAAGGCCCATTTTGTGCTAATTGGACATACACCATGAGGCAATGGTACAAGTTCCCATACTTGTTATCTTTTGAACTGTAGGAGCTCTTCTTGCATAGCCTCTACCCAAATATTTGTCACTTAGTGCCTCTTGGTACTTGACAGGTTGTGTGAGAGATAGAAAACCAGCAAAACGACAAATGTTTTGGGATTGACTTCTTGTGAGCACCCCTTCATTGATGTTGCCAATAACTTGGTCTGGTGGGTGACTTTTAAGGTAGATTAGATATCCTTTGTATGGAACAATGGCATTTTGAGGTGAAGGCTACAGATGGGAATCATCTGAGCTAACATCTGTTGGCAATTTTGAAGAGCCAACATCTATTTGAAATGGAGATGGAGGTATAGGTGGGATTGGGGTAAAAGTGGGTTAACCTTTGTTCACAGAAAATGGACTTTTGTCAACAGTTGTTTGACTTGATGAGCTGGTAAAGGTTTGGGGATCAACAATAGTTGTGATGTGGTGATAGAGTTTTCACTGTTGTTAATAACATCTGCTCCTCTTGTGTTGGAACTGACTTTATATTGTGGAATCACAATGTCAAATCCATAATCTTGGTGAAGAGACTATGGTGTACCTGCATGGTTAGTCTTGACAGACACATCTTTAAATGTAAATTTATCTAGATCAAACAACTCAGCAGGATTTGCTGGGCTTTTCAAAGAAGAAAGTTCATATAACTTTATATTCAAGGTCTCTTCTACACACCTAGTCCTTGTGTTAAAAACTTTATAGGCCTTGGCTATAGTTGAGTATCTCAGAAAATAACCACAATCTTCTTTGGCTGCAAATTTTGAAATGGAATCTTTTAAGTTTAAAATGAAACATGGGCAACCAAATATTTTAAAATAAGTGATCGGTAGTTTGATCTTGTACAGAGTTTCATAAGCAGTCTTTTGATGTCTGGGGTTAACTAAAACTCTGTTTTGCACACTGCAAACAGTGTTTACAACCTCTACCAAAAAAGACAGTGGTAAACCTGAGTCTTCAAACATAGTTTTGGCAGCTTCAATTAGAGTTTTGTTCTTTCTTTCAACCACCCCATTTTGTTCTGGTGTCCTTGGGATGCTATATTGCCTCATAATCCCTTTTGACATACAGAAATCATCCAACTCCTTATTTCTAAACTCTGTTCCACTATCACTCCTGAAGATTTTTACTAGAAAGTCAAATTGCTTTTCAACTTTTCTTACAAAGTCTTGCAAAATACCTGCAGTCTCATCTTTGGAGTGCAAAAAGTAAGTCCATGTAAACCTTGAAAAATCAACAATTATAAAAAGACAATTGATGGTGTATAATTTTTATAGCCTACGTCTTAGGGTCATGTCGTATATGTAATAGGACTTAAACGTTAGATTTTATGATGTTTTATATGTTTTAGAGCCACTTCGTACGAAGTGGAAGAACACCCTTTGTGCGAAGCTGCAATGTCTATATATAGCAGACCAGGGTATTTGAGTCCTTAGTTGTTTTTCTGATTGTAAGGCGAAGCCCTATCAATTTTGTCTCTGATCTATAAACGTTTATTCAAGATTAATGAACAAGAGGCTTTGAAAAAGTATACCTATCATTGTCAACTAGTTAATGGCGAATTCTGCGCACGTTAATTAGCTCACGTCGGTCATGTGCTTTCGGAGGAGAGTCGATCCACCCACAAGTGGTATCAAAGCTTGGAGGCCTGATTTGAAGACAATTGATGAAGTTTTAGCCATTGAAGACTTCTTATTCTACTCCTTCTTCATATTTTTATCAGATTTGAATGAATTCATGGACAAATTGGACTAATTTTCGAATATAACATGTTAAAACCATTTTAAACAAACCATTGAAAGTTTCAGACCTAAAATCAACTGAATTCACGTCGAAAATTGCAAAAACACAAAACTGTGAATACACCTCGTACAAGTTGTCGGTATCACTTCGCACGCAATGACAAGTCTCTTTGTACGAAGTGACAACTCACTCTAAGGTGTTTAAATTGTTTGATAAACTCTTCACATGAAGTGTATACCATTTCATATGGAATGGTCAAAACACACTTCGCACGAAGTGTCACATCTTTCAAAAACCCACTTCGCACGAAGTGTCACTTTTTCAAAAACCCACTTCGCACCAAACAATATTAGACCAATTTTTCAATAAAATGGAAGAAGTTATAACGCGTTTGCTATGTCTGCAGTTACAACTACAGACACCCAAAACTTAAACCTTGATAATGAAATGGGCACTATGGCCAAGCCGCCAAAGTTAATGTATCTTGAAGATTATAAAGCTTGGCATGAACGGTTTACAAACTCGGTGCAGGCAAACTACCATAAAACTAGTGCGCAATTGAGGAAAGTTATAAGGTTCTGGTGGGAGAAAATGGTCTCAAGAAAGTGTTAATCAATACAACGATCAGTAGGGCATTAATTTGTACTACAAGGGAAGTACATCTGCGAACATTCAAAACCTGACGATACAAACAACATTTAGTGCTAATAACTCGATGAATGTTCCAATCAATCAAGTAGTAGTACTGGTTTTACTTCATTCCAAAGTTATGATCTGAATGCTCCAACTACCTCACAATCATCCCAAAGCTCTAACTTCTACAACTACCAAAATAACCAGTCTAATCCTACTCAGAGAGTTCTTGAGTGTAATATAGCTGTCAATTTGGAAAATGCACAGAACTTCAATGAACAAAAAATTGTACAACACATGGCTCTACTTGCATCAGTGCTTGAATCATATGAGAGCCTGGTGGCCGGTAAGATCGGGAATCCGAACATGACCAAAGAGGATTACGATCAAATCGACCCCAAAGAATTAAAAATTATTGACATCAAATAGTGCATGGCTAGTATAGTTAGAAGAGCTCAGTGTTTCATGGAGATAACCGGTCGTAACAGTTCGAGAGGTTTTGATGAAAAGTTGGGTTTTGATAAGTCAAAGGTGACATTTTTTAAGTGCCAAGAGAAAGGACACTTTAAAAGAGAGTGTCCAAACCGAGAAGTGTAGGGTAATCATAATCCTTTCAGCGAAGATTACTACAAGAAAGCAATTTATCATAAAACTTCTCCTCCCCAGACATCAACCGAGATGGTTGCAATTGAGGACGGTTCGGCCAAATCAAAGGCACTCATGGTGAATCAGGAAGATGAGGGTTTCCACTGGAATGACTATATTCCTAAAAAGGAAAGTTTAGCCATACTTGCTGAATAGTTGAAAAACCAGTGATTGAGGAGAGTTCGATGGAAGAAAGTGAGATAATGTTTGATGAAACGACTGACCTTACTGTTGAAGAATGTGCTGAGGTGATTTACTATGAATAGTGTGCCAAAGAAGATTTACTTCAATATGCATTCTAAATGATGATTCCTTCTGATGTCTATAATTCTTTGTAGGTTTCTTTGGTGATTCAAGTCAATACAGTGTGTACCTAAACTAGAAGAATCCGAGAAACCAGTTGAAGAAATAATCGATGTTACAACAGAAGTGAAAGCAGAAAATTTGAAGAAAATAGCCGACAAAGCAATGATGCTTAAGATGCAAGAGGTAGTTCCTGAACATATTAAAGATGGAATGAAAGAGTCAGTTGTTGAGTCAGCAAAGAGGTCAAGGTTGTGATTAAAGAAATTGAAAAACAAAGCACGAAATGCATGGAACCATGCAAGGCATGCTCAGAAAAGGAATTAAAACTTAAAGAACTTCAAAAATATACTGATAATCTTTCAAGTGATATGAAATACAGAAGTTGCATGTAAACAAGATACTACTTACTGTTTAACTGCTTCCGATGTATTAATGACGTTCAAATACAGATGCAAGTAAACAAACTGGCAGAGCTTCGCCGTACCAATTGACAAATCACTAACGAGCTCTAACACAACACTTCCCTATTTATAGGTCGACATGACTCGTACCGAAGTGCGTGCTAAACAAACAACTATATTTTGTTCGAGTCTGGGTTTCGTACAAGTAAGACGCTTGTACGAAACATGTATACTTTCGTACGAAACATAGTGACCAAACATATAAAAATTACTTTTAACAGATAAACATTAACGTGTAAACTCTATAAACATTACAGACATATCCTAGACGTAGGCAATAGACATGATGCACCAACAAACTCCCCCTTGGATGTTGCCGCAATCTGGATAGTCTTCAAAAATCGTCAATTAGATTTGACTCTAACGTCCAATAAATCTCTTTACAGGCTTGCAACGCTCCTCAAAAGCAGTTGGCGTTTGATCAGTCGGAGGAGGTTGATTCACAAACTGAAAGCTACTTAAAGATGCCATTCTTGTACGTTCTTCAATTCGAGCTTCATTTTCTTCCTTTTTTTATGACTCTTTCTTCTCAAGCTTTCTCCAAGTTGTTTTCCAATCTGAACCAGAATGTATATCATTTGCAAAACACACATTAACGATCTTTTGAAATTGAAGCGCTTGTTCTTGATCTTTCTCTTCAAAACTTATCTTACTGTAGAATAAACATTCTATATCTTTCTTTGAATAGTTGACTAGCCACATCGGGTCTAGTACTCGAATGCCTTGCCATAGACCATATATTCGTTTGTGCGCTATGACGGCTTCGTTTAATTCCTCAGTGATTTTCCAAGAGTCATCATCTGGATGCACACAAATAACAGCTTCTCCTGAACCCGAATCATAGTGCCACCATTTGAATATCTTGAAGAAATCTTGCTCCATTTTAATCAGAGGCATGTTCTTCATCACCCGCGGTTTCTTCACAATCAATTTAACATCTTTCACATTCGTTACTGGATCAACTTTAATAATGCGACGAGGATAACGAGGTTTCCAATGTATAAAACAGTGCATAACTTCAAGCTTAATCAATCTCCAAAGCCTTTGGTCATGAAACTTCATTTTTAGATTTATCATCTTTGTTTGAACAAACTCCTTTATATCCCAATACGGCAATGTTTTGATGTCGCTCAAATATCAAAAGTATTGGATACCAAATTCCCTCTTTATCGCATACACATTGAGTTCTTCAATCCATCCCCAGCTCAGAATATCCCCTAGAGAAATATCAGCATCTCTGGTAAAGAATACTAGGGGTATTTTAAATTTATCCTCAGCGGGATTCACGCAAAACCATTTCTTCTTTTGTTCAGCAATTTCAACTTTAGACATTTTCTGAGGAATCGTTCCTTCTTTAGCAGCTGTAGATACCTTTCTCTGTTACAACTCTGAACTTTCTGCTGCGAATAAATCAGTAAACGTTGAGAAATCATCTGTACCCTAACCGGCAACATTAGCATCGTCAACAGAATCACTTTCCACGACAACATTATCGTACATATTTGCATCTTCAACGTCTTCGAAGACATATGCGTTTGGTTCAAAAACATCTATCTCATTTAGTTCGTCTTCAAAATCAAAATCAAACTTCTCTTCACTAATGCCAAGCATTGCTGCTATTTATTCCTTTGAGTAGCTGTGAAAAACTCTCCTTCTTCTACATCATGCTAAAGATATAACACAAATGGTTTTGGCACGAAAGAAATAGAAGATATAACATTTTCTGTGAAAATTCCTGCCTGCTGAGCATCAACATACTCATCGGCTTTGTTCGTTTTTCTTCTTCAATAGTTTGATTCACAGAATCATCAAGATACTCAGAAAGATCTACTGGTTCATTAACATTCGAATCGGTTACCCAAATTCCAGAACCACCTACATTATCATCATTATCATCATCATCCGAACTACTAGAATCCTTAACATCAACATCAACATCCTCTACTTCTGCTTCCTTTTCAGTCTCTTCAGCAGTTTCTTTACTTTCTTTCGCCATCTTTTTCTTTAACAGCCAATCCCGATGCCTTCGAGTAATATCAAGCGATGCTATATCCACATCTGTTGGCCTTCCTATCAAGATAAACTTTCTCGGTTCTTCATAAACCACAACATCCCAACATGTCACTGGCTCAGACTCAGCTACTGGCACAGTTTCGTCAATCACAGGATCCTCCATTATCTTTTCTTTCCCTTTCCCTTGTGCATCAGACTGTTGTTTAGATAAACGTTCCCTTTCTGCAACCCTCTCTCTTGCTTCTGCTCGTTCTATCTCATCTATTGCAGCAGAAATATTCAAACCCAATTTCTTTTCCAAAATCTTCTCAAACACATCCATTCTTCGAGCGTTCCTCAAACGCTCTTCTTCGTATTCTGCCATCCGTGATCGCAACCTTTCATTCTCAGATTCAATACTTGCTAGCATTGCTTCTAACTGTTGTTTGTCAACAATAAACTCTCTGATCCGTTTCAGCATTTTGAGCTTTTCAGCAGTTAGCTCATTGATTTGCTCTTGTAATTCAGCTATCCTTACAACATTCATCGTAACCTGTTTTTGCAAATTGTCAACCCTTGGATTATCAAATCGAAATTCGTCTCCTCAAGGTAAATCATCTAAACAAATCTCATTAAAAAATGATTGTGACTCAAATAGCTGTTGCATTGGATGAGATTGTTGCGCATGAGATGGTTGTGATTGTTGTTGAGCAGGCTTTTGTTGTGGTTGTTGCTGAGCTGGCTCTGGTTGAGGTTGTTGCCGAGCTGGCTGTTGTTGATCTGGTTCTGGCTCAGGAACTGATTGTTGTTGAGGAGCTGTTTTTGGTTCTGACTGAACAGGTTGTGGTGGAGACAGAATATGTTGTGATGGTTCATCCACATTTTCTTCAATAATAGGTTCAATTGCAGTTTCCTTCAGAATAGCATTCGGAGATACTCTAGTAGCAGGATGCTTCATTCTTCTTTGTTTTTTCTTGATTGGAGTTCGAAAAGTAGATTCAGTGTCAGACTCGGATGGAACATAAGTTGTATCATCCTCGCCTGTTGTTTTTCGTTTGCGTTCCTCTACTTTGCGCTTTAACTCAGCTTGTCATTTCTTCTCTAACGTTTCTGCTATTTTCTTTTCACCAGCTCGTATATCTTCTAAATCAGTACTTGATAATAGAACTTCTTTAGCTACTTTGTCCGACCCAAAAGCTTGACGCTCAATCTCCTCAGCCATATCTTCAACCGTTTCCTCAACATCTGGTTCATCTCTTAAACCCGAACTCTCAGCTGCATAAGTAGTTTTTCTCTTCTTTTCTTTATGAACCGATGAATATGTAACATTGAATTTCACACATTTTCCTTCATCTTTGACAAACCATGGGCTCCCTTTTTCAACAAACAAAGATAATGCTTTAACCTCTGCTTCATCATCGCTGCTTTCATCTTTTCTCCACTTACTAGGTGCTGGCGATATGTAATCTTTGTTGAGAATCGCACAAAACATTGGTTTTGCCACTGGAGCAGTCTTTAAATGCACATTCTTCTTTCGCAATGTCGAGACATCCATACGTTCAAGCCTTAGAACATCATTCGGTGATTTCTTCAGATCAAGATGTAAAACATCTGAATGAATCTCAGATACTGCAGAAACTTTTCTTTCTGAATGTTTTGAACCATCTGAGTGAATATAACTTTTGAGAAGTTGTATGAAGGTTCAAAGCTAACGCTGTAATCATACACATTTGATAATCAACTAAATCGTCAAAACCTCCTTCCGATGACTCAAACCATGAGCTATGACATATGCAAGATATCTAAATGGTGTGCTCAGGTTTCCTTTCTTGAATGGTGCAACATTAACAAATCCCATATATCCCATTCGATAAAAGCATCCCTTTACCATGTATTCAGAAAACCCCATCGGATCGTCTTTATTGTCCTTAAAATCCAAAACCTTCCGAATTAGATCCTTAGTAATTTTCACTGGAATATCAACATCATCAATCTTCACAGCTGACATAATGGCGTTATCTTCAATACTGTATTCAGCGGCATTCCAAAAATATTCTACATGAGAAAGATATGTTGTGTGTCCGTCAGTTAAAGCTTTGGTCACTCGAATCCGTGTTAGAAAATCCAAAATATCTCTGTATGCTGCAATCTCCGGAATCGAGGCATGTGTGACACAACATATATTGTGGAATGGAGAGAATGAAGATTTCTTGGCCTGTATATCAGAATAATAAACAACCGTTAGAAAATATTAAGCATTCAATAATTTTTCTTAATTATTCGTACGAAACAGGTGTTTGTACGAATCAAACACTTAAAAAATTGTAAATTTGAAATGAATTTCATTCATACGATTCATTTTCTTCATACCAATTACTTTGTACATTAAACATTTTGTTTTTTCAAACTTTATTTCATATGACCTAGTTATTTCGTACGAATTAATCACCCAATTCAATTTTGAACATCAACTTTTAAAACTTCTCCGTATGAATTGATTGTTTCGTACGAAACAAACTTCAACTGTCATAACAAAATTTTCATATGAATCAATTCCCTCGTACAAGAACTCATCGTCGTCCCAAAATGTCCAAGAATAATCCGAACTCAAAACTTGTTGATTTTAACAAATTGATAGTCGATTTTCAGGTTATTATAGCCTATTTTAACGATTTTATGGTCAATTTTATGTTTTACCGGTCCAATTTCCCTAGATCTAAGTTTTAGTCTGATTCATACAAATTTTGGCATTATAACATCTTGATTTTGTCAAAATTACCTTTCCCATTCATAGAGGTGTGCCAATCAACCTCAACAATGTAAATTGAAAGCATAAATAACAAAGAAATGAAGATTTCAGTATCAATTCGCACAAAATTCTCTTAATCGGTCAACAGTACTCTGAAAGTGGTTACCTTATTTCTGTGCGAATCGAAGAGTATTTATACTAGAGACTAGTTTCATATGAATCAATTGACTCGCACAAAATGTACTCTTTTTCGCACTGAAATGATGATCTCCGTATGAAATTTTTGTTTCGTGCGAATCAATACTGAAAGTCTTTAAACTTTTTCAATTTTATTTTATGTATTTTTCATTTTTAATTAATTTTATCTGTTTTACAAATCCATTTGACTAACCAAAATCAAGTTAATGACCCTGGTTATCCAATTTGCCTTCCAAGGCCAAGTTAATGACCTTGGTTGACCATCTGACCAAACATATTTATTTTAACATGTAAAGTTTCAAATTAATGAACTTTCTTGACATTCAAGTAATCTTTTTACTAAAAATCGCTCCCAACCCATGATTTCAGATTTCCATAAGCAAGATGTTGCTATGAATCAAATCGTCAGTGTTTTTATCATCGGTAAACAATAATAAGACTATCAAGCTAAGAAAAACTGAAAATCTTTTTGAGTTTTGAGATATTTTTCAAAAGTAATAACATACTTTTGTGAATTTTATGTTTTTAGAGGATCATTTCAAGCATATATATATAAGTTATCAGTACCATTGATCTACAAACACCCTTTATGCTTTTAAACAAATTTACCTAGATTGCCAATATATTTGTCAATTTAAACCTCTTCTCGTTTCTCAACTGTTTCAAGATATGTTAATGTAATATTAGAAACATGAAATAACTGCGTTTCCCATCTCAGAATATACTCTCGAAACGAGATTCCCAGAATGTCATTTTACAGGTGAATATATCGGATTGATATCTGTATATAGGGTGAGTGCGAGACCTTGAGAGCTCAGGTTAGTACTTCTGTACAGACAGAGAGATGAAGGGTCGTCTTTAGGTGGTGTTCCATTAAGGATCTCTTGTACTGCAAATGTCAAAATTACTTAAGACATAATTGCTTAATTCATTGCTAGAGAGGTAGACAAGACAAACAAGATAGTACTTACTGTTTAACTACTTCCGATGTATTAATGATGTTCAAATACAGATGCAAGTAAACAAACTGGCAGAGCTTCGCCGTACCAATTGACAAATCATTGACTAGCTCTAACACAACACTTTCCTATTTATAGGTCGACATGACTCGTACCGAAGTGCGTGCTAAACAAACAACTATATTTTCTACGAGCCTGTGTTTCGTACGAGTAAGACACTCGTACGAAACATGTATAGTTTCGTACGAAACATAGTGACAAAACATATAAAAATTACTTTTTAACTTATAAACATTGACTTGTAACTCTATAAACAATACAGACATATCCTAGACGTAGGCAGTAGACATTATGCACCAACAACATGCTTCGAGCTGCTTAACCAACGAAAACCTAATTTAGAGTTTTTGGAGCCATTTGGATCGCCGTGTACGGTTCTTGACCCAGATGGTAAATTCGTTGCTAACTCTCTGAAGGGATTTTTCGTGGGATATGCTAGTCCTCAGAAAAGAGTTTATCTACCTAGCTTAAACAGGGTTATTCTAGCTCAACATGTTGATTGCCAGAAATACACATCTCCAACACAGAAGCCTGGTGATCCTTGGATGTTTAACTGCGAAAGTTTATGGAATTCTTTTGACCTGCCAGAAGAACCAACAGATGAAGAACTTGTGATGTTATATCAACAACATTAAGTGCCTAATCAAGAGCAAGTTCCTAGACCGTTGGTGATTTCACAACCTCAAAACAGTACAAATGAATCTGAAGAAGGACCAAGCAATTCTCAACCACAACCCGTCGTTGAACCAGTTGTAAACAACACATCACCGTCTTTCAATTAGTCAGATGATTCAGATTCTGATGGAGAGCCTACTTATAATAATGCGGGATCCAACTCCGATGAAGGATTAGAACAAATTCAAATTCTTCTGTTGATACAATTTTGTGCCTGTCGCTTATTCTTAGTTACGTCTGTAATGGTACGGTCTTTGTTTATTGTGTTTGAATAGTTTGGTCGTGCCGACCAAATCAAGATATCCTCCTATCTTGATTTAGTATGACGATTAGATTATCTGTGTTGTAAAACAGTTGCATGTGTGAATACTTTTGAGTCTTGTGTACGTCATGTCTCTGGCACGTTCTCCGAAGAACACCTTCAAGTACGAGTGAGAAGTACTTCGTATGAGCAAGTTGTTGCTCGTATGAACTACTCACCAATAGTACAAGTGAGTCTTTAGTCGTACGAGTGGCTCATCTCAACAAGTATCTTGCTTGATTCGTACGAGCCATGGGTCGTTCGTACGAGCCATCTTGTGAGCCATCTTGTGAAGAATGTTCTTGGTGAAATATGGTGTTTCGTACGACCAACAACATTCTTTGTACTGTTGCTAGGTGTGGACACTATATAAACAGACGTGCACTTCTTAGTGAAGAGCTGGCAAGTTGGCAAGTGAACAAGTTAGACACTAGAGAGCGACACTGAAGCACAAGAACACAGAGAGTATTTCTTGAGTCTGTATGAACATTGTTTGTATGTGTTTGTACTAGTTCTCTTTTGTTAATCAATATATTGAATCTTTGGATATCTTGTGTTTCTTACTTTGCTTTGGTTTGCATACTTACGAGGATTCCGCACCCGTATGTGTTTTATGTAAACAGGGATGTAGGATAATCTTGATCCCCCAAGTGGACCTACAAGTGGTATAAGAGCTTTGGCTCTCTTCCTTGTTTAAAACCAAGCTTAGTGTTGTGTCTGAGCTAGTTGTGAGGGTTTCTGGAAGTGTTCTTGAACTTTCAACAGGAAACTTATGTTTCTAAAAGATAACCAACTTAAAACTTAGTTAAAACTTGTTGTATCCAGAAATTTTTCATAAAAACCTTGTTAGAATACATGGAGACACGTTAGAATCTGGTTTTTCTTAAAATTTTCTATCAAAGTTGTGTTGGATATATTTTCAGGTGAAACACTGCCAGAAAACTCACCGGAATATTCTTGTAGGGTTGACTAAATCTGGACATTCTGACTTGACTTGACAGTTTTGATTGAAAAGTTGATATGAAATGTTTGTCTTTTTTAACCAAAATTGTGTACATAACTGACCACTTTCGAAAACAAGTCTGTGTTAGAAAAGGAAATTTTCACCAACCAACCCTGCAAAAAGATTCCTATCGGCGAAAAACATCCGTGCGAATAACCCATCCGCATGAAGAACAAGACTGTTCGTGCGAAAGACCAAGTCATCCGCATGAAGGACCTTGTTCGCATGAAGCACAGATTGCTCGCACGAAAGAGTGTCATTCGTAGGAACAACCTGGTTCGTACGAAGAAGTGTGACTCGTACCAATCACTGATTCGTTGAATCTCTGATTCGTACGAAGAACAAGCTTCTTTGATCTGTTTTTCGTATTTCAGTTTGTCAAAACTTTGTGGTTTTTAAAATTGTAAACTTTAAAAGGAGACTGTTATTTTTAAAAATTGAACTTTAAACCTTTTAATTTTTATAATCAAGAACACATAATGGGTACAAATCCTTGGGATTAGGGGAGTAGTTCGAACCAAAATCAAGACTCATCACAAAGTTCTGCAACCTCATGGGTGAAATCACTAATGCCTCAACACACAGCCATGATTACCGCAAATCAATGGGCATTTGTAGCAAATCAAAATCAAATCATTCAGACTCTTCTTATAAGCGATAGTGAAACATGAAGTAATAACCGTCCACCAAAACTGAACCATATGAACGATTATCCTTCGTGGAAAATTCTTTCCATACATATGTTCTCGGTCAAAATACAGAATTATGGACATGTTTTAATACACCGTATATGGAATCTCTCAAAGAAGCAGGATCAAATCCAACCTGCTTATCCAATTTAGATGAAAACGATAAAAAGGCCTATGATCTAGAGAAGAAAGCGTTTGCTATCCTTACACAAGCACTTCATAAAGATATTTATCATCAGTTTATGTACTATACCACCACCAAAAACTTTTGGGATACTTTGGAAGCAAGAGGAGAAGGAAATGTTGCAACTAGAAAAATACGACTGATCTGCTAAAGAAAGAGTTTGAAGGTTTCATGTTCATAGAGAATGAAACACTGAACGATATGATAAACGTTTCTACCATTTGCTTAGTGAAATATATTCATACAAAGTGTTAGTATATCCACAAGAAATAGTGATGCGTTTTGATGACGCCTTACTGCCAAAATGGAGTCAATTTATTGACTTACTAAGGCATACAGGTGTTTTGGATATGATTAGTATTTATGAATTTGTTCAGAAGCTGGAGAACAAAAATGAAGAAGAAATCCGGAAAGCAAAAAAGGTTTCCGTTCCACAAAACCCTAAGAAGTACTTTGGAGGTATTAACACAGGTGTTAGTACAACTCAACAACCGAAACTTCAAACCGCATTTGTATCAAATGTTAACCCCTTTCTATCACCACCAGTTCAAACAAATCTATCTGCCGGCTCAAGTAGTCAAACCTATGGTCAAGTATTTGATTCTAAAGCCTTTCTACCACAACCTTAAGATGTTACACCTCAAGTTCCACAACAAGCTTCTCAACAAGCTTTCTATGGTAACAACTTTCAACCTGCAAATCCTAATACCATCAGACTTGATACATCACATTTTTCCAAGGTCAGTGTAGAAGTTGCTCGGGAACATATGGAACTTCTGAACACTATGGTTAGTGCTTACTGTAGACTAGTCGATGGTCAAATTGGAAACATCAATTTGACTAATGAAGACTATCAACAAATAGACAGAGATGAGCTGGAGTTGATGGATATTAAATGGGCATTTGCTACTGCAGTCAGAAGAGCTAAGGATTACATGAGCAGCACTGGGGGAACAAGTTTGGAAAGCAAGAAAGATACGAATTATGGTTTCGATAAAGATGTTGTTACTTGGTTCAACTGTGGAGAAAAGATCACTTCAAGCGTGAATGTACTCGACCCAGCAAACAAGGAAATCACAACCCTTTCCAAAATCAATCACAACTGTCCCACACAACTCAAGTTAACAATGAACGAAGAATCATAGCTGTTAACAACCCAAACAACTCTAACCAGTCCGGACCTTCAAAAAACACAAACATAGCTATAGTAGTTTAAGCAGATGAAGGATGTGATTGGTCAATACAATTGGGAAATGAGAATCAAGGAGGAACTACATGTTATGCCAAGATTATCAATCGAATCAAACATGTTCACAGCATTGACAATTCTGATGATGATACCAGTTCTGGGTATAATGGGAGTTTTGACGAAGAAAGCTCGGGTGTAAGTGCTTATAGATCTGATTCAGATGTCAGGGAAAGAATTGATATTGAGGTCAATGAGTTGTTGGAGGAAGAAGAAAAGTTGAAAAGTTAAAAGGCTGGTTTGATAAGGAAAGCAGATGTTGCATCAAAAGAGATGGAGAAAATCTTTGCCAACAATGCGTCCTTTTCTCATCATACCGCTTTCATGGCTAACTTTGCAGGTTCAACAAGTCAGGTAAAATCCGACTCTCCAAAGATATGCAATGACTATGCTGAATTAAAAACGAAATATGAAACAATAAACAGTCACAATCAAAGCCTAGTAGTTGAACTGTCAATATGCAAAGAGGCAAATCTGGCTTTAACTCGAAACAAAAAAGAATTAAAATCTGTAATTCAAACTCTTGAGAAAAGCATTTCTGAATTAACTAAAACAGTTTTGAACAAACAAACAGGAATTAATAACTACATTAATATCCTTGAAGAAACGAAAAATGAGTTAGCCATTGCCAAATGCGAACATGATGCAATTAAGCTCAAATTGGAGAGTTATTCTAAATCCCGATATGTGCTTGATCACATCATTGATGTTCAAAAACTTAAGGGAGGTGTCAAATGCATTGGGTATAAATCGTTTCCACCTCCTTTAAGACACAATTATACCAAATTGCCTGATGAAGAGGAAATGCCACGCTTTGAACCATCTGTACCTCTTAATCATGAAGAGTTTGCAGCAGGATTAAGGTTTAAGATGGACAATTCCACAGTTGAATCAAGAAAATCAGAGAACTCATCATCAGTTGTTGATCAGAATCCTTCTACAATAGAGGAGGATGATTCATTAGATGATGAGTCAGAGAAAACCGATCAGGATCAATCTCTTGGTGAAGAAAAAGGGATAGAGATTTCTGCTACTCCCAATATGAAAATTCTTGAAAAATAAGGGAATGATCCATTGAAATCTTTCAAGACAAATGTTTCTACCGATGAAAATGATAATGTGTTGTATACTTTGATTGGGGACAAGAAAATTTACTCAAACAAAGACTTTCCGATCAAAAATGAAAATCCAACCTCAATTGATCAAGTTTTTGAAAATTTAACAACCAAATTTTTGGAAAAGAAAAATCCAATCAAGTCACAACCATTATCCATTTCAAAAGAAAAACAAAAAGAAAAGCGAACTGAAAAACCTAAGGTATCACAACCAAAGGTCGAAACCAAAGGAGCTCGCTACAAGAAGAAATTGAAGAATGTTAAATTTGTGGGTTCAACTGGTACTGATAAAATTGAGACTTTTGAAAGCATGTCTAATGTTGATTTTGTCAAACAAGTCAAGATTTTAAAGCATAACAGTCAAAACAATTACACTCAACACACAAATGGGTGTGAAGATGAACCAAGTACCTCTAGACCCACAAGTTTCAGCATCAAGTCATAAAACAGGATCTCCTAAATTTGTTGAAAGGAGAACATGTTTTAAATGTAGAGAGTTTGGCCACATAATCAAAAACTGTACCAACCCAGCAAAACCGAAGTTTGTAGAAAAAGCCTCTCATGAACCAACTTGCCAACGTCGATCTGTGTCACCAAAACAAGACAAACGTATTGTTAACGAACAAGAAGAAAAACAGAGATGTAAACAAGTAAAAATACCTAAAAAAGCATTAAACCGGATTTGTCAGAATGGAAACCAAGTTCAGCAAGTTTGATAAAGTTAGTATTTAAAACTGCAAATAATAGTAATTCTGACAAGTAAAAGTACCTAAAAAAGCATTAAACCGGATTTGTCAGAATGGAAACCAAGTTCAGCATGTTTGATAAAGTTAGAAGTATTTAAAACTGCAAATAATAGTAATTCTGGTAAATTTCAACAATCTTGGAAACCTAAGACCGGTAATGTTTCAGGGGGAGGCACAAAGTTTCCAAATCATTAAGAAATAGAAATCACATTTCTTTATGATAAGGGTCGACCCAAGACCACTAAGGCTTGGGTCCCCATCTCAAACTGATCGGGTATTGAAATGTGCAGGGTGTTCCAAGAGGAATTGTGAACAGTCATTGGATTGTTGACAGTGGAGCATCAAGGCACATGACGGACGACTTAAGGCTTCTTTATGATGTGAAAAGCATTAGAGGAGGTTATGTTGCCTTTCCTGGAGATAAGGGCAGATACATTACTAGAGAAGGAATGGTTTCCAATGGTGTTGTTAGCTTTAATAAGACTAATTATGTTCATCAAATTGATCACAATCTTCTAAGTGTTTCTCAAATCTGTGACAAGAAGTTCACGGTTCATTTTGATGATGTCAAATGTTATGTGTTGAAACATGGTTTCAAGATTCCCAAAGAATGGATTTTCCTATCGGCTCCAAGAATTAATGACTTGTATATTCTTGACATGAGCCAAGCTATTACCACGTCTGCACAAGTCACATGTTTTGTCTCAAAAGCCACCGAAAAGGAATCAATCTCTTGGCATAGACGAATGGGACACATTCACTTGAGGAAAATAAACTATTTGGTGAAAAATAATCTTGTGAGTGGTGTAACAGTGAAGAACTTTCATTTACAAGGCGTCAGCATATCGTGCCAAAATGGAAAGCAAGCTAGAAAATCTCATCATGTGAAGAAGATTAACACGGTGAATATGCCTCTGGAATATCTTCATATGGACCTCTTTGGACCTATGAAACACAAGACTACCTTTGGTGATTCATATTGCTTAGTAGTTACTCATGACTACTCAAGATTTTCATGGGTTTTCCTGAAATCCTCAAGAATCTCCTAACGCCACTCGAAAATTTGTACAATTTGAAGATAAGGAGAATCAGAAGCGACAATGGCACCGAATTCAAGAATCATGTTATGGATGAGTTCTGTTCTTCTAAAGGCATTTTGCATGAGTAAGTTCTCGTTACACTCCAAAACAAAATGGTGTTGCTGAGAGGAAAAATAGAACTCTGATTGAAACTGCAAGAACTATGTTAGTAGAATCAGAACTTCCTGTTCAATTTTGGGGAGAGGCTGTGGCTACTGCATGTTATACGATGAATAGAGTTCTTACAGTGAAGAGGCATGGAAAAACATGTTTCGAGCTGCTACATAAAAGGAAACCGGATGTGTCTTTCTTAGAACCTTTTGGAGCTCCATTAACTATGATTGATCCACATGGTAAATTCAGTCCTAAGGCTATCGAAGGTTTCTTTCTTAGATATGCAACTCCTAATTTGTGAGTGTGGAATTTGTCATCGTAAAAGATTGAAGAATGGGGTGAAGTTAAGGTTCAAAGATACACTGAATTAGTAAGAGCTCTGGGTGCTCCTTGGATGTTTGACTACGATGGATTGTTTGACTCCTTTAATCTGCCAACTTTTGATGATGCTTCTACAGCTGATCAAATGTTACTGGAAAGTGATACTGCAGTTGACTCGTTATTAGTACGAACAATTATTGTTAACCCTCAAGTGTCTACTTCGGTTAACAATCTTGTTCAAAATGAGGAATTCGAAGATGCTGCTGATTACAATGTTTCATCAGAAGATGAAGAGTTCCATGATGCAAATGAAGCTACTTCTGGTCCGGTTCTTGGAATTTCAGTTGTCACGTCAAATGTGCAAAATCTAGGGACAACTGAAGATCATGCATCTACATCTTCGTCAAATCCAGCAAACGAAGTAGCTGTTGATCTGAATAACACAATTTGGGTATAAATTCTCGAGTTCCCGATTTTCCTGAAACTCGAATTCATAATACCCATCCTCAGCGGAATATTATAGGAGATGTCCAGAGTGGTGTGCAGACACGTAATCAGCTAAGGAAAAACCAGAATGCTGGTTTGTATTCTGCTATTAGGGAATCTGGGGAACAGAATAATTGGTCTTTTGCCTGCTATGTCTGCCAAGTTTAACCAAAGTCTTGGAAGGAGGCAATGAAAGAAGACTCATGGGTTGAGGCATTGCAAGAAGAACTTCAGCAGTTTGAGAAGTTGGGCGTGTGGAAATTGGTTAACAGGCCTAACAACTATAAGAAGATTGGTACAAGATGGGTTTACAAGTGTAAGAACGATGACCGAGTTTGAGATTCACTCACATTGGGCGCGTTCGGTTGGAGATGATGAGATGCGCACGAGTTTGAGGGATTGATCAACGAGGATTAACTAACCTAAATAATAACGGAAAGTATAATAAATGAGTGGATTTTATTAATAAATTTAATAGGATTTTTAGATATATTTTTGTGAGTTTAAGTCTATTTCCTATCTTTAAAAACATTATTTTTAAGTATTTTTAATTGAATTATAAATTAAATTAAAAAAATAAAAATATAAAAAAATGTTGACTTTTGCTTTGACCATTGACCGTTGACTGTTTGACTGTGACTGTTGACTGTTTGACCGGTTCTATTGTGTGCATGTATGCGCTGGGTAGGACTCGAACCCGAGACCTCCCGTACGCGTGCACGCAGCTCTACCAACTGAGCTACGTGTCTAACCCGAAATATTTCTGTTTTTAATTATATTTATATACTGTTTTAATTTATTCAAAATTCATTTATTTTTAAAAAGATTTCAATTATCGAACCGGTGCCGTCAACAGGTCTCGAACCCGGGACCTGTGATTTAATGTTGCACACAGTCCACCGCTGGACTGTGTGTCTAACTTGGTTAATATACTGATTTTTATTATACTTAACATCTAATTGCGAATGGATCCGGTTCAGTTTAAAAAGGAACATTTTAATTACAGAGAATGTGTGTGTGTCAAGGATCAAACTCGGGACGTAAGCGTATTGTTTGCACACAGTCCACCGCTGGACTGTGTATCTAACCCGTTTATAATACGATTTTAATTAATCTTATAATCATAATAGACTTCATCTTCCTCGTTAAATTCACAGACAATGATTAATCAACTGTTTCTTGCTTAATTCGATTAACAGACGTACTAATGATTTATATGTATTGGATAGGAAAAGTTTTGGGAATGAACATACCGGAATGGTGATCTTTCTCAGAATTCCGACGAAGTCGTCGGCTCTGTTTTTATGAACTTCGACTGAGAGAACAAGTTAACAGTTTTGATCAGCTAATTGTGAAATTGAAGTACTAAACACGAGTTATCAGAAGGTTTGAATGACTATACCGTTTCACAGCGGAAAATAGGAATTTTCAGAAGTTTTCCGGTGAGAGTTGATTATCCGATAACGTCGCCTGGAATTGATTCTGGGTGATGGATTGATGTTAGTAATGTTCTAACAATTGATTGAAACAGCAGAGTCGAGGTATTTTACCGTTTTGAGGTGAGTCTCGGTTTTTCGGCGACTTGCAGAGAATTCCGGCGATGGTCAGAATGTAATTCCGACGACCAGAAAATAGAGTAAACGTGAAATTAGAAGCTCTGGGAATGTAATTGAGTCGCGAAATGAAGCTTTTGTTGAAGTAATTCCAGAAGTGAATGTTTTCGGTTATAAAAACCAAACATCACCTGAATTCAAGTTCATTAACGACTGAATTGATTTAAGATGTCGGTTTATCGGTTATGATCAAGATTCCGCGAGCATTCAACCGTCTTGGACGGTTTGAAAGCCGATATCGGTTTCAGTTGGCTCAACAGGTTGATTCTCAGTTGAATATATGATTTAATTGTTTCCTAGAACTAACAGAAAAACATCAAGTGGCGGAGTGGTTATATGTGTGTGAGTTAAGTCTTGGAGGATTTTACGGCTGACCCGGGTTCGAAACCCGGCATCAGTATTTTATTTTTATTTAATTATTTTTAATCGATTTTCAATTATAAATTTTATATTCTAATATACTTATTAATTATGTATCGTTTAAAATTAATTTGAGCATTAAATATGCAACGAAATTTTAACTGGTTGTTCGGTTAATAAATGAAGCGGGTTTGGTAAATCCTTTTTTTTACGGATGTTACAGTATCCCCTACTTTTAGAAATTTCGTCCCGAAATTTAAGTTGTAGTGGAAACAGGAAAAAGATGCGGGTATTTTTCGCGCATTGAGTCTTCACGTTGACTCCCAGCGTACCCTAATCAATTGGAATACGACTCCGTCTTAAACGTTTTTCTCCGAAGTCCATGATCTCTACTGGTCTTTCAATGAAATGCATAGATTCATCGATCTGAATATCTTCTAGAGGAATATGGAGGTTTTCATCGGCGAGGCATTTCTTTAAGTTTGACACGTGGAACGTAGGGTGAATTCTGTTGAGTTCTTCTGGTAGGTCAAGCTTGTATGCTACAGGTCCTACTCTTTCGAGTATCTTGAAAGGTCCTACGTAGCGTGGTGTTAGCTTGCCTTTTTGGCCAAAACGAACTACTCCCTTCCACGGTGATACTTTTAAAAGTGCATGATCCCCAATGTTAAACTCCAAAGGCTTTCGTCGTTTATCTGCATAACTCTTTTGACGACTTTGAGCCGCTAGGAGATTGTTTCGAATTTGATGGATCTTGTCTGTGGTTTCTTGAATCAATTCTGGACCGGTGATTTGAGCTTCTCCAATTTCGTGCCAACATACTGGAGATCGGCACTTACGACCATATAAAGCTTCGAAAGGTGCCATGCCGATACTTGAATGATAGTTTTTGTTGTACGAAAATTAAACTAATGGTAGATGAGCATCCCAATTTCCCTTGAAGTCTATGACACATGCTCGAAGCATATCTTCAAGAGTTTGAATGGTGCGTTCAGATTGTCCATCAGTTTGAGGATGATAAGCGGTACTGAGGTCTAATCGTGTACCCAACACGGCTTGTACGACCTGCCATGTTCGTTAAGTGAAACACCATGGCGGCTTACGATTTCGCTGATGTAGATACGAGCTAGCTTCTCGTTCTTGAAATCTTCGCGGATTGGAATAAAGTGAGCTGATTTTGTAAGACGATCAATGATTACCCATATAGTGTCATACCCACCAGAAGTGCGAGGTAACCCCGTAATGAAGTCCATGGTTATGTTTTCCCACTTCCATACAGTATTTCAGGTTGGACCAGAAGTCCTGAGGTCTTTGATGTTCAGCTTTTACCTTGGAACATGTAAGGCACTTGGAAACAAAAACAGCGATATCTTTCTTCATGCCAGGCCACCAGTAGGTGTATCGAAGGTCTTGATACATCTTGTCATCGCCTGGGTGTACAGAGTATCGTGTTTTGTGTGCCTAAGTCATAAGGAATTCACGAAGGTTATTGTGGTCAGGAATCCATATGCGATCTAGATAGTACAGAACACCGTCGGATTTAGTTTCAATTTTAAGTTCAGCTCCACAAGACAGCTCCTTGCGTACGTCTTTTTCCGTTATTGAAACATGCTGGGCTTCTCGGATTTGATCTTTGATGTCGCTTATGATTTTATGCATAATAGTTTTGAGGGAACTGATACGTTTGAAATGATAAGGTATGTATCATAAAACAACAACTTCAACCATGACGATATTTAAACCTACACGGAACTTCTCATAACCTCCTGGTAATGCTTTTGATCCTTTGCCAAGAATACTTATATATAGGAAGTACAAGCGGCGTATCCACCATATTCTTGTCAAATTTTCGTTGGCTTTATCAGTAAATCATGATCAGTTCTATGTGACTCTAAAACATAAACAAACACAACAACCAAAGCTTGAGTCCCAATTCTGAAATGATACATGACTGAATGATGACAGTACCTCTCTCGTTTGTTATGATAAAGGGGTCAGTCTATGTAAAAGTGTGACACAACCCAACTTCTTTTAAATGATGAGATTGTGATACGTCGAGATGTATGATGACGTGAATGTTAAATCAATGAGTATAAAACAATACTGTAGTATCAATTCGCATTAAAATTCTTGGATACATAAACTCCCAAATTTTACAACTGGGATACGGAGAGATTGAGATAACATAAAGAAAACATTAAAACTAGACGGTCGGAGTTGAGTCTTGATTCTTGGTGAGGAAAACTAGTTGGGTGATTCGTTTGAGCCGTTATTATTTTCAACAGGATTGGCGTTGATGTTGTAAGCTCTTCCTCTTGCAGGTGGTGGAGCTTGGTTAGCTTGATTCACCGGATTTGCTTGAGCTTGGGCATGAATGATGTTCACCAAGCGTGGACAAGTGTTTCTAAAGTGGTTTGGGTCTCCACAGTTGTAACAAGCCCGCATAGGTTGTATCATGGGATAGTTGGGTTGGTAGTAGGATTGGGCTACATGTTGGGTAGGTGGTAGTAGTAAAGGTTGTTGGGATTGACCCACTATCTGATGGTGGGTTTGGGTTGAGGGCTGATGGCGGTTCGTTCGCTGAGGTACGCGGCAGGTTTGTATGGTGTGACCTGCGCGACCACAGCGGTGCAATGCTGGCAGGGATGATCAGGAAAATGATGGTATTGGCAACGGTTGCATTTTGGGTATGGGCCGGAGTATGGCCTTTTATGTGGTGCAGGTGAGGGGGCAACTTGAGTGATGGGTGCAACAGGGATAGGGAAACTTGTTTGTGTGACAGCAAAGTTTCTGGTGTTTCGGTTCCTTTTACCAGGGTAAACTTCGAAGAGGAGCCAGAATGGTTTGAAGTTTGAGCCTCAATGGGGGCTTTCTTTTTCTCCTCTTTGAATTTACCATTTCGAATGCGATTTTCGGTAAGTTCGGTAGCTAGTTCCATTGCGGCTTCAAGTGTTGCAGGCGAAGTGCTTAGAACTGAGTCTTGAATTTTTGAGGGGAGGCCTCGAATGTAGTGTTCAACCAAGCGGTACACTGGGGTGAGCAAGTTGGGGATCATTTGGTTCAACTCTAGAAACCTTTTGTTGTAGGAAGTATGATCTCCTTCCTTTTGTTTTAACGAGTGGAATTCATCTTCCAACTTCTTGATTTTGCTTCTTGGACAGAAGCGTCTTGTCATTATTTCCCTTAACTCTTCCCATGTTAAGGCCATAGCATCTTCGACTCCTCTCTTACCCTTCTCTGTGTTCCACCAGGTCAGGGCTACTCCAAATAGTCTCCCGGTTGAGTAACGTACCTTGCGATCCTCGGGACAATCGCAATTGAGGAAGGTGTTTTCCATTTCCTCAAACCAGTGGAGGAGAGCAGTGACACCTTCGGTCCCTTCAAATTTAGGAGGATCGCAAGACTTGAAATGTTTATATGAGCACTTTTTGGTAGGAGGGTTGCCGATGTTCTGGTCTTCTTGCTGGGGAGGATTGGTGGGATTTGTGGCGAGAGCTTGTTGTACTTGAACCACAATGTCAGGAAGCACCGCGGCCATTTGTTTTGCGATTTGAGTGGCAAAGCGTTCGTGAGACCTTCTGATCTTCTACCCCCTCGTTGTTGTCTAGCCGACATCCACCGGAACATACATAAGAAGATTGTGAGTGTATGGAGTCTTTTTAGGTGTCATGTGTCTTAAAGAAAATGAAAATAACATAAATATCAATAATACAACTACATCCATAGGATGTCTTGGGTTTGCTCATGTTGGGCCTCAAATGTCCCCCATACCTTCACCTGTATAGTCATATGGGCCCCATGACTATTGGCTTGGTAGGATTCACATTAGTATTAGCGGTTTAACACTCGCATCACCCGAATGAAAACCATGAAATATGTTTACGAGATGTATGGTCGGAATGTGTCCAGGTGTAGACACAATAACAACTCAAAGTGGGGTTAGCTCACACGACGTTTGGTATAGCATGCTTTGGCCTAATAGGTACTTTGTACTCTCATCGTTAGTCCCCAGGTAGGCAAACTGGTCCTTTATTTTGGATTTATACGAATGCCAAGCCTAGACAGGATGTTCCGACTACCGGTACTTGTACCCTTCCAGTTACTACATGCCCGTCATGAGAACTCACTTTGATGTGATTTGAAAATACAAAAAAAATCATTGTAAAAACAATCATGAAAATGATGTGATGTGTGCTCTCATGGATATGATATGTTATGAGGATATGATTCATGATAGGCATTATATAATAGTATGTACTTATGAACATGCTTGCATAACATTGAATGTAACATTAAACATAAAACATATAATCATCATGAAATTTGGCATGTAACACACAAAAATTTTAAAAATTCTAATCAACTATAGTATAGGCTCTAAGGGTCTAATAACCTATCCTATATCCTATAGTCATGGCTCTGATACCAATCTGTCACACCCCGACCCGCAACGGAATAAGAGTCGGGGCATAATTGGGTTATCACCAAAGCTCATGATATTTACTAATATGTTTCATATTTATTTAAGTCAAAATTACATTCTCAATAATCCAAACATGTTCATACAAATACAAAGAAAAATAATCAACTAAACAATCCAAGCTCTAAACCAGTTTATTCATCTAAGCCAATCCTATGTGTTTCTTGCTGCGACTGGATCACCTGTATCATGTGTAAAAATAGGGGTTTTTGGGTCAACATAAGTTGGCGAGTGAACCTTGTTAGATAAACATTTATTGTTGATTTCTTGTTATCTTTATCATGGAAAAATTGTGCAATAGTCATATGTGAGCAAATGTAAATAATCAAACAATAGCAATAACAACCACAAACAATAACATACAATAACATATGAACTTGCATGAATATATAACATGAATGAAACTGTATATGTTGGCAACGTCACGTTCTCGTTCATAATGTAATGGGGAACTGACGGCCTATGATGAATGTCTGTGCGATCAAGGCTCAATCAAACGGAGCCGATCGTATGTTGGCAAAACCCGGTTCACGCTCATAATGTAATGGCGAACTGCTCAACGCTCATAATGTAATGGGGAGCGGCGGCCTATGATATTGCATGTACTGAAAATAATAAAATTAAATCTAAACAATAACCACACAAACAGTTGATACAAGCTGAATACACATTTGTTCATGGATATGATCTATGCACAGATTTAAATATAATAATTGGTAAGACACATGATACACCCCAAAAACGTGATTAAAACGGGGAATTTGTAGAGATTCACTCACATTGGGCGCGTTCGGTTGGAGATGATGAGATGCGCACGAGTTTGAGGGATTGATCAACGAGGATTAACTAACCTAAATAATAACAGAAAGTATAGTAAATGAGTGGATTTTATTAATAATTTTAATAGGATTTTTAGATATATTTTTGTGAGTTTAAGTCTATTTCCTATCTTTAAAAACATTATTTTTAAGTATTTTTAAATGATTTTTAAATTAAATTAAATAAATAAAAATATAAAAAAATGTTGACTTTTGCGTTGACCGTTGACTGTTTGACTGTGACTGTTGACTGTTTGACCGGTTCTATTGTGTGCATGTATGCGCTGGGCAGGACTCGAACCCGAGACCTCCCGTACGCGTGCACGCAGCTCTACCAACTGAGCTACGTGTCTAACCCGAAATATTTCTGTTTTTAATTATATTTATATACTGTTTTAATTTATTCAAAATTCATTTATTTTTAAAAAGATTTCAATTATCGATCCGGTGTCGTCAACAGGTCTTGAACCTGGGATCTGTGATTTAATGTTGCACACAGTCCACCGCTGGACTGTGTGTCTAACTTGGTTAATATACTGATTTTTATTATACTTAACATCTAATTGGAAATCGACGCAAAATCAACATCAACAGGATGTCAGTTCTTGGGAAATCGCCTAGTCACGTGGCAATGAAAAAGCAGACTTGTGTAGCTACGTCAACCTGTGAGGCTTAATATATTTCAGCTTCTAGTTGCTGCTCTCGGGTTCTATGGATCCAACAGCAAATGCGCGACTACGATTTTGAATTTCTAAGTACTCCTATTTATGTTGATAACGAAGCTGCTTTACAGATCACTTGTAATCCTGTACGGCACTCAAAAACCAAATACATTAAGATTAAGTATCATTTCATACGATATTGTTATGAAAAGAAACTTATCAATGTTGTTAAAATCCGCACCGATCACCAACGTGCCGACCTGTTTACAAAAGCTTTTGATAAATCTCATTTTGATTATCTACTTTTAGTCAATGGCATCAAGGTGAAACCCGAGTAAATCATCATTCGCTAATCATTTTTCGTAAACATTTTCTTAAAATCTAAAACAACTAAAAAGTTTTCCATTTTCTCTTCGTTTATATTTTAGGGGGAGAAAAATTTTAAGAAAAATACAAAAACATAAGAAAATACAAAAATACAAAAAATATGTCTTTTGTTTAGTTAAATATTCATTTGTTTACCTTCTGTATTTAAGGGGGAGAAAAATTTAGAAAAATACAAAAACAAAATTCAAAAATAAAAAATGAGTTTCTTGGAAAGATAAGAGAAGATGATGATACACACCGGTGATCTGTCAAAAACAGTAAAAAATATAAAACGAAAAATTGATAAGTAGCTTTACTATTGATGTATCAGTAGGCTCACAATCAGATTAAAATGTGCAGGTTGATATAAATATAACGGACTGAAAGCGCGGTGGGAACCATTCTTTGGCATATGGTCTTGGTATCAAAATTTCGTTTGATAGTATGTCGAGGTTCTGCGATATGCGGTCTTTGTGCTTGCTTATCATCTTGGTATCATGGTTGAATCTTTTACGGAAAAATAACGGTGACACGGTCTAGAACTTCCATGATACCATACATACGTGTAAATATTACATACGAGCATCAATAAGTGATAAAACATCACAAATTTATGCGGAAGCTAAGTTTGTCTCTTTGTCGGTACGATGGTACTAACTTATTCACGGACTTAATCCTGTGCCCTCATGCATCTAAAAATCAATTTCCTCATCAATAGGTGATTTAATCACATAGGTCTTGTTTTCAATCAAAATAAGTGAGCATCTCACATCATACACATAAAAAATATGATAAGCAGTATACTCACCGGTAAGATATTCTCTCATGCATATCTTGATACGGGTATGTGTCGTGAAGCGGTTGAACACCGGCTAGTAAGTATAATTCATACATTAAGCATATCTCTTAATCATGATTACATCTGATACGCTGAGCTTACATGGACAACAATACCGATAATCATAGTTATTTACTTATATATTTAATTTGATGTTTTAACAAAACTTGTTCTTGGCAAGATTAAAAGTTGGTATGATTCTCTTACCTTGAAACTCTGAAAAAGATTTTCTAGTAAATATATAGTGTCTATTCTTATCTTTTAATAGGTATTTTATTTTATTTTATTTTTAGTAGTTATTTTATTTTAGTTTATTTTATTGATAAATTAAAGTATTTTTATTTAGCCAAAGATGGAAACTCAAAAGTTTTCTACCAAGATTGCCCTAAAAACCATTTACTTTGATATCATAACTTCATAAAGTACTTTCTTACAACGGGTAACTTATCTCAAAGAAAAAATATGTTTAACGAGCACTTTTCCTAACTTAACTTGTGATTAGTGTGGATATGTGCAAACATCTAAACAGGTTAACAAAAAACCTAAGGTCCTTGAAGAACTAAAAGTCCAGTTTTGAAAAACTTGGACTCGTACGAATCATAGATCACTCGTACGAATGACCATTGGTGTATTGTACAAATGGCAGTTCTTCATACGAGCTAAGGTTCTTCGTACGAGTATTTTGATGTGGTATAAAGGTGATGAAGTTCTTTGGTGCGACTTTACTTTCACCTGGCTCACGTCGTCCTTTCACCTCTCTTTAAGGTTGTTTCTGATATTTTTAAGGTATATTTGACAACATTGGCGTACCTTGAAGATGAACAATTTGAACATTATCTGACTATATGACATTGCCTGACATGAACAACATACTTTAAGCGAAGGAACTTTTTAACGAAAAACAAGTTCTTCATGAATAATCTTCTCTTGAAGTAGTTTGTTCGAACAAGATTTGTTAATCCGTACGAGTGATATATCACTCGCATGAGTAACATGTCGCTCGTACGAGTAAATCACTTGTTTTTCTAAGTCAGGTGTTCGTAAAAAATCAGTTGTTCTTCATACGAATAAATTGTTAATCGTATGAAACAGTAATTCTTCGTCCAGGGAATATATACATACAGAAAGTTTGGAATAAAACTTTTTGTATATTCCCTAATGAATTTATGTTCTTATCCTTGTTGTCTTATGTGTACAGAATGGAACAAAAGGAAAATAAAAGAAAACTCGCAACAAAGTGAACTGACAAGTCAGAAGTGGAAATTATGTCAGAACCAAGACATAACATGGTGGCCTACTTAGATCCGGAAGACAAATTTGGTGAGTGCAACGGTATAATGAAGTTTTTGCGTGACTCAAGGATACATTATGCTATCACGCACAAGACTACAGTATACAGGACGTTGATCAAGGAATTTTGGGATTCGGCTAAAGTTGTTGAAGTAAATGGGCAGGAACTTATCCACGGAAAAGTAAATGACTTGGACGTCGATATCTCTGTTGAAATCATTAACTCGATATTACAGCTTGGCGATGATTCTGAAGCTCCTTTCTCAGTACCGTTGAAGTGCCAATGTGGATGTTTGCTTAGAATGAAATGTGTTGGAGATTTTCTCGTAGGACAACTAAACAAAGCATGGTTGCCACTCCGATACAAGTTCTTTCTACATGTTTTAATTCAGCGTTTAAGCAACAGACGAAGTGGTTATGACATGGCGATAACGACTTGGTTGGAATGATGATATCTTTGACATTGAATAAGCCGTTTAGTGTTTCAAAGTATATTTTTGCAAACATGAAGGAAAACCTGAGAAGAACCGGATATGGTGGAAACAAGTTTTGGATGTATCCTCGTTTTCTCCAAATAATCTTAAATGTGCAACATCCGAATCTTCCGAAGAACGACAATGATGTTTTAAAAATAGAAGTTAAGATGGAACATTCGTTGAAGATTTTTAGAGGTGTAGCAGCAAAACGTTACAAGGAAATCACACCTTCTCGAAAATTGAACGGTTTTCTGGCAAATGGCAAATATGTTGCAGAGAAAACGATAAGTGGCGCCATGATGACAGTGAGTCAGATAATGAAGAACCAATTTTGAAAAAGACAATCGAAGATAAATTTGGTCGTCAAAAGAGAAAAGGTGATGATGATGACGGTGATAATGATGGTAATGGTGGTGCAAGTGATGTAGGTGCTACAAGTGGTGATAAGGGAAGAAAGAAACAAAGCAGAAAGACTATGGGAACATCGTCAGCACAACCTGAAATCACACAACCTATAACCTCACATCAAGAAACTATACTGGAACCAGTTGCAGAAGTCCAGTCTACCTTTACAATGGAGGAGACTGAACCTGTAATGACGGAACCGACTACAATCTCTGAACCACAACCTTCAAATACCACCGTAGCTTAAACACCTTCGGCTGAAGATACTCAAGTTCAATCACAACCGACTACTTCATCAGTTCAAGAATCCTAGTGCACAAATCATCAACATAATACAAACAAAGCAGTCGTTTATTCTTTGAAATGGAACAGGATGAGAAAGTGGGTTTTCTGCTCTCTCAGTTGCAAGCTGCGGCAATCCAGATTAACAAGCATTCAGAGTTTATGTCTTAAAATCAGAACACAGTTGTCAAACAACAGTTGGAGATAAATTCTTTAAAAGAGACTGTTAGAAAACAAGATTCTAAAATTGCGCAGTTAAGAAAAGAAAATGAGCGGCTGAAGGCTGTAGATACTGAAAGGGCAACTCAGCTACAACAGATGAGAGCAGCTGATAACTCTCGGGGAATTGAGTTGAATAGGCTGAAAGAACGTAGTGCGACAGTTCAACGATCTACCAAAACATTAACTGCTAAGCATAACAACTTAAGAGAATGGTATCATTCTTGTAATTCTAAACTGGTTGAAGGCTTTAATGGTATTAAAGACGTTTTTGAAATGAGTAGAAAGCGAGTGAACATTCTGTGGAATGAAAGATGAAGAGCACTTGAGATCAAACGTAAACTTGATCAGGATAGTAAAGACCCTGGCAATCCTGATGCTTCAGCCTCATCCTCGCAACAAACAGTTTCTGTTTCAACTCCAGTGGTAGAGTCTAATGTACAGCATATCGTGACCAATCCAGTTACCTCCAGTGACACTCAAGAGGAAACATGAAGACCTAATTATCAATCAACGTTGGATTGAAGATTTTGAGGGAAGTTTGTTGATACAATAAGTAATTCAGAACGCACTCAAAGTCAAATTTCAAGGCAGTACGCAGATGATCAAGAGCAAACAATCACTACTTAAGAAAGAGTTCAACATCTTTCATCCATTGAAAGGTTAGACATTAAAACATCTCATAGAGAGGTACTGTCACCTCGTGGTAGAAATGAAGCGTTTGGGTGTTAACAAAGATGATGAAGACCCGGTAGAGAAATTAGCAGACACTTTGCTAGAAGGCGAGTGGTCAATGTATCTTACAATTATCAAGAATAGTCTAGATTACGGGAGCAGCATGATGAACTTGGCAAAATTCATTGAGAAGTTGGAGGCTCACGAACTGAAATTGCAAAAGATGGCAAAATCTAAAGGAGCGCATGCATAGTAGGGTATTAATTTGTACTACAAGGGAAGTACACCTGCCAACATTCAAAACCTGACGATACAAACAACATTTAGTGCTAATAACTCGATGAATGTTCCAAATCAATCAAGTAGTAGTATTGGTTTTACTTCATTCCAAAGTTATGATCTAAATGCTCCAACTACCTCACAATCATCCCAAAGCTCTAACTTCAACAACTACCAAAACAACCAGTCTAATCCTACCCAGAGGGATCTTCAGTGTAATATAGCGTCAATTTGTAAAATGCACAAAACTTCAATGAACAAAAACTATACAACATATGGCTCTACTTGCATCAGTGCTTGAATCATATGAGAGCCTTTTGGCCTGTAACATCGGAAATCCGAACATGACCAAAGAGGATACGATCAAATCGACCCGAAGGATTAGAACTGATTGACATCAAATAGTGCATGGCTAGTATAGTTAGAAGAGCTCAGCGTTTCATGGAGATAACTGGTCGTAACAGTTTGGGAGGTTTGGATGAAAAGTTGGGTTTTGATAAGTCAAAGGTGACATTTTTAAGTGCCGAGAGAAAGGACACTTTAAAAGAGAGTGTCCAAACCGAGAAGTGTAGGGTAATCATAATCCTTTCAGTGAAGATTACTACAAGAAAGCAAATCATAAAACTTCTCCTCCTCAGATATCAACCAGGATGGTTGCAATTGAGGATGGTTCGGCCAATCAAAGGCACTCATGGTGGCTCAGGAAGATGAGGGTTTCAACTAGAATGAATATGTTCCTAAAAAGGAAAGTTTACCCATACTTGCTAAAATAGTTAAAGAACCAGTCTTTGATGAAGTAATAGAGGAGAGTTCGATTGAAGAAAGTGAGATAATGTTTGATGAAACGACTGACCTTACTGTTGAAGAATGTGTTGAGGCGATTTACTATGAACAGTGTGCCAAAGAAGATTTACTTCAATATGCATTTTAAATGATGATTCCTTCTGATGTCTATGATTCTTTTGCAGGTTTCTTTGGTGATTCAAGTCAATACCAGTGTGTACCTAAACTAGAAGAATCCGAAAAACCAGTTGAAGAAATTATCGATGTTACGAAATAGATGAATGCATAAAATTTGAAGAAAATAGCCGACAAAGCAATGATGGCTAAGATATAAGAGGTAGTTCTTGAACAGATTAAAGGGGGAATGAAAGAGTCGGTTGTTGAGTCAGTTAAAGAGGTCAAGGTTGTGATTAAAAAATTGAAAAACAATTCACGAAATGCCTGGAACCATGCAAGGCATGCTTAGAAAAGGAATTAAACTTAATGAACTTAAAAAATATATGATAATCTTTCAAGTGATATGAAATACAAAAGCTAGTTATGATAAGTTAAGCAGATCAATTAAACAATTTCTAGAAGTCAGTAGAGAAGACATGGCAATAAAATCAATGTTAAAAGCTACAGTAATGGACAAACAAATGGCAATTAATATTCACATAGATACCATTGCTAATCTAAAAACTAAACTTGAAGCTATAAAGATTGAGTTTGAACGAGTGAACAAATTTTTTATTAGTTACTCAACATTCTCATACGTAATTGATCATATTCTTCCACAACATTGAGAAAAATGAAAAGGAAGAAAATGAATCTGAAAAACAAAACAAAAGTGTGGGTTAATTAATGTCTACCCCCAATGTGGAACAAGTATGGTAAAAAATATCCAGATGGGGTGGAAAAGGCACTTAATCTAAAGCTTAAGACTGAACAAAGAAGGATGAGCTGCTGGAAAACATTGATGTAACCTATGAATGCCAATCAGATGTTGCTAAAACTGTTGCCAAAAATGTGTTGGAAAATGAGTTTAATAGCACTGAGTTTGAAAGTGCTGAGTCATATCTTGAAAAATATGAATCAAGTTCACATTCTGAAAACGAAGAAATCTTTCATAAGATTTATGTTTCATCATCAGAAAATAGTTTAAGTGATGATTCAAATGTGGTAATTTACAAAATGAATGGATCGGATAAACTGTATTTTGATGAAGAATTCCTAATTCAGAATGTAAACCTTGATCGTGTTGATAAATTTTTCAAGCTGGTTAAAGTCATTCACTATGATCTTGAAAAACAAGATGCTTCATTCTACTTAAAACCAAAAAGAGTTTACAATAATTACTATCAGAAGGGTAGGGATTAATCTGAGAAAAAGAGGAAAGGTTTGGGGTACGAAAAAAAGAAAAATAACATGAGGTTTCAAAAACCAAATTATAAAAAGAAAGTTGATTTTGTTTCTGGAACAAGTACTGTGAATGAGAAAGAGAGTCTGGGTAAACAATCAAATGATGAGTTTAAGAAGGAAAAGGAATGCCGTGAACAAGCCTTGGATTCCTCTGTTGGAAATGACAGTAGGAAATGCTACAAATGTTACAAAGTCGGGCATATTGCACTACAATGTTCTCAAAACAATCCAAAATATGTTTATGGTGTAAGAAAGTTTACAGAAGATGTGAACAAAAAGGCCCTGAGTTTGTGCCCACACAGATTTTAAGAAGAAACAATGAATCCATAAAAAATGTGAAGTCAACAATTGCAAATTTTTCAAACTTTGAAGTTGGTGAATCATCAACCAAAACTAAGAAAAAGGGTTCAAAGTTTTATCTAAAAAGGGCATATTCAAAGGCACAAACTTGGGTGGTCAAATCCAAACCATCTTCTGTGATTGGGAAGACAACCACCATGCCAACCAAAACAAAAGATAAAATTGAATCAAAGATTGGACAGGGTGGTGAAGTCAAGAAACAAATTAAAATTATTCATGAACCAAAATTTGATATTCCAAACCCACCCAAGACCAATGTGGCTTGGGTTTCTCTATTTAAGTAATTACTTATTTACATGTGCATGGGCTCTAGAGGTCAATCATTTTAAAGTGGATAATGGACAACAGAGCATCTCTTCACATGATAGGAATGCTAGCCTTATTATATGATGTAAAAGCTATTCGAGGAGGCTATATAGGGTTTGACGGTACACAAGGAGGTTGAATAATTGGTGAAGGATTTCTCACAAACGATGTGGTTTCTTTTGATAAAGTCAACTACATTGTAGAACTAGAGAACAATTTGCTAAGCTTTCGTAGATTTGCGATAAGAAGTTCATAACTCACTTCAATGATAAAGAATGCCTATTTCTGAAGCCGAGATTCAAAATTCCTGAGGAGTGGATCCTCATTCGCGCTCCATGAGAGAATGATCTCTATGTCCTTGACGTGAGCGTTGCATCCACTACGTCTAAAATCGGTCAATGTTTTGTAACAAAGGTAACAAAGAAGGGGTCGATCTTATGGCATCGAAAGATGAGGGCATATCCACGTACGGAAGATGAACAATCTGGTACACAACAATCTAGTGGAGGGTGTAAATTTTTAAAGTTTCCATTTGAATGACGATTGTCTTAGCTGCAAGAAAGGAAAGCAGCATAAGAAATCTCATCCTAGAAAACTTCTGAACTCTATTAAACTACCACTGGAAAGGTTACATATGGATATGTTTGGGCCAGTTAATGTTCGAAGTATATCTGGTGATCTGTATTGTCTTGTTGTGACTGATGAGTACTCGAGTTTCTCAGGGGGTTCTATTTCTGGAGAGTAAAAACGAAACGTTTGAAAATCTGATGATTGTCTTCAGAAAGTTGGAGAACTTTTACCATTTGCCAATCAGAAGAATACGTTGTGACAATGGTACAGAGTAAAAAAATAACAAGATGCTCGAATTTTACAATGCTAAAGGAATTTCATGAATTCAGCGCCTCTTATACTCCGCAACAAAAAGGAGTAGCTGAACGAAGAATTATACTCTCATCGAAACAGCACACACGATGCTCACTGGTTCAAAGTTACTATTAAGTTTTTGGAGCGAAGCCGTTGCCTCTGCTTGTTACATGTTAAACAGGGTTTCAACTGTCAAGGCTTACAAGGAAACATGCTTCGAGTTGCTTAACCAACGTAAAACTAATTTAGAGTTTTTGGAGCCATTTGGATCGCCGTGTACGGTTCTTGACCCAGATGGTAAATTCGTTGCTAATCTCTGAAGGGATTTTTCGTAGGATACACTAGTCCTCAGAAAAGAGTTTATCTACCTAGCTTAAACCGGGTTATTCTAGCTTGACATGTTGATTGCCAGAAATACACGTCTCCAACACAGAAGCCTGGTGATCCCTGGATGTTTAACTGCGAAAGTTTGTGGAATTCTTTTGACCTGCCAGAAGAACCAACAGATGAAGAACTTGTGATGTTATATCAATAACATTAAGTGCCTAATCAAGAGCAACTTCCTAGACCGTTGGTGATTCACAACCTTAAAACAGTACAAATGGATCTCAAGAAGGACAAGCAATTCTCAACCACCCGTCGTTGAACTAGTCGTAAACAACACATCACCGTCTTTCAATCAGTCAGATGATTCAGATTCTGATGGGGAGCCTACTTATAACAATGCGGGATCCAACTTCGATGAAGGATCAGAACAAATTCAAATTCTTCAGTTGAAACACTTTTGTGCCTATCGCTTGTTCTTAGTTACGTCTGTAATTGTACGGTCTTTGTTTATTGTGTCTGTATAGTTTGGTCGTTTCAAAGAAATCAAGATATCCTCCTATCTTGTGTATGATAATTAGTTTGTCTGTGTTGTAAAACAGTTGCATGTGTGCATACTTTTGTGTCTTGTGTATGTTATGTCTCTGGCACGTTCTCCGAAGAACACCTTCAAGTATGAGTGAGAAGTACTTCGTACGAGCAAGTTGTTGCTCGTATGAACCACTCACCAATAGTATGAGTGAGTCTTTAGTCATACAAGTGGGCTCATCTGAACAAGTATCTTGCTTGATTCGTACGAGCCATGGGTCGTTCGTACGAACTATCTTTTGGAGAATGTTCTTCGTGACATATGGTGTTTCGTATGACCAGCAACATTCTTCGTACTGTTTCTAGGTGTGGACACTATATAAACAGACATGCACTTCTCAGTGAAGAGCTGGCAAGCTGGCAAGTGAACAAGTTACACACTAGAGAGAGAGACACTGAAGCACAAGAACACAGAGAGTATTTCCTGAGTCTGTATGAACGTTGTATGTATGTGTTTGTACTAGTTCTCTTCTGTTAATCAAGATATTGAATCTTTGGTTATCTTGTGTTTCATACTTTGCTTTGGTTTGCATACTTATGAGGATTCCGCACTCGTATGTGTGTTATATAAACAAGGAAGTAGGTTAA
Organism: Scalesia atractyloides; assembly: GCA_947069175.1. Classification (NCBI taxonomy): domain Eukaryota; kingdom Viridiplantae; phylum Streptophyta; class Magnoliopsida; order Asterales; family Asteraceae; genus Scalesia; species Scalesia atractyloides. The sequence continues at coordinate 59,643,473 of CAMTDV010000020.1, forward strand.
TCTTGATCCTCCAAGTGGACCTATATCTTCTAAACAATCAAGCTGGTGAATCAAGTGCTAGGAATGATGTAGCTTCCGTAGAACAGGTTTTCGAACAAAATGTTACGAATCTGGAAAGTGAAGTGAATGTCTCTAATGAAGTGATGCTGAGAACTTATTCATGCCATCCATCAGAGAATATAATCGGGGATTTGCAGATTAGAGTGAAACCGCGAAATCAGATCAATAAGGATCTAAGTTGCTTTTACACTAAAATTGCACCAGTTCAAGATAACATTTTTTTTATAGTTGTTTTATTTAACGAGTTGAACCCAAGACATACAAGGAAGCTCTCCAGGAGGAAAGCTGGGTTGAAGTAATGCAGGAAGAGTTGTTACAATTTGAAAAGCTTGGAGTCTGGATGCTTGTTGATCTACCCGATGACCATAAGAAAATCAGTAAATAGTCGGTTTTCAAGTGCAAACGAGATAATAGAGGGATTGTAGTCAGAAACAAAGCTTGGCTTGTAGTCCAAGGTTTTCATCAGCAAGAGGGGATAGACTACACTAAAGTCTATGCTCCTGTCGCACGTTTAGTAGCTATTAGCGTATTCCTGGAATTTGCGTCATGGAAAGGGTTTAAAGTGTACCAGTTGGATGTGAAATCCACTTTTCCATACGGATAAGTTAAAGAGGAAGCGTATGTCGGCCAACCACCAGAGTTCGTCGATATGATACACAAAGATAAGGTATACCGACTGGATAAGGTACTCTACAGTTTGCACTAGGCCCCGAGAACCTGGTACGAGACGCTTTCTCAACACCTTCTTGGAAACGGTTTAACTAGAGGAACAATAGATAGTACCCTATTTACCAGTGAAGTGGATGGGCATCTAATTATCGTACAAATCTATGTGGACAATATCATCTTTGGTTCGACAAATGAATCGCTGTGTAAATACTTTGAAGAAGTCATGAAAAAGAAATTCGAGATGAGTGCAATGGGGGAGATGAAGTTCTTCTTCGGACTTCAGGTCGATTAGTTGCATGAGAGTATCTTTATTCATCAGACCAAGTATGTTCATGATGTGTTGGAGAAATTCGAACTGTCGGGAATGTCACCAGCATCAACCCCGTTGGCCATCAACCACGGCATTTGTCCCGATACAAATGGAGTGAAAGTCGACGAAACATTATATCGCTTTATGATCGGATCATTGATGTATCTTACAGCTTCGAGGCCGGATATCATGTATTCGACATGCCTTTGCGCCTGATATCAGTGAAATCCTAGGGATTCACACTTGCTGATCGTCAAGAGGATAAATGCACTACCCGAAGGGTTGCCCAAGCACCGGCTTGTGGTATCCACGTGACAACAACTTCAATCTTGTGGGATATTCGGATTCTAAATTCGATTACTGCAAACTTAACGCCAAATCTACAACGGCTGGTTGCTAGTTCTATGGAACACGTTTAGTAACATGCAATGCAAAAAACAGACTTCGGTCGTTCTCTCTACTTGTGAAGCTAAATACGTTTCAACATTCAGTTGTTGTTCCCAAATATTGTGGATACAACAACAGATGAGAGACTTGGGTCTGCAATTTCTTGATACGCTTATATACATATATAACAAGGCCGCCATTGATATAACAAAAAATCTGGTTCAACACTCAAAAACTAAACATATAGAAATTCGGCACCACTTTATCAGTGATTGCTACGAGAAAAGTTGGTTCGAATTGAAAAGATCAACACTGATGACAAAAAGGCAGATTTTTACACTAAAGCTTTTAATAGAGCAAAATTCAGAAGATTTTTGAAACTAAACGGCTTAAAAATCCGACACCAGGGGATGAAATGAGGTTGAATTCGAGATGGACGATGACTTGACATGATCCTCATTGGTGTGTCTTTATTAGTTTTAAATTTTCCTTTCCTCAAACAAAAATCCAAAAATATGTTTTTGATTTTAGGGGGAGAAATAGTTATGGAAAATACAAAAAACATTTAAAAATTCAAAAAATACAAAAAACATGATAAAAGACAAAAAAGATTTTACGTGTAAAAAGAGGAAATGATAGTACATCAGTGGACTATTACAGTATGCTAAAAATGTAATGTTAAAAGGTGGTTAAACAGATCTTACTAATGATGCGAACGTAGACTTCTCACATTCAGTAAATTCTTTTCGAGATATAAACTTAAAGAATAACTGATTAATCTGTGGCTTAATATCTCTCGGATATATGGAATTGGTACTCCGAAATTTCGTTTGAGAGAATTCTAGATTATGAGATACTAGGTCTTTATATTTAATTGATATCTGGGGGTATTATATAAGTTCTTCTGATTTTGTGTCAGCAATGGCCTAAAACTTGTATAATACTTTTGCATTTAAAACCCCTAAATTTGCATCAAAATTGAAAATATCGAAAGATACGACAATTGAAGTACAAAAGATTCCAAATTTAGAACACCACCTATAAGTCGAGCCTTCGTCTCTTTGTCTGTACGGTAGTACAAACCTGAGCTATCAAGGCCTCGCATCACCCAAATACAGGTATCAGTTAGATATATTCACCTGTGAGATGAAATCTAGGGCATCTCCATACGGGAGTATATTCTGAGGTGGAAAATGTCACACCCTGATTTTCGATGTAGCGGAAGCACGCGAGGTGTGGCCAAAGCGGCAAACGTTGCATTCAACCAAGTAAATGGAAACTATATTACAAACCATTCATCCATACTTTTTATTTATACATAATTTACATACCAACTTTTGTTTTTAAAACATACCACAAGTTTGAACACTATTACTTAAAATTCAACATAAGTTTATAAAACATAACAACAAAAGACTGGATGAAACATAATGTCTTGACTTCACAACATATGAACAAGATTTTCCCTGAAGGCTATCCACTAGTTTCCTGTAATACATGTTAGTTTTGAATACATCGTCAACAAAAGCTGGTGAATTCATGTTATAAATTTTCTTATCAAATGAATCTTCTAAAATGTTTGAAATAATAAATTCGTTTAATATAACTTAATGAAACTTGTAAGATCATTAGTGTTTTGCAAGGACACTAATCTGTATGCCGAATAAGGTGGCAACCAAACCTTGACGATTTATTTTGTGTGTAAGACACTCGTTTTAGACACAAAGGCACTTTAATACGATCTGTTATTGTTGCCGTAATAGAGTGGGGCTCTCCCAAACCCAATAGATCTATCCCCTTATTCCTCGGTACTTGTTGTTCATTAATGGCCCCAATGCTTGAGCCTTATTCACATGTGATCTAAATATTTTCATTCCCCAGCTATATTAAAAGTAACATGTAAATATCCCACACATTTAAAACCATAAAAACGTTAAAATAAAAGGGGAAACATGAACTCACAGATTTGCGTTCCGTTCAAATCTCTATTCAATTTCTGATACTTCGTTGGTTTCACGACCTAAGTGTTCTAATCTAATTACACTTAGGCTTTCGTCCGTTTCTCGTACAAGTATTTTATCTCGAATTTCATATTTGTAATTGTTGTTTTTTCTTTGTTGATAAATATATATATATATATTATATATATATATATATATATATATTATGGGCCTAGCCATTAGTTTTTGTAAGTATGGGTCTAGCCCAATTTGCCTACTTTGTGTGGGCCTAGCCCAATTCGTTTCATGTATGTGGGCCTAGCCCAACCTAATTTTGTTTTAAAATGGATTAAGCCCAATTGGTTTGTAAAGGTGGGTCTAGCCCAAGTTAAAGATGAAAGATTGGGCCTAGCCCAATATAGTTATAAAAATTTGATTAGCCCAAGTTTAATTTTATAAAAGTGGGGTTTAGTCCAATGTTAGTTTTTATAGAAATGGAATAGCCCAATTTATTTCTTTATAAAAGTAGACTTGGCCGAAAGTTAACTTTTATTTAAATGGGTTTAGCCCATGTAAACTTTTATAAAAGTGGGCTTAGCCAAAAGTTTAATTTTTATACATGTGGGCCTAGCACTTCTAAATTTTATAAAAGTGAGCTTAGCCCAAAGTTAATTTTTTAAAAGTGGGCCTTAGCCCAACTAATTTATATAAATGGTATAGTCCATATATCTTATAAAAACAAGTTTAGCCCAAATTATTATTTATAAAAAAATAGGCTTAGTCTAATAATTGTTCAGTTTGGCTTATTCAAGTCTTTAAAATACTTACTAGTAAATGTTTATAACTTATAAAAATTTATGTGTATAAACAATTAGTTATAAGTTAAATTTTTATAAACCCTAGTAAATATAAAGTGTAACGGTTGATTTGTTCGACCGTTAGGTTCCCGTCGACTGTTTTATTCGTTTCGTCCTTGTCGTTTTTTGTTTATACCATATATTTTATTTTGTCCGAATTGTCCATGTTTTCCGAATTGTCCGATATATTATCAAAATTTGAACACTTATAAATTTTTGTATTCAATTTAACATGATCAATATATGTATAGTTTTTATACAAAAATACATGTACAAATATAAGGTGATTTAAAAATATATATTTTTATCAAAAATATGTACTCATCTCATTTTTAGTTTAAGAAGATATAAGTAATTAATTTCTTAACTTTTTTCATCCAAATCCTTTACTAAAAATGATTAAAATTCCTAATCACTTTTAATAACCAAATTTTTAGTTTAATCATATCTTAATCAAGATTAATTTTTATAAAAAATTTGCAATAGTTTCCTTTAAAATATAAGTTTCCCATTTTTTATAACCATTTTTAAATAATTAATCTAACTCAAATCATCATCAATACATACTTTATACAAATGTATGAACAAAAATGTCATGAACTTGTTATAGTTTTAAACTTTCTTAACATGGAAACTTTTTCATCATCTTTAAACAAAATTTCTAAATCATAACTTTTATTTAGTAATTATAACTTGTATGATCATCTTTAAAATATGAAATCATGTTCATAACTATTTTTGTTAATGAATCTTGCTAATATAAACATGCATGTGTTTAGATCATCTTTTTATTCATAAATTTGCAAGATTCAAGTTTACTAGTTTATGACAAGTTCAAGATCATTCAAAATCATCAAGATAACCACATAATTATATTAGTGATTATAGTTTTATTAGTTTTTTTCAAGTGGGTTATTAAATATATTGAATGATGATCTTGTGTATTTTTATAAAATTAAAGTATAAGATAAGGTTTAAAATCTTACTACTAGCACAAGGCTAGGGATGATCTAAAGGATGAAGAAAATGGATTAATCAAGAATTCCAAGCTTCCAAAGTGAGCTCCTAATCCTTGCAAGTTCCTTAGATCTTCATGCATGCTTAAAGTTCTTGTGTTTGATTTTAAAAAATTGAAGGTGATTATGGGGTGTCTTGGCCGATTTTTAGAAGCAAAGATGGGATTCTTGAGTTTTTGGTGTATGGAGAATGAAAGAAAATGTATGAATGGAAATGGTTTTGATTTGTGGTGTTATGTTTATGTTCTTACAACTCATATTACACTAAACCTACTCATAATTTTGCCAACACACAAAAGAAAGGTTAGTGGCATGGGGGGGGGGGGGGGCAACCCCATGTAGCCGTGGGTTAAGGGGGGTTGGTGTTGTATTTTTTTATATGATTAAAATGTAATTTTTATAGACTTTTTTAAACTTTAATAGTTTTATATATAAGTTTTTATATAAACTAATGCCCCAACACTTTAAAGTGATGTTATAACATGCCAAAATAATTCACTAGTCTTATTGTTTCGTTGTTCGATTGATAAAGTTAGTTCGGGTCTTGTACCAGGTGAAATACTGATATATTATTCCACTTATAAAATTTTATGTTCATAATAATTCTAGTACAATTTTATTGTCCTGTTAATTAATCTAGCTCTTCGGACTAATAAATTTGTCATTTTGAGTTCAGTTCCCGTGCCGGCTTTGTTGTCAAGTTTTTACTGAATAAACTGTATAGTTTCAAATAATAAGATTATATATAGGTTTTATACTATTTCTAACACCCGTCATTATTCTTAGCTAAAAATATTTATTTTTGGATTTTCGGACATTTGCTGTTTTGTGCTGCGGAATGCTGCATTTTTGCTGCAAAATGCTGTATTTTGCTGCAGATTTGGACAATTTGGTATTTAAATAAAACATTTTATGGTATAACAATGCAGACATATCTTATAACAATATCAGACTGTACCATAACCAGTTATGATATTCATTATGTGTTTGCGTCTTTGTCATCCGTCTAGGATATGGTTTTATATATTTGTGATTGTGACGAATTCATTATCATATCAAACTATGATTTTGTTAAATTCCTAGACTTATAAGACTTAAAATTTTTAATTTAAGTCAAGTTGTTCGGTAAATAAACAATGTAATAGTTGTTCGGTAAATAAACAATGTAATAGTTGTTCAATTTGTACATAATTACCGGAATTTGCCAATTGTCACAGGAAACATTGTTAAGTCATGTTCCTAAAATTACCTAACATATCTTGAAACAATTGAGAAATGTGTAGAGGTTTAAGTGGATGAGTATACTGACAATCTAAGTAAATCTGTTTAGAACTTTAACTTTTATCAAGATCAACGGTACTAGTGATATGTCTCAAAACTGATATGATCCTCTAATACAAACTCACAAAAGTATGTCTGTAAATATGTTTATACAGAGTTTACATTCCATTTTAGAAAAATCCAAATATATTTTTAGTGTGTTTTAGCATAAACTTTGGAAAATACAAAAAGATTTAGTTTCTATCTTTAGTTGTGACTACCGATGATGGAAAACTGATCTTCAAAGTACAAAGCAATAGTTGCTGAATGAGATCTGAAGGATTATGGGTTGGGAGCTAATCTGGAAACAAAAAATGTTCTGAAACGATGACAAGTTCATTAATTTGAAACTTAAAATTGACGAAAAATATCAGTTTGGTCATAAAACGGTCAACCAAGGACATTAACTTGGACTTGGTAAACAAATCAGTTAACCAGGGTCATTAACTTAGACTTGGATAACTGAGTGGGTCGTAAAAATTGATAAAGTGATCAAAAAGTTGAAAATTTGATAGTTCACTTCGCACAAGAGACACTTCGGATGAAGTGGTGACCGTCTCGTATGAAGTGGCCCTGCCCTATATATACATCTCAACTCGTATGAAGCGGCATAAAAGCCCTTGTGCGAATTGAGTGAACCCTTTTGCGATTTGAAAGGTTTGTGCGAATTTTATCGAAGTGCTGTCAAAATTATACCTTGGGGAGGTTAATCTACACACCTCTTACAATGGTGAAGGTAATAAACCGTGGATTGATCATTAAAACGTGTTTTCGGAAAATTAGACATAGAAACCTAGATCTAGTGTTGAACATAGAATTGGGCTTATCGGCGTTGTTAGGGCCTAATGGAACCTTCAATTTCACGAAAATCACAAGTTTAATATTTGGTGTTCTTAACAGTTTTCTTGGAACCAGGTGACACTCGTACGAAGTAGGATGTCTACTTCATACGAAGTGAAAGATGTAAAATCTCAAAAATAGCACCTCGTATGAAGTGTGCTTGGTCAGCAGTGTTTGAAAAATTGTATGACCACTTCGTACGAAGTGCTTATGTCCACTCCGCATAAAGTGTTATGGTTAAAACTGATTGTTGTTAATGCACATTTCATACAAATTGGATATGTTGTGTTATTTTTTGTCGAAAATTTCTAAGTGTTGATGTCTTTGTGTCTATAGGAAAAGAAGACATCGTTCAAGCCTATACATAATATTTGTTGTTTTCTTAATGATAAGATCCCATAAATCACGCCTTTCAAAGATGTATTAGAGTTCATGGGACGATTACCGATAACAAAGGCATTAACTGATCGACATAAACACTACTGATCACATATTGAACGTTTTTGTGGAGCTGCTAGATCTAAAGAGAATCCGAAAGCTATTATCTATGCCGTAAAGATCAGTGATAAAGAGTTTGAAGTTAAAATCACAGAGGAGTTGATTCGTAGAGTACTGGGCTTCAACTACAAAGAAGTGATCCAACGGGCTACCCAGAGAGAATGGTCATAGGATGTTATTATCGAATGGGTTACAAGGGCCAAGTAAATGCTTCTCCTTTCATGAAAGCAAACCTTGGTAGGCCTTACAAGTTCTTCGTGCACTCTATTATACATGTGCTCAGTCACAGAAAGGGAGGGTTTAACGATATTGTCGATTATTAGATGTGTATGATCACTACTCTGGTGCTGAACTTACCCTACAACTTCACGAAACTAATTTATGATCAAATGGTGCTGAATATTACAAGGCAAAAGTTTCTGCCGTATCCGAGATTTGTGTAGATTATGCTAGATGATCCATTTCATAACTTGGCGAAAGAAGTAGATGATGAGCTTTTATTAGGTCATATGGATGTTGATACGTTGGTCCGATTGAATCTTTACATGAAGCAAACAGTTGAACCCGTTGCTAAGCTAGTGTTTGGAGCTATGAAGGATAAAGATTTTGTAGCACCTCCAAAAGGGAAGTGGAGAGACACGAGTGGGGATGAAAAGAATGAAGTTGCTTGTCTATAAGGGTTCATTGCAAAAAGAAGGAGTTGGTAAGAGAAGGAAGAAACAAAGAAGCGTAGACGAGGAACGCCAAAGAAACAAGCTGCTGGATACTCAACTGCAACAACTCAGAAGAGAAAGTGTGCTACTATACGAATGCTACTTGTTGATGAACAAGATGTTGAAGAAGTACAAGTTAACGAGCCTGTTAATATAGAGATGCAAGGTGCAGAAAATGTGCATGATGATGTTAATTATTCTACTTCTGATCAGGATAGAGTACAAGGAGAGAATGTTCAAAGCACAACTACTAACATAGAGAAACAAGCAGTTACAGGGGTTGAAGGTGATGATTGTCATAATGAAGGATCATCTAATGATAGCATCAATCCAGAAGCAGAAGGTACAGCTAAAAAGGCAGAGTTGAAAAAGAAAAGGGCTCTGAGGGATGAGATGAATCTTATATGCCTTCTAATTTTGATAAAGAGATTGCGGTTACTAAACCTGCGAGGATACCAGCCAAACATATGAAGAGTAAAGCTTCTGATGCTGCAAAAACTATTGGTTCTCCAGTTGCAAAGAAGGCAAGAAAGAAGTATGGAAAGAAAAAATCACCTGAAGTTGTAGTGGTTACTCCTACTGTTAACATTGAGACTGCTGTTCCTCCATCACCACAACAACCACCACAATGCCTGTTATTCCTCCTCTATCATCACCACATCCTCTATCACTACAACATATCACACCACCACAACCATCACCACCAAAGCAGCCGACACCCTCTATTCAACAACGCTCTACACCTCAATCTGGTTCAAGACATTCATTAGCAGATAAGTTTCTAGAAGATTTTGATGATATTCCATTTTCAGAAGGGTTTCATATAGATATGTTCAACGATGACAAGATTAATGAGATAGAGACAAAGATGAAAGAATATGAAGGCTGAATCAAGTTTCTTGAAGATGATAAGAAAAGATTGGAAGCGCTGTTGGTAGTGTTGGTGGATGATAATACAAAGGTGGGTGAACTACAGAGCAAGATCAAAGAACATGATGCTACTATCAAACAACTAGAGATATAGAACATGCATTTGCTGTCAATGCTTATGAGTGTCACTACTGAAAATGAAAGGTTACATCTGGTGGTTAAAGATTTGGAAACTGAGAAGATAGAGAATGCGAAGAAGTTTGATATGCTGTTTAAAGTGCTCTACAAGAGATATGATATCAACTTTGCAGCTAACATGATAGGATAGAGATCGAAGAAGCCAAGTTCAGAGCCGCTGAAAGGCCAAAGAAAGAAGAGGAAGATGCTACTGCGATTGGTAAAGGCAAGAGTCCGATTGATGCGATGCCTATTATTGAGCCTACTTCACCTAATACTGAATCTGAGCTGGTGAATTTTGTACTTATTGGTGGACAGGTCGATGTCTCTGACATGACATTGAGGCATAAATGGATCGAAAGAGGATGTACGCAGAGATAGACGTAGAGATTGACGCATTCGACGAAGATGATGCTGATGATGATGAGGGAGAGAAGGATGATTAGAAAAAAGGATGACGATAAGAAGGATGATCTTGATCAGGGCAACAACGATGATGATGTTTAGGGGGAGACGAAGGACCCTTGCATGAAGCTTAATGAAACCTACGAAGATTAAAGAATCCTTTAACTATGATGCATTCCTAAGTTATTCAGTTAATCAAGAAAGTGATGCACAAAGACGGGGGAGACGAAGGACCTTGTGAATGAAGCTAAGCAGTTACGAATCCTCACAGTTATTCCTATGTCGGTTGTTCTTGATGTGCAAACAACTGGGGTTTTCTATCTTGAGCATGATGTGGAAGAAGGTGAATTCATTCATAACTACACTAAGGAAGAAATTGCCAAAATGTTAAGTGTAGACGAAGAATACTTTGTATTTGACTTTAAAGATGAATTAAACAACATTAGTGCTTCACATCCTAATGATTATGTTAGTAAGTATATGTCAGAAGCTGATGATTATGACAGGGTTGTTGTGGAGGATGATTCTGACGAAGATGCTAATGCTAAAATTCTTGTGAAGGCATAGAAGACTTCCTAACCTTTGAAGAGTTATTTTCTGTAGCGAATGACGATTTGTTGAGAAGAAAGGTCGAGGAAATTGTGAAAGAAGTAAATGTGCCTAAACGCTTATCTAAAGATGAGATTGCTGCAGCAAAGAAGTACTTGTTCAAGGAAATGCCACAAGAAAGAAAGTTCAAACATCCACTAGCCTTCTTTACTCGTGATCCAAGCAAATCTTTGGGGGATATTTTGAGTTGGGGATGGATAGAAAAGTTGGATGTTTATGCGATAAAGCGAGAGTTTGGTGTTTAGTACTTTAGGTACTTAAGTGACATCAAGACGCTGCCATTTTGGGATATTAAAAGTTAGTTTAGACGAATAGTATTAATCTCAAGATGAAGTTTAATGAATAGCGTATGTGGAAATTGATAAAGTTTGAAGCTGCACATGGTTTTAGATACTGGAAGCCATATATTCCATGCAGAATTATCAAGTATTGACGAGTAACAAAACAGAAAGATGTTACGCTAATAGTGAAGCGGCCATGTGTTATGAAGAATATGTCGTTGATAAAGATTGAACAAGATTTTCATAAGCTATTCAAGTGGTGGCATTATGATTCTGAAACAGGAGAAGTAGTAATTTGTGTCAAACATGATGATGATTCCTGGAAAATCACTGATGTAATGCTTTGTAACTTTCCGTTTTTAGTAAGTGTGGTTCGCATATCTATAATTGGAAAGTCCAAACCTTGTAATAGTATTTCACTTTCGAACCATTGTACATCCAAGGCTTTGATTGTAATCAAATTGACCAATTATGCGATTTTCACAAACTTTATACATGCTTAAACTTATGAACACACATTATGTTGTTGCTCGATAAATCAATTCAAAATGGCTCGTGAATACCTATTATACGTTTTGTAAATCTTAAAAATCAAGTCAAGCTAGATGGTTAGTAATTCTTAACACAAATATCCAAGATTTCGGCATCATACAAATCGTTAAATTACTATTGTGACACTTCTACGAAATCAAGTCTTCTTCTTTGGTTTAGATAAGACCCTTAACATTGGTTTTGACCTCTCAAACAAGTCCCAAGTGTATTAATATCATTTACATCATTTAATCACCAAATAAAATTACAAAAAAAAGATAGAGGAGAGCTTGCGGCCGCAAGCAAGCTGTCTCTCTCACATGCTCTCTCCTTTCAAGTTCAAACAACCACCTAAACGCATTTAATGCAACCCTAATCCTTCCGCTACATAAACAAGCATTCCCCCATCCCTTTCCCACTTTTTGAAGCCTCTAAACACTCAAGCATTCTCTCAACGTTCAAAAATTTCTTCTGAAACACTTCAGCTTGCTAGTGAGTTTCAACTCACTTCCTTCTTCCTTTAAACCTTGTTTCTTCTTCTAACACCTTTGGATAACCTCTAGGAAGGCTCTCACAAGTTTCCTTGGGCAAACTAAGGTGTAACCCCACCATTTTGAGGTCCAAAAGTGTTAAACTTTCTGCCCACTTTTTATCTTTTCAAACTTTAAAAGTTTCAAAGTTTTCTTTAGGTTTTCTTCCTCAACAATGTTTGCTAAGCCCCATGGGATGTTACCATAGGTTTTCCATGGAAAACTAACGTGGAACAATACCATTTTAGGGCCAAATTTTATGTTTTGGAAGTTAAACTTAGAAACTTTTCTTAAACTTGTTTTAACCATAACAACTCTATGCTACTTGTGCCTCTAATCAAGTTTATGATTAGTGAGCTAGCTAGACTTGTTCATACAAAATCAAGAGGTATAACATACCTCTTAACTTGTGGTTTTTAGTAGGGTTTCTAACCCATAAGTGTTGAGCAATCCATACTTACAAGCTTGTGTATGGTGTAGGTGTGATTACATGGAGACCTTGGCTATCCAACTTTTCAATCCACTTCCATCCATTACGCTACGTTCACCTTCACTAGAGTAAGAAGGCTCCGACACGTCCCCAAACGTTGCCATGTCCAGGATGCACACACCTAGCTTGCTTATTCGGTTCAAAGTGTAGCTTAGTGAAGTACTATATTCTTGACCATCTGGATTATCCTTGTGGCAATTTGTGTATTGGTGAATCTTACGAAAGAGGTCTAGGACGGTTATCCCCCTACAACCATGCATGACTTCTATGACTTATATAATGTCCATGACTTATATGAAATCTATGATAAACTTGTAATAATATATGTAAACTATATATGTAAATAATAAATATATATGACCTTGGGAGATTACCATATGGTTACTTGTCCTAATATTAGCTATTTTATCTAAGACCTAACCATCATTACGGTTCTATTGGGCATGACCCATAAAAAACACAAACACCCTTGGGGCTTATAGTGTCAAAAACGAGCGTTAACGTCTAGATAAATACTTTCGACTGTACATACTTTTTGCATACTTTAAATTCCTAAAATTACCAAACTCCACCGACATTCCAATACTCAAACACCTACGTTTCCTTGTGTAGGATAACTCGGTGTTCGTCCCCCTAATCAACCTAAACGCCTTCAGAAATTAACTTTGCAAAACTATGAATACACTCGAACACCCTTTTTACTCTTTACACTTTTGGGTGCAATATGTTAATTTATCTTAAACACACTAATCACACTTTTATTCTTTGAAATCACACAAACAATCCATCATACATGCTATAGTTATGTGATACTTGAAATGTTTACTTGGTACATTCTTATGTGATACTAAATGTCAGTAACTTTGATCAAGCCTCCCTTAACATGTATAGCGCTATAGGAGTAACGTACCGCCCGTATTCTTGTGGTCAACGTTAAGTATTCTTTTAATCTAATATGCGGTACACTTAAGGATTGACGTGTAGTTCACTTGACATGTTACTTTATTCTCGTATACTAGCTTATCATGTGGATTTGTTTAAACGTTTTTACTACCTATGCTATGACATCAAACTTGAGTACTCGTCAATACTTTGTTATTGAACTATACTTTTTAACATGTTGCAGGTTGATGAAGTTGGTATGATGAAACTTAGTAGAATCGGTATAGAAACACGCTTAGAATGCTAAATTAATTATTTGTTTGAATTGAACTTATCTGAATGTTGTTATTTTGTACTTGAATTATGTTGTGTTTGAAAATTTGATGAATGAAATGAAATGGGTTTGTTTAATTAAATATTGTCACATTTAGCGTTATGATGTCTCGAGCAATCTCGTTCGTCTCACTCTGATGTTTCTGCCATCGGTTGGGGTGTAACAACTGAAGAATTGACTGAAGCCGTGATTGCGCACAAGAGAATATATGGCTTATGGAGGGGAATTCATATTCTAGACCCGATGTGGCTAGTAAACTGCTCAAAGAAGGATATTGAATGTATATTTTACAACAAGATCAGCTTTAAAGAGAAAGACAAAGTGCAAGTGTTGCAGTTCGAGTAAGTTATTAATGATATTAATTGAGGAAAAATATGGAATTTAGAATGGAGAAAGCTGAAAGGCAAAGAGCAACGTAAGCAAGAGAGAAAAGAAGCAAGAATTGCTGAAGTTGTCAGACAAGCATTGTTGAGAAGGTTTTAGTATGGTGATACCTACAACAGACCTATGTTGATGCACTTTGTGTCCATCACTGTACGAATAGGCTAGATAGAGTGTGTGTTGAATATTGTATAGAATAGATACGAACACACGACCCAAGTGCAACGGTTTTGTAATGTCACTTCATACGAAGTGATAGCTCACTTCGCACGAAGGTAATAGTTATCTTCTTACGAAGGTAAGCTACCTTCGCACAAAGTGTTGGAATTGAACCCTACAAAAGAACAGATGATAGAAAGGCAAAACATACTACAATCTCTAATCTTAATAATAATAAAACATCCTACTAGAGTCAAGCTCTGCTAAAAATAAAATGCCATAGCAAAACTCTGTTGAAGACTAAAGCTAAAAATCTACCAAGGCAAAACTCTGTTGAAGACTAAAGCTAAACCCTGCCAAGGCAAAAGTCTGTTGAAGACTAAAGCTAAAGCTCTACCAAGGCAAAACTTTGATGAAGGCCAACAGAGGATGTTTCATCATTGTTTACTATCAGTCTTTGTAATGTTTAGTTATAGCAGTGGTTAGCTTAGCAGATGTTGTTAGTTTGTTAATCTTGTTATATCTCACTTTCCTGCTGACATCATCATAAGATGCTCAGTGGTTAGAATTTTAGTATAAATAGAACAATGCCTAACTGTTCTATTTGATCACTTTTCATCACTTATCAATCTAATTTTTTCTTTACATTATGTACAAACAAATAAGTGATCTTAGGCTGAGGGGGAGGCTGTGATTCATATGCAAGTAATTACAATTATGAAAGCATGGCAATGAAAACAATCTCTCAATTGTTATGAATCAAAGTTCATCATTCCGCTGCATTTACCTCTGATTTGTCGTCTTTTATTTTTAATCTTTATAAATTTCATAACAGTATCAAACTCAGATCCTAACAATTGTTATCAGAGCCTGGTTAATCGAATTTGATTTAACAATCAATTTGATTTGAATAGATCAGCTCTCACTATTTTTAAACAAAAATATGTTTGTAAAAAATCAGAATGTCACACGCTTAACAAGATCCTCATAATACCGGCAACATGTTTAAACCACATATCCTTGTCAGATATGAGTATAATATCTGGCAAAGACAGATGGGTCATGTCCTTGCTCAGCAAAACACCGGTTGCTGGAAGTCGGTCATCTTTGGACTTCATGTTCCAATGATACTGAGTACAGAGGACCCTAAAGTCCAAGTACCAAAGAATCCTTAAATTTATTCGAGCAAGATTTCCTAAAAATTGAGCTAGATGCGAAGGCATTTAGCATCGTGGCCTTTGCATGTCAAACGATACCTATGCTGGCCTGTTACATTGCAACAGTGCAAAGGAATTATGGGATGCTTTGAAAGAGCAATTCGGTGGGACTGAGGAAGTGATCAAAAATAACAGAGAAGTTTGAAATCAACAATACAAAATGTTTTGTCAAGCTAAAGGAGAGTCATTAACCCAATAGTTTGAAAGTTTTAGCTGTCTCATTAGTGAGCTTAAACTGGTTAACGTTATGTTTGCAAATTCGACTTTAAATGGTTGTTTTCTTAGATCATTACCAGATAAGTTGGACACTATAGCTTTTGTAACTCGAAATTCAGTTGGTTTAAATAAATGAGTCTAACACAGCTTCATGGTAGGCTCCTCACTTATGAGAAAGAGCTGAACCAGAAAAAGAAGCTACTAGAATCTGGCAAGGTGGCTGATGACTATGCATTTGGTAGTATAGCACTTTTTAGCCAAGAAGAAGTCACTTGCAGTAGTAAGCATCAGAGTTATGATCATTTCATTGATATAACTTCTGGTGGTAATTTCAACTCCGATACTTACACACCTAATTATGCATTTGCTGCATAACTTATGCTTTGAGTTGAATGACCTTCAACATTTTAACCCTTCAGATTTGGAAGAGATGGATAATTTGCACTAGCTGGCTCTATTAAGTGTTAGGGCTAACAGATATTACAAGAGAACTGGTAGAAAGTTTCCAGGGTTGCATGGGGGGCTAAAAGTTGGGCTGAATAAGTCAAAGATTAAATGTTTCAAGTTTAATAGGCTAGGTTAGTTTGCTACAGAATGTAGGTCTCAATCAACTGGACCAATTATCACACATCCTAGCCCTAGACCTCAAAACACTCAAAACACTGTTCATTATTCCGAATATACCTCTCCTCCTTATATGCAAAACACTGCTCATTTTACACACCCTACTACCACTGTTCTTGTGCAATATGTTCAAACCACTGTTCCTCAAATTCATTATGTTCAAGCACCAGCTCCTCAGGTTCAAATGCAACCTGCAAAACAAGTTACTCAAACCACTGCTCAGGTAGAGGTTAATCAACAGAGTTTCTTTACTCGTGGCTTTGTTGATTGGAGTAGCATGCCTGAGGATTTGAATGATGAAAACTTTGGTTTAGTTGCTAATAATGAAAATAAACAAAATGATTTTTGTTTTATGGCACTACATAAAATGATTTTTGTTTTATGGCACTACATAGAATAGTTGAGTCTAAATCTGTTGTGTCTAATATTTACAAAGAAAGTGTTGATGAAGATTTGAAACCGATGTCTGACCCATGGGATGCTAGTGTTTGTGAAGGTGAATGTAATTGTGCCATGATGGCTACTACTAAGGTATCTCCTCAGGTCTTAAAAGATCTATGTTCAGATAAATGCATTATAGCTTTTGTTAACATAAAAGAGGTGAATGAAAACCTTTAGAATAAGATGTGGATGATGAATTGCAGTTTGAAAAGCTTTCAAAAGAGCTAAAAACTAAAATGTTTGAAAAAATATGAAATCATTAGCTTAAAACATGAAGCCAACATAACCATGGACTAACTCCAAACTATGATAGAAAAATATCAGGTTTGCAAAAAGGAGTTGGAATCCACCCAAGTCACTTGTGAAAAATGGGTGGAATCCTATAAAGATTATCAGATTTTACTAGAAAAACAGGTCAAAAGTAACTTAAAAATTGGCATAGGATTCAAGAAAAATGACCAAGTTTCTGAAAATGTTGCTGGAAATGATTCAGGTATGGTTGAAATTGTTCCAACAACTCTATCTTGTCAAGAAATCAAAGTCACTGACAAAAATGGAAACAAAATTGTTTTAGAAAGACATGAGGGATCCTCAACTTTTGAGGAAGTTGAGAATTATCAATTTAAACCCACATGGTCTGATGATTGTGACGTCCTTGAGAATTTCGAACCAATAGATTTTCAACCATTGAAGGTGTCAAAGCACCAAAGGCAAGAATCATTCCAATAGCAGATTTACCAGCATATGTTACAACATTAACATCTGCTGACAAAAAGTCTGAAAAAGGGAAAAAGAAAGAAAAGATCAAAAACCTGTTTTGTGATTTTTGTGAAAGGAAGAACCATGTTACCAAAAACTGTTTTCTTCTAAAAGCTTATGACATTACAAAACAAGTGTGATCATTGATTCTCTGAACTGCACAATTTGTGATAAAACAAATCATATAACTCAAGAGTATGTTTATCTCAGAAACTTTGATGTTAAAAAGAATGAGTTAACTCTAAAACACTAGAGAGTTCAAAGACTAGTACTTCAAAAGGAAAGTCTAAACAGATCTTTGTGCCTGTTGAACCACCTTCTACCAAAGCACTACACGAAAGCTCTATTCCCAGAGAGGTGAAGGTAACAGATTCACCACCTGCCAACCAGTACCCAAAAGGATATGGCCAGCCAATTTACCAAAAAGTAACTCTTAGTTATAAGGGTTAAAAAAGACCCTCAGAACCAAGAGTAAATAAGCATCCTCATGGTTACTATCATTTGGTAGGAGATGGATCTCAATAGATGTTAAAAATATCTAATCAAACCTCTGACCATTCTTCTAAATTTGAGACTGATATGTTTATGACCCCTTCCAAAGCCATTTTGGCTTTGGAAACCCTCCTAAACTAACTATTACCACTGTGTAGAGAGCTTCTACTTTCTTTGATAGTTTATGGTATGTAGATAGTGGAGGCTCCAGGCACATGACAGGATGTAGAGCCCTTCTCAAAGATTTCATGGCTCATGGAGAGGGCGATATATCCTTTGGTAATAATTCAAAAGGGAAGGTGCTTAGGTCAGGAACTATTCAGGCTGGGAAACTAAAATTTGAAAAATGTCAATCTTATTGACAATATGAAATTTAATCTTCTTAGTGTTTCATAATTGAGTGACAAGGGATATGGGTCATTCTTCACTGTGAAAACTTATTAGATTGTTGGGCCAGAAGTGGTTAAAAATATTGATCAAATCATAGCTGAGAGCAAAACACAACTTGTTGCTCATAGGAGTGGCAATGTGTATGTGGTTGGTATGTTGAAGGATAATCCAATACTGATGCCCGTCTGATCTCAGCGGCCTCTAACAA
This sequence comes from Scalesia atractyloides, assembly GCA_947069175.1. Lineage (NCBI taxonomy): Eukaryota > Viridiplantae > Streptophyta > Magnoliopsida > Asterales > Asteraceae > Scalesia > Scalesia atractyloides. The sequence continues at coordinate 59,662,079 of CAMTDV010000020.1, forward strand.
AGACACAGAACTATAGCACAGAAGACTTGGGCACACAAATCTGACAACTATCACCACCCTCTATAAACAAGGCCTTATAAGAGGTCTACTACAAAAAATTTTCACAAGAGATGAACATTGTGTTTCCTATTTAAAAGGCAAACAACATAAAAGTTCATACAAGTCTATTGGTGAGTCCAAAAAAAGTCAATGCTTACAATTGTTACCTATGGATTTGTTTAGCCCTGTAAAAAACATGAGCCTTAAAAAAAAGGGTATTGCCTTGTTACTATTGATGATTTTTCTAAGTTTACTCGGACTTACTTTTTGCACTACAAGGATGAGACTGTAGGTATCTTGTAGGGATTTGTGAAACAAGTTGAAAAGCAATTTGACCTGCCAGTAAAAGTCTTCCGGAGTGACAATGGCACAGAGTTTAAAAATAAGGAGTTGGATGAGTTTTGTGTGTCAAAAAGAATTGTAAGGCAGTACAGCATTACAAGAACACTAGAACAAAATGGGGTGGTTGAAAGGAAAAACAAAACTTTAATTGAAGCTGCTAGAACCATGGTTGCAGACTCTGGTTTACCCTTGTCCTTTTGGGTAGAGGCTGTAAACACTATTTGCTATGTTCAAAACAGAGTTTTGATCAACCCCATGCATCAATCCACTACTTATGAAACCCTGTTCAAGATCAAACCACTGATCTCATACTTTAAAATCTTTGGCTGCCCATGCTTCATTTTAAATCTAAAAGATTCAATTTCAAAATTTGCAGCCAAAGTAGACTGTGGTTATTTTCTGGGATACTCAACCACTACAAAAGCTTACAGAGTCTTTAATTCAAGGACTAGGTGTGTGGAAGAGACCTTGAATGTTAAGTTCAAGGAACTTTCTTCGTTAAAAATCCCAGGAAATCCTGCTGTACTTTTTGATTTAAACAAATTTACTTTTGAAGTTGTGTCTGTCAAGACTGACCCTGCAGGTACACCACAGTCTCCACAACATGACCATGGATATGACATTATGATCCCACAATATAAAGTCATTTTCATCATCAGAGGAATAAATGTTATTAACAACTGTGAAAACCCTGCCACTACTGGATCAACCATTGCTGATCCTCAATCCTCTACCTGCTCTTCAAATATAACATCTGTTGATAAAAGTCCAGCCATTGTGGATAAAAGTCATCATGTTTTCACACCTCTCTCTCCAATACCTCCACCTCCATTTCAAACAAATGTTGGCTCTTCAAAATTGCCAATAGATGTTTGCTCAGATGATTCCCATCTGCAGCCTTCACCTTAAAATGCCATTATTCCTTATAAGGGAGATCAAATCTACCTTAAAAATTGTCCATCTGATCTAATCATTGGCAACTTCGATGAAGGGGTGCTCACTAGAAGTCAATCCCAAAACATTTGTCTTTTTTCTGGTTTCTTATCTCTCACACAACCTGTTACTAAAAGACAATAGTTGGGTAGAAGCCATGCAAGAGAGCTCCTTCAGTTTAAAAGACAACAAGTATGGGAACTTGTACCATTGCCAAACAATGTATGTCCAATTAGCACAAATGTGCTTCAAAAACAAAACTGATGAAAGGGGTATTGTTGTCAAGAATAAAGCTAGGCTTGTGGTTTGAAGGTTACAGACACTATGATGAAACCTTTGCTCCTGTAGCAAGATTAGAAGCCATCCGACTGTCCTTAGCCTTTGCTGCCAACTACAATATCAAGGTGTTTCAAATGGATATCAAAAGTGCATTCTTGTATGGTAAGATCAAAGAAGAGGTATATGTTTGTCAGCCTCCTGGGTTTGAAGATGCATTTTATCCTGATCATGTCTACAAGCTTACTAAACTTTGTATGGCTTGAAACAAGCACCAAGAGCCTGGTATAAACTCTTTCCACCTGTCTCATATCCATTGGTTTTACAAGGGGTAAAATTGAAAAAACTTTATTTTTGTAATGGAGAGAAAAGGATTTGATGCTTGTCCAAATTTATATGGATGACATCATTTTTGGATCCACATGCACTACCATGTGTGAGGAGTTTAGATAACTCATGGCAGCAAAGTTTGAAATGAGTGCAATGGGTGAGCTCCAATGTTTTCTTGGTCTCCAAGTAAAAAAATTGCGAAATGGTACTTTCATTCACCAAATAAGTATGTCAAAGAACTACTTAAAAAATTTGATACGAATGATTGTAAACCATGTAGCACACCCATGGCAACCACTAAGCTTGTCACTGTTGATGACAAAGATGACTTGGTTGATTAAACTCTTTATAGAAGCATGATGGGTTCTTTATTGTACCTTACTACATCAAGGCCAGACATCATGTTTGCAACATGTGTTTGAGCCAGATCCTAGTCAGCACCTAGGAAGTCTAATCTCATTGCTATAAAAAGGATATCCACATACATAAAAGGTGCTCCCACACTTGGTATCTGGTATCCAGCTAATGGAAATATTGAGCTTTCAGGTAATTCAGACATTGATTTTGCTGGATGTCACACCACAAGGAAGTCAACTTCAGGAGGCTGTCAATTCCTAGGCAATTGCTTAGTGTCTTGGTAGAGAAAAAAGCAAGCTGCAGTATCAACATCCACAGCAGAGACAGAGTATATTGCTGCTGCAAGTTGAACTACTCAACTCCCATGGCTCCAAAATCAACTATTTGATTCTGGTGTAACTGCTTTAAAGACTTCTCTCATGTTAGACAGTCAAGCAGCTGAAACATTATCAAAAATCCAATATCTCATTCTACCACAAAGCACATTGACATCAGACATTACTTTGTGAGGGATTGCTATGAAAAAGGTTTGATTTCTTTGCATCATGTTCCAACTAAAGATCAACTAGTAGATGTTCTAACAAAAGCATTAGATACATCTACCTTTGAAATTCTGATCTGTAGAATTAGTATGCTAAATATGAAATAAAAACAAGCATTTGTGTTCCATGAATAAATAACATTAAAATGTTTTCAGAAAGTAATAAATTCATCCTTAAAAATAGCTAAATTTGAAATTTTTCAATAAATCTCTAAAGTCTGCTCATAACCACTGTTTCTCTAAACCTCTGCTTGGCATAAAAATCTATCCGTTGCTAAAAGAGTATCCTCTGTTCTATATTCACTATTGGTGAAACAAATGTTTTCCCAGTCCACTAATAATCTATCCTTTGATAGTGTAAAATGATCACTGATCATTCATCTGTTCGGTACCACTGCTGGTATCCAGCAGAGGTTTCCAAACATCTGTCATCCATTACCAACAGAGCTTGCACATGGACAGAGGATAGCAATAAGATCTTTTGGAAACCGCTACCACGTCAGCATTCACTTTTCACTTTATAAACCCTGTTTCATCCAAACAGAGTTCTACTTACCGTTTCGATTTCAAAAAAAAAATCTCCATAAATATCTCCATTACTCTCCTCTTCTTCCAAACCCTCAATAATCACTCTTCCATCATGAATCTTATTATCAAAACTCCACACAGCTACCTTCCTTTACTTGAAAAAACAAATAATAATACTACTTTTCACTCCATGATCGATGTTCTACAAACATCATCATACAAAGATGTGTTACTCGCCAAGGCTCCAATCTATCTGGACACCCGTAGACAATTTTGGGCAAATGCTGAAGTCGAGATTCAAAACAAAAAGCCTTTTCCCATTACATCAAATATTGGGCAGTCACTTGTCCAAATCTCTCCATCTACTATCTCCACCACATTTGGTCTTAATGACCTAGATGACCCCACTTCTTTCCCAAAGAAAGATGTACATGCTGAACTCATTGAGCGTGGTTATGAAGGTCAACTGACAGGTATTACCATTTTTAAGCCTGACATGAAATTCTTTTTCCATACACTTTTGTTATGTTTGTCAGCGAAGACAACTACTTTCAACAAAATACCTTTAAACATTCAGTACCTGGGTTATGCTATTTTAACAAAATCTAAATTTTTTCTTATGTATTGTTTTTTTTACTTGGTTGCAAATTTTAACAATATTAAAAAGGGTAAAGCTTTTCTGATACCCCCTAGGTTGTTGAGTTTCTGTTTACAAAAACAAGTTTCTACAACAGACTTTCAACAAGGTGTCATCTATGAAGTTGGCAGCCTTAAACATGAAACTTTTCCTATACTCTAAACTCAAAAATCGAAGGTTTTGAAAACAAAAGCAACAGAGAGTATCAAATTTTAACTACTACCACATCCACTGCTCCTTCTTCTATTGCCGAGCCCACTACTCCTGGTGAACACGGCACTACAACCAGTGCTATGCAACCCCTACCAGAAAAACCCAAAGAGAAAACTCACTTAGCCATCACTGAGAGTTTAATTCCATCATTAACTAAATATGAGAAAACTTATTAGCCAAACCTGAAACATTGGAGGAGGCTACATCCCATGAGTTACATGTAACTCTTGGTGGTAGTTCAAGTGAAGCAACTACTACAGCTGCTGCTACAATAGTGGCTTAGTTGGCAGTGGTTATATACATAAGACTTCCTTGAAGGCAACAACTGCTGAGGCTAAAATTATATCCTCTGAACCAGTTGGAAGTCCTAGTACCAAGAACAAGGGGCATTTGGTTCTGAAAACATTGAGATTCCTCATGTTGATGATCCAAATACAAGTACATCTGGTAGGAACTTAGATGATCCTATATCACTTAGGTGATAAATTAAAATACCAAGAATTGACGGAGAGAATCAATACCATGGAATCATCTTTGATGAAATCAAATCCCTGATGAAACAAGTGCTTCAAAATTCTCAACCTCAACCATCCCTAACTCAAAATGTTGATGAGCTATGGAAAGTTGTTCATCCAATTATCCTAGCTCAGAGACAATTAGCAGACATTCAACATGAAACCTACATGAAATTGATCAGAAATATGGTCAAGGAAAAATATAAAGATACACAAGCAGACATTAAAGCCATCAAAGACTGTTTGCTGAAAACTACTGGCTCTGCCCCAGTTATTATTCTTCAAGATGACATAGAAGATGATGCCAAAAGGGGGAGAAAGATAACTTGAGAAAGTTGCAACCTGACTCAACTGTTAAATAAGAGATGCAACAACAGTGAGAAACTACTACTACCACTGCTGAAGCATCCGAGGCAACTTTGGGAAAAGAGATTGATGAGATCCTAAACAAAGAAGCTGAAAGGAATGATGTTGAAAAGAAAAAGAGACAAGATACACTTGAAGTTAAAGCTTTAATGCTCATTGAAGAAGAAAAAGCCAAAGAGTTGGAAAAGGAAGATGTTGGCATTTCAAGACAAAGAAAGTCTGCAAGGAAAGCAAGACAACCAACTATCATCTCTTCTACAACAACTGCTGAAGATACTGCTACTGTATCCTCTGTCCAGACAGACCCAACAGATGTTAGGATAGATGTTGTGACAGCAGATTGTGGAACAACAGATGTTCCAACAGATGTTTCTCAAACCACTTCCCTAGTTACATTTCCAACATTAACCGAATCATTATCCACACCATCTCGAAGTCCTGTACATCCACAATCTTCCAAAATTAAATTCCAACGCAAAAGGAAAACTTTTGTTGATGATGATGAAGAGAGTCAATCACCACTCCCTGTATCATCACAATCCATTTCACAACCATCCTCATCACTGCCATATCCTGAAACCCAATTTCCACCCATGCACCTATTATCTTCATTTCATTACTCATATGGGTTCCCTATACCTTCTAGAAATTTTTGCGGTCAAAGGAGAAATAGAGGCTTTCTACAAGATAGAGGATCCAAAACAAAGAGAATTTCCATCTCTTCTGGGGTATCAAAAGCCTAAGAATCTAGATGAGTATCTGAAGTTAAGGCTAGACAAGCTGAGACCATAGCAAAAGAATGATCAAAAGGTAAGGATGACAGGGCTCTACAAAAATCCTTGCGATTTCAACTAAACAAAGTGAGAAACATTGAATAATTTGCTAAGGATTTGAGTAAATCCATGTTTAAAAATCCAACCACTAATGATCCTGAACTAAAGCGAGATTATCTTGATCATATAATGAAGTTCATGCCTTACAAAGCAACAAGGGCTCAATTCAAAGACTAGTATGCAAATGAGCTAAAAGAAGAAATTGAAAGAATCCATACCATGCCCATTGATCTTCCAAGAAGCCTACTCCTACTGTTTGGAAAAAGGCTAAGCCTGAAAGCAAAGACCATTCTCTAAAGATCAAAAAAATGAAAGCCGAACTTGTTAGTGCTCAATATGGAACAACAAGGCAAATTGCTCGGTGGTCTGAATCTAAAGTTATAGATACTTACATAAGACTGGAATAGCTAAGAAAGAAAGATCATTATGTCCCAAGAAAGCCAGTCTATTCTGAAACAACCACTGCTCCTCAACAGACCTATGCTTCTAAAAGATCATCTTCAACATCTGTCTAACCCACAATTTCCTTAAATAAGCAAAGAGGCAAAAGTAGATGGAAGAAGAGGATCAAAGGTTGCATGAAGAATTAAGAAATGAGGGATTAAAAACCAAATCTTATACCATACTGAAGCTGCAAGTGATAACCTTATGCTACACTTTCAACCCTTGGTATGAATGAATGAAGCTTCTACTAATTCTTTTTCTACTTCGTTCTAAATAATATTCTACCAAATTAGTGATATTATGCCCAAACTTCCATCTAGAACCATCGGATCCTGGACTTTCAACCTACTCCCACAAATCAAACGCCTATTTCATCTGAGGAGCGTCATCGACCAAGAAAGCATTTCATTGGGCGTTAACTGTTAAAGATTTTGAAGTTTTTGAAGACTGACCAAGACTACGGCAATCCAAGGGGAAGTTTGTTGGTGCAGAATGTGACAAATGGCAAATAACCGGTAATTTCGTACAATCTAATCACTATTTTTAGTACATAATCTCATGCATTATATCGTAATTTGATTTCGTAACTGAGTCGTACGCCATATCACAAGTAAATCAGATCATAACATATATTGGTTTCCGTTACAACCTGAAACAAATCAAACAATGCCCTAAAAGTGTTGGTAGAAAGTGTTTGGCGCACTATTCGCGGTTACGCTATTCATGTCGGCAAAACCGCTAAAACGAAACTAACAATGAATAATGGCATGCTAATGCCATAAATGAGTCCATATATACATGAAAACACTAATGTGGGAACACATCTTGCAATAATACATAACTTTCCGGTACAACGCCGAAATTACAAAATTGTCCGTTTCGACTAAAAAGGTGACAATTTCAGTTCATCCGCAACATTAATTCGGTACTTTCCGGATTTCCATAATTATAACAGAACAATGTTAAACACCCTAAAACAATATGACAATTGCATAAATACATAAAAGACATCGTTTCTTTTAACAGACCAATTGTCGAACCAACAAAGATTTCACCGGCTGATAGCCTCATACATTAATCTAGAGAGCTAGTTAAGCTTCATTTGGGATCCAAAATCCCTTCAACTATCTTGAGGTCACGGAAACATAACTCACAGAAATGTTCGCCGGCAAAATATAGAAGTGCCGATATGGAGCGAATCCTTAGACGGAAATCGTTTCAGCCATCCAAACTCAATATATACTCGACTAACGAACTAGCTAATCATATTTCTAGGTCGCAAGTGTCCTAAATAAACGACATGGCACTTATGGTAGTCAAAAACCAAAGCTTCCGGTATGAAACAATAAAGTTCGTATACTAACCGATATCGTACTGATGAGCGAACTAGTGGTGTTTTTGTCATAAAAAACTAATACCGATAAGTCAAGGGGACTATTTGATATTGATTAACACCCTAAACTCTAATTACTCACTAATGATACAAGATCAATCCCTAATTCTCATACGTAAGTTTAATCACCTAAATATCTTACCATTTAATACATGTTATACAAAAATATTACACTTAACCCCCTCTCTAGTTCACTGCTATGGTAGGACTCACTAGACCCACCACTTGCTTGATTTTGTTGTGATAATAAGCATGGCTCATTAGATTTTATGTTGACACTTTGAAAGATTGCAATTATATAAGGACCATACATCCTCATGCTTATCACTCACCATTTCAAAAAAAACATAAAGAACCTCCTAACTCTCTTTCATTCACGGCTCAACACCATCACCATCGTCCTCCTTTTCTTCTACTGTAAAATACCAAAATAAAGCTTAGTTAGGCCATTACAAGATCACACAAGGTGTTTGCAAGGATGGAGGGTCATTAGGGCTTTCTTTGGAGCATCATCTTCTCCTTAATCTCCCTTAATCTTGTGCAACTTTGTAAGATAATCTTTCATCATATTTAAGCTTCTTATGATGTCTAGTTATGAAAGTACTTGTTGATCATCTTGAAAGTAAAGAAAAATCAACTTAAAAATTCTAATCTCACCTTAATAATTTACTAAATATAGTTTATGATGTGTTGATTATATGTATTAGTGTTAACTAGTTAGCATGATTATGTTAACAAAAGTGGTGTCTAAATGTTTTAATAAATATGTGGGATCTAATTATTTTTAAGTAAAGTAGTTAAATATATGTTTAGAAAGGATCATTTCCGAGGATGAAAAAGTTTACAAATGAAGCATACAAAAGGGGTATGTTAACTTGAGTTGAAGATTGATCTTGATTATGGGTTTAAACATGATTTAAATACGTTTTTGAAACATGGAAAACACGATAGTTTAGGGGAAACTATGGCGAAATTTTATTAAAATCTAATCGTGTTTAAAGAGTAATTAACAGGATTAAACGTGATTAGTGACCTAAATCGTCATTAAGGAAGTTTTAATGACAAGGGTTAAACCCTAACCTTCCAAGAGTTTAACAAGTATATATATACATATATATATAACATATATATATGTATATACATATATATAGCTACTAGTTAAAAATGAGTATTTATTACACATACACACATATTTATATATATATATATATATATTATCACTAAAATTTTATGTGTAAATACATGTGTATTTATGTGTATGTATCTAGAAAGTTTAGGGAATACACCACAAAATACCCAACTTATACAAACACCTCAAACACTTGAAGAATTACCAAGTGTAAATAACATGAACACATACACTTTTACAATACGTATGAAACAATAAACTGACGAACGAAGTAATGCGGACAATGGACGAATTTACACAATGCACCATCACGTCATCGATCAACAAAAAAACTGACAAACGAAAATGTATATATTAAACGACCACGATGACATGTCTGAAAATGATATATTTTAGACCTTTAACGAATATATGTATTTATCCATGAAAAAATGCGGAAAGTTAAGATGCATAAAATTATTAAGTGATTTTATAAAAGTATATAAACATACTTCAAAACATATACTTAGTAAAATTACCAAGTGTAAGATTATAAGTATTTAGGCTCATGAATATTTAGTTGGGCTAGGCCCATTATATAAAATAATGGGCAAGGCCCAATTACACAAAACACATGATAACATGGGCTAAGCCCAAAGCCATAAAATACCAGGACAAGGCCTAAACATATAATTTCATGGGCTAGGCCCAAACATATAATTTCATTGGCAAGGCCCAAACATATAATTTCTTGGGCTAGGCCTAGTCACATAAAGACATGGGCTAGGCCCAATGACATAAATTACATGGGCTAGGCCAAATCACATAAAGCTATGGGCTTGGCCCAAAATTACATGGGCTAGGCCCAATGACATACATGACATAGGCTAGGCCCAATGACATACATGAGATGGGGTAGGGCATGAGGACAAGTGAAGGGCGATGCCTGTTCACACACGATCTAGCAATGATATATATATAATATATATATATATAGAGAGAGAGAGAGATAGAAAGAGAGAGAGATTTGAGAAATATATGTATAAAAATATTAATCGAACAAACGAACTACCAACCTATGATAACATTAAAGTTGTTCTAATGTTCTAAATATACACATAACAAGAATTCAAGATGAACAACTCGTATGAGGTCCAACGAGACCTAGGTGTCTAATGAAGTTAATACACATGTAGGTTACACACTGTACGGACACCCGAATTTGATAAGTACGACTTATGGAACGCAAAATAGTGAGTTCATGTCCCACCTTTCAATCATTTCAAAGTTTATTTTTAAAACATCAAGGGGGAATACATGTCATAACAAACAATATCTTTGCTATGGGTTTAGATGATAACACGATCAAATGTGTGTTAGTAGGACGATGACAATAGTAACCATTAATCACGTAGTGACCAAGGTGCAAAAGATATAGATCTATTGAGTTTGAGGCGCGCTCCACTCCTGGTTGGTAAACCATTAGGAGTGCTTTTGTGATCCCAATGACGTCAAAGTTTTCTCGGTTTGGTTGCTTACATATGGCACATATGTCAGGGTGCTCACGACACACTGATAGATCCTTAAACTCCATGAATGCTAATAACATACTCAAATTTCATTACTGGATCACAAGGATGATATTTTATAAGAAAACATTAACTACATGAACTCGCCCACTTTTGCTTACTTTATAAAATTTATTTCAGGACGCAAGACTTGAGCCGGTGAAACGCTTTAGGAAAAAGGGAATGACATGACAACGAATGCCACCTTTTGAAGGATTTGCCTTTTATATCCCAACCTCGTATGGGTATATAGGAGTCAAAACCTCATCATGCATTTATGATGTAAATGTTTTTTATTTTGGTGTAATTTTTTTGCAAACTATACTTTTGATGACAAACGTGAAACCAGTGAAACCTATGAAATTTACTTTTGGTAATTTGTAAACGTTGGGTGCAAATTAATATCAGTGTGGCATCGTTGTTTATTTATACTTGTTTACTTGATTGGATGCAATGATTACCTCATAGTCACACGTTTACGCTTCCGCTACGACTAGGGTGTGACAGATTGGTATCAGAGCTCCAATTGTAGTGAAATATGGAAAAAAGTTTTATTAAAGTTTGGTCTACAATCACTAAGGGCTCTAACATGAAAACAAAGTTTAAAACATAACAGAAATGTTTTCGGAATTATGACAAAAATGACAAAAGGTTTTCATTATGTCACCATAACATGAGGATCTATCACACGAGCTCAACTATAAATAACAAACAAGGATCAATACATGATTAGTCTATAATGGATAGACACGAAACATTAAGATTACACACGAAAACAAAGAACAGGTTTCGCATGAGAAGTGGTGATGAATATAAAATATATCATAAGTAATAATAATTACTAACATGTATGTATATGCATTGTACGGATTATTTGCCAGGACTATGTCTTCTTCGTCGAGCTACAAGGAGGATCCGATGGAGCACTTGTCCGATGATGGATACGACTCCGACGCTGTGGCCATACCCCATGAGGACGGAGCCGACCACAAGGTCCCTGACGACGAGGACCTTGATGATTTTCAGCCACTTGCCCTTCTTGACCATGTGGCGGACGATGCCCCACAGGGAGATGACGTGTTGGCCATCCCGCAGCCTCCACATGACGTGATTGTTTACGGTCACTCGGAGGGAGAGCACGCAATAGTACATCTAGCCATGGTCCCTCCAGTTATCGACCTAGATGATGTTGATGATGACATTCCAGTATTCCACGTCGACCATATAGAGGACGAGCTTAGAGACGGCAAGGTTTTCCACGACATAGCCATACTTGAGATACCATCTGTCATATCAGTTTTCGATATCTCATCATCCTCAGCCGCTACCGAGAGTGAGCATGTGTTGGATGATGCCTCCTCCGCCACCCCAGCTTCACCCATACGGAGGCATTCACCCTCTGCAGCCTCACATGTCCGCGTTAGCTCTTTTCCTACTAGTATTTCTATTCCTAGACCCGCTCCATATACTGGACCCGCACGACACTACTCGCTAAGCGGTACCCCATATTTCCCTGAGCAGCTAACCCCGTTTTTCCATAGGAGGTCTACTTATCATCCTATATATGATCCATTTGCAGTTGGACCCTCTCAGATGACTGGACCTTCATTCTCAGCTAGACCACCTCCTATGTATACCACCCATCCCATAGACCTACTGCTGGTATGCCTACCCCTATGCCCACACCAGACAGAGCCCGTCTGACCTCTACCCTCCCTCACACCTCCCTCCGACTCCTATGGAGGAGAGGGTGACGTCGCACGATCTTCAGCTCTCCATGATTTTTTAGAGGATCTGGGAGCTGGAGACCCAGCATACTACTCATACCACTGTTAGAGCCACACCCCCATTACCATCATCACCACTACCACCCCTACCATCATACCCACCACCATCACCACCACTACTACCACTATCGCCACCACCGATCCCACCATTCCACTGTCCATTTCACAACTCGTCCTGCCCATCTGAGGCGCGAGTGCGTGAGTTGGAGCGCTTCCAGACTGTCGCCACTAGGCACATTTCTGGCCTAGAGGAGGAGGTGGCCTATCATCGCGGTTTGATCCACCGATCATCATCCCCACCACCCCCTCCACCATAGTAGTATGTTCATTTATATCTTTTGGGGATCAGACCTGCTTTTGATGATCTAGCTCTTGAAGAACCAGCCTTGAAGATCCCGGCTTTTGAAGACAAATTGAGGACATGAAGAAACAATGTAGAAGAAAATCTTACTTTTGTATTGTAAAACTTGTACTGACTAGGGTTATGTATCCCTAAGTCCTTTTGATCTTCATGAACAAAATGTAACAAGTTGTCATTGTATAAAAGTGTATTTTCTTTATTTCACATTGTATGTCATTTATGTTGTGGGTGTTATTATTAAGATGTGGTGATACTACCATTGATGCCTTAGGATGTGGTTATATTACGATTGATTTCTTATGATGTGGTGATTATCTACACGGTGAATTACATGATTATGGTGATGTTTGGTGTACTTACTTCATGTACATACATATTTTTTTTCTTTCTCTTACTTATTATATACATGATGTATATATATATATATATATATTATTAAATAAATCGGCTAATTGTGAGCGACATTTTATACTAGAAGACGATGCTGCCCCGCCGAAGGAGTTTCAACACTAACGCACTACCGACAACACAAGAGGAGTTAGACGAACGAATTTCTCAGGCAATCGCACAGTACGAAGTCAACCGCTCTGAACATAGTGGTGGCACCGGAGGTTCGACCGCAGGCAACCCTCCAACTGGTCATACTCGGTTATTCGTAAAACCGCACGATACTCTCATTTATTCTATTTGTGCTTTTGGTTTACTCACACTTAAATGGTGCATACTATGATTTCAGGTTGCACTTATAAGCAGTTCCTTGACTGCAAACCTCTGAATTTTGACGGTACTGGAGGTGTAGTTGCCTTCGTACGTTGGACTGAGAAGACTGAGTCGGTCATTCGGATGAGCGAGTGCCCTGCTGAACAAAGAGTCAATTATGTCACTGACTCTGAGAATTATCTTGGTGGAACCTCAGGTCCAAACAAAGGGTGATGATGCTGCGTACGCCTTGACCCGAAAGGAACTTAAGGAACTAATGAGGAAAAAGTATTGTTCAAGGTCAGAAATTCAGAAGTTGGAAACAGAGTTCTAGAATTTAAAGATGGTTGGTTCAGATATCGCCGGGTACACGCATCGATTCATGATTTGTCTCGAGTGGTGCCATACTTGGTGGAACCTGAATTTATGAGAATTGAGAGGTACATCTGGGGACTTAGCCCCGAAATTCTAAGTCTGGTTACCTCCTCAAAACCCATTGAAATTGGAGAAACAATTGAGTTAGCTGTTAGCCTTACTGAGGAGGTTGTATGTCATGGAAAGTTACCTAAGAGTGGTGTGAACAAAAAGGAAACTATTGTGGAGACTACGGACTCAAATAAAAGGAAGTTCGGCCATTTCAAGAAAGGCTCGCGAGTTAATAACAACAGTAACAAAAAAGCAAGCCACGAAGGAAGTAAAAGAAATGAAGGCATATATTTTCACTACTACAAACAATGCCATCAAGAAGTCTTATACTAAGGGCACACCAAAATGCCCCAAATGCCCTTCCACCACTACGGGGAATGCCGAGGCCCCAAGTGTGGCAAATGTGGTAGGTTTGGGCATCATACCGATGCATGCCGGGGAACAAATGTTAAAGATCAAGGTTGTTTTGGATGTGGAGACAAAGGGCATTTCAAGAAAGATTGCCCGAAAGAAAACCAAGCTAAGGATGCTCGCAAGGACCCGAATGTGGTCACCAGTACGTTTCCTATCAACGATGAATTCGCATCTATTTTTTTTGATACCGGGGTAAAGAACTTAGAGATATAATTGGGGTAGAGTCGAGTAAATTAGATGTTCCATACTCGATCGAACTTGCTAACGGGAAATTGGTAGACTCGAGGGAAATTATAAAGAAATGTACCTTAGAACTGGGTGAACGGAAGTCCGATATAGATTTATTACCAGTTCAACTAGGAAGTTTCGATGTCGTTATTGGTATGGATTGGCTATCCGATAATCGAGCCGAAGTCATATGTCACGAGAAAATCATTCGCATTCCCCTACCCGATGGAGAACATTTGATGGTTCACGATGAGAAACATGACACGCCACTGCGAGTTATTAATTGCAAGAAGACTCGAAAATATTTTAAGGAAAGGATCCATCGCGTTTCTTGCCCATGTGGTTGACAATAAGGCCGAGGAGCGCAGGGTGGAGGACATACCTATAGTAAAGGAATACTCTGAGGTCTTTCTGAAAGCCTTAACGGGGCTACCTCCACAACGACAAGTCGAGTTCCGTATTGATCTAGTGCCAGGAGCTGCACCTGTGGCGAAAGCCCCATATCGACTAGCACCCTCGGAGATGCAGGAATTATCTACCCAGCTTTAGGAGTTGCTTGACAAAGGATTCATAAGGCCGAGCTTCTCGCATTTGAGAGCTCCGGTGCTGTTTGTGAAAAAGAAGGACAAAACCTTCCGAATGTGTATCAACTACCGAGAACTGAACAAGTTAACCATCAAGAATCGGTACCCATTACCGAGGATTGATGATCTATTCGATCGATTGCAAGGGTCGAGTGTTTACTCAAAGATTGATTTAAGATCCGGGCATCATCAATTAAGAATCCAAGAGGAAAGTATTCCTAAGACAATGTTTAGGACTCGCTATGGTCATTACGAGTTCCTTGTTATGCCTTTTGGTCTAACAAACGCCCCTGCAGTATTTATGGATTTGATGAACCGGGTATCTAAGCCATACCTCGACAAGTTTGTGATCGTATTTATCGATGACTTATTAATATACTCGCGAACCGAGGAAGAACACAAACAACGCTTGAGAACTATACTGGAGTTGCTAAAAAAGGCACAATTATATGCCAAGTTCTCGAAATGCGAATTTTGGATTCGCGAAGTACAATTTCTCGGTCATGTGGTAAACAAGAATGGGATGCACATTGACCCCTCAAACATCGAAGCTATAAAAAATCGGACCACGCCAAGAACCCCACAAAAATACGACGATTTTTAGGTTTAGTGGGATATTACAGGAGATTTATTGAGAACTTCTCAAAAGTTGCTCAGCCGCTAACCTCGCTTACACAAAAGAATAGAAAGTTTGATTGGGTAGAAAAACAAGAATCGGCATTTCAATTATTAAAAGAAAAATTATGTAAGGCGCCAATATTATCACTTCCAGATGGTACCGATGACTTTGTAGTGTATTGTGATGCATCGCATCAAGGATTGGGTTGCATGTTAATGCAACATGAAAAAGTCATCGCTTACGCGTCACGTCAGTTGAAAGTTCATGAAAAGAATTATACCACTCATGACCTAGGTGCAGTGGTATTTGCACAGATCATAAATATTCAACAAATATTCAACCAAAAGGAACTGAATATGCGCCAACGACGTTGGGTGGAATTATTGAATGACTATGACTGTGAGATCAAGTATCACCCGGGCAAGGCAAATATAGTAGCAGATGCTTTGAGCCAGAAAGAACAAGTCAAAACTTTATGAGTACGAGCTTTAGAAATGACGATCCAGACGAACTTTACAACTCGAGTGCACGATGCACAACAAGAAGCTCTAAAACGGGAAAACATTCAAGCAGAATCATTACCGGGAATGGAGAAACAAATGGAACCAAACAAGAATGGAATGGGAATGATCTGGATTCCCTATTTTGGCGATCTACGAGACTTGGTGCTGGATGAAGCACACAAGTCCAAATACTCGATACACCCAAGATTTGATAAAATGTATAAGATTTAAAGGAGTATTATTGGTGGCCTAATCTCAAGGGAGATATCGACCTATGTTGGGAAATGCCTAACTTGATCACAGGTCAAGGACGAATACTAAACACCATCTGGTCTATTACAACAACCTGAGATCCTTGTTTGGAAGTGGGATCAAATCTCAATGGATTTTATTACAAAAATACCACGGACCTCTCAAGGTCATGACGTGATCTGGGTTATCATTGATCGGTTAACCAAATCGGCTCATTTCTTACCCATCCGTGAGAAAGACAGTACTGAGATGTTAGCTGAACTGTATCTTAAAGAAATCATGGCACGTCATGGGGTGCCAATCTCGATAGTCTCTGATAGAGATGGTCGGTTTGTGTCGCGGATCTAGCAATCATTTCAAAATTAGTTTGGTTCTCCCTTAGATTTAAGCATTGCTTTTCACCCACAGACCGTTGGTCAAAGCGAACGAACCATCCAAACGTTGGAAGACATGCTTCGGGCCTGTGTGATGGATTTGGGCGGAAACTAGGATACTCATTTACCGTTAGTAGAGTTTTCCTACAGTAAAAGTTATCACACCAGTATCAAGGCTGCACCATTCAAAGCACTTTACGGATGAAAGTGCAGATCTCCACTATGCTTGGCGGAAGTCGGTGACAAACAACTCATTGGTCCCGAACTAGTCCAAGTGACCACAGATAAAATATTCAAAATCCCTGAGCGTATCAAAGCCGTCCAGGGTAGAAAAAAGAGCTACGCAGATCAATGATGCAAACCATTATCCTTCGAGGTCGGAGACAAAGTGTTACTAAAAGTCTCGCTTTGGAAGAGAGTAGCTAGATTTGGGAAGCACGAAAACTAAACCCGAGATACATTGGGTCTTTTGAAATTCTGGGAAAGGTTGGTACATTGGCTTACAAGCTAAAACTGCCAGAAGAACTCAACAATGTACACGACACATTTCATGTGTCTAATCTAAAGAAAAGCCCTACTAATGACACGGTTATCATCCCAACGGATGAAATTCATATTGATGACAAGTTCTAGTTTACCGAGGAACCCTTAAGGTTATGGACTGGAAATGTTCAAAAGACAAGGAGAAGTCGAATCAAGCTAGTCAAAGTTCGCTGGAACTCACGTCACACACACGAGTATACGTGGGAACGTGATGATCAAATCAAGACAAAGTACCCCCACCTGTTCAAGAAGAGCACATCAGAGGATGCCTCAAACTGAATTTCAGGACAAAATTCTTTTTAACAGGGGGATTATGTGACAAATGGCAAATAACCGGTAATTCCGTACAATCTAATCACTATTTTTAGTACATAATCTCATGCATTATATGGTAATTTGATTTCGTAACTGAGTCGTACGCCATATCACAAGTACTAGGACAAGTTAATCAGATCATAACATATACTGCTTTCTGTTACAACCTGAAACAAATCAAACAATGCCCTAAAGTGTTGGTAGAACGTGTTGGGCACACTATTCGCAGTTACGCTATTCATGTCGGCAAAACCGCTAAAACGAAACAGAACAATGAATAACGGCATGCTAATGCCATAAATGAGTCCATATATACATGAAAACACTAATGTGGGAACACCTCTTACAATAATACATAACTTTCTGGTACAATGCCTAAATTACAAAATTGTCCGTTTCGATTAAAAAGGTGATAATTTCAGTTCGTCCGCAACATTAATTGGGTACTTTCCGGATTTCCAGAATTATAATAGAATAATGTTAAACACCCTAAAACAATATGAGAATAGCATAAATACATAAAAGACATCGTTTCCGGTCGTACGACAAGAAGTGCACAACTTGACCGAAAAACGACCAATTGTCGAACCGACAAAGAGTTCAATGGTCGATAGCCTCATACATTAATCAAGATAGCTAGTTAAGCTTCATTTGGGATCCTAAATCTCTTCAACTATCTTGAGGTCACGGAAATATAACTCACAAAAATGTTCCCCGAAAAAAATACAGAAGTGCCGATATCGAGCAAATACTTAGACGGAAAGCGTTTCGGCAACCCAAATTCAACATATATTCGACTAGCGAACTAGTTAATCATATTTCTAGGTTGGAAGTGACCTAAATAAACGTTATGGCACTTATGGTAGTTGAAAACCAAAGCTTCCTGTACGAAACAATAAAGTTCATATACTAACAAATATCGTACCGATGAGCGAACTAGTGGTGTTTTTATCATCCGAAACTAATACCAATTAGTGAAGGGGACTAATTGATATTGATTAACACCCTAAACTCTTATTACTCGCTAATGATACAAGATCAATCCCTAATTCTCATACGTAAGTTTAATCACCTAAATATCTTACCATTTAACACATGTTATACAAAAATATTACACTTAAACCCCTCTCTAGTTCACGGCTATGGTGGGTCCCACTAGACCCACCACTTGCTTGATTTTGTTGTGATAATAAGCATGGCTCACTAGATTTATGTTGACACTTTGAAATGTTGCGATTATAAAAGGACCATACATCCTCATGCTTATCACTCACCGTTAAAAAAAACATAAAGAACCTTCTAACTCTCTCTCATTCACGGATCAATACCACCACCATCATCCTCCTTTTCTCCTACATTAAAATTCCAAAATCAAGCTTAGATCACCCAAGGTGTTTGCAAGGATGAAGGGTCATTAGGGCTTTCTTTGGAGCTTCATCTTCTTCTTAATCTCACTTAATCTTGTGCAACTTTGTAAGATAATCTTTCATCATATTTAAGCTTCTTATGATGTCTAGTTTATGAAAGTATTTGTTAATCATCTTAAAAGTAAAGAAAAATCCAACTTAACAACCCTAATCTCACCTTAATAATCTAGTAAATATAGTTTATTATGAGTTGATTATGTGTATTAGTGTTAACTAGTTAGCATGATTATGTTCAAGTCAGATGTTTAAAGTGGATGATCTTGTATGAATAAAAATGATTTACTACATATGTTTGATTTTTATAAAGAGTAAACACCATGATTTAAGTTATGATCATCTTAAAAAGTGTAGTAAACAAAGTGTTTAAAGTGAAAATCTTGATTTAAAAATATAACAAAAGTGGTGTCTTAAATGTTTTAATAAATATGTGGGATCTAATTATTTTTAAGAAAAGTAGTTAAATATATGTTTAGAAAGGATCAGGGAAATGAGGTTGAAAAAGTTTACAAATGAAGCATATAAAAGGGGTATGTTAACTTGAGTTGAAGATTGATCCTGATTATGGGTTTAAACATGATTTAAAAACGTTTTTGAAGGAACCTCTAATGAGCTTTAACCTCTGTTGATCCAGCAGAACTTTGTTTTAGCGTTCCTTATCTTCAATAGCAGAGTTTCTCTTTAACAAACTTTAGACATTTAGAAGAGCGTACCTTCAACAAATCTTGTATAAAAGACTTTAGCTTAACAGACCTTTAAGTAGCAGATGTTGATGTCTTTGCCTTTGGGGGAGCATATCTTCAAAGCACTGTTATTGATGATTAGATGTAATAGATTATATTGGCTTTCCAATCATCTAGTCTTTTGTGGGGTCGACTATATCCAACACTTGTCGTTTGACACATAACCTTCACCTGTGATGTAACCACCCTTTTCACCCGTGAAGTTAACATAACCAACTCGAGTAGATTTTACATTTGTTAACAATTTCTTGTTTCCCGTCATATGCCTCGAACAACCACTATCAATATACCAAATATAGATAGCCCTCTTCAGTTGGTCCTACATTACCAAACAGGAAACTAGTTAGAATCGGGGACCCAAGCCGTAAAGGTCTTGTGTCATACGTATTAATCAACAAATGAAAATTCCTTTAATTGCGATAGATGGAAAATAACTGGTAATTCCATACAAACTAATCACTATTTTTAGTACATAATCTCATGCATTTTATCGTAATTTGATTACGTAACTGAGTTGTACGTCATATCACAAGTGTTAGGACAAATGATTCATGCCATAACGTACATTGGTTTCTAAAAGTGTTGGGCACACTATTCGTGGTTACACTATTCAGGTCAGCAAAATCGCTGAAACGAAACAGAACAATGAATAACGGCATACTAATGATATAATTGGGTCCATACTACATGAAAACACTAATGTGGGAACACATCTTGCAATGATACATAACTTTCTTGTACAATGCTTAACCGTTTCGACTAAAAAGGTGACAATTTCAATTCGCCTGCAACATTAATTCCGTATTTTCCAGACTCCAGAATTATAACATAACAATGAAAAACACCTTAAATAATATGAGGATATCAAAAATACATAAAAGACATCGTTTCCGGTCGTACGACAAGCAATGCACAACTTGACCGGAAAGTGACCGATCATCAAACCGACAAAGATTTCAATGCCCGATAGCCTCATACATTAATCTAGAGAGCTAGTTAAGCTTCATCTGGGATCTAAAATCCCTTCAACCATCTTGAGATTGCAGAAATACAACTCCCTGATATATTTGGCGGCAAAATATATAAGTGTCATTTTTGAGCAAATAATGAAACGGGAAGCGTTTCAGCCACCCAAACTCAACATCTACTCGACTAGTAAACTATATATTTCAATTTCGGAAGTGCCCTAAATAAACGCCATGACACTTACGGTAAACAAAAACCAAAGCTCCCGGTACGATACAATAACTTTCGTATGTCAACCACTATCGCACCAATGAGCAAACTAGTGGTGTTTTTACCATCCAAAACTAATACCAACTAGTCAAGGGAACTAATTAATATTACTTAACACCCTAAACCCTAATTACTCACTAATGATGCAAGACCAACCCCTAATCCTTATAGTTAAGTTTAATCTAACACATGTTATAAATAAATTTACACTTAACCCCAAGTTTTCATGTGGGCGAATTCAAGTGGACCCCCACCCACTTGAATTGTGTTGAAAAAATTGTTGGTGCATAATGTCTGTTGCATGCGTGTAGGATATGTTGTTTATGTATATAGGGCCTAGAACGTCGAATATTGTTTGTTTATATATGATTTATATGTTTGTAACATGACTCGTATGAGTGAGCATCATGTCTCGTACGAGTGACACTTTGTCACTCGTACGAGGTATCAATCGCACGAGTCACACACACACTCTCCTCCTGTGTGAATCATGTCGACCTATAAATAGTGGAGCCTGAGTGTTGTGTTTCTTATCTGTTGGTTTTGTAGGGCGAACCCTGTCAAACTGTTTACTCGCTCTACAATTGTTCACGTTTATCAATACAATTCAAGGTGTTTAAGCAGTATATCTTTCTTGTTTGTTTGTCAAACTCTGTTAGCTGAGTCAGATCGGTCTGGTGCTCATAAGAGGAGAGCCGATCCCCTCCAAAAAAATGAAGATACAAGTATGGTGTGAGATGTGGTCTTGATTAGGGTTTATAAAACCATCATCACACTTCACATCATATTCACTTAAAAAAAATCAAAACAAGCACCTCCTTGGTCTCTATCATTCACGGCTATCACCACCACCATAAACCACCATCTTTTCCACCATTAAACAACACATTTTACTCACTTTCAAGCCATCACATGGTCATCTATGGAGTTTGCAATCATGGGGGAGCAATAGAGATTTCCTTGGAGCTAATCTTTCATCATATTTAAGTTCCTTACGATATATGGTTTATGAAAGTACTTGTTGATAATCTTGAATAAAAAGAAAAATCAAACTTAAAAACCCTAACCTCACCTTAATAATCAACTAAATATAGTTTATTATGTGTTGATTATGTGTATTAGTGTTAACTAGTTAGCATGATTATGTGGGTTATGTTAAAGTAAGTTGTTTAAGTGTGTGATCATCTATGATTAAATGATGATTTAAACATTGTGATATTTAAATCTAAACAAGATCATCAACCTTATGATCCATGAACTTTACTACAACTTAAAAATGATTTATTACATACATGTGACTTTTATAAGGAATAAACACCATGATTTATGTTATGATCATCTTAAAAAGTTTAGTAAACAAAGTGGTTTAAAGTGGAAATTTTGATAGAAAATATAACAAAAATGATGTCTTTAATGTCCAAATAAATGTGTGAAGATCTTATTATTTTTTAAGTAAAGTTGTTAAAATATATATATTTACAAAAGTCCATAGAAATGATGATGAAAAGTGTATAAATCATGCATATAAAGGTTGTTTATTAAACATGAGTTGATGATTGATTGTGATTGTGAGTTTAAACATGAATTAAATACCTTTTTGAAATGTAGAAAACACCATAGTTTAGGGGAAACTATGGCGAAATTTTCTAAAAACCTAATCGTGATTAAAGTGTAATTAACATGGTGATTAATGGGACTAAACGCGATTAGTGACCTAAACCGTCATTAAGGAAGTTTTAATGACAAGGGTTAAACGTTAACCTTCCAAGGTTTTAAAAATTACTTATATATATTTTTACCAGTCAAAATGAAAATTTATTACGTGTATATATTTTTGGGAATAAAAACATATGCATATACTTTGTCACCATAATCAAATGTGTAAAATACAATGTGCATGTATTTAGAAAGTCTAGGGTATACAGACAAAACACCCAACTAATACAACACACCAAATACTTGAAGGTTACCAAGTATAAATAACATGAACACATACACTTTTAAACAATTCTTGAAACAATAATCGGACGAGCGGATTATGCGGACCACGGTCGAATTTATACAATACACCGTCACGCCATTGATCAACGAACATATCACCAACATGAAGAGACACTGCGACATTTGGGCAATTTTCGACGTGGAAATATATATGTTAAACGATAACGACCACACGTCTAAAAATAATATATTTTAGACACTTAACGAATATATATATTAACAATGACAAAATCCGGAAAGTTAGGATGTATAAAAATTACTAAGTGAAAAGTATATAAACACACATGAAAGTCTAAACTTAGTAAAAATCACCAAGTGCAAGATTATACATGATATGGACTTATGAAATTAAGTTGGGCTAGCCCATTACATAAAAGACATGGGCAAGGCCCAAATACACAATCATATAATTTCATGGGCTAGTCCCAAAAATATAATCTCATGGGCTAGGCCCAAACACATAAATTACATGGGCCAGGCCCAATAACATAAAGACATGAGCTAGGACCAATGACATAATTACATGGGCTAGGCCCAATCACATAAAGACATGGGCCAGGCCCAATGGCATAAAGACATGGGCTAGGCCCAATGACATAAATTTCATGGGCTAGGCCCAATCACATGAAGACATGGGCTAGGCCCAATAACATACATGACATGGGCTAGGCCCAATGACACACATGCAAGGCACGAGGACATGTGAAGGGTGATGCCCGTTCACACACGATCTAAGAATGACAATATAATATATATATATATATATTTATATATATGTGAAATATATGTATAAAAATACTAATAGAGCAAACGAACTACCAACACTATAATAACATTAAAGTTGTTCTAATGTGGTTAATAAATACACAACGAGAATTCAAGATGAACAACTTATACGAGGTCCAACGAGACCTTGGTGTCTAATGAAGTTAATACACATGTAGGTTACACACGTGAAAAAGTGAGTTCGTGTCCCTTCTTTCAATTATTTCAAAGTTTTTTGTTTAAAACCATCAAGGGGGAATACATGTCATAACAAACAGTATGTTAGCTATGGGTTTAGATGATAACACGATCAAATGTGCGTAAGTAGGATGATGACAATAGTAACAATTAATCACTTAGTGACCAAGATGCAAAAGATATAGATCTACTGAGTTTGTGGCGCGCTCAACTCCTGGTTGTTTACGTCACACCCCCTGTAATTCCATCACATCAAAGCTGGGCGTGAACTAAACTTGTATCTTCATTGCACAGTGGAAGTAAATGTGAGTGCTAAGACTTCTAATAAATGAACGTCCACTAAATACTCGAATCCCCATTGGTTCCACTATTCCAACCGTGCCATACTTGAAATTGTAACCTGAGAAAGAACATGCGAAAAGTCAACATAAAGTTGGCGAGTTCATAGTTTGTTTGTTTTTGTTTCAAATGAATCTTTAACATTTGAAAATCTTGCATTTAATAAACCAGTTTGTGGGATCATAATATCCCAAAGCATTTGAAATGTCATATCTATATAACAGTATTGAAATGATTTTCCGTGTTGTTTGCAAATCCATGCATATAACTGTTATGTTTATAAACCGGTGATAAAATGTTTTCAATTGTATCTGTAAGCCGGTATTGAAATGTTTTCTGTTATCTTTGTAAACCGGTATTGAAATGTTATCTCCTATATTTGTAAACTGGCATCAAAATCATAGTATGTAGGATGCCTATGGAATCTAAGGATCTATTAGTGTGTAGCTAAAACACTGACCTATGTGCCATAAGTAATTAACTAACCCAAGACAACTCTGACATCATTGGGATCACAAAAGCACTCCTAACCGGTTAACTTACCAGGAGTGGAGCGTGTCTCAAACTCAATAGATCTATACCTTTTGCACCTTGGTCACTACGTGATTAATGGTTACTATTGTCATCATCCTACTTACGCACAGTGATGTGTTATCATCTAATCCCATAGCTAGATACCTTTGTTATAAATCTATGTTATTGGGCCTCGCCCATGTTATCCATGTTATTAGGCCTAGCCCATGTTTTCTTGTTATTGGGCCTAGCCCAATTTATCGGTGTTATTGGGCCCAGCCCATGTTATAAATAAAATTGGGGCCTCGCCCCCTAGTTGTGACTATGACAATCCCGTCACTAGTTATAAAACTCATGCATGTTTCGAAAAGTTTTGTATAGCTGTGAAAACCGGTAAGTTTAGCATAAACCTTTCATAAACCATTTGAGTTCATTGAAATCTGTTTGTAACATGGTTTTGAAATATATGATTTTCGTTCATCGAAACATTGTATGCTTTCGTGAAACTTGCATGTCTCCCCCCCCCCCCGAAAACATTTATAGCAATGTAAAACGGTAACAAAGTGGGGGTTTTGAACTCAACTTGATATCCTTGTGCAAAGCTAGCTTAATGTGATTCCATAGTGTTGTCTCCATAACTTGACTTGCTAGCATGCAATTTAATGTATTCTTAAAACGGAATAACTTGTAAGTTTCTAGATATAACATAGCTAAACTACGTGTCACCGAGCTCTACTGAATCGTTACTCGTATGATTCTATGAAATTGTCATTGTCATAACTCGGTTAACCAACCTATGATTTTCTTAGAAACGATTCTGTTTTCCAGCGACTTGAAATATATGTTTACATATAAACATAACTATATTTCATGAAATCATATTTAGTCATCGCATACATTGACGGATAATAGTACGAGTCTTTGTAGTTTTCGTAAGATACAATGTATATATACTTGTAAATATATCCGTATAGGTAATACATTTCGTATCCGAGCAAGAGTCTGGCGTATCGTTTATATAAATAACGATGTCATCGTATGCTTGTTATAGTCTTGCGGAGTGGCGTCGTACTTCGTTTAGGCGTTTGAATCGAATATAACCAATCTATTATTTTTATAAAATCCTTCGAAAGTATTCGAGTCGTCGACGTTTGAAATAAATATATCTATATTTATTTTATAAAAGTATTCAAGTCTGGACATTCTAATATAGATAACTACATTCGTGTTATACGATTTCCGAATTCTAGACGTCTTTAATATATAATATCCGAATTACGTCGTTTGAAATAATTATACCCTTTATATTTGTCTCGTAAAAGGGTTCGGAAAAGCTTGACGTGATGAAATAAATATAAACATTATATTTTTTCTCTAAAGATATTCGAATGCGTTATTGATATTTCAAAACTAATTTCCGAATTCGGCGTTTGTAGTAATATAAATAATTATATTTGTTTTATAATTGACTACCGAATGTTTGTTATATTGTAACTGCGCTCGTTGAAATGTTTATCAGCTCGATGTTGAAAGTTTTAATATCGTCAGCAAAATAAATATATCTATATTTATTTTATAACAATCGTTTAAATTCAGACGTTTTGTCTTTGAACTTCAAAGTGTTTTGTATCGCGTATTTTACGAAAATCGGGCAGGTTTCCTCTGTTTTTTGGACGATACCGACAACATAAGTTGTCGAATTATTTGTGAAAACGCAATCAATCAATGGAATAATAATATATAACTTCTTGTCGCAATCAAATATAATGTTTTGCCGATTATAATTCATCGTCACATTTCAAATATAATTTTTGTCGAATATAAATCCGATTTATATATATATATATATATATGGTAACGCCATCGGTTCGGTTTTTAACTAGTAATTTTTAAGCGAGTAACGTAGTCGAATCGATTGTTATTTTTAAAATTTTGGCAATATGTAATCATTAACATGTCAGTTTTGAGCTCGGTTTCACGATAGCTATTATTAATATTTATAAACTAATAGCATTAAATTTTGCGTCGTAATTAAATTTTATCGAGTCTTGATTGACCCATTGACTCGCGTTGACCATGTTTGACCGCGTTGACTGAGTTGACCTGTTGACCGGTTTTAACACGAACCGACACTGAACCGAGTTGACTGTTGTTGACCAGGTTGACTCCGGGTCGACCGCTTTTACTACCTTTGACCAGCCAACACTACGGTTCACTAGGTTGACCCGAACCCAAAACAAGATCTGAACCCACAATTTGACCCGAAACACGAGCCATGACGTGAGCCAAAACTGATCTAAACCGAAACCTGAACCAAATCCTGATCCGAGTCAAATAATACCACAACCACCACACTACTGACGTCGGTAACACCAACCCAACCCCACCCGGAACACCCCAAACCCACACCGCCACCGCTGCCCGCGTCACCGACCGGCTTAAAGCCGCCGGCGACGGCGCTTTCCGTCGCTCACCCAACGCACCTAACCCAACACAGTTCTTACCCGAACCAAAACAACCATCATCGTCATCATCGCCGCCGCTTGCGGCGTGTTTGCAGCTAGTAACACCCTACACTACTACCGCCGTTTTTGGCGTTTCCAGTCGCTGGACAAACGAATCAACCACGCCGCTGTCTCTTTCTCTCTCACTGCTCTCTCTCTCTCTCTTTCTCTCTCCGTTGTCTCTCTGCGTGCAAGTACAAGGGTCTAAGGGAGGGTGCGGGTTATGTGGTGTGTGTGTGCCGCAGAAGATGACCGGAGTCGCCGGCCGGTGGTCACTGAAATCCGGTGACCGGATTCGGAAAGGAGAGAGGCAGGGAGCTTCATGTGGTGTGCTAGGGTTTAGTTTGAAGAAAATGAGGGAGAAAGGGTGTTATGTTTGTTTTTATAATTAGGGTTTGTTAGTGGGTCGGGCCTAAAGCCCGTTAACGTGGTCAGGCCCAATACGTATCCAAAGCCCATTTTCATAACCCGAGTTTTTGTAAAATGTCATAATACGTTAATTTGTAGTTGAAACACCTAAAATTATATTGGTGTCGGTGTTTGACGTGTTCGTTGCTTTAAAAATCGCGTAGGTGGTCATTTCTAGTCCGTTTTTCGATCCGATTTCGACTGTGCGCATTAAAATTCGTAAATGAAGCCAATATATCATAATATATTAATATTTAGATGTAACTCTAGTCCGTGGCTTCCGTTTCGTTGTGGGTGCGTTCCGGTTTTCCGCGTAACTTCCGCATTGTGCTTGCGACGCCCGAATATCCAAATTTATCGAATAACCATAACTGTATGATAAATAAAAGTATAAAATTCATGTTTTTAGACGTTGTTAGTATTCGTTCGGCATCCGTTCGCTTATCATTCAAATTTCGCCTTAGAATTCTCGATTGTCGCCAAATCGTTTAACGTGAATCAAGTAGACGTTCCTAGGCTTTCCAAAGGCCTGATCGAGTTAATTTACATCTAATTACGCTAGGTATAATGGTATTAATGTTCGTTATGCGCTTGATTACATGTAACACCTCGTGTCCAATAATATAGTGACACGTGTTGTATTTTTATTTTAGTCTATTAAAGACTAATAGGGACTAAAGGTGTCAACATGCTCAAACAGAGCCTCTGAGTGACTTTCTGATGTCAGCATGCTTAAAGTTGCCTCTGAGTGACTGATATGTCAACATGCTTAAACTTGGCCTCTGAGTGACTAATATATCAACATGCCCAGCCTCTAAGTGACATCGGAGTCAACGCTTATAATGAGCCTCTGAGTGATCTTTTACGAAGTCCTAACTCTCATACGTGCCACTTGTTGGATGAGAGAGGTTAGTTATGTAAATATGTGAAAGTTGGATGATGGAGGAGTTAAAAGTGTCAAGATGTTAATTTATACCTCTGAGTGACCTTTTAACGAACCGAGAGCTCGACAATTTCCGGGTTGCGGAGGGCTAAATATGCTATAAAGGTGTTTTAGGAGGTTTTATAAGTTGAGGGCTAAATTTGTCAAACTTTGAAAAAACTGACCGTGGGGCTCTCGCGGGGCGCGAGAGGCAAGGCCCTGGCCTCTCGCGAGGCGCGAGAGGCCTGTGTCTGCAGATTTTTGTTTGGCCTCCACACATGTTACCAAAAACCATTGTTTTGAAACCATGGACTTCCAAACAGCTATGCCACGTTTTAGGACACTTGTAAGCTCCCTCTAACACCCCTTAACACCTAGCATCACCTCCTTCGAGCTCTCCAACTATAAATAGGTGCAATGCTTCACCATTTGAACTTGCACCTTTCTCATTTATCACTCTATCTCCCTCATCTTGAAGTTCCTAACTGAAAGGAGCATCCAACTTAGTTCTATTGCATCCTAAGGATCACTTGTAAGTGTTCCTTTCTCTTGCATTTTCGTTTTTAGGCTTTTATAGCCAAAAGTTAAGCGTTTTACGGAAAACACCTTGACTTTCGCTTAAGACCATTATGGTCCAGCCATTGTTCGTAATGAACATGACTAAGTGATCGTAATAAGGTAGGTGTTAATCCCTATAAAGGGCACCTCCTGAAGATAACGTTTGCTAGACCAATTGACAGGTCAAAGTTATTATATTAAAAAGTCAAACAGGACTTTTTTGGAAATGTTATAATTTGAGCATATATATGTTATAAAACATGTTTTGACACTTAAAAAAGTTGGTAATAACTATTATAACATGTAAGAACAATTTTGGCTCGTCAATTTCAGTTCTAGGGTCGGTTCGCAACCGAAAGTCGTAAAGTTTGACTTCTACTTTGACTTTTGATTCTGACCCGATTTAGATTAGTTAGCTACTGATCTAAGGTTACATTATGATCGTAATATAATGTAGTATAACCCCTGAGGTTATATTACATGATCATTATCAGAATCTGAGTTTATGCACAAGTTCTGTAATTATGTCATTTTGACTAAAATGCCCTTTAAATGATAATGAACTTGAAAATGACTTTCCAACTAATGTAATAATATAAGTAGGATTATTCAGGATGTCAACCCAGATCACAAACTGAGTTTATAAACAAGTCCTTGTATTATGTTGATAAATGACGATAAAGCCCTTGTGGCTTATAAAATGGTTTTAATCTTATCTTTTCAAAGTATATCTTTTACCTACTGATATTTTATATTAAATCACATATCTAAGACATAGTAACTTGACCTTAATGTCATTTTTCATTAAACATCGCATAAATCATCATTTTACGACATAAGCACCATTTAGGTGCATAGTATGGTTTCAAACCATTTATATCAACCACGACTTGTTACCTACTGATTTCAAAACTTATTTAAATTATTTTTACAGTAGGTACATGATTTAAACTCAGAATTCCAAATAATTTAGAAACTATGTGTAAAATGACCAAAATGCCCATTCGGCGCATAATTTGGTCAAAAAGAGTAAATTACACATATAATCAATATCCTACTGATATTATATCATAAATTAAACATTTCTCTAGAATACTTATCATCATAACATTAAATTATATTCAAGTTCCGTTTACACGGTATGAAATTCCCAAAATACCCTTATGAGGCATAGTTTCGTTTTAAAACCGTAACGGGCATGAAAGTTGATATCCTACTGGTATCAGAACTTATTTAGAGTATAGTGGCATATAGAACTTTTCCATGACTTATTCGGTTACCCGATATCACTAATATGCATACGATTAAGTATATGTAAGTAGTTTACGAAGATTAACCGAAACGGGACTAACTTTATCATTTAAGTCTCAAAATCCAGAATGTTTATAGTTTATCCATATTATACAAGTCAAAGTACTTGTCAGGATTAAACTACATTCTATCCGATCATCTTTTAATCTAGGGTTATACGTTTTGATCTTATACGCTCGGTCTAAGTCTATGACTTAAATAAGACTGTTAGTATTTAATTGGTTAGCTTATGCCATAATCCAGACTAGAGAGATTCTAGTAAATGCTATCTGCACTTAGTACTTATGTGTACGACTGAGTTATTAAAATCTTGCATTTAAATGAAGACTAGCTCAGGTAAATACTCTGGACTTATTTCTCCTATACGGGCTTGGGTTACGGTAAACTATTACCGCTTGGTCGGAAATGGGATCAATCGAATGCTGGATTGTGGCTAGTAAATCCGCATTCCGTTTGATCAGTTTTCTTTGATAACTTAAACATCAGGGGTTAACTACCGTGTCCTGGATATCCTCGGCTCATTACATTAAATAATGGCTACGACCTTAACGTGGGGTGTAGGCATACACCTGACAGACGCTCAAATACAATTACCCACAAAGTTGGGGATAACTCCTTCGTGAGTTCTTAAGTGGTATATACATTAATCATGTCTCGGTTTTCGCACTGGGCCCTATATGTATGGCCAAACAAGTTAATCTGTTAACAAGGTTGCAAAGTAACTTTCCCAAGTTATAAAAGATTTTGTGCCAAAGTGCACTTAAAACATTTTTTTAAATGTTCTCAAAGTGAGTCAGTTGGGTGTATTTACCAGCGAAAGTTGACGTATTTTCTAATGACTAAGCTTGCAGGTACAATACAAAATAGGCTGGAAATGCTCGGTCCATTCTTAATAGATGTTCTATATCCATTAAGAATCATTCTATTCCTATTCTCTTTTGCCAATGAAATTGGCAGGGTTTTATGTAGTTTTAGGCATGGATTGGTTATCCCATAACCAAGCCCGTATTGCCTGCGATAAGAGAATCATCGAGATTAAAACCCCATCTGGTGAAACGATCACCATCCCAGTAGATTCACACTACGGATTGCCATACAAGGTGTCGTTATTTAAGGCATCTAGTGTTTGAGGAGAGGGTGTGTCATTTACATGGCATAAGTAACTATCAATGAGCCTAAACCAAATATTAAAGACCTTCAAGTTTTTTTGGAGTATTCCTATGTTTTCCCCGAAGAATTACCCGGCCTACCTCTAGATGGGCAAGTGGAATTTAAAATTGATATCCTACCTGGATCAGCACATGTAGCTAGGGCTCCATATCGATTAGCACCGACAAAAATGAAAGAATTAAGGACGCAATTAGATGAGCTTTTAGAAAAAAGTTTCATACAACCTAGCTCCTCACCTTGGGGAGCTCCTATTCTTTTCGTTAAAAAGAAGGACGGTTCAATGCGAATGATTACCATGAGTTGGACAAGTTAACAATTAAGGACCGATATCCCTTGCCCAGGATCGACGACTTGTTCGATCAACTTCAAGGTGCTAGCTACTTATCTAAGATCGATTTGAGATTAGGATATCATCAGCTGAATGTTAGGAATCAGGATGTTCCTAAGACTGCCTTTAGGACCCGATATGGTCATTATGAATTCTTGGTGATGCCTTTTGTGCTCCCAAATGCACCTGCAGCATTCATGGATCTCATGAATAGAGTCTGCAAGCCATATCTAGATAAGTTTGTCATTGTCTTCATAGACGACATACTTATCTATTCTCCTAATCAAGTTGATCACGAGAAACACCTTCGGTGCCTCCTAGCACTTCTAAGGTAGGAGAAGCTTTATGCTAAATTTACTAGTGTGAATTTTGGCTTAGAGAAGTCCAATTTCTTGGACATGTGGTAAGTGAGCGTGGTATCCAAGTAGATCCCACTAAAATAGAAGCCAGAATAAATTGGGGAGTGCCCAAAACTCCATTGAAGATTCGTAGCTTCTTAGGATTGGCTGGTTATTATAGGAGGTTTATTGTGAACTTTTCGAGGATAGCCACTCCTTTAACTACCTTGACAACAAGAATCCTTTGAGATTCTAAAACACAAGAATCCTTTGAGATTCTAAAACACAAGTTGAGCAATGCTCCTGCGTTATCTCTATGGTATTGAGGATTTTGTAGTTTATTATGATGCCTCTCACTCTGGCATGGGTTGTGTGCTAATGCAAAAAGGCAAGGTGATTGCTTATGCATCACGACAGTTAAAGGTGCACGAAAGGAATTACAACAACCATGATTTGGAATTGGGTGTCATTGTATTTGCACTAAACTTGTGGAGACATTACGTATATGGCACAAAGTGTATTATATACACTGACCATAAGAGTCCCCAACATCTGTTCAATCAAAAGGAATTGAACATGCGACAATGCTGTTGGATGGAAACACTTAATGATTATGATTGAGAACTTCGCTATCATCTCGGCAAGGCAAATGTCGTTGTTGACGCCTTAAGTCGCAAGGAAATAGTTAAACCCATTAGGATTAATGCAAAGAGCATTGATCTTAGAAATAGCTTGAATGAGAAGCTATTAGATGCACAAAACAAGCCTTGTTAGAGGCTAATATTCCTAGTGAGGGATTAGGCGGGACTATTGATCAATTAACGCCTGGAAAGGATGGAATCCTTATATTTAATGAAAGAATCTGGGATCCAATCTTTGGAGCACTTAGAGGTCTAATCCTCTAGGAAGCGAATAATTCAAGATACTCAGTTCACCCGGGTGGTGACAAGATGAATCAAGATCTGAAAAAGAATTATTGGTGGTGGGTTTGAAGAAATCCATAGCCACTTATGTAGCTAAGTGTCTGACGAGTTTGCAAGTTAAAGCCGAACATCAGAAACCGTCACGACTTCTACAAGAACTTGAGATTCCCACTTGGAAATGGGAAATGGTAACCATGGACTGATTACCAAGTTACCTAAAACCAAACGTGGTAATGACACGATTTGGGTCATTGTGGATAGGCTGACTAAGTCAGCGCATTTCTTGCCAATTAAAGAAATGTATAATTCTGACAAATTGGCTAAGTTGTATGTGGACAAGATTGTGTCCCTACACGGTATGCCAATATCTATTATATCCGAGAGAGATACTAGATATACTCTCATTTCTAGAAAAGCTTCCAACAATCCTTAGGCATAAAATTAAATATTAGTACGGCTTACCATCCACAGACTGATGGTCAAAGTGAGCGTACTATTTAGACCTTGGAAGACGTGCTTAGAGCATGTGTGATTGATTTAGGTGGAAGTTGGGAGAACCACTTATCCCTAATAGAATTCTCCTATAATAATAGCTATCATACGAGTATCAAGGCTGCTCCTTATGAGGCCTTGTATGGGAGGAAATGTCGAACGCCCGTGTGTTGGGAAGAAGTTGGGGAAGACCAACTATCAGGACTGGAGATTGTCCTAGTAACCACGGATAAGATTTTGCAAATCCGTGATCATTTCAATGCTACTCGAGATAGGCAGAAGATATAAGCTAACAAGAGGCGTAAACCTCTTAAGTTCCAAGTAGGGGACAAAGTCATGCCGCAAGTATCACCTTGGAAAGATGTAATGAGATTTGGAAAGAAGGGCAAGCTAAGCTCAAGATATATAGGACCTTTCGAGATAATCGAATGTGTTGGCACTGTAGCTTATAAGCTCAAGCTGCCAGAGGAGCTTAGTGGAATTCATGATGTGTTCCACATCATTAGTCTTAAGAAATGTCTAGCCGATGAGTCGCTAGCAATGGCACATCATGATGTGCAAATTGATGAAAACCCGAGGTTTGTTGAGAAACAAATTTCGATCGAGGATCGACAGGTTAAGAAGCTCCGAAGGAAATTAATACCTATAGTTAAGGTTAAGTGGGATGCCCTTACAGGTCCCGAGTATACATGGGAGGTTGAGTCCACTATGCGACAAAAATACCCCCATCTTTTTGAATACAATCTCGAGGACGAGATTTATTTTAAGGGGGTGAGGATGTAACACTTCTTAAAAATCAAGTCCAATAGTATAGTGATACGTGTTGTATTTTTATTTTAGTATATTAAAGACTAATAGGGACTAAAGGTGTCAACATGCTCAAACAGAGCCTCTGAGTAACTTTCTGATGTCAACATGCTTAAAGTTAGCCTCTGAGTGACTGATATGTCAACGTGCTTAAACTTGGCCTCTGAGTGACTAATATGTCAACATGCCCAGCCTATGAGTGACATCCGACACAATGCTTATAATGAGCCTCTGAGTGATCTTTTACGAAGTCCTAACTCTCATACGTGCCACTTGTTGGACGAGAGAGGTTAATTCTGTAAATATGTGAAAGTTGGATGATGGAGTGGTTAAAAGTGTCAACATGATAATTTATACTCTGAGTGCACTTTTAATGAACCAAGAGCTTGACAATATCCAGGCATACTCCCGGGTACGCCAAATATTGGTTGCGGAGGGCTAAATATGCTATAAAGGTGTTTTAGGAGTTTTATAAGTTGAGGGGCTAAATGTGCCAAACTTTGAAACTGACCATGGGGCGCTCGCGGAGCGCGAGAGGCCTGTGTCCGCAAAATTTTTGTTTGTTCTCCACACATGTTGCTAAACCAGTGTTTCGAAACCATGGACTTCCAAACAGCTATGCCATGTTTTAGGACACTTGTAAGCTCCCTCTAACACCCTTTAACAGCTAGCATCACCTCCTTCAAGCTCTCCAACTATAAATAGGTGCAATGCTTCACCATTTGAACTTGCACCTTTCTCATTTATCACTCTATCTCACTCCTCTGGAAGTTCCTAACTGAAAGGAGCATCCAACTTAGTTCTTTTGCATCCTAAGGATCATTTGTAAGTGTCCCTTTCTCTTGCATTTTTGTTTGTAGACTTTTATAGCCAAAAGTCAAGCGTTTTACGGAAAACGCCTTGACTTTCGGTTAAGACCATTATGGTTCAGCCATTGTTCGTAATGAACATGGGTAAGTGATCGTAATAAGGTAGGTGTTAATCCCTATAAAGGGCACCTCCTGAAGATCACGTTTGCTAGACCAATTGACGGGTCAAAGTTATTATATTAAAAAGTCAAATAGGCCATTTTTCAGAAATGTTATAATTTGAGCTTATATATTTTATAAAACATGTTTTGACACTTAAAAAAGTTTGTAATAATTATTAGAACATGTAAGAAATTGTTCGGCTCGTCAATTTCAGTTCTAGGGTCGGTTCACAATCGAAAGTCGTGAAGTTTGACTTTTGCTTTGACTTTCGATTCTGACCTGATTTAGATTAGCTAGCTACTGATCTAATGTTATATTATGATTGTAATATAATGTAGCATAACCCCTTGAGGTTATATTACATGATCATAATCACAATCTGCGTTTATACACAAGTTCCGTAATTATGTCATTTTGACTAAAATGCCTTTTTTGCATAAATGAGGTTTACATGATAATGAACTTGAAAATGAGTTTCCTACTAATGTAATAATATAAGTAGGATTATTCGGGACGTCAAACCAGATTATAAACTGAGTTTATAAACAAGTCCTTGTATTATGTCGATAAATAACAATAAAACCCTTGTGGCTTATAAAATCGTTTTAATCATATCTTTTCAAAGTAAATATTTTACCTACTGATATGTTATATTAAATAACATATCTAATACATACTAACTTGACCTTAACATCAGTTTTCATTAAACATCGCATTAATCGTCATTTTACGACATAAGCACCATTTCGGCGAATAGTATGGTTTCAAACCATATTATCAACCAAGACTTGTTACCTATTGATTTCAAAACTTATTTTAATTATTTTTACAGTAGGTACATGATATGTGTAAAATGTCCAAAATGCCCCTTTGTTGAATAATTTGGTCACAAAGGGTAAATTACACATATAATCAATATCCTACTGATATTTGTGGTCCCGTGGGCGGCGGCAGTTCTAGATGGAGGTTTTGGGGATAGTACAGATCCGGCAGAACGAAATAGACATGTAGGCATAGAATCAGCGAAAGCTTTTCATTCATTCATTCATACCGAAAGACTATACATCTTGACTGGCTGGTGGAGTTCCTAGAAAGAATCCGCAAACGTTTCTCCTAAGGGAACTTCCAAAACTTACAAAACAATGAACACACAAAACCTATTTATAGACATGACAGCTCGTACGAAGCGAGACTGTTGTCACTCGTACGAAGGTTCATTCGTACGAGTGAGATGATGTTGTCACTCGTACGAGTAACAAAGTCACTCGTACAAAGCACATGGTCACTCGTACGAGGCACATGTCACTCGTACGAGCCAGTACTCATTCGCACTTGGGTCGTGTGTTCGTCTCTAATCTATACAATATTCAATACACACTCTTTCTAGCCCGAACAGTGACGACCATAAAGTGCATCAACGATATTATATCATAAATTAAACATTTTCCAAGAATACTTATCATCGTAACATTAAATTATATTCAAGTTCCTTTACACGGTATGAAATTCCCAAAATGCCCTATGAGGCATAGTTTCGTTTTAAAACCGTAACGGGCATGAAAGTTGATATCCTACTGATATTACAACTTATTTAAAGTATAATGGCATATAGAACTTGTCCATGACTTATCCGGTTACCCGATATCGCTGATATGCGTACGGTTAAGTATATGTAACTAGTTTACAAAAATTAACCGACACGGGTCTAACCTTGTCATTTAAGTCTCAAAATCCAGAATGTTTATAGTTTTTCTATATTATACAAGTCAAAGTACTTGTTGGGATTAAACTACATTCTATCCGATCATCGTTTAATCAAGCGTTATACGTTTTGATCCTGTACGCTAGTCGGTATAAGTCTATGACTTAAATAAGATCGTTAGTATTTAAGTGGTTAGCTTATGCCATAATCCAGACTAGAGACATTCCGGTAAATAAAATCTGCACTTAGTACTTATGTGTGCGGCTGAGTTATTAAAATCTTGCGTTTAAACAAAGACTAGCTCAGGTAAATACTATTGACTTATTTCCCCTATACGGGCTTGGGTTATGGTAAACTATTACCGCTTGGTCGGAAATGGGATCAATCGAATGCTGGATCATGGTTAGTAAATCTGCATATTCCGTTTGATTAGTTTTGTTTGATAAAATAAACATTGGGGGTTAACTACAGTGTCCTTGATATCCTCGGCTCATTACATTAGATAATGGCCTCGACCTTAGCTCGTGGTGTAGGCATACACCTAACAGACGCTCAAATGCAATTACCCACAAAATTGGGGAAACCTCCTTCATGAGTTCTTAAGTGGTGTGTATGTTAATCATGTCTCGGTTTTAGCACTGGGCCCTGTATGTATGGACAAACAAATGAATCTGTTAACCAGGTTACAAAGTAACTTTCCCAAGTTATAAAAGATTTTGTGCCAAAGTGCACTTAAAACATTTTTTTAAATGTTTTCAAAATGAGTCAGTTGGGTGTATTTACTAGCGAAAGCGGACGTATTTTCTAAAGACTAAGCTTGCAGGTACAATACGAAATAAGCTAGAAGTGCTCCTTAGTATTAAGAGGATCTTGCAAATCCTAGATCTGCCCAAAGTCTGTTATACACATTTTTGTACATTTTATGATCCGCCTGTGGATCTTCTGTTACAAGCCGTCTATATATTATTTTGTACTTTGAATATTTGGTTTGTAATAGTAATTTAACTCCAAGACTTCTGTTGTGTTGTGTTTAATTGACTATGATGATATCGAATTACGTCACGATATTCCCAACCCGGGCCCACCGGTGTTTGGGTTGGCTATGGATAGCCGGGGTGTGACAGGTTGGTAAACCTTTAGGGGTGCTTTTGTGATCCCAATGATGTCAAAGTTGTCGCGGTTTGGTTGCTTACTTATGGCACATATGTCAAGGCTCACGACACACTAATAGATCCTTAAAGTCCATGAATGCTAATAACATACTCAGATTTCCTTACTAGATTACCAGCATGACATTTTATAAGAAAACATTAACTACATGAACTCGCCAACTTTTGTTGACTTTTTAAAATTATTTGTCTTTCAGGACGCAAGCTTTGAGATGGTGAAACACTTCGGGACATGGGAAATGTCATGACAACGAATGTCACCTTTTGGGAGGATTTTCCTCTTATATCCCAATCCCGTATGGGTATATAGGAGTCAAAACCTCATCATGCTTTTATGATGAAAACAACCTTTTATTATGGTGTAATGTATTTCAAATCATATTTTTGATGACAATGTGAAACCATTGAAACTATGATTTTACTTTTGGAACTTGTAAATGTTGGTTGCATTTTTAATACAAGTATGGCATCGTTGTTGATTTATACTTGTTTACATGATTGGATGCAATGATTACCACATAATCACACGATTGCGCTTCCGCTATGACCAGTGTGTGACAAATTGGTATCAGAGCTCGGATTGTAGTGAACCGGGAAAAACTTTTATTAAAGTTTGGTCTACAATCACTAAAGGCTATCACATGAAAACAAAGTTTATAACATCACAAAAATATTTTTGGAAAAATGACAAAAGGTTTTCATTGTGTCATGATAACATGAGGATCTATCACACGAGCTCAACCATAAGTAACGAACAAGGATCAACACATGTTTAGTCTATGATGGATAGACACGAAACATTAAGATTACAAGTGAAACCAAGGAACAAATTTGCATGAGAAGTGGTGATTAATATAAAATTTGTCATAAATAATATTAAATTACTAACATGTATATATGCAATGTATGGATTATTTGCATGTACCATGTCTTCTTCATCAAGCTATGAGGAGGATTTGATGGAGTATGTGTTATCGGCGATGGATACAACTCCGACTCTGAAGCCATACCACATGAGGATGGAGCCGACCACGAGGTCCCTGACGATGAGGACCTTGACGATTTTCAGCCTTTTGCAATCCCCGACCCTGTGGCGGACGACGCCCCATAGGGAGATGATGTGTTGGCCATCCCACAGCCTCCACATGACGTGATTGGTTATGGTCACCCTGAGGGAGAGCACACGATAGTACACCTAGCCATACCTCTAGCCATGATCCCTCCCGTTATCGACCTAGATGATATCCATGATGACATCCCTATATTCCATGTCGACCACATGGAGGACTAGCTCGGAGACGGCGAGGTTTTCGATGACATAGCCATACTTGAGATACCATCCCACGTCATATCCGTTGTCGATATCTGATCATCCTCACCCGTTATCGAGAGTGAGCATGTAGCGGATGATGCCTCTTCCGCCGCCCCAGCTTTACCTATACGAGACTCACTCCCTGCAGTCTCACTTGTCCGTGTTAGCCCCTTTCCTACTAGTACCCCTATTCATAGACCCGCTCCACATACTGGACTCGCATGACACTACTCATTGAGCAGGACCCCACATTTCCTTGAGCAGCCACCCCCGCTTTTCACTAGGAGATCCACTTATCACCCTATATACAATCCATATGCGGTTGGACCCTCTCATCTGGCCGGACCCTCATCCTCAGTTGGACCACCGCCCATGTATACCACCCAACCCACACCACCTGATGCTAGCATGCTTACACATATACCCCCACTTATCATGAGTCCGTCTGACCCCTACCATCCCTCTCACCTCCCTCCGGTTATTGTGGAGGAGAGGGTGATGTCTCACAATTTCAGATCTCTTTGATTTTGCAGAGGATCTTGGAGCTGGACTCCCAACGTGATGCTCGTACCACTGCCAGTGCCATACCCCCACCACCATCGTCACCACTACCACCCCCACCATCATACCCACCACGACCACCACCACTACCATTGTCATAACCACCGACCCCACCATTCCACTGTCTGTTTCATCACTCGTCCTACCCATCTGAGGCGCGAGTGCATGCGTTGGAGCACTTCTAGACTGTCGGCACTAGACGCATTTTTTGGCCTAGATGAGGAGGTGGCCTATCATCACGGTTTACTCCACCGATCACCATCCCCACCACTCCCTCCATCGCAGTAGTATGTTTATTATTATCTTTTGGGGATCAGACCCACGTTTGATGATCTAGCCTTCGAATATCCAACTTAGAAGATCCCGACTTTAAAAGGCAACTTAAAGACATGAAGAAACAATGTAGAAAAATATCTTACTTTTGTATTGTAAAACTTGTACTGACTAGGGTTATGTATCCCTAAGTCCTTTTGATTTTCATGAACAAAATGTAACAAGTTGTCATTATATATAAAAGTGCATTTTCTTTATTTCACATTGTATCTCTTTTATGTTGTGGTTGTTATTATTATGATGTGGTGATATTACGGTTGATATAGTTATGATGTGGTGAGCATATGATTGATGTCTTATGATGTGGTGATGTCCTACACGTTGAGTTACATAATTATGGTGATGATTGGTGTGTTTAGGTCATATACATATATTTTTTTTACTTATCATTATACCCGACGTGTTTACATATATATGTTTGACAAAATATATATATATAATAATTTTATTATTAAATATTCGGCTAATTGTGAGTGACATTTTATACTAAAAGAACGATGTCGCCCAACCGAAGGAGTTCCAACACTAATGTGCTACCGACGACTCAAGAAGAGTTAAATGAACGCATTTCTCAAGCAATCGCGCAGTACGAAGCCAACCGCTCCGAACATAGTGGTGGCGTCGGAGGTTCAACCAAAGGCAACCCTTCAAACGGTAAAACTCCGTTATTCGTAAAAGCACACAATACTCTCTTTTATTCCATTCGTGCTTTTGAAATACTCACACTTAAATGGTGCATAAAATGACTTCAGGTTGCACTTACAAGCAGTTCCTAGACTGCAAACCTCTGAATTATGAGGGTACCGGAGGTGCCATTGCTTTCATACATTGGACCGAGAAGTCTAACTCGGTCATTCAGATGAGCAAGTTCCCTGCTGAACAAAGAGTACTTATGTCACTGGACTCTTCGTAGATGGAGCATTATCTTGGTGGAACCTCCTATTGGTGCATATTTGTGACAACAGCTTACATTTGGTCTTTGGATATCTTGCAATTAGTCAAATGATAAACGGTTAGCGGGTTTAGTTTTGTAATAGTGAATTAGAAGTATTTGGGCTGAACTAGACGCTAAATAGCACATTGTAGGCGAATTGGGCTTTAGACCCATTAGCAGTCCATGTAGGAAACCCTAGCCCAGTTGCATAACCTATCTCTATATAAAGGGAGGTTTGCATTAGGGTTTAGGTTGCTGGTTCTATTGCTGTGTTGTTGTTTTAGTTGTTCACAGAGATTGGAAGAGAGTCTTGAATTGATTGTAAACACTTTGTATTAGATAATCAATAGAAGACAGTTTGAAAGGAATTGTGTTCGTGTTCTTGTTTCTGTGAAATCTGATCTAGGGGATTCCGCACTCTAGATTAGATAGACGATTTTGTGAAGATCCATAAAGACTAGGGGACCTACACCTCCAGGTCCAAACTAAGGGCGACGATGATGCATACGCCCTGACCTGGGAGGAACTTAAGGAACTGATGAGGAAAAAGTATTGTTCGAGGTCGGAAATTCAGAAGTTGGAAACGGAATTCTGGAACTTAAAGATGATTGGTTTAGATATCGCTGGGTACACGCAGGGGATTCAAGATTTGTCTCAAGTGGTTCCATACTTGGTGGAACCTGAATTCAAAAGGATCGAGAGGTACATCTGGGAACTGACCCTCGAAATTTTAAGTTTGGTTACCTCTTCTAAACCTACTGAAATTGGAGAAGCGATCGATCTAGCTGTCAGCCTTACTGAGGAGGCTGTGCGTCAAGGAAAATTGCCTACGTTTTGAACTTACAAAAAGGAAACTACTGTGGAGACTATGAAGTTCAACAAAAGATACTTCGCTCATTTCAAGAAAGGCTCATGAGGTGGTAATAACAACAACAATAACAAAAAGCAAGCCACGAGGGAAGTCAAAGAGGCGAAGGCATGCCTTATCACCACTACAAATAATACCACAAAGAAGTCTTATACTGGGGATGCACCAAAATGCCCCAAATGCCCCTTCCACCACTACGGGGAATGCCGAGGCCCCAAGTGTGGCAAATGTGGTAGGTTT
The DNA here is from genome assembly GCA_947069175.1 of Scalesia atractyloides. NCBI lineage: Eukaryota > Viridiplantae > Streptophyta > Magnoliopsida > Asterales > Asteraceae > Scalesia > Scalesia atractyloides. The sequence goes on from CAMTDV010000020.1 coordinate 59,704,677, forward strand.
GGGCATCGCACCGATGCGTGCCGGGGAACAAATGCTAAAGATCAAGGTTGTTTTGGATGTGGTGACAAAGGGCATTCCAAGAAAGATTGCCAGATGATAAACGAAGAAGACATCTTGGCTCTTCTACAACATGATAATGATGCACAATCGTTATGGAATGCTCTACGGTTGAAATTCCAAGGAAGCGCACAGTTGCGAAAAGGGAAGAGAGCGTTGTTAAGTAAAGAATTTGATATATTTACTTTGATCAAGGGAGAGACAGTGAAACAACTGATTGAACTATACTGTCACTTGGTTGTGCAAATGAAGCGCATGGGAATTGTGTAGAGGAATGAAGAATTAGTCGATAAACTGGCAGATTCCCTACCACAAGGAGAATGGTCTACCTACTTGACTATTCTGATGAATGGCATAAAATATGGTAATTTTTCATTACCAAGATTTAATGAGAGATTGGAAGGGCACGAACTCGAGATGCAAAAAATGGCGAAAAACAAAGGCCCCCAAATGCAACAAGACGTAAATTTGTATTACAAGGGTAGTTCTGCTTCGCATATACAGTCTCCAAAAAATCCAAACTGCCTTCAGCACTTTCAACACACCAAGCCCACCGTCAAGTCAATACAGTGGTTTTCAATCCTTTGCTTCCGTCAACCCGAATACGCCTCCAGGCCCACAGTCATCCCATGGTTCGAGCAATCCCCAGATCAACCAGAACAATCAAGCTAATCCTAATCAAAGGGTCCTATAGTGTAATATTGTTGTTGATTTCCAAAATGCTCAAAACTTTGACGAGAAGACCAGAAAGCAACATATGTCATTATTAGCTTCGGTACTCGAATCATACGACAGTTTAGTAGTAGGAAAAATTGGAAATTCTGAGATGACGAGAGAGGATTATGATCAGATTGATCTAGTCGAGATGGAGTTGATCGACATCAAATGGTGTATGGCTTCAATCGTCAGAAGAGCGCAACGCTTCATGGAAATTACCGGGAAAGAGAATTTGGGAGTATTAGATAAGAAACTGGCTTCGACAAGTCCAAAGTGACATGTTTCAAATGTTCGGAGAAGGGACATTTTTTAAACGAGAGTATCCAAATAGAGAAGTTCAGGGCAATCAGAACCCGTTTGTTGATGACTACTACAAGAAAGCCATTTATCATTGTCCTCAACCCAAAATAAGAATGTTGCAAATCGATGATGGACCGTCAAACTCCAAATACAAAGCTCTTGTCGTTACTCAGGAGGACGGAGGCTTCAACTCGAACAGTATATCACAAAGAACGGGAGTCTGGATCTAGTCACAGAAATTATTGAAGAACCTGAAGAATATAAAGAGGTATCTTTTGATGAATCTCCCGTAGAATATTATCACACATCGTTAGAAGAAGAGGAATTGTTAAATAGTGCTTTTAAACATATCCTGCCTAATGATATTCTTAAAACTTTTGTAGGTTATTTTGAGCCAAGCCATCGATCATCTTGTGAAGAAAAGAAGAAGCCTGAAGAAGAAAAGAGAGTTGATGAGACCAACAAAACTTGTATGGTAAATGTGAATGAGGTAAACGTGTCGGAAAATGAGTATGTGATAGAAAAATCATGCTTAAAATGCAACGAGCCATGTAGTGAATGTGCTGTAAAAGAAACACGATACAATGAGCTCAAATGTCTAATAGATAATTTGTCATGTGACTATAAATCAACAAAAGAAGCTTATGACAAATTAAGCAAATCTGTTAAACAATATGAAAAGGTGATCAGGGAAAATGACAGAACACTTTCAATGCTTGAAGCGACTATAATGGACAAACAAATGGTCATTATCATTCATTTAAATACAATCGCTAAGCTAAAAATGAACTTGAAAAAATGAAAACAGAAATCGAACGGGTTAACAAATTGTTAATCAGTTATTCTACAAGTTCATACGTCATTGATCACATTCTTCCGAAGATCGAAAGCAAAGAAGAAACTAAAAATGATGAAAACAAAGGTGCAAGTTATGATCATGTTCCACCACCCATGTGGAATAGCTATGCTACTAAAAAACCATCAGAGGTGGAGAAGGCGCTCAACTTAAAATTAAACACTGAAAAGACAAATGAGCTGCCTGCGAACATTGATATAACTTACACCAAACCAGAAAATGAATGTGAGTCTGATGTGGTTAAAACCGTGGTTGAAAGTGTTTTGAAGAGTGAGTCTGAGAAATCTGAATCAGATGTTGAATCATCAGAAAATAGTTTAAATACAGATCCAAACGTCATCGTATACAAAATGCATGGATCTGATAAACTATATTCTGATGAAGATTTCCAAATCCAGAATGTTAATCTAGATCGTGTTGAAAAGTTGTTCAAGCTAGTTGAGGTGTGTCATTCTGATTTAGAAAAAACACGATGCAACATTTTATTCTAAATTAAAATGTGTTAACAAACCCTACCATCAAAGAAACAGAGATTATCTTGAAAACAGGAGAGCTGGGTTGGGTTTTCAAAAGAAAAGAACAAACAACAAGTTTCAAAAGTTGAATTTTACAAAGAAATCAATTTTATTTATGGAACAACTACAGAAAGAGAAAATTAGATCATTGGTAAACAATCCAGTGATGAGTGAAAGAAAAAGAGAGTAGTAAACATGTTTTGGATTCCTGTGTTCGAAAAGACAGTAGGGCGTGCTACAAGTGTAACATTGTTGGGCATATTGCACGACAATGTCCTCAAAAATATCCAAAACCTGTTTCTATCTCTAATAGATCTACCAAAGATGTGAAACAAAAGGCACCCATGGTTGTACCAAAAAAGATTTTGAAAAGAAACATTGAATCTAACAGAAATGTTAAATCAATGATTCAACTTAATTCTAAATTTGAAATTGGTGAAACTTCCATAAGAATCGTCAAAAGGATTCAAATTTTATTAAAAAAGGGCAAATTTGAAAATACAAACATGGGTTGCAAAAGTTAAACCATCTAAAGTAGATCTGAGACCACCCGTTCCAACCAAAACAGAGCCCAAACAGTATATCAAGATCAAAGTTGGTCTGAAGTTTGACATTCCAAACCCACCGAAGACCAAGCAGGCTTGGGTTTCTCTGTTTAAATAGTTTCTTTCTCATGTGTGCAGGGGCTCCGAGATCGATCATGTCAAAATGGATTATTGATAGTGGAGCTTCATGACACATGACTGGGATGCTTGCGTTGTTGCACAATGTCAAAGCTATCCGGGGAGGTTACGTTGGTTTTGCTAGAACTCAAGGTGGAAAAATCATCAGAGAAGGTATTCTTACGAATGGAGTGGTTTCCTCAACAAGGTGAACTAAATTATGGGGCTTGAGAACAATCTACTAAATTTGTGACAAAAAGTTCACAACTCACTTCAATGACAAAGAATGCTTGATTCTAAAGCCGGGATTCAAGATTCCTGAGCAATGGATCTTCATGCGCGCTCCAAGAGAGAATGATCTTTATGTCCTAGATATGAGCACCGCATCCACTACATCTAATAAGGTTTAGTGCTTTGTTTCTAAAGCAACCGAGAAGGAGTCAATTTTATGGCATGGGAAGATGGGACACATACACTTGAGAAAGATGAATTATTTGGTGCACAACGACATAGTGGAGGGTGCTAATATGAAGAATTTTCATTTATCTGATGATTGTCTGAGCTGTAAGAAGGGGAAACAGCAAAAGAAATCACACCCAAGAAAAATTCTAAATTCTATCAAGCTACCACTAGAGAGGCTTCATATGGATCTTTTTGGGCAAGTAAACGTCAAAAGCATTTCTAGAGATCTTTATTGCCTAGTCGTAACAGATGATTTTTCAAGATTCTCATGGGTTTTCTTTTTGGAGAGCAAAGATGAAACGTTTGAAAGTCTTATGATTCTCTTCTGGAAATTTGAAAACCTGTATCACTTGCCTATCAAGAGAATCCGCAGTGACAATGGTACCGAGTTGATGAATAAAAGGATGCTCGAATTCTGCAATGAAAAGGGGATGCTTCACGAATTCAGCGCTCCCTATACTCCACAACAAAATGGAGTAGCTGAACGTAAGAATCGCACACTGATCGAGACTGCCAGGACTACGATCGCTGATTCAAAACTACCAATAAGTTTCTAGAGTGAAGTAGTCGCATCAGCGTGTTACACCCTCAATCGTGTGTTAACAGTCAAGCCTCACAACAAGACTTGTTTGAACTGCTAAACCAACAGAAGCCAAACCTCGCGTTTTTGGAGCCTTTTGGATCACTGTATATAGTTTGGACCCGGATGGTAAATTTGAAGCCAAATCCTTGGAAGGATTTTTCGTCGGTTATATTAGTCCACAAAAGCGTGTCTTCTTGCCGAGTCTGAAATAGGTTATTCTTGCACAGAATGTTGACTGTCAACGGTACACTACACCAACACAGTAACCTAGGGATCCATGGCTGTTCAACTATGAAGATTTGTATAATTCATTTGACCTACCAGACGTGCCATCTGAAAAAGAACTTGTTATGCTCTTTCAACAACATCAAATTTCTAATCAAGAGCAAGTTTTTAGATCGTTGGTTATTTCCACGTCACTTCCTGTCAGCACTTCTGATGTAGGTCCGAGCACTACTATGCAGGAATTTGTCTTTGTACCTATCTTGAACACTGCTGAATCATCTGCACAACATCCGCCTAATGCCGACTCTGATCGTGAACCAACTTTTGATGATGGAGGATCTAGTTCCGATGAAGGATCTGAGCATATTGAAAGCTTTCTGAGTGCTCAAGTTTATCAATCCAATGTTAGAAATGAAGCTACATCTTCTGCACCGGTGTTGATGAAGTGTTCACGAATTTGCAAACTCAAGTGGATGTTCTGAGTGAAGTAATGCCAAGGACATTATCTTACCATCCATCAGAGAATATCATCGGGAGCTTACAAACTGGAGTGAAAACTCGCAATCAAATCAACAAGGATCTAAGCTGTTTTTATACCAGTATTGCTCCATTACAAACCAGACTTTCTTACAGTTGTTTTGTTTCACAGGTTGAACCAAGAAACTGGAGAGACGCGTTAAAAGAAGAAAGTTGGGATCGGATACTTGATGTATCTTACAGCGTCGCGACCTGATATCATGTATCCTACATGCTTATCGCCCGTTTTCAGTCCAATCTAAGAGATCGCACATGTTAGCCGTCAAACGTATCATGCGATATTTGAAAGGATGTCCAAGCACCGGCTTGTGGTATCCTCGTCATGACGACTTCAATCTTGTGGGTTACTCAGATTCTGATTTTGGTTGCTGCAAGCTTAATGCCAAATCTACTATGGCTGGTTGCCAGTTCTTCGGAACTCGTTTGGTAACGTGGCAATGCAAGAAACAGACTATGGTCGCTCTCTCTACGTGTGAAGCTGAATACTTTTCAGCATCCAGCTGTTGTTCCCAGATACTCTGGATACAACGGAAGATGAGAGACTTCAGACTGCAACTTCTTTACACGCCCATATATGTAGATAATCAGGCTGCTATTGATATCACTAAAAACTCTTGTCAACATTCACGCACTAAACATATAGAAATTCGACACTCCTTTATCTGTGATTGCTACGAGAAAAAGTTGGTTAGAATTGGAAAAATCCACACTGAGGACCAAAAAGAAGATTTTTACACCAAAGCATTTGATCATTCAAGATTTAGATATCTTTTAAAATTAAATGGTTTAAGAAATCTGGCATCAGGGGATATTCATGAGGTTGAATTTGAGGATGACAAGGACTTGACATGATTCTCATCTGTATGACATGTTTTTCTATAAATATCTTTTTTAAAAACCCAAAACTATGTTTTTAATTTTAGGGGAGAAAGTTTGGGAAAATACAAAAACATTATAAAAGTCAAAAAGAGTTTTTGTGAAAAGGGAGATCATATTACATCAATATGATAGTCACAGTATGCTAAAGATTGGAATGTTTAAACAAGTAATTAAACAGGTCTTACTGAGGATGTGCCAAGAGGCTTCACCCATTAAGTAAATTGTTTTTCAAGATATAAACTTAAAAGAAAAACTGAGTAACTTGTGGGTCAACATCTCTCAGATATATGGACTTAGAACTCCGAAATTTCGTTTGAGAGAATGCTAGATTCTGCGATACTAGGTCTTTATATTTAATCGATATCTAGGGTATTATATGAGTTCTTCTGATTTTGTGTCAGCAATGGCCTAGAACTTGTATAATACTTTACGCATTATTCGCCTACAAAAACTGCACAAAAATGAGTATGCCATAAACATTTATGACATCCTCAGTTCAAAAGATTCCTTTATGGAACACCACTTAAAGTCGAGCCTTCATCTTTTGTCTGTATGGAAATACGAACCTGAGCTTTCAAGGTTTCGCAATTCACCCCATTTACAGATATCAGTTAGATATATTCACATGTGAAATGATATTCTCAGAATCTTGATGCAGAAGTATTTTCTGAGATGGGAAACACAGTTACTTCATGTTCCTTAATATTACCTAACCTATCTTGAAACAATTAAGAAACGTTTAGAGATTTAAGTGGATAAGTATATTGGCAATCTAGGTAAATCTATTTAAGAACTTAAAGTTACTACCAAGATCAACGGTACTAGTGATTTGTCTAAATACATGATATGATCCTCTAAACACAAAACTCACAAAAATATGTATGTAAATACATCTTTACTTGTATTTTTTTTCAGAAATATCCCAAAAAGATATTCAGTTTATACTTTTAGCAATTTATCCTGGATTTTAGTCTACCGATGATGAAAACACCGTTAGTTCAAGTCAATGCGACACTTGCTGGAGGAAAGCTGAAGTTCACGGGTAGGAAGCTAATCAGCAAAGAAAACTATTCCTAAACAACAACAAAGTTCATTAATTTGAAAATTTACATTTTTAAAATAAATCTATTTTGGCTAAAATGGTCAACCAAGGTCATTAACTTGGACTTGGTAGGCAAATCGGATAACCAGGGTCATTAACTTGGACTTGGTTAACTGAGTGGGTTATAAAACAGATGAAATTTCATAAAAAATCAAAAAGTTAATCAAAGTGTATAGAACTGACTTGTCTGAGTGACACTGACTCGTACAAGTGACACGGACTTGTACAAGTAGCAAAAGTCTTCCTTCGCACGAGTCATCACTCATACGAGTGAACCTTAAATGAGTATAAAAGGGATGCTCATTCGCACGAGTCAGACCATTGACTCTGTGCGATTGAGAGCAGACTTTGTGCGAACTAGTTCTTTTTACTCTATTTTCTTGATCTACGATATGTATCTAGACATTGGGGAGTTTGATTTGCACACCTCTTTCAATGGGTTGGTACTAATGCTTGTTTTGAGCCGTTATAATGCCAAAATTGGACTAAAAGGACAAAAACGTAGATTTAGGGTAATTGGACCGGTAAAATATAAAATTGAACTAAAAAAACGTTAAAATCAGCCCTAATAACCTATAAATAACCTTCAATTTGTTAAAATCTACACATTTTAAGTTCGGTTTGATAAGGTGTTATTTCATGCTAGTTGAACTCGTACAAATTATCACTCGTACGAGCAAGGAATTAAAATGTTTGGTTATCATTTTCACTCATACGAGTGATCATTCGTACAAGTAGAACCTTTAATGTTTACATCTTGTTGACTCGTTCTGGTCAAAACTCTTAAAATTTGTTAAGTATTTTTTCATTCGTACGAAGTAGTGGTTCGTACGATTGAGGTTTTGACTCAGACGAACGGTGATTCGTACGAGTGATTAAAAAGTTGAAATTTTTGAAACTTTTTCTAAGTATTGAAATGTCTATGCTTGCAGATCAAGAAATCTGCATTTTCGCCGTTCCACAGTATTTGTTGTCTTCTAGATGATACTATTCAAGAAATTGCTGCATATCGAGAAGTTCTGGATTTTCTAAGCAGACTTCCTATCACTAAAGCTCTCACTGATCTTCACACAGCATATCGTTCTCACATTGAATATTTCTGGAATGCTGCTGAGTTTGATGAAGATGAGAATGCGATTTTGTCAGTAGTACGGATAAATGACGAATACATTCAAGTTAAGATACTGAAGATTTGATCAGAACTGTGCTAGAGTTCAACAATCACGAAGAAGACCCTACTGCTTTTCTAGAGTATATGGTGAAAGCGTGTTTTAACAGAATGGGTTATGCCGGTTTCATTAACGTAGCTCCGTTAAAAAAGGCTAACCTCAGTGCTCCATCCCGATATATAGCACACTGCGTTATTCACGCTCTTAGCCACCGAAAGGGCGGATTTGATTAGTTAGTTTACTATCAGATGGTGCATCATCACTACACTTGTTATGAACATGCCGTACAATTTCTCAAGAGTGATCTTTTCCCAAATGGTCCAAAATATTCAGCGTGAGAAATTTCTGCAGTAGCCACGCTTTATTCAGATGTTACTAGACCATTTACTATAACGCTTCACATTTGTAACCTTTTGTTTTTGGCTAGGTCGCTTCGTATTTCTATTTTTGGAAAGTCCAAACCGTGTAATCATATTTCTATTTCAAATTTATTATAATCTGAGGCTTTGATTGTAACCAAGAATGAACAATTATGCAAATTCCACAAACTTTATTCGTGTTTAAACTTATGATCATAAGTTACTGTATTGCTTAATAAATCAACACGAAACGACTTGTAAATGCTTGTTGAACGCTTATATATATTAATACCAAAGTCAAGCAAGACAATTAGTGGCTTAATTCAAATTATTCAAGCTTCCGTCATCTCATTAATCTTGTCACAACGTGATTTTAAATCATGCTTGCAAGAAGTACTTTTTTAGGGTTTTAAAACGACTTTACACATGACCTAAGACCCTTTTAAGACCTAAATTTGTCACACATATAATATACAATATTATGATACATCAACTAATTAATTAAAACAACAAAAAATAATAAAAAATAACACAGCTTGCGGCCACAAGCTATGAAAGATTTTTAATCGTTTTTTAACCAAAAACCCCACCTAATTGCATTAAATGTAACCCTAATCCTTCCTCTATATAAACAAGTGTTCCTCCATCACTTCCCCACTTTTACAAACCTCCACACACCAGAACAACCCCCAAACTTCAGAAAATTCTCTGCTGAAACACAACAGGTTGCAAGTGAGTTTCGACTCACTTCTCTTCTTCTTCTAGCCTTGTTTCTCCTTCTAACACTCTTGGATAACCTCTAAGAAGGTTCTCACAAGTTTGCTTGGGCAAACTATGGTAAAACCCCATCATTTTGAGGTGCAAAATTGTGCAAACTTTCTCCCCAAATTTTATTCTTTTAAACTTCAAGATTTTCAAAGTTTTCTTCTTGTTTTCTTCCTAAACATTGTTTGCTAAGCCCTATGGATGTTATCATTGAAAACCAAGGTGGAATCACACCATTTTTTGGGCCAAAATTTCTGTTTTAGAAGTTAACTTATGAAACTTTTTCGAACTTGTTATTAACATAACAACTCTATGCTACTTATGCCTCTAACCAAACTTATGGTTAGTGTGTTAAGCTAGACTTGTTCATACACAATCAAGAGGCATAACATGCCTCTAAACTTGTGGTTTTTACTAGGGTTTCAAACCCACAAGTGTTGAGCCATCCAAGCTTACAAGCTTGTGTTGGTGTAGGTGTGATTACATGAAGGCCTTGGCATTCAACTTTTCAATCCACCCCTCACTTGATGATTTCTATAATTCTTGACCATCCGTATTGTCCTTGTGACAATCTTGTGCATTGGTGAATCTTACAAAAGAGGTTTAGGACGGTTATCCTCCTACCTCCATGCATGACTTATATGACTTACATGATATCTATGAATACATGAACTCTATGATTAATTAGTAATATTATATGTAAACTATATATGTAAATACTCAATATAACCGAACCTTTGGCAATGACCATGCGGTTATCTATCGTAATATTAGGTTATTTTATCTTAGACCTAACCATCGTTACGATTCTATTGGGCATGACCCATAAAACACATAAACACCCTTCGGGGCTTATAGTGTCAAAAACGAGCGTTAACGTCTAGATAAATACTTTGTCTATACATGCTTTGTGCATACTTTAAATTCCTAAAATTGAAAAACTCCATCGTAAATCTAAAACTCACACACCTACATTTCCTTGTGTAGGAAAAGTTGGTGTTAATCCCCCTAATCAACCTAAACGCTTTCATGGAATTTACTTTGAAAAACCGTGAGTACACTCGAACCCTTTTTATGTTTTACACTTTTTAGGTGCAATATGTTAACTTATCAAACTACAATCACACTTTTATTCTATGAAATCATGCAAACAATCCATCAAACATGCTTTAGTTATGTGCTACTTGAATTGTTACTTGGTATATTCTTATGTGATCTAAATGTCATTAAATTCGATCAAGCCTCCCTTAACATGTATAGCGTTATAGGAGTAACGCACCTCCCGTATTCTTGTGGTCAATGTTAAGTTTTAATCTATTATGCGGTACACTAGAGGATTGACTTGTAGTTCACATGCCATGTTTACATTTATCTCGTATGCTAGCTATTCATATGGATTTGTTTAATCGTTTTTTAATACTTATGCTATGATATCAAACTTGTGTACTCGCCATACTTTGTTATTGAACTATACTTTTTAACATGTTGCTGGTTGATGAAATCGTATGATGAAACTTAGTCGGATCGGCTTAGAAACATGCGTAGAATGCTAAGATGATTATTATGTTTTGTTGAACTTATTTTGTTATTGCTACTTTGTATTTCGATTATGTTGTAATTTGAAAATTTGATGCTTTGAAATGAAATGAGTTGTTTAATTAAATATTGTCACAAATAGTGTTATGATGTCTCGAGCAATCTAGTTCGTCTCACTCCAATGTTTCTGCCATCGGTTGGGGTGTGACAGATTGGTATCAGAGCTATAACTATAGGGAATTAGGTAGAATTGCCATGTTCGACCTAGTCTATAGTTTAAGTGACCAACTTGACCTTTCTTGCTTCATGATTAAAATGTTAATTCTTCCTATTTACTTATTCCTATTTCTTTTGTCTTCATATATATACGTGTTTTTCCTAAGACACTTACACAACTTACACACATGAAGACTTGAAGACACTCAAACTATAAACTAGACGATCTCACCAAAATAGGCGTGAAACCCGCACTTTGGTGATCACTCTCAATCCGCATAAATCGATTTTACATGAAATTACACCATCATGTTAGGAGTGAAATCCACATCTTGATGGGAATTTCCATTTCATACTCTAGTGGACCCTTACCAAAGTGTCGGAATTCGCTCTTCATTTGGTAAGTACCAACCACGCTTAGGGTACGATGTTGTCAAGTTAGGGGTGAAACCCGCATCTTATCAACTAGTCTCATTCCTCGATTTCCAGTCTCGCCAAAGTTTCGATTTCTCAATTGGTTAGAGACGTGTAGTAACTGGAAGAGTTAAAGTGTCGTTAATCTCTTCTCGACGAGAGCACTTTACCTATAGGCCAAAGCACGTTTCTCTAATTTGAAAGGATCTCGATTCACTTTGGAGTAGTCAACATTTCTCAACCCGAAACACTCCAATGTTTTATTAAACCTATCTTTTATGCTATCTCAGTTTCTATGTGTTTTAATACTTGCTATCTCGTTCATTTCGGCCCCGATGCACGATTCGCACGCCTTTTGTAACCAAAAATAATGATAATAATTCTCGTGAACCAACTACATTTATACTCCTTACGCAAATCATATGTGTTTATGCTTATGAATGCCAATATGCTTATGCTATCTATGTGAATTCATACGTGTTACATGATACTTATATGCTCAAAAACGAATTCTTTTCTTTATAAAAACGTATTACGATCAAAGCCTAAATCTATCTTCTATTGCCGAATCCTTTAGATGTCTTTCTCCCAAAGTGTCATGCGTAAGAGGAAGTCAAAGTCCAAGTCAAAGTCCCAATCCGACTACATGTTAAAGAAGGATTGCATGAAGTTCATGGCTGAACAAATGGCCGAGCATATGGCCAAGGTCATCCCCGAAATCGTCAGCAAGATCCAACCCCCACCCAATGCCGAATCACCTCACACCTCTGTCGACTCCAAGCCCAACCCCCCTAAAACCACCTTCACCCATAAGAAACTCTGTTCTTGCAATCCCTTAACATTCACCGGCGAAGGGGACGCCACCAAATTACTACAATGGTTTGAAGCCATTGAAGTCACCTTTATAGAAGTGGTTGTCCCGACCACCTATGTACCATGAACGTGATAGGAGTGTTCCGATCAAGAGCTATTGATTGGTGGACTTCCAAGCGTAACGCTCGTGGCAACAAAATCGCTCACGCCCTCCCATGGACCAAACTTAAGAAGCTTATGGAAAGCGAATTTTGCCCTCCCCACGAACGCCAACGACTCGAAAATGAGTTTTGAAACCTCAAGCAGGTGGGAATGACAACACTGGCCTCACGGCCCATTTTAAACAACTGGGTGCGATTTGCCCAAGCCAAGTTGACAGGGAAAAAAAGACCGTTGCTAAATACATCCGTTGCCTCCCTCCTCACCTCGCGGACCTGGTCGATACCACCTCACCCAAAACCATCGAGGAAGCTTTTCGTTTGGCTGCTCGATTGAACAACATCCATGTGCTTGGTGAAGACGCCAAGGCTCCACTAAGGAAAGCCCATCAAGCCACCACCAAAGCCCTTACCGATCCTACCTCACCCAAACCCCCAAGAAGCAACACCAAGGGCAAGAAGCGGAAGGCTTCAAGCCCGAACTGGGCGGTAGTCACTCCGCCAAACCCCCATCAGCTAGCCTTACGCGCACCTGAGCCCATCAAGAAAACGTACACCAGGCCCCATCCTAAGTGCAACACCTGTCCATTTCACCACCAAGTTATCGCCCCGTGCCGCCTATTCACAATTTGCAATAGGTATGGGCACTTCGCCCAACAGTGCCGAAATGTTCTGCAAGCCCCCATCAACCAACCCCGAGCCATAACTGCACCTCAAAACCTTGCCGCTAACCAAAACCGACCCCTTGCACCCGTCGCTCAGGCCTGCTTTAGACACGGATACCTAAGTCACTTCGCCAACAACTGCCCGCAACGCAACAACAACAACAACCAATAGCAGCAGCAAGCTCGTGGCCGAGTCTTCATCATTACAGCCGCTCAAGCTCAAAACTCAAATGATGTCATATCGGGTACGTTCCTCATTAACAATGTTTACGCTACGTGTTTGATACTGGTGCAGATAAAAACTTTGTATCCGTTGAATTCGAACCTTTGCTTATGTGTAGTCGTTCTAAGTTGCCTAAATCATTCGAAGTCGAAGTAGCTGACGGAAAATCCGTTACCATCGATTCTGTCCTTTCTAAATGTACTCTTAATCTCAACGATCATACGTTTTCTATTAACCTCATACCCATGCAAATGGGTAGTTTCGATAACATAGTAGGCGTGAATTGGCTTAGGCGGGTCCGTGCTGAAGTTGTTTATTCGGAACAATACATCTGCCTTCCCCTTCCCAATAATGATTCCTTACACGTCTATGGCTAGAAACCTTCCAAAGGTCTCAAACTTATGTCGTGTATCCAAGCAAACAAGTACTTGCGTAAGGAATACTTCGCGGTTCTTACCCACATTGTGGAAAAGAAGGATAAGGGTCCAAGCGAGAGTGAAGTTCACGTTGTGCGTGATTTCCCTGACGTCTTCCTCGAGGATCTTCCTGGTCCTCCTCCTGCTCGTTTTGTTGATTTTCACATCAACCTCATCCCTGGCGCAACTCCGGTCGCAAAATCCCCCTATCGTCTAGCACCCTCGGAGACGCAAGAGCGGTCTAGCCAACTTCAAGAGCTTCTTGATAAAGGCTTCATACGTCCTAGCACATCCCCTTGGGTCGCTCCTGTTATATTCTTCAAAAAGAAAGACGGGTCCTTTCGTATGTGCATCGACTATCATGAGCTCAACAAGCTCACGGTCAAGAACCGATACCCTCTTCCTCGCATCGACGACCTTTTTCATCAGCTTCAAGGCGCGACTTGTTTCTCTAAAATTGACCTTCGTTCTGGTTATCATCAACTTCGACTCCTCGAAGAAGATATACCCAAAACCGCGTTCCGCACACGTTATGGGCACTTCGAGTTCGTGGTCATGCCATTTGGTTTGACCAATGCACCCGCTGTATTTATGGATTTGATGAATCGCCTGTTTAAGCCCTATCTTGAACGATTCGTGATTGTCTTCATTGATGATATCCTAATCTATTCCAAGACGCGAGAAGAGCATGAGCGACACTTGCGTCTTATCCTTCAGCTTTTGCGTACTCAACGTCTCTACACCAAGTTCTCTAAGTGTGAATTTTGGTTAAAAGAGGTTCAATTTTTTGGTCATGTCGTCAACGAACTCGGTATTCACGTTGACCCCACAAAAATAAAGGCAGTGAAAAATTGGATTATCCCTAAGACTCCGTCCGAAATTCATTCGTTTCTCGGCTTAGCTGGTTAATTACCGTCGTTTTATCTCAAATTTTTCGAAAATCATCATACCTCTCACTTCCTTTACTCAGAAGGATAAACCTTTTGTTTGGGGTACCTAACAAGAGGATTGTGACATCCCGGCTTTTCAGGTATCTTAAACGCGCTACTTTATTGTTATTCATCCTACGCTGATTTAATTCGGAGAATTAAATTACACGCTCGCAATAACTACGCTAACTTTGTGAATCTATTGGGTGAATTACGTGCTATGTGTTATTAGACGGGTTGTATCTGAATTACGTGCTATGTGTTATTAGACGTTGGTGAATCTATTGCGTCTCACTCCAAATATGTGATTTAATATTTTATAAACTCCGTGTCGCGAATAATATTTTTGTAACTTCTATCTATAAACCGAACCAAGCCTGTGAAACGTTTCGACTTCGCGACCAAGCAAACCCAACCCGCCACCCACACCCGCCTTGCGACCCACACTTCCTTGCGGCCCATCCTTGCGGCCCAAGGAACTAACCCAAACCGCCCCCCTATCGCGACCCCCCCTCTTATATTATGTATACATGCATGTTGTGAAAAAAAAAAAACAAAACCCTAATACCCTAGTGAAGTCGATGGCAGCCCCCCTCTCTCGGTCGCGCAAACTCTACACCCTCGGATCAATTCCAGGCTTGTCCCGGTTTGCTGATTGTCATCGTTTCAAGGTTAGGGTTTAATTGTGTTGCGATTCACACTAGGTTTTGTGGAATCTTGATCATGATTATGTGCTTATATGATTATTATTATGAAAAAGTGTTGTGGTGTATGATTAGTTCGGATGAATATGCGAATCATTGCGGTTGTGATGATATGTTGAATGTTAAAATCGTAGGTTGCGTCTTATCGATAAAGATCATGATATATACTTAGGGTTTGCATGAATATTGATATATTAGATGATATTTGACAAGTTAACCTGTTGTTAATCAATACCACTAAGCGTCATGGCCGTTTACACATGTTCTAATGCGATAAAGTCGAAACCAGTAAGCTGATTGACATTTACAGCCAACTTCAGTTGGCTGTAACCTGATCATTATTTATCAAAAAGTGGATTTTCTGAAGCCTAAAACGTGTATGTTTGAAAAACGCTTCAAATGGCGCCAGATTCATATTTTTCTGAGGTCGTTTGCTATTTTTAAATGGTCATTTATTGCAGCAGCTGAAGCTGCATAAATTCTGCAAAATTTTAAGGTTGTTTATCGAGTCGGATCTCATAGTCTGTATGTGGTTAGGTCACAAAATCTGTAGAGTGACTGGAGACGGGAATTTCCGAAATTCTCCTACTAGAATTTCGTTAATCGGATGAACGATGCTTTTAAATAATTTTTCTTGTGGACTGTAGTCAGAAAGCGACGAATCTGACTGCAGCCTAGTATATAAATGTTTCTAAATAATTGGTAAAGATTTAGGATTTGAAATTTTACACAAAATTCTGCAGTCTAATTGACATCTCCTGTAAAAAAATTGGAATTTTTGGAACGTTGGAACTATTTTATAAAAATCCTCGAAAACAGCTGTGATATCCTGGGTTTTTCGGATAACTTAAACGCGACACTTGTCGAATAAAGTATATGCTAAGTATTAAACGTGTACGAGTTAAATGAATACGTGATGTGTGTTGTGTGATTGTTTTAGTTATAGAATAATTATGGTAGATATGTACACGAACTGAACCGAACTGCGACACGAACCAACCTTGATTCATTGTGACTCTAGGAGTTAACAAAGTTTAAACTTTAAACCCAATCTTCGGCCAAAAACAAGGATCAAACCCGAAATCGCAAACCCAAACCGAGATCAAACCTAAACCTCAAACTAAAACTATTCGGCCGATCAAACCCAAACCAAACCAACCCAAGTCCTTGGCCGCGAGATCAAGCCTAAACCCAAACCGAATCAATCCAAGTTACTCGGCCACGAATGCATATCCGAACCGTAACCCTCATCTCCCTCTTTGCCTATATATACTAACCATGCATGCACCCATCAAAAACACAAAAACCCTAAAAGGCAAAACAGCCGTCGGCAGCCAAGTCTTCATCTTCTTCGACCGCAAACTGCCTCACTCTTGTCCCATTGATCCCGAGCAGCCTTCTTCTCGATCTGATCAGCCCTCGTTCACTCCATTCAGTCGCGAGATCAGCCCTTGTTCACCTCTATTCGATCAACAAAACAGCCTACTCCATCATCATCCTCTCGGTTGCAAGCAATCTCTGATCACCGGTCCCTTATCATACTCACGGTTCGTTTACCTTACCGTTAAAAGATTTGAATTTGTCATATCATATTCGGAATACATGTGTTTTGATTGTGTTGTTTTCGGATTATACGTGTTGTAAGTAATCGGCTGAACTATCCATTGTTTGCATGAATAATTGTTTGTGGAACTTGTGAGTTTGCGAATAGGGTTGTTTGTAAAAACTAGAAGTAAGAACTAGGGTTTGCATGGATAAGTTATTAGTAGTGATCTATGATTAGAAATTGGTTTTTGCTCGCTTAGGTTGATCAATAGGAACGGTTTATGCAAGTTGTAATAATAATATGCGGAAAACAATTTCTGAGTAATAGTTACAGCCGACTTCATCTGGCTGTAACTCGGTCGTTAGTTGTCGAAAAACGGATTTTCTGATGTATAGAACGTAGATGGCGCTGATTCATAATTTTCTGAAGTCATTTGATATTTTCAAAGGGCCAAATAAGTTCAGTAACTAAAGCTGTGAAAATCCTGAAATTTTGTTAGTCGTTTATCGAGTTGGATTTTAAAATCAGTAGGGAGTTGAGTCATGAATTTTGTACAGCAACTAGGTATGAAAATTTCCGGGCAACTCCAACTGGAATTTTGTTAATTGGACAATCGGTGATTTTTAAATAAATTATTCCGTGGACTGCAGTCAGAAAGTGATAAATCTGACTGCAGCCTAGTATATTAATATTTATAGTTAATTGGTAAAGATTTAGGACTTGGAAAATTTATATAAATTTCTATGGTATAAATGTCACCTACTGTAAAAATATTGGAATTTTTGGAATGTTAGAACTATTTTATAAAAATCCTAGAAAACAGCTGAATTATGAGTGTTAAGCTGAAAGTTGATAACTTGTGATTGTGTGCACCAAAGTGTTGTGTGGATTGGATTATGTTCATGATAAGTTGGTTGATTACTATGATCACCTGAGGATACTTGCATGCATGTTTGAGTGTTAGATATGTTGTCTGTGTGTATGTGAGTAAATTACGTGTAGAATTTGTAGTGGTGTGTTCACACACTGACTTGAAATCAATTGGTTTGTTAGGACGCAATTAGAGGTCCCATCCTTTACAATTTCTTTGCTACACTAACCGAGCAATAAAAGGTGAGTTCACGGCCCCTAACTTTATCCGGTTTTTAAACAACAGGGGAGAAACATGTATACACTCTCAAACTCAATCTCTTTACGTTATACGAATTTAACGTCACATAAGTATTCGGTAACTAAGTTAATGTTAATGTAATGTTATGGTCACTAAGCAGTTTTATCACTTAAGTCCTCGTCAATATCTCGGATCGTTAGTATTGGGTTTAATAGCGGGGGAATTATAAGTAGTACTATGGGCCCGACAAGCCCCATCCGAGCAAGTCGCGCTAGCCGACCGGGTATGGTCAACGGGTGAATAATTTGGCCTAACTTCGCCATGGTCAGTGATAGGACCTGGCAAAACGGAGGCACAACAGTTAGCTTCGATCGCGAACTCTTACGTGACATGACTTTAGGCTAGCTACCTATATATGTTAACATTGAACTTAATTACGAAACAACTTAATATTCCGGGTTTGGAATATTGGAAGCAACAACTTAATATTCCGGGTTTGGAATATTGGAAGCAACAACTTACTATTCCAGGTTGGAATAATGGAACCAATACGTTATCCCGGGTTAGGGATAACGGGGAAAACAAACTATAACCGAACAAACGAATTTATAAAAACCTGTGAACTCACTCATCTTTAATGTTGACACTTGTTTCTTTACATGTTTCTCAGGACGCTAGGAGCTCTAGGTGCACGCACATGCATTGAACAAGACATCTTTTATCGAGTCTTATTTATCAATATTGTTTTGGGGTTTTTCATTTGTTTTGGCGTTTGTGTTGGCGCCCGCTTCACTATTTATTTTATGCTTCCGCTCAACTTTAAAAACTAATGCTCTGCTATATATTGGTAATTAATTTAGACAATATAAAATCTACAACAAATGATTTTGGAAAACGTATTATCAAATCATATAGAGTCGTTCGACGTACTAGTGTTTCAGATTTTGGTTTGTTCACACGCCTCGCGGTAAAACTCCGCAAGTGGAAATTGAGGGTGTGACAGATTGGTATCAGAGCCACTAGCTATAGAGAACCAGGTTTGCATTAGAAGTAGATCTAAACTATAGCTGATTTCACGACACTAGACTTAGTTTGGCACCGAACTATTATATCTTGTTACCACAACTGTGTTATGTAGATTATGCCTTCATAATAAGAAATGAAAACAACTCGTAACTAACTACACGACCTAACAGGCAATGTCATCATCCTCATCGTCATCATCATCATCCGACATACTTACGCCACCAAGGGCACCAGGAAAGGAACCTATGGTGGAACCCATACCATCTTATGGCGTGGAGACACGCTCAGCTGCGAGGAAAAGGCTCGCTCTAGGGGAGGAGTCGTCATCACGCCCAACCATTGCTGTACCGGTTGAACCGGTTAACCCTGTAGAAGTAGGAATTGACCTACTTAGAATCATATTACATAAACAACAAGCACAGATAGAAAGAATGCAGGAAACCATCCTAGCACAAGGATGGATGATCCGACAACTTACTGGTAAAACCGACTCGCTCGAGGAAGAGCATCATACGAGTAAGATAGCTCGTAACACCATAGCCAGAGATCTGCGTGCTGAGCAGATATGAGCCGACTGGCTTGAGGACAGAGTCCTGGAAAATAGTTGGAACATTCAGGAACTGCAAAATCAAGCACTTGCGCCAGCACCGGCCCCTCCAGTGCCGGTAGAAGAGGATCCGGAAGAGGATCCAGAGGAGGACCCTGAGGAGGACCCAGAGGAGGATCCGGAGGAGGACCCAGCTGTAGAAGGTGGAAATGCCGCGCAGGATAACGGCAACGACAGTGACTTGGGGGATGGAGACGTAGACGACTGACACGTCTCGTTTATTTTATTTATTTTCCTTCAGTCTATTTATTTTCCCACTTGTGTTTAAACTTGAGACTTTATAGTGAATTCGTATGTTTGATTTGCACTTTTGTAAGACGTTGAAATTTCAGTTAATCAAGTATTTCTTTTGACTATTTAACATATTGAGTTGACATAACTTAATAATTATTAAAGTACGAAATAGGATAACTATATTGGATATATAGACTTATCGGGGTGTGTTTGTGTTGTGATTCGAAGATCTAAATGGCAACTGGAAGACGTGGAAACCTTAACTTGACGCCCGAAGAGCTAGCTGCCATGATTCAAGAGCACGTGAACGCAGCTTTAGCGGGTGTTCAGAACCAACCGGCAGGTAACCATTATTAAATTTTCGCGTGAAAATCTAATAGTGAGGCTAGTAAAATTCCTTGCTGACTTCCTGTTCTCTGTCAGCAGGAGGGGGCTTTAACCCCTACAAGATGTTCCTTGACGCGAAGCCAAGCAAGTTCTCGGGGGCGGAAGGACCCATTGGACTGGTCCGCTGGATCGAAAAATCTGAATCCGTTTTTGAAATGTGCAACTGCCTAGAGGCCAACAAGGTCAAATACGCAGCCTCAACACTGGAAGATGGGGCACTGACATGGTGGAATGCACAAGTCCAAACACGTAGACTTATAGCTGCGAATGCAATGGCATGGGCCGAGTTCAAGGCCCTAATTAAAGAGGAGTACTGTCCACGAGACAGAGTGCAACAATTGGAGCAAGCTTTATGGAACCACAAGATGGTGGGATCGGAAATTGAAGCTTACACCGCCAAACACCATGACTTAGTATTTCTGTGTCCCGAATTGGCCAACA
The DNA here is from genome assembly GCA_947069175.1 of Scalesia atractyloides. NCBI lineage: Eukaryota > Viridiplantae > Streptophyta > Magnoliopsida > Asterales > Asteraceae > Scalesia > Scalesia atractyloides. The sequence continues at coordinate 59,725,291 of CAMTDV010000020.1, forward strand.
CTGTGGAGAAAAGACTCGAGTTCTATCTTGGGGGTCTGGTTTCCGGAAATTCAGGGTATGGTAATGGCTAGTAACCCTGTAACTGAACATCAAGCAATCCGATTGGCTCACAAACTCACCGATAAGGCAGTGGAACAGAAGAAGCTGCCAGCACGGGGTACAACTGAAGTTGCCCCGGATAACAAAAGAAAGTTTGAAGACTCAACTATTCGACAGTCTTCGTCATCTCATCCGCAGCAGGGGAACCAGAAACGGTTCAATCATTACAACAGCCACCGGGGTCACCAAAATCAACCCGCCAACAACAACAACAACAACAACCAGAACGCAAGCGGCTATGCAGGTCGAAAGCCACAGTGCAACCGCTGTAATCTCCATCATAACGGCCCTTGTGCCGGAAATCGCTGCCAACGATGTGGCAAGGTGGGACATGCGGCAAAGGATTGTCGGGGGGAAATCATGTCCCGACAAAATCAAAATCAGCCCCAGGGTCAGCAGCAGGGTATCAACCGGGGATGCTATCAGTGTGGTAGTACTGCTCATTTCAGAAGAGACTGCCCACAGTTACGTAACAACAACAATAATGGTGGAAACAACCACAACCACAATAACCACAACAACAATAATAATGGGAACGGTGGCACCGGAGGTGCCAAAGGTCGCGCATTTACATTGGGCCGCGGAGAGGCCAGAAACGACTCGAACGTGGTCACCGGTAAGTTTCCCCTTAATGAACATTTTGCTTCTGTGCTTTTTGATACGGGTGCGGATAGGAGCTTTATATCTGAGTCTTTTAGGAAGAACCTAAAATCTCACGCTTAAACCATTAGAGACTCCTTATGTTATAGAATTAGCCGATGGTAAATCTGTAGATGTGACCCAAATAGTATCCGGCTGTCAACTCAAACTCGCAGGCCACACCTTTACCATTGATCTGATGACAACTACCCTGGGTAGTTTTGACGTGGTAGTCGGAATGGACTGGCTATCCGACATCCGGGCTGAAGTTCTCTGCTTCGAAAAATCTATCTGTATTCCACTCTCTAACGACGAAATCCTGACGGTACAAGGCGATAAGGCAAGCGCCGTCACCAACATCATCTCATACAAGCAAGCGCAGAAGTATCTTCGGAGAAAGAACTCCTTCACTTTACTCGCACTGATTACCGAACAGCCTAAGGACGAGAAACGTGTAGAAGACATCCCTGTCGTCCGTGATTTTTCCGATGTATTTCCAGAAGAACTACCTGGTCTTCCACCCCATCGACAATTAGAGTTTGAAATCGAATTGGCAAACAATGCAACTCCTATTGCCAAGGCTCCATACCGTCTAGCTTCAGCCGAGCTGCAGGAGCTGTCTACCCAACTTCAGGAGCTATTAGAAAAAGGATTTATCCGACACAAGCCTTTTTGTCAAGAAGAAGGACGGGACTTTCCGCATGTGCATCGACTACAGGGAACTCAACAAGGTTACCGTCAAGAACCGATACCCGTTACCTCGCATCGACGATCTATTCGACCAACTTCAAGGGTCAAGTTACTACTCTAAGATTGATTTACGGTCCGGTTACCACCAGCTACGCGTCAGGGAGGAGGATATCGCCAAGACGGCATTTCGCACTCGGTATGGCCATTACGAGTTCTTGGTCATGCCCTTCGGTCTCACCAACGCACCCGCGGTGTTCATGGACCTCATGAACCGCGTGTGTAAACCATACCTCCACAAGTTTGTCATTGTGTTCATCGATGACATACTCATCTACTCCAAAAGTGAAGAAGAACATGCTGAACATCTACGACTACTGCTAGGATTACTCCAACAGGAAAAGCTATATGCCAAGCTTTCGAAGTGTGATTTTTGGATTCGGGAAGTTCAGTTCCTCGGGCATGTCGTGAATGAAAGGGGAATCCACGTGGACCCTGCCAAGATTGAAGCCATCAAGAATTGGGAAGCACCTAAGACACGACGGAGATCCGCCAATTTTTGGGATTGGCTGGTTACTACAGACGTTTCATCGAGGGGTTTTCAAAGATCGCACAACCACTTACTACCGTCACTCAGAAAGGCATCAAGTATGCTTGGGGTGACAAGCAAGAAGCAGCATTTCAATTGCTGAAACAGAAACTTTGCAGTGCACCCATTCTGTCCTTGCCGGAAGGGACAGATGACTTTGTAGTATATTGTGATGCTTCCATTCAGGGATTGGGATGCGTACTCATGCAACACGATAAGGTCATCGCGTATGCGTCGCGACAATTGAAGATTCACGAGAAAAACTACACGACGCATGACCTGGAATTGGGAGCAGTAGTTTTTGCACTTAAGATTTGGAGACACTACCTCTATGGAACGAAGTGCACAATCTTTACGGACCACAAGAGCCTCCAGCACATCTTTGATCAGAAGGAGTTGAACATGCGACAGCGTCGCTGGGTCGAACTCTTGAACGATTATGAGTGTGCCATTCGGTATCACCCAGGTAAAGCTAACGTGGTAGCTGACGCCCTCAGTAGGAAGGAACACTTGAAACCTCGTCGTGTACGAGCATTACAACTCACTATCCATTCGGGGCTACCCGAACAAATATGCGACGCCCAGTTAGAAGCAGTTAAGGAGGAAAATATCAAGGCCGAATCGGTGGGAAAAATGGAACGCGATTGGGAAGTAAAGCCCAATGGAGCCCGGTATTTCATGAATCGCATATGGGTACCTCTCTACGGAAACCTCAGAGAGCTAGTCATGGATGAAGCTCACAAATCCCGATACTCTGTCCATCCGGGTTCGGATAAGATGTATCAAGACCTTAAAGCTGCGTATTGGTGGCCCAACATGAAAGCCGATATAGCCACCTACGTGAGTAAATGTTTGACTTGTGCAAAAGTCAAGGTGAAGTATCAAAAGCCATCGGGGCTACTCCAACAACCTGAGATCCCAGTGTGGAAATGGGATCAGATCTCAATGGATTTCATCACTAAACTCCCACGAACCTTGGGTGGTTGCGATACCATCTGGGTGATTGTGGATCGTTTAACTAAGTCCGCACACTTCCTAGCTGTTAAAGAAACAGATAAGATGGAGAAGTTGACTCGCATCTACATTAAGGAAGTAGTTTCTCGGCACGGAGTGCCAACGTCCATCATCTCAGACAGAGATGCTCGCTTCACGTCTAACTTCTGGCAGTCACTTCAGAAAGCGTTGGGAACACGCTTAGATAAGAGCACAGCCAATCACCCTCAGACTGATGGTCAAAGTGAAAGGACCATACAAACCTTGGAAGACATGCTTAGGGCATGCGTCGTAGACTTCGGAAATAGTTGGGAAATTCACCTGCCTCTAGTGGAATTCTCATATAACAATAGTTATCATACGAGTATTTCGGCAGCACCGTTTGAGGCATTATACGGTCGTAAATGTAGATCACCGGTCTGCTGGGCAGAAGTCGGTGACAGTCAACTCACAGGCCCTGAGTTAATACTTGAGGCCACTGAAAAGATTGTACAAATCAGAAACCGCATGGCGGCGGCACGGATCGACAGAAAAGCTACGCTGATCAACGACGCAAACCGCTCGAATTTCAAGTAGGCGACCGCGTCCTACTAAAGGTGTCACCCTGGAAGGGTGTAATCCGCTTTGGAAAACGGGGCAAACTTAATCCACGGTACGTAGGTCCGTTTGTAATCTTGTAACGTATTGGACCCGTAGCTTATCAATTAGACCTTCCTGGTGAAATCAGTGGAGTTCACAACGTATTTCACATGTCAAATCTGAAGAAGTGTCTATCAGATGAAACTCTAGTTATTCCATTGGATAAGATCCAAGTGGATGAACAACTGCACTTTGTGGAACAGCCTATCGAGATTATGGATCGTGAGATCAAGACTCGAAGGCACAGCAAAATTCCGATCGTTAAGGTTCGTTGGGACTCTAAGCGTGGACCGGAGTTCACGTGGGAAAGAGAGGACCAAATGAAAAGCAAATACCCACACCTCTTCGCAACTGAGCAGCAAACTAACGATACCAGTAACTAAATTTTCGGGACGAAAATTCTTTCAACATGGGGATGATGTGACAACCTGGAAACTTCTCATACTTTCGTGTACTGTTGTTGACTAAATTCTGGTGCATGGCACTTGGAAATCTTTGTGTATGGCACTTGGGAACTTATTGTAAACGAACTAACTCTTTGTGCGTGGCATTCTAAACATGTACGCTACATGCTAAACCGCGTTTACTCAATTTTCGGGACGAAAATTCTTTCAACATGGGGATAATGTGATATCCCGGGTTTTTCGGATAACTTAAACGCGACACTTGTCGAATAAAGTATATGCTAAGTATTAAACGTGTACGAGTTAAATGAATACGTGATGTGTGTTGTGTGATTGTTTTAGTTATAGAATAATTATGGTAGATATGTACACGAACTGAACCGAACCGCGACACGAACCAACCTTGATTCATTGTGACTCTAGGAGTTAACAAAGTTTAAACTTTAAACCCAAGTCTTCGGCCAAAAACAAGGATCAAACCCGAAATCGCAAACCCAAACCGAGATCAAACCTAAACCTCAAACTAAAACTATTCAGCCGATCAAACCCAAACCAAACCAACCCAGGTCCTTGGCCGCGAGATCAAGCCCAAACCCAAACCGAATCAATCCATGTTACTCGGCCATGAATGCATATCCGAACCGTAACCCTCATCTCCCTCTTTGCCTATATATACTAACCATGCATGCACCCATCAAAAACACAAAAACCCTAAAAGGCAAAACAGCCGTCGGCAGCCAAGTCTTCATCTTCTTCGACCGCAAACTGCCTCACTCTTGTCCCATTGATCGCGAGCAGCCTTCATCTCGATCTGATCAGCCCTCATTCACTCCATTCAGTCACGAGATCAGCCCTTGTTCACCTCTATTCGATCAACAAAACAGCCTACTCCATCATCATCCTCTCGGTTGCAAGCAATCTCTGATCACCGGTCCCTTATCATACTCACGGTTCGTTTACCTTACCGTTAAAAGATTTGAATTTGTCATATCATATTCGGAATACATGTGTTTTGATTGTGTTGTTTTCGGATTATATGTGTTGTAAGTAATCGGCTGAACTATCCATTGTTTGCATGAATAATTGTTTGCGGAACTTGTGAGTTTGCGAATAGAGTTGTTTGTAAAAACTAGAAGTAAGAACTAGGGTTTGCATGGATAAGTTATTAGTAGTGATCTATGATTAGAAATCGGTTTTTGCTCGCTTAGGTTGATCAATAGGAACGGTTTATGCAAGTTGTAATAATAATATGCGGAAAACAATTTCTGAGTAATAGTTACAGCCGACTTCATCTGGCTGTAACTCGGTCGTTATTTGTCGAAAAACGGATTTCTGATGTCTAGAATGTAGAGATTTGAATAAGGAGTCTAATGGCGCTGGATTCATAATTTTCTGAAGTCATTTGATATTTTTAAAGGCCAAATAAGTTCAGTAACTAAAGCTGTGAAAATCCTGAAATTTTGTTTGTCGTTTATCGAGTTGGATTTTAAAATCAGTAGGGAGTTGATTCATGAATTTTGTACAGCAACTAGGTATGGAAATTTCCGGGCAACTCCAACTGGAATTTTGTTAATTGGACAATCGGTGATTTTTAAATAAATTCTTCCGTGGACTGCAGTAAGAAAGTGATAAATCTGACTGCAGCCTAGTATATTAATATTTATGGTTAATTGGTAAAGATTTAGGACTTGAAAAATTTATATAAATTTCTATGGCATAAATGTCACCTACTGTAAAAATATTGGAATTTTTGGAATGTTAGAACTATTTTATAAAAATCATAGAAAACAGCTGAATTATGAGTGTTAAGCTGAAAGTTGATAACTTGTGATTGTGTGCACCAAAGTGTTGTGTGGATTGGATTATGTTCATGATAAGTTGGTTGATTACTATGATCAAATGAGGATACTTGCATGCATGTTTGAGTGTTAGATATGTTGTCTGTGTGTATCACTTTGTGAGTAAATTACGTGTAGAATTTGTAGTGGTGTGTTCACACACTGACTTGAAATCAATTGGTTTGTTAGGACGCAATTAGCGGTCCCATCCTTTATAACTTCTTTGCTACACTAACCGAGCAACAAAAGGTGAGTTCACGGCCCCTAACTTTATCCGGTTTTTAAACAACAGGGGGAGAAACATGTATACACTCTCAAACTCAATCTCTTTACATTATACGAATTTAACGTCACATAACTATTCGGTAACTAAGTTAATGTTAACGTAATGTTATGGTCACTAAGCAGCTTTATCACTTAAGTCCTCGTCAATCTCTCGGATCGTTAGTATTGGGTTTAATAGCGGGGGAATTATAAGTAGTACTACTGGGCCCGACAAGCCCCATCCGAGCTAGTCGCACTAGCCGACCGGGTATGGTCAACGGGTGAATAATTTGGCCTAACTTCGCCATGGTCAGTGATAGGCCTGGCAAAACGGAGGCACAACAGTCAGCTTCGATCGCGAATTCTTACGTGACATGACTTTAGGCTAGCTACCTATATATGTTAACATTGAACTTAATTACGAAACAACTTAATATTCCGGGTTTGGAATATTGGAAGCAACAACTTAATATTCCGGGTTTGGAATATTGGAAGCAACAACTTACTATTCCGGGTTGGAATAATGGAACCAATACGTTATCCCGGGTTAGGGATAACGGGGAAAACAAACTATAACCGAACAAACGAATTTATAAAAACCTGTGAACTCACTCATCTTTAATGTTGACACTTGTTTCTTTACATGTTTCTCAGGACGCTAGGAGCTCTAGGTGCACGCACATGCATTGAACAAGACATCTTTTATCGAGTCTTATTTATCAATATTGTTTTGGGGTTTTTCATTTGTTTTGGCGTTTGTGTTGGCGCCCGCTTCACTATTTATTTTATGCTTCCGCTCAACTTTAAAAACTAATGCTCTGCTATATATTGGTAATTAATTTAGACAATATAAAATCTACAACAAATGATTTTGGAAAACGTATTATCAAATCATATTGAGTCATTCGACGTACTAGTGTTTCAGATTTTGGTTTGTTCACACGCCTCGCGGTAAAACTCCGCAAGTGGAAATTGAGGGTGTGATAACAGCCCAGTTATGAGCGTACAAGCTGAAACATGATAACTTGCGTTTGTGTGTACCTAAGTGTTGTATGAGTTAACCTGTGTTTATGACAAGTTGGTTTGATCGTTATTTTGTATCGTGATACTTTGCATGCATGATTATGGTTTCGAATTGGTTATTACGTGTGCCGTACTGTGTGTTAGTTATGCGTAGGGTTTTGTGTCAGTGTGTTCACACACTAACTTTAAATCGGTTGACCTGTTAGGACGCGATTAGCGGTTCCATCATTTGCTTCTTTTTCGTTATTCTAAACGAGCAAATTAAGGTGAGTACACGGCCCCTATTTTATCTAGTTTTAAACAACAGAGGGGAAACATGTATACGCTCTACAACTCTATTTTTTTACGTTATGCGAATTTAACGTCGTTAACTATTCGGTAACTAAGTTAATGTTAATGTATGTTATGGTCACTAAGTAGCTTTATCACGGAAGTCCTCAAGCAACTCTCGGATCGTTAGTATTGAGTTAGAGAGCGGGGAAATTATAGTAGTACTACTGGGCCTGACAAGCCCCACCTGAGCTAGTCGCGCTAGCCGACCGAGAATGGTCAAAGGGTGATTAATTTGGCCTAACTTTCGCCATGATCAGTGACAGACCTTGCAACACAGAGGCAACAATAGTCAGCTTCGATCGCGAACTCTTACGTGACGTAACTTTGGGCTCGCTACCTACATGTTAACATTGAACTTATTTACGAACCAACTTTATTATTCCAGGTTAGGAACAATGGAACTATATCGTTATCCCGGGTTAGGGATAACGCGGGAAAACAATCCTTTAAACCGAACTTGTGAACTTATAAAAACCTGTGAACTCACTCTTCTTTAATGTTGACACTTTTTTCTTTGCATGTTTCTCAGGACGCTAGGAGCGCTAGGTGCACTCACTTGCATTTGATCAAGACATTTTTATCGATTCTTTACTTACGAATAATTTTTGGGATTTTGGTTTTGGCGTTTATATTGGCGCCCGTTACTTTATTTTAATGCTTCTGCTAAACTTTGAAACCTTGATATTTTGAAAATGACTATGCATGTTTACAACAAATGTTTTTGGAAAACGTTTAAATAAATCATATAGAGTCGTTCGATATTGCTAGTGTCTGAGATTCTGGTTTGATCACACGCCTCGCGGTAATACTCTACAAGTGGAAATTGAGGGTGTGACAGATTGGTATCAGAGCCTCTAGCTATAGAGAACCAGCTTTGCATTTAAAGTAGACCTAAACTGTAGCTGTTACACGACACTAGACTTAGTTGGCATCGAATTGTGATATCTTGTTATTTGTTAAACTACAATTGTTCTATGTGATATATATATTGTGATATACGCAGCTCGTAACTAACTACACCAACCCAGCAGGCTATGTCATCATCATCATCCGACAGATCTCGACAATCGAGGGCGCCGGGGAAGGCACCCATGGTCGAACCCTCACCACCTCGTGGCGTGGAGTCACGCTCAGCTGCCAGGAAAAGACTCGCTCTAGGAGGGGAGTCGTCCTCCCGTCCAACCACCGCTGTACCGGTCAAACTGGTCAACTCTTCAGGAGTGGGGGACGATCTACTTAGAGCTGTGTTAAGGAAACAACGAACAGCTGTAGAGAATGCAAGAGACTATCAAAGCACAGGGATGGCTGATACGTCAGCTGACTGGAAAAACTAAAGAGCTCGAGGAAGAGCAAGATGAGAATAGGAGAGTTCGAAGCATTTTAGCTAAGGACCTTCATGCTAAGCAGCTGAGGGCTGACTGGCTCGAAGAAAGAGTTCTTGAGTCCAGTTGGGATTCACGAACTGGAGTAGAACCAAGCACCACCTATCCCAGTACCCGCACCAGCACCGGCCCCTCCAGCACTAGTAGAAGACGAAGAGGAGGATCCAGAGGAAGACCCGGAGGAGGATCCGGAGGAAGAAGAGCCGGAACAGGACCCGGCTGTTGAAGCTGAAAACGCTGAAGAGGAAGACGGCAATGATAGCGACTTGGGAGATGGAGACATAGATGACTAACTCGTCTCGCCAATCTCCGTTTTGTTTCCTTTAGTTTGTTTGTTTCCACTTATGTTTGAACTTAGAAATTTTATAATTGAACTAATATGTTTGGTTGGTATTTTGTGAGACATTACAATTTATTTAATCGAATGTTCCTTTTGATTGTTTAATTTTTCGGGTTGACATAGATTGTGTGATCATTGAAGTGTGGAATATGATAACTATATTGGATATATACTTATCGGTGTGTGTTTGTGTTGTCTTGCGAAGATCTGAAATGGCAACCGGTCGCCACGGAAATCTCAACATGTCGGAGGAAGAATTGGCCGCTTTAATCGAACAACACGTGAATGCTGCTCTGGTAGGTGTTCCTAACCCACCAGCAGGTAACCATTATTAAATTTTCATGGGAAAATCTAATAGTTTGGCTAGTAGACTTTCTCGCTGACTACCTATCCGCTATCCTCAGGAGGGGGTCTTAACCCCTACAAGATGTTCCTGGATGCGAAACCGAGCAGGTTCACGGGAGTTGAAGGACCCATAGGACTGGTCCGTTGGGTCAAAGAGTCTGAATCGGTTTTCGAAATGTGCAATTGGCTCGAAGCTAATAGGGTCAAGTATGCTGCCTCGACGTTGGAAGAGGGGGCATTAACCTGGTGGAACGCACAAGTCCAAACGCGTGGACTTGCTACGGCGAACGCAATGGCATGGACCGAGTTCAATGCTCTAATCAAGGAGGAATACTATTCGCGGGACAGAGTTCAGCAATTGGAACAAGCGTTATGGAACCACAAGATGGTCGGGTCAGAAATTGAAGCGTACACGACAAGACATCATGATCTAGTGTTCCCTTGTCCCGATTTGGCTAACACCGTCGTTAAATGACTTGAGTTTTATCTTGGGGGTTTGGTCCCTGAGATCCAGGGCATGGTAATGTCTAGCAACCCTACGACGGAGCAACAAGCGATTAGACTGGCGCATAAACTCATGGATAAGGCGGTGGAGCAAAGGAAGTTACCACCTAGGAGTGCGACTGAAATTGTCCCTGACAACAAAAGGAAATTTGAAGACTCACCTGCTTGGCAGTCTTCATCAGCCCAGCCACAACAAGGAAACCAGAAGCGGTCCAACAACTTCAACAACAATCGGGGTCACAACAATCAGTCTGCCAACAACACCCAGAACTCGAGCGGCTATGCGGGTCGAAAGCCGCAATGTAATCTTTGTAACCTCCATCATCACGGCCCTTACGCCGGAAATCGCTGCCAACGATGTGGTAAAGCAGGACACGTGGCAAAGGATAGTCGCGGGGAGATTATGTCACGACAGAATCAGAACCAGCACCAGGGTCAAAAGCAGGGTAATAACCGGGGATGTTATTAGTGCGGTAGCACTGCCCATTTCAAGCGAGACTGACCGCAACTTCGCAACAACAACAATGGTGGGAATAACAACAACAACAACAATAACAACAATGGCAACAATGGAAATGGTGGCACAGGAGGTGCCAAGGGACGTGCATTCACGCTAGGCCTTGGGGAGGCCCGAAACGACGCGAATGTGGTCACCGGTAAGTTTCCACTTAACGATCATTTTGCTACTGTACTTTTTGATACGGGTGTGGATAAGAGTTTTATATCTGAGTCTTTTAGGAAGAACCTAAATTCTCACACCTAAACCCCTAGAGACCCCTTACGTTAGAGAACTAGCCGATGGTAAATCTGTAGATGTGACTCACCTAGTGACCGGCTGTCAACTTAAACTCGCAGGTCAAACCTTTACCATTGATATGATGACAACTACTCTGGGTAGTTTTGATGTGGTAGCCGGAAGGGACTGGCTATCCGACGTCCGAGCTGAAGTTCTCTGTTTCGAGAAAGCTATCCGTATTCCGCTCTCTAACGACGAAGTCTTGATGGTGCAAGGCGAGAAGGCAGGCGTCGTCACGAACATCATCTCTTACATGCAAGCTCAGAAGTATCTTCAGAAGAAGAAATCTTTTGCTTTACTCGCACTGGTCACCGAACAGTCTAAGGACGAGAAGCGGATTGAAGATAACCCCATCGTCCGTGACTTTCCCGTTGTGTTTCCAGAGGAGTTACCCGGTCTTCCACCACATCGACAAGTAGAGTTTGAAATCGAATTGGCAAGCCATGCGACTCCTATCGCCAAGGCCCCATACCGCTTAGTTCCAGCAGAGCTGCAAGAGCTGTCTACCCGACTTCAGGAATTGTTGGAAAAAGTATTTATCCGACCCAGTACTTCACCATGGGGATCTCCGGTCCTTTTTGTCAAGAAGAAGGACGGGACCTTCCGCATGTGCATCGACTACAGGGAACTCAATAAGGTTACCGTCAAGAACCGATACCCATTACCTCGCATCGACGATCTTTTCGACCAGCTTCAAGGGTCAAGCTACTACTTCAAGATTGATCTACGGTTCGGTTATCACTAGCTACCCGTCAGGGAGGAGGATATATCCAAGACGTCATTTCGCACTCGGTTTGGCCATTACGAGTTCTTGGTCATGCCCTTCGGTCTCACCAATGCACCTGCGGTGTTCATGGACCTCATGAACCGCGTGTGTAAGCCGTATCTCGACAAGTTTGTCATCGTGTTCATCGATGATATACTCATCTACTCTAAGGGTGAAGAAGAACATGCTAAGCATCTGCAGTTATTGCTGGAACTACTTCAACAGGAGAAACTATATGCCAAATTTTCGAAGTGTGATTTTTGGATTCGGGAAGTTCAGTTCCTCGAGCATATCGTGAATGAAAAGGGTATACACGTTGATCACGCCAAGATGGATGCTATCAAGAACTGGGAAGCACCTAGGACACCGACCGAGATCCGCCAATTTTTGGGTTTGGCTGGATACTACAGACGTTTCATTGAGGGATTTTCCAAGATCGCACAACCGCTTACCACTCTCACTCAGAAGGGCACCAAGTATGCCTGGGGTGACAAACAGGAAGCAGCATTTCAATTACTAAAGCAGAAGCTTTGTAGTGCGCCCATTTTGTCCTTGCCAGAGGGGACATATGATTTTTGGTATATTGTGACGCTTCCATTCAGGGATTGGGATATGTGCTCATGCAACGTGAAAAGGTCATCGCGTATGCATCCCGACAGTTGAAGGTCCACGAGAAGAACTACACGACACATGACTTGGAATTGGGAGCAGTTGTGTTTGCACTTAAGATTTGGAGACACTACCTATATGGAACTAGGTGCACAATCTACACGGATCACAAGAGCCTCCAGCATATTTTTGACCAGAAGGAGTTGAACATGCGACAGCGTCGCTGGGTTGAACTCCTGAACGATTATGAATGTGCCATTCGATATCACCCCGGTAAAGCTGACGTGGTAGCTGATGCCCTCAGTCGGAAGGAGCACTTGAAACCTCGTCGAGTACGAGCACTACAGTTCACAATTCATTTTGAGTTACCCGAATAGATACGCGACGCGCAGCTAGAAGCAGTTAAGGAAGAGAACATCAAGGCCGAATCTGTGGGAAAGATGGAACACGATTGGGAAGTGAAACCCAATGGTACCCGGTATTTCATGAACCGTATATGGGCACCTCTCTATGGAAACCTCAGGAAGCTAGTTATGGACGAAGCTCACAAATCCCGATACTCGGTCCATCCTGGTTCGGATAAGATGTATCAAGAACTTAAAGCCGTGTACTGGTGGCCCAACATGAAAGCGGATATAGCCACCTATGTGAGTAAGTGTTTGACTTGCGCGAAAGTCAAGGTGGAATACCAGAAGCCATCAGGGCTACTTCAACAACTTGAGATCCCAGTGTGGAAATGGGATCAGATCTCGATGGACTTTATCACTAAACTCCCGTGAACTTCGGGTGGTTGCGATACCATTTGGGTGATCGTGGATCGTCTAACTAAGTCTGCACACTTCCTAGCGACCAAAGAAACAGATAAGATGGATAAGTTGACTCGCATCTACATAAAGGAAGTAGTTTCTCGGCAGGGGGTTCCAACGTCCATCATTTCAGACAGAGATGCTCGTTTCACGTCCAACTTTTGGCGGATACTTCAGAAAGCGTTGGGTACACGCCTTGATATGAGCACAACTTATCACCCTCAGACGGATGGTCAAAGTGAAAGGATCATTCAGACCTTGGAGGACATGCTTAGGGCATGCGTGGTAGACTTCGGGAATAGTTGGGAAATCCATCTGCCTTTAGTGGAATTCTCGTATAACAACAGTTACCATACGAGTATTCAGGTAGCACCATTTGAAGCATTGTATGGTTGCAAATGTAGATCACCGGTCTGTTGGGCAGAAGTCGGTGACAGTCAACTCACAGGTCCTGAGTTGATACTTGAGGCTACTGAAAAAATTGTGCAAATCAGAAACCGCATGGCAGCGGCACGAGATCGAAGGAAAAGTTATGCCGATCAAAGATGCAAACCGCTCGAATTTCAAGTAGGTGACCGCGTCCTACTGAAAGTGTCACCCTGGAAGGGTGTAATTCATTTTGGGAAACGAGGCAAACTAAATCCACGGTACGTAGGCCCATTTGTGATTTCGAAGCGTATCGGGCCCGTAGCTTATCAGTTAGACCTTCCTGCCGAACTCAGTGGAGTCCACAACGTTTTTCACGTGTCCAATCTGAAGAAGTGTCTATCAGGTGAGACCCTAGTAATTCCATTGGATGAGATTCAAGTGGATGAGCAACTACATATTGTGGAACAACCTATCAGGATCATGGACCGTGAGATCAAGACTCGAAGGCATAGCAAGATACCAATCGTCAAGGTTTGTTGGAACTCTAAGCGTGGACCGGAGTTCACGTGGGAAACAGAGGACCAAATGAAAAGCAAATATCCACACCTTTTTGCAGCTGAGCAGCGATTTGACGTTACCGCCAACTGAATTTCAGGACGAAATTCTTTCAACATGGGGATGATATGACAGCCTGCGATTTACTTGTACCATTATAACAAACTGAATCTTTATGGCGTTTACTCAATTTTCGGGACGAAAATTCTTTCAACATGGGGATAATGTGACATCCCGACTTTTCAGGTATCTTAAACGCGCTACTTTTTGTTATTCGTCCTACGCTGATTTAATTCGGAGAATTAAATTACACGCTCGCAATAACTACGCTAACTTTGTGAATATATTTGGTCAATTACGTGCTATGTGTTATTAGACGGGTTGTATCTGAATTACGTGCTATGTGTTATTAGACGTTTGTGAATCTATTGCGTCTCACTCCAAATACGTGATTTAATATTTTATAAACTCCGTGTTGCGAATAATATTATAGTAACTTCTATCTATAAACCGAACCAAGCCTGTGAAACATTTCGACTTCGCGACCAAGCAAACCCAACCCGCCACCCCCCCTTGCGACCCATTCTTGCGGCCCAAGGAACTAACCCAAACCGCCCCCGCCCCTATCGCAACCCCCCCTTATATTATATATACATGCATGTTGTGAAAAAAACCCTAATACCCTAGTGAAGTCGACGGCAGCCCCCCCCCCCTCTCGGTCGCGTAAACTCTACACCCTTGGATCGATTCCAAGCTTGTCCCGGTTCGCTAATTGTCATCGTTTCTAGGTTAGGGTTTAATTATATTGTGATTCACACTAGGTTTTGTGTAATCTTGATCATGATTATGTGCTTGTATAATTATTATTATGAAAAAGTGTTGTGGTGTATGATTAGTTCGGATGAATATGCGAATCTTTGCGGTTGTGATGATATGTTGAATGTTAAAATCGTAGGCTGCGTATTATCGACAAAGATCATGATATATACTTAGGGTTTGCATGAATATTGATATATTAGATGATATTTGACAAGTTAACCTGTTGTTAATCAATACCACTAAGCGTCATGGATGTTTACACATGTTCTAATGCGATAAAGTCGAAACCAGTAAGCTGATTGACATTTACAGCCAACTTCAGTTGGCTGTAACCTGATCATTATTTATCGAAAAGTGGACTTTCTGAAGCCGAAAACGTGTATGTTTGAAAAACGCTTCAAATGGCGCCAGATTCATATTTTTCTGAGGTCGTTTGCTATTTTTAAATGGTCATTTAGTGCAGCAGCTGAAGCTGCGTAAATTCTGCAGAATTTGCAGGTTGTTTATCGAGTCGGATCTCATAGTCTATATGGTTTTAGGTCACGAAATCTGTACAGTGACTGGAGATGGGAATTTCTGAAAATCTGCCACTAGAAGTTAATCGGATGAACGAAGATTTTTAAATAATTTTTCTGGTGGACTGCAGTCAGAAAGCGACGAATCTGACTGCAGCCTAGTATATATAAATGTTTGTAAATAATTGGTAAAGATTTAGGATTTGAAAATTTTACACAAAATTCTACAGTCTAATTTACATCTCCTGTAAAAATATTGGAATTTTTGGAACGTTGGAACTATTTTAAAAAAGTCCTCGAAAACAACCCAGTTATGAGGGTACAAGCTGACACGTGATAACTTGCGTTTGTGTGTACCTAAGTGTTGTATGAGTTAACCTATGTTTATGACAAGTTGGTTTGATCGTTATTATGGTTTCAAATTGGTTATTACGTGTGCTGTATTGTGTGTTAGTTATGAGTAGGGTTTTGTGTTAGTGTGTTCACACACTAACTTTAAATCGGTTGACATGTTAGGACGCGATTAGCGGTTCCATCATTTGCTTCTTTTTCGTTATTCTAACCGAGCAAATTAAGGTGAGTTCACGGCCCCTATTTTATCTGGTTTTGAACAACAGAGGGGAAACAGGTATACGCTCTACAACTCTATTTTTTTACGTTATGCGAATTTAACGTCGTTAACTATTCGGTAACTAAGTTAATGTTAATGTATGTTATGGTTACTAAGTAGCTTTATCACGGAAGTCCTCAAGCAACTCTCGGATCGTTAGTATTGAGTTAGATAGCGGGGAAATTATAGTAGTACTACTAGGCCTGACAAGCCCCACCTGAGCTAGTCGCGCTAGCCGACTGGGAATGGTCAAAGGGTGATTAATTTGGCCTAACTTTCGCCATGTTCAGTGATAGACCTTGCAACAAAGAGGCAACAATAGTCAGCTTCGATCGCGAACTCTTACGTGACGTAACTTTAGGCTCGCTACCTACATGTTAACATTGAACTTATTTACGAACCAACTTTATTATTCCAGGTTAGGAATAATGGAACTATATCGTTATCCCGGGTTAGGGATAACGGGGGAAAACAATCCTTTAAACCGAACTTGTGAACTTATAAAAACCTGTGAACTCACTCTTCTTTAATGTTGACACTTGTTTCTTTGCATGTTTCTCAGGACGCTAGGAGCGCTAGGTGCACTCACTTGCATTTGATCAAGACATTTTTATCGAGTCTTTACTTACGAATAATTTTTGGGATTTGTGTTTTGGCGTTTATATTGGCGCCTGTTACTTTATTTTAATGCTTCCGCTAAACTTTGAAACCTTGATATTTTGAAAATGACTATGCATGTTTACAACAACTGTTTTTCAAAAACGTTTAAATAAATCATATAGAGTCGTTCGATATTGCTAGTGTCTGAGATTATGGTTTGATCACACGCCTAGCGGTAATACTCCGCAAGTAGAAATTGAGGGTGTGACAAGGAGTCTTTTCAAACGCTCAAGGACATGCTTTGCAGTGCTCCTATCCTAACCCTTCCCGATGGTGACGACAACTTTGTCGTGTATTGCGATGCCTCGAGACAAGGTCTTGGTTGCGTTCTTATGCAAGGAGACAAGGTTATCGCTTACGCGTCATGACAACTCAAAATTCATGAGAAACATTATACTACGCACGACCTTGAACTTGGTGCAGTTGTTTTTGCATTAAAAATATGACGAAACTACCAATATGGTACCAAGTGTACGGTCTTCAACGACCAACATATCTTTAATCAAAAAGAGCTTAATATGCGTCAGTGTCGTTGGGTGGAATTTTTAAACGACTACGATTGCGATATCCGCTACCACCCCGGTGGCCGACGCAATTAGTCAGAAAACTCATGTTAAGAGTGTATGTTGCTACCAGACTTTGGGAAAGCTTCAAGAGATGATTCATGAGGCACAATACTCGACCATTAATGAGGGTAACCTCGATAATGAATTGAAGTGTGGTGCTGAAAACGAACTTCT